>OZ005737.1:23908399-24618399 GCA_963930755.1 Eudasyphora cyanicolor | reverse complement strand
TTTTATTTTTGCTGCGAAATATAGTCATAATTAAATCATAAAATATGTTGATCTTTTTATTAGCATTCATTTTGCGGGTGTTTATTGGAAAGGTTAACGATTCAGTTTTTTCATTTTTTGTGTTAAGTGACACCTTTGATTTTATATATGAAGTGTGAATTTTTTTTTGTAAAAATATTTAACTCTTTGTTTAAATATTTATTCAAAAAATTTAAATATAGAAATATATAACGAACGCTGCAAATTGCAGCCGAAATGTTTAGAAAATGTGTTGTTTGTGGTTTAGCTTCTTTTGTTTATTGACATCTAATACGATTTCTCACATAGACTAATTTCTTACATTTACCTTTCTCAAAATTCTTTTATTTTTCCTCACTTAAAAATATTCCACATACGATTTTACTACCTGTACTTTTATTCCACTCTGTAGTATTTTTACAACTTTTCTTTTTCCAAAATGCACCACTTGCCAAATTCTTATACAATTTCCATAAATCCATAACTCTTGCAATTAACTAAAACCTAAATTCTCAGAATTTAATTCGTCCATAGCCTTGACTAAAACCACAATTTCATATATCTAGTTCAATATTTGGCTACCGTTTAGTACCTGTGGCAGGGAAAATACAAATCCTTTTATGGTTTAATCACATTTGGGAAAGACACCGACTATCATGTAGATGGGTGTTTTCCTTTTTACTCTAATGAAGCATAAATGAGGAAAATATTTGTATTCAAAATGGTAGGTAATCCAAGCAATGCTCTAATTAAAGGTCCTAAGAAATAAATGGATTAATATAGGCATGACAATAGACGGATAATAAAGGGAATTATTGAAGAGAAAACTGTAAGAATAAAAGGGAATTTCTAAAAGAGGTGGGAAAGTTTAAAAATAGTTTAGATTTTGTGAAAATCATTAAATAAAATCCCAAGAATATTTCTTCCATAAAGTATCAGAAGCTTAAAATGATCTAAGGACATTTTTGCCAAATACTGTAGACAATTTTCTCAAGAGTAAACAGATGTTTTTGAAGGTTTCGGCTGTAAAGTATATATTTCCTCCAGCTCGAAAAACCAATTATGACTCTCAAAATTATCAATTTTTTTTTTCGAAAATCCCATAATTTAACTAAATATAAATGTTGCAGAAAGTATTAGGCTTTTAAATGTTTTAGGAACATCTTTACTGTAGACTAGAGTTTATCTCTCCAAGACGGATAAAGTTATGTTTCGAAATATGTTGCCTTTTTTTCATAAAATCCATAATAAAATCCCATGAACAGATGTTTCTAAGGATATATTTAATTTATGCTAGAAGCAATCTCCTCTGTAGACGTTGAAGGTTTCTGTAGTAAACTATGGATTTCTTATGGCTCGAAGGACCAATTGGATGAGGAATAATTGTTTCACAAAGTATTAGATATTTTAAATATTCTAAGAATATCATTGATATATTTAATGCCTGTGTGAAATCAACTCTGCAATTTAGAAGTGAGACGTGACAATAAACAATGGCCACCATACGTAGACATCAAGCATTCATAAATAAATGTTTGCGAATCATCTGTGGAATGTTTTGGGATATTGCCATAAAAACATCGCATAAAGTCACAGATCAAAAGAAGGAAATGGACATAGATTGGACACATATTGTGGAAGGCGCCAGAATCAATCACGAGAATGGCTTTGGATTAGAATCCGAAAGGACGAAGAAGACAAGGTCGCCTTAAAATGACATGGAAGAGAACGCTCTTAAAGGACCTTAAGAAAATAAATGTATCATTCAATGATATCAATAGAAATGTCAATAAAATAGGTTTTTATAAATGTATTGTTGATGCCCTATGTTCCCACGAGGAATAACTAAGAAAACAAAGAATATCTTTGCTCTTTACTAAAGTCAATTACCTTAGTATTCGATGGATATATTTGACTGTTTCTCCTGTAAACTGTAGGTTTTCTTCGGTTCGATGTACCTCTATAGATTAAGAGTCTAAGGTGATCTTTACTCTATACTAGATCCAATCTCTCCAATTGTCGCAGATGTCTTTGTAGAATTCTCCTGTAAACTATAGATTTGCCACCAGCTCGAAGGACCAATTTTAACTTACAATGAATTTACATTTTCGATTCAAAATTTATTTCACATTTCCTCAAGCATCGTCAAGTGTCTTTGAAGGTTTTTTATGTAAAGATTTTCCTCCAGCTCGAAGTACCAATTTTAACCTGCGTTTTGAAATAGTTAGCATTCTTGAAAATCCCAAGAAACTTTTTACTTATATTTTTGTCAAACGACCTTAATTTTACACTATAATTTTTGTTGTTAGATACTCAAGCTCAAGGTCAAAACTTTAACATTAACTAGAGTAAATCTCTTCAGGAGTCAAGGGAAGTCTTTGAAGGTTTCTGTAAATAATAGATTTTACTCCAGCTTGAAGGACCAATTTCTACTGGCGAGTTTATCACGAGTTTATTTACTCTGTACTAGTGCCAATCTCTCTAGCTCTTGCAGATGTCTTTGAAGGCTCCCCCTGTAAACTATAGATTTTCCTCCAGCTCGAAGGACCATACGACGTTAAATTTACATTTTCTATTCAAAATTGTATGTCCAGTGCTTTGAAATAGTCAGAATTCTTGAAAATTCTAAGGATTATTTACCATTACCATCGACTGAAATGTTTGAAGGTTTCCCCTGTAAACAATAGATTTTCCTCCAGCTCGAAGGACCAATTTTGACCTGCGTTTTGAAATAGATAACATTCTTGAAAATCCCAAAAAAAAACGTTAACATTAACTTGAGTAAATCTCTTCAGGAGTCAACGGAAGTCTTTCAAAGTTTCTAAGTCGAAGGGCCAATTTCTAATGAGCTTATCACAAGATTAGGTCCATAAGATTCATGATTAAGAGTCTAAGGAGATTTTTACTCTGTACTAGTGCCAATCTCTCTGGCTGTTGCAGATGTCTTTGAAGGATCCTCCTGTAAATGATATATTTTCCTCCAGCTTGAAGGACCAAGTTTGACCCGTGTTTTGAAATAGTCAGAATTCTTGAAAATTCTAAGGATTTATTTACCATTAACTAGAGTCAATCTCTTCAAGAGTCGACGGAAATCTTTGAAGGTTTCCCCTGTAAACAATAGATTTTCCTGCAGCTCGAAGGACCAATTTTGACCTGCGTTTTGCAATACATAGATAGCATTCTTGAAAATCTCAAAAAAAAACTTTAACCTTAACTAGAGTAAATCTCTTCGGGAGTCAACGGAAGTCTTTCAAAGTTTCTAAGTCGAAGGACCAATTTCTACTGGCGAGTTTATCACAAGATTAGGTCCAAGAGATTCATGATTGAAACTCTAAGTAGATTTTTACTCTGTACTAGTTCCAATCTCTCTAGCTGTTGCTGTGTTGTCTTCAAGGATTCCCCTGTAAACCAGAGATTTTTCTCCAGCTCGAAGGACCAATTTTAACATACGACGTTAAATTTACATTTTCGATTCAAAATTGTATTTCCAATCTTCTCATACTTCGGCTTGAAAGGGTTTTACATGTAAACTATATATTTTCCTCCAGCTGGAAGGACCAATTTTGACCTGTGTTTTGAAATAAGCAGAGTTCTTGAAATCCCAATAAGCGTTTAAAATATTATAATGGCATCTTTAACATGAACTAGAGCCAATCTTTTCAATGGTCGACGGAAGTCTTTGAAGGTTTCCCCTGTAAACAATCGATTTTCCTCCAAATCGAAGGACCAATTTCTACTGGCGAGTTTGTCACAAGATTAGATGCATGAGATTCATGATTGATAGTCTAAGAAGATCTTTACTTTATACTAGAGCCAATATATCCAGGAGATGCAGATGTCTTTAAAGGATTCCCCTGAAGACTACAGATTTTCTTTCTACTCGAAGGACCAATTTTAACTTACGATGTTAAATTTACAGTTTTGAAATGTTTAGAACTCGTGAAAATCTCAATAGGCGTTTAAAATATTCTAAGGATATCTTTGACATTAACTAGAGTCAATCTCTTCAAGGGTCAACGAAGGTCATTAATGGTTTCTTCTGTAAACAATATATTCACCTCCAATTCGAAGGACCAATGTATACTGGCGATTTTATCACAAAATTAGTTCAATCCATCCAGATTAGAGATTGAGAGTCTAAGGAGATATTTACTCTATACTGGAGGCAATCTCTTCAGGTGTCGGCGGATTTCATTGAAGTATTCCCCTGTAAACTGCAGATTTCCCTCCAGCTCGAAGGACCAAATTTAACATGCGACGTTGTACTTCCATTTTCGATTCAAAAGGTTATTTTTCTCTATCAAATTCTTGTTATACACTAAAACAATTTCATGGATAAGATCATTCTTAATTTGATACTCCATTTACTACTAGTACTTGTGAATCCAGCTGTTCGAGAGTAGACAGATGTCTTTAAACGGTTCTGCTGTAATCTATATAATTCCTCCAGCTCGAAGGACCAATTCGACCTTTGATGTTATCTTCTAATTAAGAAAGAATCTTTCTTAACTTAATGATGTGAATCTTTTCTCTATGCTGGAGTCAATGTCTTCAAAGTATATATTTCTTACAGCTCGAAGGACCATTTTTACTTTTTATGTTATTTTTTCATGTTTATTGCAGATGTTTAGGTTCACTACTTTATTTACTTCTAGTGGTCGCGATTTTAAGCATTTAAGTTTATATCAAAGTCAATCACTTCAGGAGTTGTCTTTAAAGGGTGCTACTCAAAACTATAGATTTCCTCCTGCTCGAAGGACCAATTTTGACTTATGATGTTATTTTATTTATTTCATATTTTAAGGGTTCCAACACAGTAAGGTTATATAAACCCTAAACATTTGTAAATAGTATACACATTAGTTTGATTTTCTATATATGATTATGTTAACTATATATTAGTTTTACAATCTAAATATTAAATCGAGTTATATAAGTTTATTTCAGTGAGAAAGTTTTTTACAGTATTAAAATCATTTTCGTTTAACAAAACTTGTATATTTCTTATTTTATATTTATTTTTAATTTCATGATACTTATTACATTCGTTAAATATATGGGATATTGTTAATAAATGGCCACAGTCGCATTGGGGTGGTGTAGATTTCTCAATAAGGTATTTATGTGTCAGTAGGCTATGACCAATTTTAAGTCTACATAGTTTAATTATGTCTGATCTAGGAAGTTTAGATTGTGTATATTTTGGAGTAATGTAGTTTTGGATTTGATATAATTTTGTTCTATTATCATTTTTCCATAAGTCATTCCAGAGATCGAATATATATTTCTTAATCGATGCTTTGTAATCGGCAAATTGGAACTTAGTATCCGAGTCAATACTTAAGGTAAGAGAAAGTTTTGCCTCTTTATCTACATTTTCATTTCCGCGGATATTTAAGTGACTTGGGATCCACATAAACGATATTTGGTGATTAGTGGTTCTTGACAAGAATGATCTCAATTGTTGAATAATAATATTTTTACTAAACGGGTCTCTTAACCCCTCTAATGAGCTTTTACTATCAGATAAAATAAGAATTTTCTGATTGGGAAAATGATTGCATGCATGTTCGGCGCTTGTCTTGATTGCTAATAACTCAGATGTGTAGATTGATGAATAGTTGTGGATACGTTTTTTGATCAAACAATTTTCGCTCAAAACTGCAAAACCGGCCCTATCGCCCATGACTGATCCATCGGTGTAATAACATATGTGATCTAGAAATTTTGTATTTAACGTTTCCAGGAAACGCTTTCGAATTTCAATTGCAGACATATTGCTTTTGTTGCAGTATGCCAGGGAAAAGTCAATATTTATGTTTGAAAAAGTCCAAGGAGGAATATCAATTACCTTTGTGGGTTCTATATGCTCTGCTTTCAGGTCATATTTTGATGTTATTTTTTTGAATTCTAAGGCGGCTTTTAAATATACGGGATGGTATCGCTTAGATGTAAGTTTGTCAATTTTACTGACATCGGTAAGCATCGTGTAAAATGGATGATCTTTAAATGAAAGTATCTTGAGAGTGTAGTTAAGTAATTGTTTTAGTCTTCTTAGATGTAGGGGAGGAGATGAGGCGAGGACTTGTAAACTGCTAGCTGGACTCGTCCTGAATGCTCCAATAGAGAGTCTTATTCCAGTATTCAAAATTGGATCGAGTGTTTTTAATCGGGTGGTTGTGGCAGAGGAATATATTATTGAGGCATAATCTAAAGTGGGTAGTACAATTGTATGTAATATTTTAAGAAGGGTATGCGGATCTGATCCATACTTTGAACATCTTAGCATTTTTAATATGTTTAGTTTAGAGTTTGCCTTAGCTTTTACATGAAGGATGTGGTGGCTAAATGTTAGTTTTTTATCGAAAATGACGCCCAGAAATTTGTGTTTATCTACAAATAAAATATTTGTATCGTATATCTTTAGGACTAAGTTAGTCGTTGTCTTGCAGTTTCGCCTGGAGAATTTTATCGCTACTGTTTTCTCTTCATGGAATTGAAATCCAGTGCGATCAGTCCAAGATAATAAATTATTTATTGAAGTTTGAATTTTCTTCAGTATTACTGGAACGTTTTTTCCAGAACAATATATAACCAAATCATCGGCATACAAAAGCGCTTTGGTATTTCTCGAAATGTTGGTGAATATTGAGTCTATAGATAATAAAAACAGTGTAACACTTAGGACGGACCCTTGCGGCACTCCATTCTCTAAACTAAAAAAGTCCGAGAAGGTATTACCTATTAAACAACTAAACGTTCTATTTTCTAGAAAATTTGAAATAAATGCAGCCATGTTACCTTTAATTCCAGCTAGAGTCAATTTTTGGAATATTAATTTTTTCCATACACAATCATATGCTCTGCGTATATCGAAAAACACAGCAATAAGATCTTTCTTTAGAGAAAAACTTTCCATTATATCGGAATGCAATATTGTTAAATTATCAATGGTGCCTCTATTTTTTCTGAATCCCGATTGGTTAATATTTATTATATTATTTTTTTCCATGTACCACACAAGTCTTTTGTTAACCATTCTCTCTAGAAGTTTGCAGAGACAACTTGTTAGGGATATAGGTCTGTAATTATTTTTGTTTGTGGAATCTTTTCCAGTTTTTAATATTGGTATTATCAAAGCTTTTTTCCAGTTACTTGGAATTTTTCTTTCGGTCCAAATCAGGTTATAGAAATTCAATAAGTATTTTATTGAACTGTCATCTAAATTCTTCAACATTTCATACCTAATGTTATCTGGCCCAGGGGACGATCCAGTGCAAGATTGAAGTGCTGCACTGGATCGAAGGACCATTTTTACTTTTTATGTTATTTTTTCATGTTTATTGCAGATGTTTAGGTTCACTACTTTATTTACTTCTAGTGGTCGCGATTTTAAGCATTTAAGTTTATATCAAAGTCAATCACTTCAGGAGTTGTCTTTAAAGGGTGCTACTCAAAACTATAGATTTCCTCCTGCTCGAAGGACCAATTTTGACTTATGATGTTATTTTTATATGTTCGCTTCGATAATTTTAGTGCATTATTACTCCACATAATTCGAGTGCTAGACTTAACTCTCATCGAAAAGTTAATTAATTTTATTTGACCAGATCCAGGACGATCTTCAAAGATTTACTCTATGCTAAAGCCAATATCTACAGGAGTTGCCAGATGTCATTAAAGGCTATATTCCTTCCGCCTCGAAGGACCAATTTTTGCTTATGATTTTATCTCAACATTTTCATTTCAAAAGTTTAGTTTCGTTGTTCCATCTATTTAATATAGTAGACCTTAATGGAGAAGTTCATTTTACTTGTACCAGATCCAGGAAGGGAATCGAAACTATTATAATTGACCATCAAAAAGAGAACAATAGAAGCAGAAGAGATGAAAAATGTACGGATCACATTGTACACCAAAATCGTATCCACTTCTTTGGAAGCACACAAAAAGTAGTTCCTTTGGAACTACTTGCAGTAAAAAGTCTTTCTTAATTTTATAACACAACTACTTCTAGTATCATTACTTCTCTATACTAGAGTCAATTTCTTCAAGAGTCTACATATATTTTTAAGAGGTTCTGCTTTAACCTATTTATTTCATCCCACTCGAAGGACCATTTTTGTCTTGAGATGTATAAATTTTAGTTTCGAAATATAGATTCTTTACTCCATGTAATTCTAGCGATTTAGATTCTTAGAAATCTTTATCAGATTCTCTCTATATTACATATGTACTTCTTTGGATGTTCACAAAATTCGAAATCATTAGACTTACATTCAGTAGAGACCATTGCAGAATTTCAAACTTAAAATTACTTCTAAATCCAGTTTGTAATTTCAATAAGTTTAGATCTGGAAAACCCATGATTTTAGTTTTTGAATTGGGGATTTTTTTTTATTTTGATAAAATACTTTTTATCAAATTCATAACGATGAGTTTTCAGTTTTTTATTTCGTTCATAAATTAACTGACCTTCGTTATGATAAACTTCAACCATCAAAAAAAAAAGATATAAATCTTATTTTGGTAGTTTTTTCTTGTTTATTTGGTTTGATATCTTTATTGTGGCGTAGAGCCATGAACACTAACTGACTGCCTCATCGTTGTTATTACATGACTATTACATAGATTTTGATCAAGATAAAATATTCGTTTTTTGGGGGGAATTTTTCTCACTTAATCATTATGTAAGGCCGCACATAATAAATCATAAGAATTTTTGTTTTCGCTGGAAGTCTACGAACGATTAAACAGAGTATGATTGCCCACAGTATTTTGTTTAATCATTGGAATTTAGATATTTTGATTACAAAAGATTGTGTAATGTGTTGAAATTTTTTCAAACTCATTTCATAAAAATTGGGACTGAAATTATGTACTTATTTCTGTAATATCGCATTAATCTGTTTAACCTTCAAACGTAAGTTTTAGAAGTATTTTTCTCAATTAACTCTATTCAAATGCAGAAGGTGGCATTACTACATTTTAAGAGATTTTGAAGAAATAAAAAAATATAGTTTTGATTGGACTTATGCTCGTTTTTTGATATAGAAAACGATGATTTCAGAACCTATAAACTATCCTCTTTCAATCATTTCCCGGTTCATATTTTCAATCGTATCCAAAGCTGTTAGCTTCTTGATCGTTTTATTAGGCCTATGTTAGCTATTCCTTCGATGGACCTGCAACCAAACATCATCTCATCCTTCCTCGGTCAAATCCAAAGCTGTCAGATTTTATTATAGCAACCCGATCTACAAACGAGCACCAGTTCATCCTTCCATCATTTCTTCCAGGTTCTCAATTGGATGGCAAACTATGTTAGATTTTTGCTATATTGATTGAAGCTGTGATCCCTACTCTTTGTAGGAAAAATATTATCTCCGGACTTCCAACCTCAAGTCCTCGGTCGAATCCAAAGCTGTAAGATTTAGTCAATTTTTGTTATAATAACCCAATCTACAAACGAGCATCAGTTCATCCTTACATCATTTCTTCCAAGTTCTCAATTGGATGGCAAGATATGTTAGATTTTTCCTATATTTATTGGAGCTCTGATCCCTACTCTTTTTAGGAAAAATTTGAACTCTGGACGAGCTTCATCTCACTATTCTTTCATTTCCAGTTCTAAGTTCTCAATCGAATTGCAAATATGTAAAATTGTTGATATTTTGATTGATGCATTGTTCTCTCAATACATTCTAGGGAAATATAATCTACGAACTTACAAATTAGCATCAGCTCAAACTTCTATCATTTCCAGCCCCAAGGTTCTGAATCGGATTGTCCAATATCTCAGATTTTTAATATTTTGATTGAAGCTCTGCTGCCTATCCTATTTAGGCAAAATTTTATCGCCGGACCTATAAACGATACCATATCATTCTTCCATCATTTCCAGCTGCAGGTTCTCAATTGGATTCCAAAGCAGTCAGATCTTTGATATTTTGATTGAAGCTTTGTTCACAATAGTTTCTAGGAACATATGATCGCCGATCCTATAAACGAACATCATCTCATCTAAAGCTGTCAGATTTATCATAATTTGCATGGGTCTATGCCCGCTATTCTTTATCAGAAAATATGATCACCCGATCTACAAATGAGCATCATCCATCCTTCCATCATTTCCAGATTCTAGTTCTCAATCAAATCCAAACTAGAGTTGTGTAGTTCGTGAACGAACTAGTTCAATTGAACGGGTCACTATACTGAACTGAACGAACTAGTTCACACAACTCGTTAATTTCAGCTCAGTAGTTCACTATGTTTTTTCTTCAACCATATCATTACGTTCTCTCGTCTCTGCTGTTATGTGTTGTTTCCATTTTTCGTCATCATCAATGTATGATTCTAGCATTCAAACGCCTTTGTATTAGTTTTTCCAACTCTTCCATTCATATTCCGATCAGATTCCTTTAATAGCGGCTTATTTGAAGTGGTGATCTACTGAACGAAATGAACTGTTTAAGTAAAGTGAGCAGGTGAGCTAAAGACCTGGTGTGCTACAGTGAGCTGTTGAACTAAATGAACGAACAAGTTCACACAATTGAACTGAACTAAAAAGAGCGATCACTTAAAAGAACTACAGTGCCCAACTCTAATCCAAACCTCTCATATCGATCATTTGATTGAACCTTTGTTCGCTATCCTTCTATAATCTTTAGTTTAAAATATTCAATATATAATCAAAAGCTTTAAGATTTCAGACAAGTTGATTATGATCACAGGATCTACAAACGTATATCATCTCAACCTTTCATCATTTCCAGCTCCAGGTTCACAATCAGATAACAGATATTGTAGAGATTTCAGATATTTTATATTTTTGCTGAATCTCTTCTTGCTACCCTTTTTGGGGGAATCATCCATCCTTAATTAATCCAGCTCCAGGTTCACAATCAGATAGCAGAGATTTCAGATATTTTATATTTTTGTTGAATCTCTTCTTGCTACCCTTTTGGGGGAATAATCCATCCATAATTAATTTGATAATTTGGACCTATACTGGCTATACCTTTTAGAAATATATGATAACACGACCAACAAACAAACATTATCTTCTCCTTCAATCACTTACACCTTCAGGTTTTCTATCGGATTCCAAAGTTGCCAGACTTTTGATATTTTGACTAATGCTTGGTTCGCTATCCTCTCTAGCAAACTATAATCACCGAATCTATAAATCTCATCCTTCCATCTTTCAGGTTCGCAATATATCAAGTTCTCAATCAAATCCAAAACTCTCATATTTCTGATAACTTGATTGAACTTTTGTCCGCTCTCCTTCATCTTTCTATCTCTCCATCATTTTCAGCATAAAATTTTCAATAAAATCCAATGCTTTAAGATTGTAGACAATTTGAATTTGATCACACGTCCTACAAACGATCATCTTTCCATCGTTTCCAGATTTTTCATATTTTAATTGGCAGCTTCAAATTTTCAATAGGATCCAAAGCTGTCGGATTTTTGATCCACGAACTTATGATGGAACATCTTCTTAAGAGGCATTATTCCTGGGAGTATTTGGTGTGTTTTGATTTTGCAGAGCCCAATTTTCTACATTGCTTCCATATTACTCCGTTTTTTTAACAGAATAGTGCAGTTCCTTACCTCGCGACCATTTGCATGGAAATCTGTTGGTCGGAAGCTAGCTTCTATTCAATAAACTTCGCTATGTCAGAACAAATCTTTAAATCTTACACAGCTTTGTTATTGCTTTCGAAGCAGTATTTTCTATGGGATCAAAAGCTCTCAGAGTTTCTCATCCTTGTCTTGGACATCGGCAGCCCTTTGACTTCAGCCCTGCATGTGAAATGTTGACAGAGCCAGTCCCTCCAATCATGTCAGCAACGAATGTTCTGAGGAAATTTCAATTTGTCACAGCCAATGTCGTTACGCCGACTAACGTATGTAGAACTTACAGAGCTTGCGAGCTACATATCTAAGTATAGTTCAACTCATAGTTCTTCATGTAGGCAACTTCAATTTGTCAGATCTAATCTCGTTACGTCATCTATCGTATGCAGAACTTCCAGGGCTTGCGAGCTACATATGTATTGTATTACAACTCACTGTCCTTCCTTCACGACAATCTCCCCAATTTAAATTTTTTAAGAGTTCATCTTCACATTCATCTTCGGGATGAATATGATCCCCACAAAAATTTGTCGACTAAGATGTGAGTTTTACCATAGCTGAACTTTCTATTCATGTCAGCTCCTAATATTCTCCATCGATCTTTGTCTTTAGGCTTCTTCGCATTTCTCTTGGACTTCGTAAAAGGATTAGCTTTCGCGGTCTTTGCTACCGAAAGTTAGTTCCCAGAACTATCACAGTTAAAACTGTCATCAGTCGAGGAAAAGAATGAGGGCATCTTTCTCCGTATCAGTACATCTGCACTTCAAGTTTAGGTTCGTTACTCCATCTAACTCTTGTGATAGATTGGCAGAAGGTTATTTATTTGAAGGAGTTCTTTAATCTATGCTATAGAGACGACCTCGTCAGGTAGAGTTCTTTGCTCTACGCTATAGAGTCGACCTGCGCAGATCTAGTTATTTACTCTACCCTATAGAGTCAACCTCCCCAGCATATGTTCTTTACTCTAAGCTATAGAGACGGATCTAATCAGGAGCACTCAGTCGCTCTATACTTCCTAGATGACTTATTCATTAGGAATTGGTTACTTTGTACTACAGAGACATCCACGTCAGAAGGAGTTCGCTACTAGATACGGTAGATACGACCTCCTCAGAAGGAGTTCTTTACTCAGCAGAGAGATGACCTTCTCGGTAAAAGTCTGTAAGTCTGATTCCGAGAAACGACCTTCTGGAGAAAAGTCAGTTATTGTGTTCTAGAGAGTCCTCCTTCACGGGAGGAGTTCTGGTCTATATTCCACAGAGGCGACATCCTTAGAAGGAGTTTTGTACTCTAGTAAGAGTTATGTGTTTATAGAGGCGATCTCTTCTGGAGGACTAACCATTATATTCAGAAGATTTTAACTCTAGAGCTGAGCGTGTCAATATTATACGTAGTAGATTTCCTCAGCAGGGCTTTCCTCAGCGATTTTAATAGACTTGATTTCCTTAGTAGGAGTAATATTCTGTTCTCTATTCCACAGAGGCTACATCCTTAGGAGAAGTTTTGTAATCTAGTATGAGTTCTGGATTTATAGAGAGGATCTCTTCAGGACTACTAACCGATATCTTCAGCAGATCTTAACTCTAGAGCCGAGCTTCTCAATATTAGAGTTGATTTTGGCAGCAGGACTTTTCTCAGGGATTTGAATTGACTTGCTTTCCTTAGTAGGAGTAATATTCACTATTTTAATCTCAAATTCGACTATGTTTCTGCCCATTCAAGTCATTTTCCCGCAGTTTTCATATTGAGAAGTACACGTGTGATGTCAGTTACTCCTTCCGGACAAGACAGGTTCTACAGCAGTTTGCGGGAAGTCATTCTTTGCTCATAGATTGGAGTAAGATTATATCACTCGCTGCTTTATCTGCTGTGCAGGTACTTAGTTTTTTTTTTTAATTATGACTCCTTACTCATTGCAAAATGTATTTTCGAAAATAGTATCTTACACAATGTCTCCGTCGTAATGTGAAACTCGTGATTTCAGCTCTTAGACATTTTTTGCATTCACTCAGTCACTCAGTCAGTAAGACAGGTTTCAAATTTCGTATTTAGATGGATTACCTTAAGACGATTTTGGAACCACATGTATACGATTTCACTTCCCATTTCCTACCAAAAATAAAAGGAAATCCAAATAACAAACAAAAAAATTACCATTTCCCTTTAAACCTAGACATCCACTGATCCAAAAAAGAAACAAAACCACATCGAATACCCCTACCGAAATCAATTTATTGTGCTCTACATTTACAATAAGTAATAACAAAAGTAATAGAAAAAAGTATTGAATTTCACACACAATACAATTTCTGTGCAAAACTATGACAACAAAATTTGCTGAACACGAATGGAATTCGAGAAATTCCATGATATATGCAACAACAACTTAATTATGTAAGCAATCAAGCATGATTTGGCATGCTTTTAAGGTATGCAAAATTAACATAAACTGTGGAAGAAGATCAAAAAAATTTAAAAAGTTTGAATTTTTCAAATTCCTAGAAAATCTCTAAATATATTCTTTCTTCTTCTCTTTTCATTTCAGGATCTCTAAGCAAAGTTCACATCGTACGAAACAAAAACACAATGGCAACTCTAAACGAAAAATGCAACTCTTCAGCAGTATTCTAAGCTAGGACAAGAACCTTGCATGTTGCTTAGCACACGCCATGTTTGGTCTCTTGAATACCACCCAAATTTATGGCATTCAATCACAACATCAAGAACATGAACAACATTTTCAAATAAATTTCCATCCTATGTCACCACCATCATCTGCAACATCAACATCATCTTCACCGCAAACTAATACCACCATATCACCTCATCATCATACGCAGCAGCAAGCCAAAGGACATCGTCGCTCTTCGTCTTCAGTTTCTGATTCTGGCGGCAGTGGCAATAAATTTCTTTCAAATTTAGCCTCAAAAAGTCCCACCAACTTTCTGGAGAAATTCCTGAAAACTGATCTGCTAAACACCTATGATTCGCTGAAAAACTATCGTAATAGTTTTCCCTCCAATAACTCGCAAAGCAAACGGCATTCTGATCCCCTCAACAATAGTCATCATCAGGAGGGATTTGTAAACACCTTCAATTGTTTGCATGGTAGCTATCGTCACAGTTTTGATGGTGAATTCTACGAAAAGGCCGACCTAAAGAATAACTTCAAAGCTCAGGAGGAGAAGGAGAAACTCGAAGAGGCAGAACTAGTAGCGGCATCAACAAAACTGTTTACGCAAAAATCTAGTGAAATGACTATAAAGTGTTCAAAAAATCTATTGGCTGTTGAACCTGAGGTCCAAGGACCTGCTACTTTACAAAATTATCAAAAAATCCCCGAGAGTGAACATGATCTCTTGGTAGATTCCCTATTGGTTGCCTCAAGTGGTGCTAGTTCGGGGGAATTTAATAGCAGCAGTGATACGACAACAACCACCCAAAGTTCCAGTGGAGGAGGTGGTAGCGCTGGTGGCTCTTCTTCGTTCTCTTCATCGTCATCGAATCTTTATAAAAGACTCTCATTTGGCGGCATTAGAAATTCACAGAATTCCCAGAAGCAAGAGAAAAATGCCGAGAATGCGCAGGCGCAACAAAAGCAAACGGAGGGGGTAAGTGTGATAATCGTATTAAATAATTTAGTCTTAAGGGGAAATCATAAATGAATAATAGGGATAGGGGCGACATGATTAAAAGAAAATCCCCATTTTATTCAACAGCAACCACCTGCCCAGGAAGAGATATTTACTCTAAAAATTATTTTCCCAAGACAAGTTCTTTAATTTATACTATAGAGGCGACCAACTCAGGAGAAGTTCTGTAGAAGACCTACCCATGAGAAGTACCCGATATCGTTGGCAGTTCTTACCTTTAGAGCTGAGCTTCTCCATATTGGAGACGATTTTGGCAGCAGGTCTTTTCTCAGGGAGTTTATTACCTTAGTACGAGTAATATTCATTATTTTATTCTCAAAGTCGTCTAGGTTACAGCCCATCGAAGTACATTTCTCGAATTTGTCAGATAGAAAAGAATACGTGTGGCGTCGATTTCCCCTTCAGGTCAGTACAGGTACTACAATAGTTTGCAGGAGTTCTATTACTCAAGAGGAGTTCTGTACTCTATATTACAGAGACTTCCTCAAGAGGAGTTCTGTACTCTATATTACAGAGACGACCTCCTCAGGAGAAGTTCTGTACTCTATATTACAGATACAACCTTCTCAGTAGAAGTTCTGTAAATTATATTACAGATAAGTACGACCTCATCAGCACCAGTTCTATACTTTACACCGTAGAAACGATCTTATCAGGAGAAGTTCTGTACTATACTATCCGAAGGAGTTCTGAACTCTCACTTCCTAAGGAAAAGGTCTCTACTCTATTTACCAATTACCATTTCAAGAGAAGTTCTGTATTATAATATATGGGCGACCTACTCAAGAGAAGTTTTTTACTCTATACTACAGAGAAGACCTCCTCAAGAGGAGTTCTGTACTCTATACTACAGACACGACCTCCTCAAGAGTTATATACTTTTCACTATAGACACGACTTCCTCGGGAGAAGTTCTGTACACTATACTACATTCTCGCTTTACACCATAGACACGATCTTGTCAGGAGCAGTTCTGTTCACTATACCACAAGATAAGTTGTGTACTCTATACTATAAAGACGACCTCATCAGTAGGAGTTCTGAACTCCTACAACATTCTAGAGACGATTTCCTAAGGAGAAGGTATTTACTCTATTTATTAATTAGCTACTCAAGAGAAGCTATGTTATTTATAATATAGAGGCGACCTACTCAAGAGAAGTTCTGTACTCTGTACAACGGAAACGACCTCCTCAAGAGGAATTCTGTACTCTATACTACAGCGAAGACCTCTGGAGAAGTTCTGTAAACTATACTGCAATATACAACCTCCTCAGGAGGACACTATCTTATCAGGAGAAGTTCGGTTCACTATAGCTCAAGAGGAGTTTTGCACTCTACTATACTACATAGATGATCTGATCCGAAGTAAATCTTAAATTTCACATCCCAGAGACGATTTCCTGTAATATATGCTACAGAGAAATACACTATATATTATAGATACGACCTCCTCACGAGGAGTTATGTACTCTATATTATAAAGAGAACCTTCTAAGGAAGAGTTGTATACTCTATGCTTTCAGCTCAGGAGTATTTCTGCAGTTCACGGAGTCCTGTACTCTATACTATAGAGACGATATACTCTCGAAGAGTTGAATACTCTAGCAGGAGTTCTGTATTTATAGAGACGATATGGAGTCCCGTATTTATATAGACAACCTTCATAGGAGGAGTTCTGCACTCCACACTATAGAGACAACTTTCCTTGGACAAGTTTTGTACTGTATACTATAGAGACGACCTTCTCAGAAGAAATTCTGCACACTATTTTATACCTCTTCAGGAGGAGATTTTTACTCTATCCTACAGAGACCAACTCCTCAGTATGTGCTCGGTACTATAGATGATAGAGACGATATCATCGGTTGTCTCTGTGTTCAATATCTTAGAGGTGTTCTGTAGTCTATCAGAAGGAGATATGTTCTCTATTATATAGAGGCAACTCCTTGGGTGGAGTTCTGCGACCTTCTCAGCAGTTGTTCTTTACTCCGTACTATAAATACGATCTTCTCACAAGTGGGTCTGTACTAAATACTATATAGACTGACTCAGGTATTCTGTACAGATATGACCTCCTCGAGAGGAGTTCTGTACTTATGGAGACGAACTTCTCAGGACTAGTTCTGTTAGAGAGGACCTTCCCAGAAGTATATATATACTATACAGACAAACTTCTTTGGAGGAGTTCTGCACTTTATATAGTATAGAAGATATCTACAGATGAGTTCTGCAACGATCTCCTTTGGGGGAGTTCTGTAATCAATGTATATTGTAATGACGACCTTGTAAGGGAGAGTTCTGCAATGTATACTATAGGTACGACCTCCTCAGGAGGAGTTCTGAAGTCTATACAATATATCTGACCTCTACAAGAGGAGTTCTGTACTCTACGCTGTAGAGACGACATCCTCAGAAGGAGATATGAACCCTCTACTATTTAGACGACTTCCTCGGATGGAGATCTTTACTCTATAATATAGAGACTACCTCCTCGGGAGGAGGTCTTTCTGTACTCTAAATACGACCAACTCGGGAGGAATTCTACTTTCTATACTATGGAAACGATTCCTCCGGAGGAATTTGATACTCTATACAGCTTATAGGATTTCTGCAATGTAGAGTCGACCTACTCGTGAAATATTCTATACTCTACATTATTCGGATGAACTCTTCGGTAGGAGTTCTTTATCAATGCAAGAGTTGGCCTCTTCGGGAAGTTTTTTACTCTACGCTGGAGTCCAACTTCTCAAACTGAAAACTGAAACACTTCCTTCCTGCTGAAAACTGAAACACTTCCTTCGTCTCGAAGGCCATATTTGACCTGCAGTGCTATCCGGATCCTTTTTTCAAATATTCTTGAATTTTATTCAGTACAAATATAAAAGCTCTTATTCCAATGACAAGATAATGTCGGGAGGCGACAAAATACTTAGATTAGTTCTTCGATTAAAAGCTATAGATTAAAATTATTAATTTTAGCGTTGAAATCAAAAGCACTTTTCGAAAAAGTCAATCACATCAATTAGCTGATTATGTATTATAAAAATCGTAATCACTTATGTGCAAATCTGAGCCTTTTATAATCCCTAATCTTTTCGAGGGTTAATTTATTACCTTATAAATTCTTGATAAAGTCCAAGAATTTTTTGTTTAAATAGATTAAATTTCAATTGCATTGAAAATTGTTATTAGATAAGAAAGTTAGTCGGAGTACAATACATTATTTGGCATTGACACGGTTTTGGGGAAATCGGCGATAATGCCGTGATAAGGTAAATTTTTTCAAGAACCAAAGTTCAGAGAACCGAATATTGTCATTTTTTGTAGAGATTGCCGAAAATGAGGAAACCTTATGAATACGAAATTTTAATAGTTTCGCCTTGTGGGTAACTCGCAGAAATTATATGATGCGTTAATGACATATTTATTAGAGTAATTTAGTTGCATATAAATAAGTCAGAATTAATGTCATCACCTACGAGTATTATATTGATTGATAATATTATAATATTGCTTTTAATTTGCTAAACAAAATCTCCGGGAACTTAGTATTTTGTCTTTATCTGCGATCGCTAATAACTCACCTGTCATCTCCAACATAATGAATTGATTTACTTTGTATATGTATTATCAAACTGAATAATTCTCACTTGCCCTACAATAATTTATCATGTGTTTGTTTTGGACAGCAGAAAATACAGTTTATGATATATATATTTATTTTAGATTTATTAGTGAACTATGTAATCCAGAGTAAAGACGCTTCTGTCATTTGCCCTAATGTCTTATCGCAAAACCGGTAGCGTCATTGTTTTTATCATTTATTTTTCTATTTCTATAGAGTGGTCATTCTCCATTAATTTTTTATCATTTTATTTTATTCGTTTGTATTAGAAGTTGATAGCCTGACTGACATTTTCTGAAGGTGTGTTGATCAGATAAGAAATCAATAAATATTTAATTGTTGTTTGAAAATGGAAAGTCAATAACCTTTACAATGACAGAGACTACAATGTTATGAGAGAGTAAAAATTTCGATTAAAATGTTGTTGACAAAATGAATATTCAACATGTGAAAATCCATCTCAAGACCTCCCAATTGTAACATACCCAATTTAAAATAAGATTAATGCCTTAAGTTTATTCATAGTCTAAAGACTGTAGTATAGGAATAATGGTGGGTTTCAGAGGATGACAATACCCGATTCAACATAGAGCAAGTCAACAAGGAGTTCTTCACTTTATACTATAGAGATGACTTCCTCAGGAGTAGTTCTTCCCTTTATACTATAGAGATGACTTCCTCAGAAAGAGTTTTTCATTTTATACTATGGAGAAGACGTTCCAAGGAGGATACCTGTTCAGGGGTTCTGTACTCTACACTATAAATATATAATAGATGACCTCACAAGATGGCATTCTGTTCTTTATACTATAGATACGAAATCCTCACGAGGTATTTTGTACTTTATTCCATAGAAACAACGTACTATCTAGGAATTCTATACTACTGGAGAAGTTACCTATTTATAGAGACGACCTTCTTAGGAATAGTTCAGCACTCTACACTATAGAAACAACATTCCTTGCAGAAGTTATGTACTCTATACAATATAAAAAACATACAAATAGAGTTCTGCACTCTATGCTGTAGAGACGACCTCCTCTGAGGAGTTCTGTACTCTGTATAATATAGAAGACCTCTACAAGAGGAGTTCTGCACGCCATGCTGTATTCAAGACTATAGGATGAGTTCTATACTGTAGAGCCTACATCCTTGGGAGGAGTTCTGCACTTTATGGTACAGATATACACTACACACTGGTCGCACTACCTTATCCATAGGAGTTCTTTATTCGGAACAACAACAAAAATCATATTCTGAAAAGGTGTTATTTATTCTATACAACAAACTCTGTACAATATAGACGATCTTTTTACTAGGATTTCTTTACAGAACAGTAACTTAAAGGTTAGATCTGCAATAAAATAGGATCTGAACATTCGATTCTAGTATTGGGTGGGATCTCAAAGATTTACTATAAAAGCTTTATAATGTGAAATGCCAGAGATCGCCTCTAGTATAAAGCAGGACTTCTGATGTTACAGTAAAACAGAACATCATCACAGAACTGTAACTCAGAGGTTGACTCTGCAGGAAAAGGGGACCTCAAATATCGATTCTAGCTTTGTGTTTGATCTCGGATGTTGACTAGAAGCTCAGAAGTCACTTTAGAATAGAGTTAAACCTCAAAGTAGCCTTGCATATTGATCCCTTTAGACTAGAGTTGGACCCCACAAGTAGACAAGCTCTAATGATACATAGTAAAGAACAGTCCCCCGAGAACGAATTCGGCACGAACATCAAGACAGAGCATCAATAAATAAAAAGATTAATTCACATCATTAGTACAGAACGAAAAGTCAGAAGTCTATTTATACTAAGCTGAACTTTATAAGTCATCGTACTATAGTAGTTGATCTCAGAGGTTCACTCAATTAGAACCTTAAAGGAGAGGTCTAGTTTATTGATTGATCTTATAACATAAAGACAGAATATCATTAGATAAGAAGAACAAAATCGACTTTATTCCAGAACAACACTTCAAAGGTCCAATCACTAATCCCAGATGTTCGCTCTAGTTCAACCATAAAAGTGGAGTCTATTGAATTGATCAAATAGGACCACGAAAGACCTACTCTAGTGGAGGGCATTGCCGAAGAAACCGAATTCAATAAGGACATTGAGACAGAAGATCAATCCACGAATAGCCAAATGTCGATTGTACTCTAGAGCAGAACTTCAAAAGGTGGTCTGCGGTAAAGTATTGATCCTAGAGACTCACTCCAGATGAACCTTAAAAGTGGAGTCTAGTTTTATGGTTGATCCCAGGGCATGGCTGTTGGTTCTTTATCAAGAATATCTACGGTAAATCGACTGTAGGATAAAGCAGGTTCTTAAAACACGACTTCGAAAAGAACATCAAGACAAAACATCATTAGATAAGAAGATCATTTCACAGCTTTAGTATAGAACGGAAAGTCAGAGGTCGAATGTCCTCTAGAGTATATCTTCAGAGGTCGTCTATGGTATTGAGATTAATCTCAGAGATTTACTCTAGATGAACCATAAAAGTGAAGTCTTTACAAAGAACCCAGAACCAGAACCCAGAAATCGACTCTAGTGGAGAGTAGGAACGACTTCAACAAGGGCATCTACGCAGAATATCATTAAAAAAGAATATCAATGGTCTATTGGACTCTAGAGAAATACAAGGGTCCTCTGTGGTATCTCAGATGTTACCTCTAGTTGAACTTTAAAATTGGAGTCTAGTTTATTGGTACATCTCAGAGGATCGCAGTAGAAGATTTATCAAGTAGAACCCCTAGAGCAGGATCAGAGAACACGACTTCAGGATGAATATCAAGGCAGAACATATATGACGTAAAGTCAGCGCTCGACTATACTCTAGAGCAGAACTTTAGTAGTCCTCTGTGATATAGTGTTTGATCTCAGAGGTTCAGTCTAGTTCAACCATAAAAGTGGTGTCTAGTGAAGGTCCAGAGGTTCACCGTATAAGTTTTATTAAGTACAACCCCAGAGATTAACTCTAGCATAGAGCAGGTCCTCAGAACATGACTTTGACAATATCTTCAAGGCAGAACATCATTATGTCGAAAGATTAATCCTCGTATTAAGTATAGACCGGCAAGTCAGAGGTGGACTGTATTCTACGCCAGAATTTCAGAGGTCGACTATACTCTACAGCAGAATTGTAAAGGCGACTATAGAGCAGAACTTCAGAGGTCGTCTGGTGTATAGCGGATAATCTCAGGTTGAACCTTAAAATCGGAGTCTAGTTTATTGGTTAATATCAGATGATGACTGTGGAAGCTTTATCAAGTAGAACCCCAGAGATCCAATCTAGTTGAGAGTAGGAACTCAGAAGACCAAGATAGAACATCATTAGATAAGAAGACGTCGTTAGTATAAAACGGAAAGTCGTTTGTGGTATCGCCAAAATCTCAGAGCTCGTCGGTGGTATAAGAGGTGATCTCAGAGATCGCCTCGAATATAGCGGATGAGACCGCCTGTGGTGTAGGTTGATCTCAGAAGTTCAATCTTCCATACTGGTGGATCAACTCTAAGTATGCTGCCCAAATAATGGAGGTATTTCAATGAATTAATCTCATGGTTTGAAGTGAAATAGTGTATCGTAATATCTAAAGTACCTGCATACCCCCGGTTTCTAACAGCTTCGCAATGGGGTAAAATTTTTCAATATAAGGACATTGCAATCTATTAAAATATTCGAATATCCGACCAAATGTTAGGATTATTCAAATTAGGAGCAGTGGCAATATTGTAAGATTACTCAAGACGCTTTAATACTTATTTTCTATGGTTTCTTATTAAACTGCACGGAAAAGAGTTCAGTCTTATAGACTATATGGAGTCTTAACATAGCACGATTGATAACCGTTGGTTAACTCTAGCTAAAGTAGATAACATAATGATTTTCCTCAAAACCAAGATGTTTTTATTATCAAACAAATATGTATATGTACATTTCCCCGGCATAAAACTACTCATATCTTAACCGTTGCCAGGCAGTCTATTGGGAATTACCCCTATTGTCATAACAAACATTGAAAAAGCCTCTAAACTAAACAAAAAAAAATTGCAAGAACTAATAAAAAACGAATATGAGATAAGTAAAAAAGTTAGCGCAGAACCCATAAATGCATCGAGTAAACCGCCCATATCTGCAACTCATGGCGAGCAGAACACAACGAAGAAGAGGGTTGTATTTAGTATTCCATTGATAAAGGTGATGACGGTGGTTTCTCACAACACCTTTGCCAATTTCACCATCAGTCCAGAACTTAACGTCAATGGTAAAGGTTGCAAATAACAAATAACGAAAACACACAGCGCTCGAAATCAATCAATAATTGAATCGTCATAAAAATGTGGCAATATTTTATAGATAACAACCCTTCAGCAACGCCAACACAAATCAATTATTTTCCACTTAACATTAACTAATTTTGTTTTTCTTCTTATCTCTGGTGTCTTTTCAGGTTACCGACAACTCCTCCATAACCCTGAACCTAACATCATCCTTGATACCCAACCTCAAGGTAAACGATCTGCACCGATCGTCTTCGTCCAACTCCTCATCGGGTGATTGTCTCTCCAAGCGAGAGCGTAAAAAGGGAGCCATGACTCCACAACCGCAGAAAACACCACTCTCTCAACTACTCTCCCTAACATGCGGCAACACATCGACCTCAAACTCACCACCACCTCCAGCAGCGTCCTCAACCCTAACGACCTCGGCCCATGAAAAAGCCCAACGTCGCAAACTTTTGCAAATGTTGGCCCACTATGATCAGCAAAATAAACTCCTCCAGCGTGAATTAGCCAAAGAGAAACGTAGACGTTCCGAAGAATTAGCCTGTGTCGTCAAGTCCCTAATTTGCTTCGAGTCAAAACTGAAGACAGACATGAAATCGGTCAATCAGCGACTGCAGGATAAGGATGTCGAAATCTGTCGTTTGGTACGTCAGAATCGGGCTCTACGCAAGAAGATGAGCAAACTGCAGGAGGAGGCCAGTGAGTGTACCCGCGACGAAGGTGTGGTCGAGGATGGAGAGGGTGAAGAGAATGAAGCGGATGCAAAGAATTTACTTGAAGACTGTCTAGTATTGGAAGCCTTACAATGCATTAATTGCCGGAGGCAATTCTATGATATTGAGGTGCAAGAGAGCTGTACACAAACCACGCTGACGGGAGCGGTAACAGGTGGAAGCAGCTGTGGAAACCTGAAGGATGTCATCAGTGGCAGTAGAAATAATGGTGAGTTGAGAACATTTATTCATATTCTAAATTTTGAGTTTAGACAAATTTGGTTGTCCTTAGCGAACATCAGAGCCTCATAGATCTAGTCTAGCAAACAACAGGTCCTCAGGGGGTGACTCTAGCTTAAATAAGGACTTTAGAGAGCGACTCCGGCAAAGATCAGAATCTCAGGGTTCGAATATATCAAATAGCAGGTATATCTGGGATCGGGGATTCTAGCGCAAAACAAAACCTTCGAGATCGAGTCTAGCAAACATCAGATCCTCGAGTGTGGACTCTATCTAAGCCAGGGTCTCAGAGGTCGCCTCTGCCAACTATCAGGCCCTCGGAGGTTTACTCTTACTCAGAGGTGGGCTCTAGCAAGTCCTCGGTCCATAAAAGACGACTTATAAACTGCAGAGCAGTAACCTTACAGGTCGAACCTGATATGGAGTTAACTAAGGTTAACTGTTGTTGTTGACCCTGTTACAGAGTAAAACCACAGAGGTCGAGCCTATTATAGGTAGGCATTCAGAAATCGGCTGTAGTAATAAGCATCATTAGTCGATTTTAGTATACAGCAAGACTTCAGAAGGCGACACTCGAAAAGAGCTGGACTTCAGAACTTGACTCTGGTGAATTTCAGGAACTCATCGGTTGACCCTATTATATCATCAGCGAGCGACTTCAGTATTTAGGACTATTTCAGAACTTGACTCAGTTATAGTCTCTTGTATAGATATGGCCCTCCAAGCTTGTCAGGGTCATAAAAACTGACTTTAGTATAGATTAAACCTATTGCAGAATAAACCTTAGACGTCGACTCAAGTAAAGAGAAATAAATCAGAGGTTTATTACAGGGTCATAAAAACCGACTTTAGTATAGATTAAAACTATTGCCAAATAAACCTTAGCAGTCAACTGAAGTAAAGAGAAATAAATCAGAGGTTTATTACAGAGTAGGACACCTGAACTAAGACCACAGGACTCGACTTTAATATGGACTAAGTATTATTAGTCGTCTCTACTGTAGAGCAAGCCTTCAGAAGACGACTCTATAATAGAGCTTTAATTCAGAACTCGACGCTAGTGAATAGCAGAACCTAAAAGGTTGACTTTTTTATAGCTAAGGGACTCAATGGTTGACTTTATTACGAGTTTAACTAAAGGCCTCAAAGATCGATTCCAGTATTGAGAAGTAACTTAGATCTCGACACATGTGCAGACGCTAGTATAGAGCAGGACCTCAGAGCTTGACTCTTAATAGAGAAATATATCAGAAATCATCTCTAGTATAGAGCTGGAACTCAGAGCTCGAACATAACGTAGACAAAGACCTATATGGTGTAGCTCACCATATAGAGCTGGACTTCAGAACTCGACTCCCCTAAATAACAGTACCTCAAAGATTGACTCTTTTATAGATAAAGAACTCAGAGGTCGACTCCAATATAGAGAAGTACTTTAGAACTCGGCTCAACTTTAGTTTTGATGAAACCAACTGTAGAATAAACCTTAGAAGTCGACTCCAGTGAAGAGTAATACCTCACAGACCGGAGTATATAAGTATTATAGGGTAGGACATCTCAACTCGACTATAGTATTGAATAAGTAGTGTTAGTCGATTATAGTACAGATCAAGACTTCACAATACGGCTCTAGAAAGTGACTGGTCTTCAGAATTACACTCTGGTCCTCAACGGTTGCCTCTATTATCGATATAGGCATCAGAGATCGACTTCAGTACTGAGACTCTTGTAAAGTTTTCGTCCTCCAAGCTTAGCAGGGTCATAGAAACCAAATTTGGTATAGATGAAATCTAGTATAAAATAAACCTTAAATGTCGACCCTTACCGAGTAGGACCTCTGAACTCTACTTAAGTATAGATCTGTTCTTGAATGTAGGACCTCTGAACTCAACTGAAGTATAGATCTGGTCCTCCAATCTTGGCAGGGCCAACTCGACGCTAGTGAACAACAGGACCTCAAAGGGTCTCAGATATCGATTCTAGTATTGAGAAGTTCTTGAGAACTCGACTCAGATATGGATTCTAGTGTAGATTAGGACTTAAAAGATTGGCAGAGCCATAAAAGCCAACTGTACTATAGAGTAAAATTTACAGGTTTACTCTTGTTTAGAAAAACTATAGATGTCAACTGCAGTATTGAACTCAGAGGTCGGGTCTATTATAGAGCAAAACCTCAGTAGTTGATCATTAGATGATTCCCGTACTACGGCTCTAGAATAGAGCTGGACTCCATTCGAGTGGCAAACGTTGACTTTTGAGGTTCTGCTATTCACTAGTAAGCAGAACCTGAAAAGGCCTCAACATTGGTTGCAAGTGTGCCTTAGAACTTGACCCATGTGTTGAATCTAGTATAGAGGAAAACCTCAGAGCTTGGCTCTATAATACTGAATGACATATAAGGTCGACCCAAGTATGGATACTAGGATCACAGAGTTCGACCCTTTTAGAGCCTAAAAAGATCTCGGCTATTAACTCTGGCTGGAGTTTAGAAATTGACTCTGATATTGATCGGGACCTCATTCTATTGTAGAGGACTTTGCAGGTTCTATTAGACAGAATGTAGTCTAGTGATAGACGCAACAGGTTTTTTATAGAACGAGAAAAAAATCATTGGTCGACTCTAATAAGAGTAGAACTTCCAGGTCTGTCTATATACAGAATTCGATTTTAGTATATAGAAAGACCTAGCTCGACCTTATTATAGGTTAGATTGAAAGAGAGGAGACGTTGTAACTTCTCATGACCATGGACATACACTTAAGCCAGTGGATCGGCCTGTTGTGTGCTCCTTATCCTTGACCCCATTATGTACAAAGGTCTCTCGAATTGGCTCTAATATATAACCGAATCTCTGCGGTAGACTCTAGCATAGAGCACAACTTCAGAAACCTTAGTAGTCGCCTTCAGTTTGTAGCAGAACCTTTGATCTCGACCCTATTGCACACCGAGATAGACTCTACTGTAGAACAGGACTTCAATTCTCAAATCTATAATAAATCATCAAACCCAGAATAATCACTAGGTCGACTCTAAAACGAATATAATCTCTAGGAATTTGCAGGTCCGCGCAGACAGAATACAGTCTAGAATAAACCCACTAGGTCAACTATAGTACGAGCAAAAATTCAATGGTCGACTCTAATGAAGATCAGGACCTTCAGGCCATTCTCTATACTGTCGAATCGACTCTAATATCGAGTTGAATCTCTGCCATCGACTCTAGTATAGAGAACAACATTAAAAGTCGACTTTAGTCTGTCTACAGATTTTAAGTCCTGTTCTACAGTCTTTAGTCTGATCAGAAGCTCAGATCTCGACTCGAAGTCGACTCTACTGTAGGACCTCTCAACTCTATTATAGTATACCAACCTCAGAATAATCTCTAGGTCAAGTCTATAACTAAAATAGGTCCTAGTATTTTGCAGGTCCTCTCAGACAGACTCTCGTTTAGAGCAAAATCCATTAGGGTTCAATAGTAGGAGCACAAATTTAATGGTCGCCTCTAACGATGAGCAGAACTATCTGATCATAAGGGCCACCGCGAATCGACTCTAATGTAGAGTTAAATCTCTCCGTCAACTCTTGTATAGAACAACTTAAGGATAAATAACAACTTCAGAAACCTTGGAAGTCGACTGTTGTCTGGAGGAGAACCTCAAATCTTGACTCTATATCACATCGGGATTGATTGTACTGTGGAACATGGCTTCAAATCTCAACTCTATTATAGGTAGAGCACCAATCGCACATTAATCTCTAGGTCGAGTCTAGAACTGAGATAGTTTCTGAGACGCAAGTCCTCTCATACAGACCACAGTTTATAGCTAGACCCAAAAGGCATGATCGACTATAATGGGAGCATGATCTTCGGG
This sequence comes from Eudasyphora cyanicolor, assembly GCA_963930755.1. Taxonomy (NCBI): domain Eukaryota; kingdom Metazoa; phylum Arthropoda; class Insecta; order Diptera; family Muscidae; genus Eudasyphora; species Eudasyphora cyanicolor. Next base: position 24,590,333 of record OZ005737.1, on the reverse strand, counting down.
TCGTTCTCAATTCTGAATTCGACTTCAGTATAGGGTAAAGCTAAATCTCTGCGATTGACTCCATAGAACAACCTCAGAAGTCGACTTTAGTCTGGAGCAGAAGCTCAGATCTCGACCCTATTACTGATCGAGATCATTTCATCTTTAAAACAGGATCTGAAATCGCAATATTATTTCGAGCAACCAACCAACAGAACAAACTCTCAGTCGAATCTAGAACTAAAATACACTCTAGTATTATGCTGGCCCTATCATTTAGAGACACACCGAGCAGATGTACTATAGTACTATAGTACGACCAAAAATTTAATGTTCTACTCTGATGGAGGACAGGACCTTTAGGGATTTCTCTAAACTGAATTCAGCTTCAGTATAAATATCCTATTATATAGAGAGGCCTCTCGTATCGACCCAAAATATATAAGTAGAAACTGATTTCTGCGGTCGACTGTAGAACAACCTTCAGAAGTCGTCTTTACTAAGGAGCAGAACCTCTGGACAAGGCCAAAAAACGTACTTACCGAGAACGAATCCCAAAATATATTCTAAGCTGAATTCGGCCCGAATAATTTGCAGATTATCTCAAAGAGCTTGACCCAATTGGTGTACTACAGAATTTCAGAGTAATCTCTAAGTCGAATCTAAAGCCGAAATCGGCCTTAGTAATTTGCAGGTCATCTCAGACAGACTATGGTTTAAGTATAGAACGAGCAAAGTATGTTTAGTATAGAACGAGCAAAAATGCAATGGTCGACCCGACTTATAAAGAGCAGGATCTTTAGGATTGGCTCTAATATTGTGCAGGATCTCAGAAGTTGTATCTAGCATTGAGAAATACCCTAAATTCGATCCTTCTTTACTCTTTTCTATTGTTTTTATAATAATTTCTAATTTTCTATTTTCCTTCTTTTCTTTTCTAGATGACCCCACAACTGAACACGGCTCTTCGAGTGATGATACCGTCTCGTCATCGTTCTTTGGAGCCCGACGCAGTGTACGCTATACCAGCAAACGAACCTCCGGCACATTTCGCGATTACATGCGTTCGCGTGCCATGAACATCGATGATCCCTCACTGGAGGCCGATAACAACTCCGAGGAGTATCCCAGCACCATTAGCCGTGACGATTCACGGGAAAACATCTATTCACGTACCATTGAGCGTATGCATGGCGTTAAGTGTGAAAGTGAACGTGATTCGGAACAAAGTGGTCTGGAGACCTCCTCATCATCTGTGACACGTTCCAATTCCCGAGCCAGCACGAAGAGTTCCAAAAGTTCTTCGAGCAAAGCCAGTGAAATGAGCAATGCCCTGGAAGAAGATGATGGTATATTCTCCCCTACGCAAGATGAAGATTTTGAAGAGGATGATGGCGCCACAATTAACCCTCAGGAAGAAGGAAAATTGATGATAGTTCGAGGCAGAGCTTTGGAAGCCTTTTCCGAAGCTTCGCCAAAACAAATCTATGAAACTTCCACGGATGATTGGTATGCCAGTGCCTCGGATCAGGAGGAGATAGCTGGCGGAACGGTGACCTCAAAATCCTATGGCCAGGGAGCAGTTAATCCAGTGCTGGAATGTGTTAATCAGATATTGCTGCAACAATCCATGGAGGGAATCGAAGATAGATCTCAAACACCCAAGAATTCAAATTCCACAACTTTACCTAGACGTAGTTCTTTAAGTGATCGTAGAAATAATAATCGTAGCAATAGCCGGGCTAGCGATGGTGCTGCACCCAATTCACGCAATGGTACTTTGACCCGCAAACGTGTTCATTTCTCCACCAAGAATAGCATGGTCCATGTGCCACGCAATGATGAGACCGAAGAAGAGGAGGATGTAGAGGAAGGGCAACTTAAGAGTACAGGAAATATGATCTCAAATTATCAGGTGACCATGAGCTCATCGTATATCACACATTCCCCGCCCTTGGATAAAGTGGGCGAAGCGGAACGTTTGGAAATATTCAATTATGAAAGTATTTATAGTAATGAATATGAACCCATAGGTTCGGAATTGAATTCCTCTAATCTGTATGTGGATATGGAATCTACGGCGAACAGCAATGCTAAGACCAATGAGAGTGGTGGGGCAGGTGCCGGTGGACTGGGAAGTGGAGGAAAGACTAAATTGCCCCCAGCCTTGCCACCGAAACCAGCTAATCTTTTGAAATTCAAAAAATCCCTACAACAATTGGATGAATCACCAGATGAGTTAATTGAATCGCATGAAAGTGAGGTTATGGTGGAGCCAGATTATTGTTCCATATCCGAGGTGAATGTGGGAATTACCAGTGTTCAGATCAGGGCCGATATACATAGGGCACCCTTATCCGAAAGGGATTTGGAGTCGGTGCAGGAGAATGATAATGATTTGGATGCGGCCACGGTTATATCGGAGGCCAATTCTCAGAAGACTGAAGAAATTGAAGAGATTTTTGCAGATATACCAAAGTTACCCAATGTGGCGGCTATTATAGCGCCCAAATCGGCTCTCAAGCAAAATGAGTATTTGGTGATGACGCCTAAAGTGGATAATAAAAAAGTCCCGCTGGGGATAATGTCTTTGACCACGCCCTCACCAAACTCTGGTAAAATTAATGTCACCCCTAATAACTCCGGGTTAATGGGTAGCAATAAAAAGCCAGATCGTTCAGCTTTGAAATTAAATTTGCACTCCTCCTCATCCTCCGCTGCTGTCAATGCCGGGTTTATGAACTCTACTCTAAAGTCTCCAAAAATGGAGAATGCTACCGCTGCAACTCTGTTGAGGCCCCAACTCAGCTCGGCCAATTATCAGCAGCAATACAAACGTAAACATATGCCAAATATTTTGCAGGAGATCAATAAACGCCTAAGCTTGCCTAATTCGCCCATAACTCCAACGGCGCCCTCAAACAAGAACTCCTCCACTAACCCCTTTGCCAAGGGTTCCTCTGCGGAAGCTGCTGAATCTCTGCACAGTTTACCTTTGCAGGCCGAGTTTGATTGGTATAATTTAGATGTCGAGTATGGCAAGAATTCTCAATCCGATCACGGCAGCAAAGTCTCCGAAGTCCTTGGCAACGGGGTGATGTCCAACTCTCTGCTGGCCGATATCAAGGAGGATGGCGAAAGTTTAATCAACACTGCCGATGAGTACAATCTCGATGAGGAATATTCGGATGAAATGGAAGAGTCGTCGGAAAATGATCGCAAATCAGAAAGGCAATCATTCACCAGCGAAGCTATTAACCCCATCATGGCGAATCATCATAACAAGGTAAAGAAAATCAAAAAGAACTTAGCCAATTTTGAGAAATTCATTGAAAACTCTAGCATTATTAGTAGCAGTAAACCATTGCCCACCAAACGGAAAATCTATTTTGCTGGACCCTTTGTGTGATACAAGAAGACGAATTTTTAGATTGCAACAAGATGCAAGGAAAAGTTGGAAACTTTTTTCTCAAATGTTAGCAAAAAATTTGTAAAAATTTTTTTTATTATTGATTGTTAATAGAATTCAAACATTTTTTTCAAAAATATAAATTTTAATTTATAGCAATTTTTCGTTATAATTATTATTATTATCAAATTGTTTCATATTTAATTTACCCCCCCATTATTTTTTAAGAATATAAAATATTATTTGTTTAATCAATCAAACCTCAAAACAATTGCAATCATTTTTATAAAACCACAAAAATCTTCCTAGTATTTCGGATATCTTAAAAATAAAAGATTTTTCCCAGAAATACCCTAAAATTTAGATATAAAACCAACCAACCAACCTACTACTTACTACATATATCTACCTTATAAGTGTTTCTCTATAAATAATTAATTGTATACAAAATAATATATATTTTAATATATCTCCCCTTCACTTCATTTAGTTTTTATTTTTAAACATATTAAATTTTAGATAAATTTGAAAAATTTTAAAATTTTTAAATAAAATACATTACACCATGTTAATTTAAACAATGATAAAACAAATCTTTTTATTCGGTCTTGAATCGCCCGGTTAGCAAGTTTTACAACCATTCAGTGAAATGTTGTAATTGTGAATGGATAACTAGGGAGATTGTTGCTTAGCCCAGACAAGAATCCAAAAGTCATGGTACGGCATTAAAAAATGACGGTACGTCATTAAAAAATGACGGTACGTCATTAAAAAATGACGGTACGGCATTAAAAAGTGACGGTGGGCAAAAGTCATGGTACGGCATTAAAAAGTGACCTGAGCGTGCGCCCTAAAGTATGCTATGTACTATCAAAATAGTTAAATGCTAAAAACCACAAAGGGGAAAAGCAGCAATGCAAAATGCAAATATGTAAAAGAAAAACCAGTAAGGAAAGGCTAAAGTCGGGCGGTGCCGACTATATAATACCATACACCACTCTCGTAATATTGAATAACTCTGATATATACATTTTGTAATTCATGTATAAATTGTTTACATAGATTTACTTTGGGACATTTTATACTTAAATAATACCCTTTACCACAGTGTGGTGTAGGGTATAAAACCGATTGAAACATATATATGGGAGCTATAGCTAAATCTTAACCGATTTTCTTCAAATTCGGTAGTGTTGGTTCATGGATCAAGAAGCTCTCATGGATCAATAAACTCTACCATTCTAAATTTCAAAACGATTGGATGTAAAATACAGCTTTTATAGGACTAAATGGCCAAATCGGACGAAACATATAAAGGGTGTCCCAAGAAGAGCGCAATTTTTAAATCTCGCAACATTCGAAGTGTCATTGTTTGACATTTGAATAATTGTTATTGTTTGTTAGTAGAAGGTACGAGGTTAGTAAAAATGGAGCGCTACACGAATGAACAACGCATTCTCATTGTGAAATTGTTTTACCAAAATGGTGAAAGTTTTGCGGCTACAGTTCGCAAATTGCGATCAATTTGGGGTCACAATAATGCTCCAAAAGAGTCAACTGTAAAGAGATTAATGGATAAATTTGCCGAAACTGGGTCTGTTAGTGATGTAAAGACAACATCGCGCCATCGACCAGGTCGATCGACCGAAAATGTCGCAGCTGTACGTGATGATGTCGCTCAAACTCCTTTTTTATGAAAATGAGGCAGGTCAAGCGCAAACAGTCAATGGTGTTCGGTATCGTGAAATGATAACCAGTTTTTTCTTGCCTAGAATTGAAGAAATGAATGTGGAGGGCATGTGGTTCCAACAAGACAGCGCCACATGTCATACAGCCAGAGAAACAATTCAATTGCTGCATCAGTCATTTCCCGGTCGTGTTATTTCGCGTTTTGGAGATCAGAATTGGCCGCCTAGATCGTGCGATTTAACACCATTAGATTTTTTTCTTTGGGGTTTTTTGAAGTCGATGGTTTGCGCGAATAAGCCGACGACGACTCAAGCCTTAAAAGACGAAATTGGACGCTGCATTAATGAAATACCGCAGCATTCATGCAAAACGGTCATTAAAAATTTCATTAAAAGATCGCGTGCATGCCAGCAAAGCCGCGGCGGCCATCTGCACGATATATTGTTCCATACATAACCTCATTCTGTCTACTTTACGATATAATAAAGTTTCACGATTTTTTCTTAAATATCTGTTTTATTTAAAATTAAAAAATTGCGCTCTTCTTGGGGCACCCTTTATGTGGGAGCTATAGCTACATCTTAACCGATTTTCTTCAAATTCGGTAGTGTTGGTTCGTGGATCAAGAAACTCTACCATTCTAAATTTCAAAATGATTGGATGTAAAATACAGCTTCTACAGGACTAAAGAGCAAAATCGGACGAAACATATATATGGGAGCTATAGCTAAATCTTAACCGATTTTCTTCAAATTCGGCAATGTTGGTTCATGGATCAAGAAACTCTACCATTCTAAATTTCAAAACGATCGGATGTAAAATACGGCTTCTATAGGACTAAAGGGCCAAATCGGACGAAACATATATATGGGAGCTATAGCTAAATCTTAACCGATTTTCTTCAAATTCGGCAATGTTGGTTCGTGGATCAAGAAACTCTACCATTCTAAATTTCAAAATGATTGGATGTATAATACAGCTTCTATAGGACTAAAGGGCCAAATCGGACGAAAGATATATATGGGAGCTATATCTAAATCTGAACCGATTTCAACCAAATTCAATAGCGATCTTAACAGCCGCGAAATACTCTAAACTGCAAAATTTCAGAACGATCGGAGTGAAATTGCGACCTGTAGTCGACGAACAACTTTACATGGACAGACGGACGGACGGACGGACGGACATCGTTAAATCGACTCAGCTAGTGATTCTGAGTCGATCGGTATACTGTAAGGTGGTGTATATTTTCAGGTGTTACAAACATCTGCCGTGAAACAAACTTATAATACCCTGTACCACAGTGTGGTGTAGGGTATAAAAAATTATTTAAAATTGCGGTTTTCTACAAAAATTTCAGGAAAAAGATTTTTTTGAGAATTTTTGTAGAAAATTTAATTAATATTGCGGTCTTTTACAAAATTTCTGGAAATTTGTCCAAATTTAATTTTCTGTGTTATTAATCAACACATACTAATACATACAGTGCACACAGCACACACACAGCGTAAATACAGTGAGCATAAAGATATTTCAAGGAATTTGCCTAAAATAAACAAATCTATTATTATTATTAAATTGAGAAAATTTGACGAAACGTGCCAAATTCTCACTTAGGCCTTAGGCCACCACCAAGGTACACGTACTTAACAAGTGTCTCTATGCTATAAACTAGTGGTTGCCTTTTCATACATACCTTTTTATCTTCCAGGCCAATATAAAAACGTTATTTATAATTTTTTGTTTATAAAATGTTATATTATTTTCAATTTATTGGTTCTATAGATATATGTAGGTATGTATGTTTTTTTTTTAAATAAATAATTATACCAAAGTTTACAGCATAGTAATAAAATACAAAAAAAGTACATGAATGATTTAACGAAAAGTAACAACAAATGTTTACCTTAAATGACGACATGAATATGAGCGATTATTTTTTGGTGGGGAATGTTGGCGATACCCGAGATTGCTACACAGCCGGCGCAAACTCAAACATCCAACTGATCAAGGAATAACTTAAATGTATTCTTCATATGCTCACTGGCTAAGGGTTTCTTGTATATGGTCTCTCTTAAAGCATAACGACAAGATTTCAAATTATACAAAGATTGGAATTTAATTTCACTACGCAGCAAACCCAGTTGCTGGAGTAGATAATTCAAGACACGTCGTTCTTGTTTGGTTTTTACAGCATACTCAATGCATTCCGTGTACAGAGACATGGCCAAATCCAAGGCTACCGAAGAGGACTGAGCCAAATGGCCACATTTGAGGGCGGTGAAAATGAGTAAGAGCAGATAGTTATCATCGGTGAATTGCTAAAAGAGCAAAGAACATAAATATTATATGAACATTTATTGTACTGTAATAACCATTGAGATAAATTAATATAACTGCCACTACTCACCTCGATTATTCCTTTAAAGGCTTGCAATTTATCCGTTTCCATTAAAGAATCAAACATTTGCAAAGAACACGGCTTTTGACTGAGACAGAACGTTTCTGCTGTGGACGACCCAGAAATGGTGGTGGTAGTTTCTGCAAATGTTACACTTTTATTGGACATAAAAGATTCATTGGCATTTAACATTTTTGAGGTGAACGCTTGAGTAGTGGTATATGCCGTCTCCTCGGCCGCATTTTCACCATAATCTTCCTCATCGGCCTCTTCGGTGGTATCATTATGATGATCATCATAGATTTCATCTTCTTCATCGAGTTCTTCATCCACCGTTTCATCATCTTCGTCGTCTTCATCCTCGTCTCCCTCCTCATCTTCATCTTCTTCAGCCTCCGAGGCATCTTCTTCCATTTCATCCAAAGCTCCGGGATTTGCAGTTAGCTCCATAGCCTCCTTTATGCGAGTGCGACCCTCAAAACCGAACTAAGCAAAATAAATGGAATTAAAAAAAAGTTGGGACATTTTTGGTTTCGAAACTTACCTGATTTCCATCTAAGAAGAGCCTTTGTAAATTGGGCTTATTTTGCATGGCTGTGGCCAAAACTAAACCGCCATCTGGTCCAATTTCGTTGAAACCTAAATCAACCACTTCCAATTCTGTGTGAGTTTCTTCCAGTGCCTCGGCGAAATGATATGCGCCATTAGTTTTCAACAGACAATCGCCAAAATTAATTTCACGAAGGCTGAAATAATATTAGAATTAATAATAATTTTTAACAAAAATTTTACAACATGTATGTATGTAGATCGAATGTCCAGCAAACTACGGGTTAAAAAAACCGGAGTATCAAATATAATTTTAAAGATATTGCTCCGCTTGTCCTTATATGTTATAATTTCATTTAAAATACGAAACTTTGAAAGTCTTGATGCAAACAATTTACTCCGCCAGGAGGAAGATTTTTTAACTCTTTTGTTAGATATTTTGATTCGTATGAGGAGGCCGGAATATAATATTAGTCAGATATGCAACACTTTTCACAAGTTCCCCTGTTATTGGCACAGTTTGGCTCAGGCTACATTTTTTTTTAACATCACCCATAAACTTCTCTTTATGTTATAATTGCAACAATTATCGGGTCTGTTCTGTAGCAAAGTGATTTGAAATCACGGTGATTTTAAAATCACCGGCGACTTACAGTCACTGTTGGAGTTCGAAATCGCCCGGTTTATTATTCATAGCCTCCCAAACAAGATTGTTCGAAATATGTTCGAGTGATTTCGAACTCCAAAAGTGATGTTAAGTCGCCGGTGATTTTAAAATCACCGTGATATCAAATCGCCGTGATTACAGAACAGACCCGCATAATAGACCAAATAAATCTAATTATAATGGAAGCTATTTTCGGCGTCATGTAGTCTAATACGAATTGCCATAGCATAGTAAAAGCAAATTATTTTATAAATCTATGTCAAATATATAACTATACTTGTAGTAACTTACTGTGGTGTAAAACTAAATGCCTCTGCCAAATGTGCCGCTCCCTTACTTGTCACCGTATTATCGTTCAAATTCAATATCTTCAAGTTAGGATTCTGTTTGAAGCCCTCAGCCAAAGCAGCTATACCATCATGATAAATGGAATTTTGTGGCATAGCAATTTCCTCCAAGGTCTTGATTGTGGAAAATATTTTGGCAATAGCCTTCGCTCCATCATTCTCCAAACGATTGCGGCCAGTAATGAAAACCTTTAATTTTAATGGCGTACCCGCCGCCGTACTAGTGCGATGACAGTCTAATAAAGCCTTAGACAACATTTGGCCACCGCCAATGCCCAAGCCGCAATTATTTAAACGTAATTCCTGAAGGCTGTAGCAAACTTTAGACCTCAAAAGGTCTTCCAAGCCCACCATGCCGTTGGGACCCAAAGCATTGTCACTCAGATCGAGTTCGGTCAGCTGAGCTTGAGCCACCATTAGACCACTGCCCAACAATTTCAAAGCCTGAGGAATTTCTGTCTTCAAGCGACGGGTAAACATATTCTTCCACAAGGCTCTGCGAAATTCAGGATGTTTTTCCAGAGCTTTACCAATGGCGGCGGCAGCATCTACGCCCATTGTGTTGCCATCCAGTTTGAGGTAATGGACCAGCTTTTGTGTCTCCAAAGCGACAACAACATCTTTCACTAAAAAAACACAAAACGATATTTTTGATGTACAGTTCTCTCCTTGAGGTTTGAGGGGCGTCCTTTAGAATCTTACCATCTTCCGCTGTATCCCAAGTCAATTGCTTGTCTTCGAATGTTATGCCCTCCTCTTTGCTGGGTAATTCATTGGCGAAGTTACCGAATGAAAATGTGGTAGACATTATGAAATTATTAGTTGCAGCTACCAATTTAAACTTATATTAAAGACTTCACAACCAGTTGCCGGTTTCTACTAGTTTTGCAATGCTTGCCAATCTTTTGCCAAATACCAAATAACCTTAAAAAAGCGCGTTTGTTTTTATGCAGCTGTTCTCGAATAAAATGACAACCGGCATTTCAAATATGTCTTCTTCTTCCCAGAGAGAGAGATATTCACATAAGGGTGAGAAATATGTCGCAACAGTGATGGCATGAAGACAAGTACATAGATCCAACTAAACAAGAGCGTTGACGGATGACGGCAGGAACCATTAAAGGAAAATAAACACAATTCCAAAAGGTTAAAGCTATGTCCCGATTTACGCTGGCTGAATGTTCAGCAGATTATCGGCGTTTTCTAGGAGAGAGAGGCAGTCGGCAAGAGGGGAAAAAAAACTCTCCCGTACCCGGGCTTATCGGGCTGAACGTTTTGTGTTTTTCTCTCGCACTTTGAAACAACAACAATTCACATAGGAATATCCGAAACAAAATTACGTGTCTAAACGCAGAGGCAAGTTTAAAAGTGAATTAGCGGATAATCTGCTGAAAAAAATATCCTAGTGTAAATCTCGACTATGTACACATGGTGGTCAGATCTTACAATAGGCATTTTTTCGGTACAAGCTAGTGATTTAAGTTTAGCAGTTTCCAACGAAAAAAAATTTTCCACTAACTGGCACATAAACAGTAAGTGTCGGATTTCCACTATCTGTTAAGGCCGGGTTAGGCATACGTAACCGTAATTTATCTTTACCGTTGCCGTAACGTTGCCCGTTTGAGCGATTAGCCAACGTTGAGATAACGAGTCATATGGTCTGACAACAACAACACATAAGTAAACAAAAAAGCCGCGATTTCTTTTTGTTTAGGTTTATTAAAAATGAAGTTAAAAAGATTGTTTATAAATTTGTGTGTTTTTAAATCTGTGCAGAATTTACAATTAAAGTAAATCAAGAAAATATCGTCCTATAAACAATGACTGAGTTAACTACGCCAAAGCAACGGATTAGACCGGCAGAGATATAACAATAACAATACTGTATGTCAAATATTGCTTTATCCTATGATTCCAAGTTGGGAAATATTAACATTCTATTCTTTAAAATTGTAGATATTTGGGTCACGGTTGTTCCATGCAATCGATTGCATGGAGTCACAGGCTGGGGAAAACAACAATGCGAAATATTGTTTTAGAATACAGTGAAGTTTTGTGGCGCTTGCTTTCTCCGATTTAATTAAGTGAACCAACTACACAGCAGTACAAACACATTGCCAATGATTTTCAACGAATGTGGGATATGCCGAATTGTGTGGGAATCTGCGATGCTAACTATACATTCATATCAGTTAATGTTGGAAGTTATGGCAGCCAACACGATGGGGGTATGTCCATTAAACTTATATTTAATTATAATTTATTTTAATACAAACAATTTCCATTTCTTAATTTAAATTAAATACAGCTATATTCCAGTACTCTCCGTTTGGCCAATCAGTTATTTTAGGTACAGTACCTGTACCTCCTAGTAAACCATTATCGTCAGCATCCTCTGAAGCCCTTCCTCATTTTTTTTATCGCCGATTTCTGTGCGGCGTTTCCCCTGAGGAATATCCTTGGTCTAAGTCAACAACTATAGACGAGCTCAGAGACAACACCCAACGCGAAATTGCCAACGTTCCGGTCGAAATGTCGCTGTTGACGGGCTCGTGGTAGTCATATGACCGAAATTGAATTTCATTCTTAAAATGTAACATTTGCACTACACCTGGAATAAATTTGAACTCAATATCTTAAATATTCTGTGTTTTATTAATACTTTTACTTATGTCTATTTCCATTGAAGAGGGACTCAGCCAAAGCCAATCCAATCTCTATCTATAAATAAGTCCACATTAGTAGAGACGCTTATATTGCTGTCTAATTCACCCACAATGAAGAAGATTGGCGCAATGATTTTCTCGTACTGTCGCCAAAGGAATCCTGAAGCATATTATAAATTTAATTTTTAATGGAATCAGCCGCGATCTTCATAAAACTCACCTGTGACGCCCAGCTCCTTGCCAATTTGCTTCCAAGCTTCTCGCTTTTTTTCAGATATCCTATATGCTGGGTTATATTTATTGTATAAATGCTCGTGCAACTGCACCAATGAATCAAATCTTCGTCTTTCATGTTTATTTGCACTTTTAAACAACAAATAATTAATAAATTATTTTCGTTGCTTTTCTCGATGAACATACAATTGTAATTGTAAACAACATGTAGTATCAGCTGTTTTCAAATTGTACGTAAACGGAACGTCCAATTCTAATTTCAACAGATTCAGCCGTCCGTTTACGTTTCGTTTCCGTTGGCTAATCGTTTACACCGACTTCCATATGACAGATTGAATCAGCTGATTCGTTACGCTACGGGGGCGTTACGGTTAAGTTTGCCTAACTGGGCCTTTAGTCGTGCTACACACGAGGCAATTTTGTCCAAGCAAGTGTCAAAGTTTGTAGGAGAGAGAGGCAGAGAGCTTTTTCCGCCTACCTCTCTCTCCAACAAACGTTGACACTTGCTTGGAAAAAAATGTCTTGTGTGAATCTCGACTTAACATGTGTCACTAGTTCCAAGAAAAAACAATGCGAAACAGTCAAAAAATTTATCAAATCTATAAAACCTAAATTTACTATTCTACTTTCAATCGTTTACACTCTTTTTGTAAATAATAAAACAAATTTTCCATTTTTGTTCTTCCCGCAAATTCCAAAAATTAGATACCATACTGCGAAATATAGGAAGTCCAATCTGGCAATACCATACTCTATTAAGAAAGGAACGCAAGCACCAAACTGTATCGCGAACTAATAATGCTTAAAATCGCTTAGCTCCCCATACAAATTAAGCAGCTATGGTGTCAAGCTAAGTCTGCATTTACATGATACTTTTTTTTAAGTATTTATTAAGTATACTTATCGGCGTTTCGTTGGCGAGAGAGGCAGTCGGAAACGGGGGAAAAAGTATACCGTACTCGTACTTGTCGTACTCATCTTTTTGTGTTTTTCGTTCCCACTTGGAAACAACAACAATTCACACAGGAAAAGCCGAAACAAAACAAATGAAATTAAGTATAAGTATTGAAAAAAAAAAGTACGTGTGTAAACGTAAATACTATTTCGAAAGAGAATAAGTCGATAAGTTGCTTAAAAAAAGTACCATGTAAATGGGGATTAAGTACACACGATGGCGGAAAAATGCAACCCTATGAATTTAAAACGTGTGAACATACAATTTTGTCTTGCAACGTTAGCAGGTAAGTAATTGCGAGATAATTTGCAGATTGTTAGATGTGCGGATTATATGCATGTGACACCGGCGCCATTGTCATAAAAACATGTTATTGGCAACACTGTCTATAAAATATTTTTATTGGTAATCCTGCATATAAATACTTACAAAATGTATTGAAAATATATGAAATTGTAAGGTTTTCTTGCAATCGTCTGACTGTCAATTCACCTTTGCCTAAAAATCTGTCATTGTCCGTACATTTGCAGCACATTAACAGGGTTGATAACGTTGTCCGATCTGGCAATCGTGTATACTTAACGAAAATGCGTCAAATATTGTCAGCAAAATGTCAAAAAATGCAACCGTGAGAATTTACAACCGTGTGGCGAGAATTTACAACCAATGGCGTAATGCCAATGTACTGACAATGACAGATTGGTAGCAATAGGTGAATTGTCAGTTCAGACAATTGCAAGAAAACCTTATAATTTCATATTGCCATATTTTATAGACAGTGTTGCCAATAAAATGTTAACAATAACGCCATTGTTAGATGCATAAACATCGCACATCTTGCAATTGTTTGACGATGATTTTTCTGCCAACGTTGCAAAACAAAAATTGTAATTTCACAGTGATGCTTATTGTTTTGACATTTTGCTGGATGTGTGTATAGGCACGTGCATTTTTTCTTTATACTAATATTCTTGAAAACAAACCCAAGTTTAAATTGTAATCAATAAACCTAAAACCATTAATTGGAATAACGCCGACGTAGAAAATAGTTAATTTAAATGGCAGACAGTGCTGATTCAAACTTTAACACTTGATGGAAAAAAATGTTTTATGTGAATCAGGACGCAGTGACTCGGTGTTGCTTATAACGCATCTTTGATACACGAGAGCTGTTACTTGGTATTCATTTCCCTTCCATCTCTATACAGCTGACGTTCATTGACGACGCCGTTGAAATGAAACATGGACGCCTTCGATATATGAACAGCTGCCTTTTGCTGTCATCTGTCAATTTGGCCCACTAGAGAAACATTCCCAAGAAATCTGTATTTTTATATTTTTCTCACGTCTGTCCGCAGCCCAAAAAATCTAAGTTTTCCCAAAATAAGCCATAGCCAATTGGAAGAAATAAAGACAACTCTTTTAGGGAGATTGTCTCCACATATTAGCAGAATTTAAACATGTGCAAATTAAAACAAAAGCCACCGTTAACAAATAAATACAAACAACAATAGTGTGTGTGTCACACCAAACGCGCCGAGAAATCGAAGCTGGCTGATAATCGGAGGAATGAGGAAAATGTTATTGACCAGTAAACATTGGCTCTGTTTGATGGCTGTCATATGCCTAATGCTTCTAGGCTATTGGGTGCTGGGGTCAGAGGTGAAAATAGTCGGTAAGGACATACGGGGAAAACCCAAAACAATTCTAAGAATTTTGATGAGTGATATGTGAATTTTGTTGTTTTTTTAGCTCTGAAACCATTGACGAAAACACGCCAAACACAACAGTCGCCAGCCAATGGAATTGGATTGGATAACTATGATGTGGCCACGTCCGTTGGAGATAACTTCGATTATGATGAAGAATTGGTGGTACTCTATAATAGAGTGCCTAAAACGGGTTCAACGAGTTTTGTAAATATTGCCTATGATTTATGTAAAAAGAATCGTTTTCATGTCTTGCACATCAATATAACCGCAAATAGTCACGTTCTATCATTACCCAATCAGGTGAGTGGTGACAAATAGTGTAAAAGTCACTCATTATTTTTGAGAATATTGGTATATTGGTTGAGTATAACAACGCAATTTACTTTACTAGGTCTCGTTCGTTCGAAATGTCACCAAGTGGCATGAAATGAAGCCGGCTTTATATCATGGACATATGGCCTATTTGGACTTTTCAAAGTAGGTGTCATTATTGCAATGAACTAGAACTGATGAAACTGAACATAATCTTTGTTGTTCTCATATTCCAGATTTCAAATCGCCCACAATCCAATCTATATTAATCTAGTACGTAAACCTCTCGATAGACTTGTTTCCTATTATTATTTTTTACGCTATGGCGACAACTATCGTCCAAATTTAGTACGTAAGAAGGCGGGCAATAAAATAGTAAGTTCAAATATTTTACTGATTATTTTAAACAAAGGCCTTGATACCAATTTTATTACTTTTTCTCACACAGACATTTGACGAATGTGTCAAATTAAAACAACCCGACTGTGATCCTAAAAATATGTGGCTACAAATACCCTTCTTTTGCGGCCATGCTGCCGAATGTTGGGAACCTGGCAGTCAATGGGCTTTGGATATGGCCAAAAAGAATTTAGTTAATGAATATTTTTTAGTTGGTCTTACGGAACAAATGGAAGATTTTGTTGATTTATTGGAAAAATCATTGCCAAGGTGAGTTAATTGTAAAAAATATGTTGTATGGTTTTATGGTACAAATAAATCCAGTAATATTGATATATCTGTGGTTTTCTGGAATAAGAGAACGTCTCAAAAAATCAGAATCTTGAGAGCCAAAATAATTTTTCTCTCGCAGTACATTTAATACTAAATGTGTGGGACCAAAAAAGTAGGCTGCCACCAGATACATATGCATAAATTACAGCACTCTCGCTACAAATTGTGCGAGATGATTCAATTTCAAAAATTGTATTATATGGGCGATGCAATGCCCATTGGTCCGATCCTCCCCGTTTTTGGACCAATCATGTAGACTACCACCAGATATACATATGTATATACACAAAATTACATCACTCTCGTTAAAAAATTGTGCAAGATATCTCAATTTTAAAATTGGGATTATGGCGCAAAAACTTCAAATCTGAAGGAACATAAATATGGGGCTATATGTAAATCTGAATCGATTTCCTTCAAACCTAACAATGTGGAACCTTATATCAACCCACCCTGCTATATATTTTAAATTGTTTTAATGTGAAATACAGCTTCTATAGTGCTAAAAGACTAAATCGTAAGTAACATATAAATGGGGGACTCAAGTGCCTAATTTGTACAAGGGAAGTATAGTTGCTTAGATTTCAGTCTGATCAATTGAAAAGTGTGTTCTCCTTTCTATTTGTGACCTGCACTTTGTTCACAAGAATGCATGTAGAGAGGGATATGGCTAAATCGAGTCAGAAAGTGGTTCCATGCCGATCGCTATAATAATCAATGGGTCCATCTCTTCTCATTTTAGGCGCTACAAACAATGCACAAGGAAATACTTGTAAATGGCATAAAAATATCTATTCAGTAAGGATAGATATAATATTTAAAAATGATATGAAGCCACTGCGGCTGACGCGTACAGCACGCAATCTGGAACTCCAATTTTCACACACTTTTCGCGGCATTTGCGGCCGTATTTCGCTATTAACTCGTCGAATGTTGATATTCTGTAAAACGTTTTCGTTCGTATGCGACGAATCATCCAAATTCAGTCAATTGATACGTGAAATATATAAGGCACAGGAGTCTATAATTCGTCATGCACTATAGGAAAGCTGGGAAATACATAGTTCGTACCTGTGTTTTATAGATTTTGAGTTGCAGTTAATTGAAATTTGACGTTTCGTCGTAAACGAACGAAAATGTTTTACAAAAACAGGAGGTAAATCACACGACCTTAGTTGGTGGTCATTAACAGGAACATTACGTGAAATTATTCGTTCATCAAAAGTTTCTTGGAGTAAATTAATTGAGGCATGCGCAGTGTGGCTCCGTCCTGTTGGAACTACATGCCAGCTAACTGAGGTACGAAAAAATTTGTAATCATTTCCCGATACCTACCACCGTTGATAGTAACATTTTGCCCATCATCATTTTTGAAGACATACATATATATACCCCAATAACTCCGCCGGCTCAAAAACGCACAAAGCTGTTTTTTCTGTAAAGTGTTGCTTCGATAAAAGCTTGTGGATTATCCTCACTCCAAATGCTTATTTATTTACGTAGTCATTCAACCAAAAATGAGCTTCATTGCAAAAGTCTGATATGTATTTGACGGACAGAACATTCCAAAAATTTTCCAAAACTGCTAAATTAATTATTTTCAATTTCATTTCTTCAAGGCCTTATTTATAATTCCATTTTTCTCCTCCTCCATTTTCTTAGAATGTTCCATGGCTTCCGTGAATATTATCAACATTCAAATAAATCTCATCTACGCAATACTTTGAATAAACGTCCACCCAGTGAGTCAACTGTGGCAGCTATAATGGAGTCAAAAATCTGGAAAATGGAGACGGAATTGTATGACTTCGCTTTGGCACAATTCGAATTCAACAAACGAAAGCTAATGCAACCCGACAAAAAGCAGATACAACGTTTTATGTATGAAAAAATTAAACCGAAATGAGAAGTTATTTTTCTTATTTCTACAGGGTTTTATATTCTGTTCGAAATTTAAGCAAAAAAAAGAACACTGTAAATAATATTCTTCATGTTTGTAATTAGTGAATGTAATATCTTTCTGTGTATGTATGTGTGTTTGTAGTTTCCTATGAAAACTTATGTACTTAATTTTTACATACAGTTTAATTATTTATTATAGTATGTTATTAGCCAAAACAAGAATCCCCAAATCCAATCCCTCCTTATCTAAATTCTTCCAAAATCTTTGTTGGCCTTATTTATAGTTTTTGTAAATGTAAATGTTTTTCCTCCATACAGAGGAAAGGAATTTAAGTTAAAAAAATGTTTGGCTGGGTTAAAATTGAAAGATTGAATTATTTCAATCAATTGTTTTATAGTTGCTGTTTTGAAGTTTGTTGATTTACCTTTGAATTATAGGTAGAAGCAATACTTAGTGATGATGGCATAAATTTCCTCTCTAAAAACCCCCAAAATAATAAATGTATAAAGAAACCCTTAGAGAACAAAGCCCCACCCCCCGTAAGAACAAGACAAAAGTAGCAAATTGTAGCATATCATTATTTTTGTTTTATTTATATATAGTATATACATATGTATAGGTAACGTAATACCATAAGTGTTTTATATTTTGCATTGTATTAAATAAGTATGTTTTCATATAATCAAGAAAATTGTTCAAAGTATAATTCTATTGTAGTATAGAATTAGTTTTGTTCTGTTCAGTTTTTTTTAATTTAACACAAGACAGACAAGGTGTAGTAATTTATTATACAAAAAATATATGACCATAATCGTATATATATAAATATATATATTTATAGTTTTAATGAATGAAAAACAAAACAAAGAAAAAATTAAATTTTTTTACACCTATGGACAATACTAGAAATCCCGTGAATGTAATCTGCATTCATTATATAATAAATAATTATATATATACATATATGGATACCTATATATAGAAAAAATAAAATCAAGTAACATTTTCCCGAAATAGTTTTAGTTAAAACCTAAAAAGAATTTATTTAAAAACCAAGACTTTAAATAGTAATAAATATAATAAAGAAAGCAAATAAACGAAATATATACATATTAAAATTTAAAAATGTATTTATATCATCATATACATACATACATAAATACAAAAGCATACTACATATGTAACATTTATTTAAGGCGAAATATTTGAAATTAAATAAAGCAAAGAAGACAAGTAATTATTGATTTAAAAATGATTATTGTTTCATTTTCTAATTTCCTTAACTGTTTGAAACTGTGATTGACTGGCTGATCACTACCCAGATCAAAACGCTGAATATAGAATAATGCCATTTGGTATGAGGTTAGCTCTCGGGGGGAAGATAAATATGGTACCGCAGCCAAGTCTAAAAGGATTTGGACTCACACTAAGGAAATCGGTGAACACATCTATATATGTATATGTGGGATTTCATGTCAAGTGAGTGAAACCGATGTCTTTCGGTCGGGAGGAATCTTTGTCCTATTGGATAGTATAGGGTTTTCCAATAGGGATAATATGATTTTGAAGTGACGTTTCGGCCATTTGTAATATGTCATGAGCTGTCATTTGCTTTTCATTGTATTCAGTAGTGTTTACAATTTCATCATGGAGAGATATACGCAAGAACATCGTTTACAAATTATTCAGTTTTATTATCAAAATAATCGTTCTCCAATTGCAACATTTCGTGCGCTAAGTCCATTTTTTTTAAATCAAAAAAAAATAAACACTTTCCAGTCGACCTACGAACTTGACACCCATGAGCAATATTTATCTTTTTGACATTTTTTACCATCCATATTTAAAATCAGCTGTTTTCCGTGCGCAACGCTTTCGTTCGACATAGAGAAACAGGCTGTAACAGTTTCATGATAAAAATTAAATAAATACCAGTACATCTTTTTATGGACCTTAATTAAAACTAATTTATATGGGAAATTCCACGACAAATCGACAGGTTCAAAAAAATTTCTGTTTTGATTTTTCCCATTCCCATTTTTATATTTTTTAATACACCTGCAGAAACGCTTTGTGGAATTTTTGAGATTCTTCCGATAACTCGTTTAGAAGTTATCGTTATTAAAAAATCGTTAAGATATTGATTTGAAAAATCTTTTTTTTTTAAATATTGGTATTTTCAGAAAAGAATATAAAAATAAAATATTAACAATTTTTTGTGTGCGATTTTTATGTTTTGAAATTTAAATGTAATTTTTTTAACGGTTTTTACTCTCCGATTATCGCGATTTTTTATATTTTAAACTTCTACTCATTATCTAACATATAAGCTTTGGTTGAAAGTGGGGCTAAAATTCTTTATATATATATTTTTAAATTAAAACAAATGTTGCTGCGAACCACTGTACATGTGGCATGAAGGCTTCGGAGTAAATATTCCACGTCATAGAACAACATAAGTCCAGATTCACACTCGACAACTTTTCCCAAGCAAGTGTCAAAGTTTGTAGGAGAGAGAGGCAGATAGCTCTTTCCGCCAGCCTCTCTCTCCTACAAACATTGACACTTGCTTAGAAAATGTTGCCGAGTGTGAATCTGGACTAAAGGAGACACTTCGGAAAGTATTTCTTCTAAAACACCCGCCAACCTCGCTGACCCCCTTACCCCTTATAACCTCCCTACAAAAATAACTATATGTCAAAAGTAGTAGAAATCGATGGATTTTTTGGGTGATGTATTTTACAAAAAGAATCCTTGTAAATAATCACTATAGATGCCCTCAATAAACTTTTATGGCAATTCAACGGTTTTTTTAATATATCGCATTCATGATTTGCAGCAAATTTTTTTAAAATTTGTTTAAAAATATTTAAATAAATTTAGGCCCTCTTTCGTCCAAGGCTTATTTGTTAGATAATTAATAGAAGTTTCAAATATAAAAAATAGCGAAAATCGGAGAGTACAAACAGTTTAAAAAATTTCATTCAAATTTCAAAACTTAAAAATCGCACACAAAAAAAAATAATATTTTTTTTTTACTTTTTTTTTTAAAGTACTGAAAAATACCAACCTTTAAAAAAAGATTTTTCAAATCGGGCAATAACTTAAGAAGTGATGACCAAAAACCCGATACTCAGAGTGATATCCCAACGATTTTTTAAATATCGATAACTTCGGAGCGAGTTATCGGAAATAGTACTAAAAAATATAAAAAATGGCAAAAATCTAAACGGGAATTTTTTTGAACCCGTCGATTTTTCGTGGAATTCCCCATATATATATTTTGTTTAAGGGATCAAATTTTTGTTGTTGAGTAGTGTTATTAAAAACGCAATAAAATTTCGTGGACACATTTTAGCTAACTTTGGAATTTATGTACATATGTATTTGTCCAACTTTTTTGGTATACGGTACATAGAGAAAAAAAAATCGATTTCGATCATAAACATAAGTATTTTTAAATGTAAAATAATAAAATAAGAACGCCCCAGTTAGTGAGTACGTAGTGTGCTCGCCATTGAGTTTATGTGTCGTGGGTTCAATTCCCACCAGAGGCTTTGTTCTGTCGCTACAAATATCTGGCCACGTTGTCTTTGATTTCGAAATTCAAAGTAATATTCAAAATTGTGGATAATCATCAATTTTTATACCACAATTTGAGAACATTATATACTCATAATTCCTTAATTAAGAGCTTTAGAACATAAAGAATGTTGCTTTGGAATCACCAAATTGTTGGTCGAGAATTTTGAAAACTTTAAATGGCTATAGCTTCTTAATTATGAGCCATAGAGGAAAAATTACGCAATTTTCGGATCAAAAATTGTTGAGCCAGTTTTAACCCTTGGACAAACACATGGTTCTGGCCAGGCATATTTCATTTAGGAGCGTTATTTAAACATACTTCTAGTTTAGGTAGATACCAGTATTTCCCGGTAGCCGCCTAAAATATTGTTGGCTTTCTATCTGTAAAAAACAATAATAATATAAGAACGCCCCAGTTGGTGAGTACGTAGCGTTCTCGCCATTGAGTTTGGGTGTCGTGGGTTTAATTCTCACCAGAGGCTTTGGTCTGTCGCTACAAAAATCTAGCACATTGTCTTTGTAACCTGGCTTTTCCCTGGACCGTAAAATTAGAATAAAAATTTACTTTCTATTGTAATTCATAAAGTTAATAAAATATTCATATCAATCAATTTTTTTTTAAAGTTGATTGCAAATTTTTCAATTAAAAAGTAGGGGGTCATAAATAAAATAAATTAATTATGAATTTATTGTTTTATTTTTAAATTGTTATTGCCCGATATTCCGACCGACTTCTTCGATCATTTTCAAGGGTTACAATTTGTTAGGAGACAGAACAAAGTAAACGATCCTACTTCTCTCGAAAGATAATGTCAACATGAAATGAAATTTGTGATTGGTCCAATTACTAAAATGATAGAAATTGTTTATATTTTCGATCACTTTATTAATTGAATCAATCAAAAATGCCACTGAAAATTGTATTGATTCAGATCAATTGCTACTGATACAATTATTTTTTTTTTTCATTTTAAAAAATTTACAATCAGTTTTTGTCATTTACAATTACGGAAAATTCTGAAATTGTTAATTTTTTCATAAAATATCAAACACCAAAATAATATATTCAATTAATATTTTATCTGAGTCAATCAATTTTTGAATTGAATCAATTAATTTTTTTAATGAATTAATTAATTTTTTTATTTAATCAATTACTTTTTTAATTGAGTCAATTATTTTTTTAATGAATCATACTGAAAAAAAATTGACAAACATTTTTTGTCAATTACAATTACGGAAAATTCTGAAATTGTTAATTTTTTCATAAAATATCAAACACAAAAATATTATAAGCCATTAGTATTTTTAAACCAATTAATTTTTTAATCGAATCAATTAACCTTTTTATTAAATTAAATAATTTTTAATAGAATCAATTACTTTTTTAATTGAATCAAATATTTTTTGAATAAATCAAAATGAAAATCAATTAACCTTTTTATTAAATTAAATAATTTTTAATAGAATCAATTACTTTTTTAATTGAATCAAATATTTTTTGAATAAATCAAAATGAAAAAATTTTTCGTCAATTACAATTACGGAAAATTCTGAAGTTTTAAATTTCTTCATAAAATATCAAACACAAAAATAATTCAATCAATTTTTTATCTGAATTTTTTAATTGAATCAATTATTTTTTTTATTGAATTAATTACTTTTTTAATTGAATCAATTGCTTTTTTATTTGAATCAATCAATTTTAATGAATCAACAAATTTTTAATTGGTTCAACTAACTTTTAATTTGTTATTTGAATCAATTAATTTTGTTATTGGTATACACCTAGTTTTAATTGTACAAATTAATTTTTTATTTAAATTAGCAAAATCCATTTTTAAATAAAAAAATGGTACATTGATTAAAAACTTAATTGAATCAATTGAATATCATTAAGTCATTGTTTAATTGAATATTAAATTATATTTCTTTCTGTGCAGACGACCTACGACCATTGTACTCACAATGTATTTTGCATTTCAACTAACTTTTATGCAATCGGACACTGGCCACAGCCATAGACTGGCACATATTATGCACATTTATTAAAATAATTAACAATAATGCCACCACAAAGAGACCAATTGAATAATTGAAGTTCAACAAAAAGAGAAAGTCAACAAAAAATTAGTTTTTCGCTAAAGTCGAATCAAAGCAGATGTGTAGAATTGGTTGTACTTAATAGACATTATTGGTAATTGGTTAAAATTAAAAATCAATAAAAGTTGTCACAATTTTTAAAACAACAAATATAGCAAAGCAATATGATTACAATGAAAACATTAGAGCCCGAAGCCAAGTTTGGTGATTATACATTTAAACTGGAACTGAATCAGGTCAGTGATGTAGCTCGCGAGGTGGCACGTACGGAACTACGCGAAACCCCGGAAAATATTGAAAATGGCTTGAGAGAATTGAAACGATTACTTAAAGGTCAGTTCGTAATTTCTTAATTTTTTTTTATTTATATTGGATTTTCTTAAATTACTTAATTTTCTTAAACTACAGAGGAAGATAAATTAAATGTTCCCTTGGATAATGACAAATGGTTAATGGGATTTTTGAGAATTTGTAAATTTTATCCCGAAAGTGCCAGAGATAAGGTAAATTTGAAATTGAGAATATATTAAAAAAAAACAGAATTTCACTTTCTATACCAAATTTCTGCAACATTTTAGTGATTTCGAAATTAAAAGTAATATTAAAAACCAGTAAGGAAAGGCTAAAGTCGGGCGGGGCCGACTATATATTACCCTACACCACTCTCGTAATATTGAATAACTCTGATATATAAATTTTGTAATTCATGTATAAATTGTTTACATAAATTTACTTTTGGGACATTTTATACTTAAAAAATAATACCCTGTACCACAGTGTGGTGTAGGGTATAAAAACGATTGGATCTAAAGAGCCAAATCGGATGAAACATATATATGGGAGCTATAGCTAAATCTTTACCGATTTTCTTCAAGTTCGGCAATGTTGGTTCATGGATCAAGAAAATCTACCATTCTAAATTTCAAAATGATTGGATGTAAAATACAGCTTCTACAGGACTAAAGAGCAAAATCGGACGAAACATATATATGGGAGCTATAGTTAAATCTTAACCGATTTTCTTCAAATTCGGCAATGTTGGTTCATGGATCAAGAAACTCCACCATTCTAAATTTCAAAACGATTGGATGTAAAATACAGCTTCTATAGAAGTAAAGGGCCAAATCGGACGAAACATATATATGGGAGCTATAGCTAAATCTTAACCGATTTTCTTCAAATTCGGCAATGTTGGTTCATGGATCAAGAAACTATACCATTCTAAATTTCAAAACGATTGGATGTAAAATACAGATTCTATAGGACTAAAGGGCCAAATCGGACGAAAGATATATATGGGAGCTATATCTAAATCTGAACCGATTTCAACCAAATTCAATAGCGATCTTAACAGCTGCGAAATACTCTAAACTGCAAAATTTCAGAACGATCGGAGTGAAATTGCGACCTGTAGTCGACGAACAACTTTACATGGACAGACGGACGGACGGACATCGTTAAATCGACTCAGCTAGTGATTCTGAGTCGATCGGTATACTTTAAGGTGGGTCTAGCTGTGTTATTTTCAGGTGTTACAAACATCTGCCGTGAAACAAACTTATAATACCCTGTACCACAGTGTGGTGTAGGGTATAAAAATAAAAATTAATTAAGAGCTTTAAAACGTAAAGAATGTTGCTTTGGAATCACCAAATTGTTGGTCGAGAATTATGAAAACTTTAACTGGCTATAGCTTCTTAATTACGAGCCATAGGGGAAAAAATACGCAATTTTCGGATTCCAAATATTTGAGCCATTTTTAAAAACTGTATAATGCCTCGTCCCTTTAAATAAGAGTACTAAGACGCACATACACTAAAAAAAAAGCGTACTGAAAATCAATGAATTTTTCGTAAAGTTTAAGATTTCGGCAATGATTTCGAGCTAAAGACAATTGCTATAAAAATAAGAAGGTTTTATATTTAATTTAAAGACGTGAATAGTGCTAGTTTTGAGGATGCATTTCATAGAATTAAGAATTTTGGGTAATAAAACTAATTAAGTTTGGTCTTAAAATAAGCACATTTTGCGTAAATTTAAGTATGACGCGTGCTTATTTTTAGTAAAATATCGTATAATTTAAAACATTATCGTAATAAAATTTAAAATGTTTGTCCTTGATATAAGAATATACTGGTAATTAATTTAAGGCATACATGAATTTAAATACAGTTTTTTTAAATATGCATGGAAAATTCGTTACATTATATTGATTATAATGTTACTCTTTTAAATGAATCATTTTCTTTGAAATAATTTACCATTCATAGAAAATTCTATAACACAACACTTTATCTCTCTAAATAAATATTTTATTTGTTATATTTTATATTGGAAAATACAAAAAAAAATATAATACCTATTACGGATAACCTTGAACATTTTATAATTTAAAACAATATGTAATTGTATATAAACAAATCGCCAACACACTATGAAGTTTGACTTTTATTCGAATATTGTATTGTTATGTATCGATTCTATAGCGGGATTCGTTTCTCTATTTGTTGTCCATGAACAATTTTTATCGGAACCGACCTTAATGATTTTTAGCCTAGAATTTGGCTGGAATTTAAATAGAAATTATATAAAACAAATATTATATCATATAGTTTGGATGCTCACTCATTTCCTGCAATTTGTAAATTTTTAATTCCCCACTGCATTTTTCATATATCCAAATAAAGTTCAATTGCGCGAACTAAAATAAAAATAATTTGAATAGAAATCAAACAGTATGATTTATATACGATAAAGTATTAAAATAAATTTTATCATATAACTGTCACAAAATGTTGAAAGATAAGAGATATATTAAAATCTTTGGAATATACTTACTTACACTGAAATATTTAGTCATTCTTCTACGACACAAATTCTCATAATAGATCCATACAAAATTTGATGTACTAAAAGTTAAAAAAAATATTTATGCAAGATATTATTAATAATAGAAACTGATTGTTTTGAAAGTGGCTAAAGTGGCATTTTTCATATAAATTGATTTATCAAAAATAATTTTCTCAAAAAAATCAATCGTGACTTTGATTTTAAAATCATAAGTTTTGTTAGCAAACAAAACTACAAAAACTTATTAAAAATTACTTCTGTAAAACAAAAGCTAATGCTGCTTATGACATTCTTAACCCTGGTGTTAGATTAGCAAATCTGTACGAATCCTAGATTAAGAGTCCATTTGGTCAACATTACATTTTTCATATAAAATGAATATGGAAGACAATATTTTATATTTATTTTTATTCAATACTTCGTGAAAAGATAGCAGCTTATTTACAATTATTTTTGAGCAAAAACGCTTATTATTTTGGTTTTAGTAAAACAAAAATATCCCTTGGACAAATTATAAGGCAATATATATACATACATATATTACCGTTTATAAAGGAAACGATTCAAAAATTGGACCAAATGGGCCTAATCTAACAGCAGGTTTAATTATAAAGTACTTATGAAGCAATTATGAACACGAAATCAAAGACAAATTTAAACTAAAATTCAAAATAGGAAAAAATCTTTTTTGATTAATTATATTTGGAAAACTTTTTAACAATAACTTTGTTTGTGTGAAAACACGTATTTTATATGTGAACGTCAGTTCGCAAATATATTTTGTTCTAATACATTAATATATGCGTTCCAAATTAAATTTCTTGATTTTCAAATAAAATATATTTGTTCAGAAATACATAATACTTACAAATATTGTTTCCAAATCTATTTCCTTTCAATTCAAACATTCCCATGTAGGTGTATGCTCACTTATTTTTTGCAAGTTATAAATGGAATTCAGCACTGCATTTTTCATATATCCATCACATTTATCTTCAAATATTGCGTGATCTAAAATTAAAATAATTCAAGTTTTTCTGAAAACAAATCAAATAAAATTATCTATGAACAAAAAAAAGCAAATAAATTTGATCATATCACAATTGGAAAACGCTGAAAACTAAGAGAAATATTTCAACCGTTCATATATAAACTTACGTTGAAATATTTTGTAAAATTTGCCACTCCTCTCACAAAAGATCCATTCTAAAATTGTTTTACTAAAAAAAATAAAAAAGATAGTTATATGTATAACATATTATTAATAATAAATTTCTATATTGCCACAAATAATTTTACAGTTCTGCATTATGCGCTGGTATTTTTAATAAATAAATACTTTCAATTAAAATGTGTTTTGTTAATTTTGTAATTGCCAATAAGATGTTTATTTCATGATAATAATATTATTTTTCACGTACCTAAACATTTTCCCATTGTCTCTTTCAGTATTACAAAATCTATTACTCACATTTTTGTCATCCATTTGGCAGAAATCTCTTCACAGGACTTACAAACAAGATCTCCTTCAAAAACGCATGAACATCGCCATAAATAACATACAGCAAAAATAACTATGACACACGCAATCCCTTATCACAGAGATCGATGATGACGGCATAACCACATGCATACACACATGTACACGACGGTTTCATTTGTTGTTGTTGCTATGCTTTAGCAAAAATAACTGTTAACAGCCCATATTAAAATTATTTTCGGTGCAATATGCACGTATACTTACATATTCACAGCAATCAAATTTTTTCACAATCCGCGTCCCGAAAACAGACAACCGTTTCCTTCCATCGCTTGTAAATAACTGACGATTTAAAAGAAAACGAACAGAACTGTTCTCTATTTTCTCTTCTAGCATTCCATAACAATTATTGATTCACACATTACCAAACAAAACTGATTCTCCGAGCGAGAGAGGGAGGGAGAGATTGTATAATTCTCTCGTATGTATTCTTAAAAATAATGACAATAGTCATAAAATTTATTACCAAGACAGCCTTTCCTTTAAGGGGAGCATAGCCTTAAATTTATTACTCAAATATCTCATACTGTTAATTAAGTCCGTTTCGGCATTAAAACTATGACATGTCTACGTCGTAGTGTTAATGTAGAAAATCCTTAAAAGTATTGAAATATTACTTAAAATAATGCGGATTGTCACAAAAATTATGATTTTTTTCTTTAATTTAAATGCGTACATTTAAAGAAGCGAGTACACAAAACTAATGTTTAGATAGACATTAATTCTAATTCAAAAAACTTTATATTAAGGAAAATTTCGTAAAAAACTTGTAAATTTTCATTATTTTAATGAAAATTGTCATTGAATTGATGCCGAGGTGGCATACTTAATATAAGAATGTGTCATCATTAGTTTTATTACTATTTTTTTTTTTCAGTGTAACGTTTTGGACTTGCCCATATTTTTGAACAAAATTAGAAAACTTTAAATGGCCATAACTCCTTAAGTAAAAGAGCTCTAGTGCGGAAATTTTTTATGGTGATCGCAAATTTGAAAACTTTATATGACTATACATCCCTAAAAAAAGCCGTAGAGCTAAAATGGCTTTATTTTAGATCAGCAATTTTTGCAGCCTACTTCATAAAATGTAAGTGTTCAAAACCACTTAAAAACACAAAGAGGTCGTTTTGGGATCACAAATTTACGGGAAAAAATTTCATATTATTTGCAATACTTTAAATGCCCGTAACACCTCAAATATTAGTCCTAGAGCGAAAAGGGGTATTGTTTTGGGATCACCATTTTAAAACCTTTAATTACCACAATTGCTTAAATAGGAGTGCTGTGTCGAAAAGGACGTTTTATTGGGATAACAAATTTGAAAACTTTAAGCGTCCCTAACTTCTTAAACAAGCCATATATCTGAAATGATTATACCCTACACCACACTGTGGTACAGGGTATTATAAGTTTGTTTCACGACAGATGTTTGTAACACCTGAAAATAACACTAGACCCACCTTAAAGTATACCGATCGACTCAGAATCACTAGCTGAGTCGATTTAAGCATGTCCGTCCGTCCGTCCATGTAAAGTTGTTCGTCGACTACAGGTCGCAATTTCACTCCGATCGTTCTGAAATTTTGAAGTTTAGAGTATTTCGCAGCTGTTAAGATCGCTATTGAATTTGGTTGAAATCGGTTCAGATTTAGATATAGCTCCCATATACATCTTTCGTCCGATTTGGCCCTTTAGTCCTATAGAAGCTGTATTTTACATCCAATCGTTTTGAAATTTAGAATGGTAGAATTTCTTGATTCATGAACCAACATTGCCGAAATTTAGCTATAGCTCCCATATATATGTTTTATCCGATTTGGCTCTTTAGATCCAATCGTTTTTATACCCTACACCACACTGTGGTACAGGGTATTATTTAAGTATAAAATGTCCCAAAAGTAAATTTATGTAAACAATTTATACATGAATTACAAAATTTATATATCAGAGTTATTCAATATTACGAGAGTGGTGTAGGGTAATATATAGTCGGCCCCGCCCGACTTTAGCCTTTCCTTACTGGTTTTTGTTGTATTTTCGTTTATTTTATTTTGGACTTTAAATCGTTATTGATTTTTATCAAGGATTTAGACCATCTTTGCCTCTAATATGTATTATAGATTTTCTATAATACTTGTACATAATAGAGGCATATATTGTCTAAAACCTTTGACTTTATTTTGGCATTAGCATGTTTTTAAGAATTCCATTTGATTAAATGGTACAAAAAGAATCCTTCATTGAAATAGGGCGTTGTTTTGGGACCACCCATTTCTTAGATCACATTTTTATAAAACCTTATATTACAACAATTTCCTTAATAGCGGCCCTATAGCGAAGAGAACATTATTTTGGGATCAACTATATGCGGCTAAAAATGTTCAAACTTTAAATGGCCATAACTCGTTAAATAAGAGCCCCAGAGAGAAAAAGTTTGGAATCACACAATTTTGGGTCAACATTTGACAACTTTAAATGGCCATAACTACAAAGAGCAAAAAGTTCATTATTTTGGGATCAATTTGTTAGCAAAACTTAAAATTGCCATCAACCCTTAAATTAGATTAGTCATAGAGCTAAAAGAATATTCATTTGGGATCAACCATTTTTGTTAAACATTTGAACACTTTAAAGGACCATAACATTCTAAACATGAGACCTAGTGCGGAAATTTTGTACAAAAATTTGAATTTTCTTTGCTAAACTTTAAAGAACCATAACTCCTTAAATAAGTTTCCATAGAGCAAATGATTTTTTTTCCATCAATTTTTTGAAACAAACTTAAAATTTTATTTGCAATACTTCATAAGGTCATAAGGGCCTTAAAGGCCCAACTATAATATGCATAAGCTAGCTTAAGCAACTGTGCGAATGCATGAAATCGTATGTGCCAAGCTATAATGTACTTAAGTGAACTTTTCGTTAAGTTCTCTCAGCTCTCTCTCAGTACCCATTTGCTTAAGCACGGTGCGAAACTGAACGCACGTTCCGTACGGAATTACTTAAGTTAGCTTATGCATATTATAGTTGGGTCTTAAATTAGAGCGAAAATTACGATACTTTGTTATCACTCTCTTAGACCAACATTTGAATTTAGGTTAGGTTTATATTAAGAGTGACAGTCTGTATTACAGGCTCCAGTCTGCTACTAGGAACATGTAAAGAAAAACCTGAATGTTTCCAAGCCTCTCTCGTTGAATCAATTTAGTTGCTTTGGAAAGTTGGCAGAATTTAACATCAGCCTAGACTGCTAACTCCTCCTAGTCGCCTTCTAGAGAGAGTGGAATGCAGACACAGAAGTTGGTCTATTCGTTCCTCCGCCACTTCGTCTTCACAGCTTCAACAATAGTCATTTCGCAAGACTGTAAAGAAAAACATGAATTTGTCCTAGCCTCTCCCACTGAACAAATTTGATTGCTTTAGAATGTTCAAACATTGAAGAATGTTTAGAATGTTCGAATTTAACATCAGCAAAGATTGATAACTCCTCCTAGAGTAGCCTGTCGCCTTCTAGAGAGAGTGGAGTGCAGACACAGAACTTGTTCTATTCATTCCTTCGCCACTTCGTCCTCACAGTTCCTGCAATGGTCATTTCGCAAGACTTTCAATCTCCCTGCGTGCCGTCCAATAGGACACAGACTACTCATAACAGACACGATAAGTGAGTCGTCCGGTCTCAATAACGACTACATGGCGTTAGTGCGACTACATCAGCCTGGAATGTCTGCACTCGAGACAACCTCACATTTGTTGCAGTAATGCCACTAGTTTCAGTTCACCTGGAGGATATACGTTACTTCCTAGCCTAGCAAGTTCTACTAGTTTTACCTTGGTCGGGTTCATACCAAGACCCCAATCGGAAGCCCATATTGCGGTTGTATAAATGGACTGCTGTAGGATGTCTCTAAGAGTATTCGGAAACTTCCTTCTAACCGCTATTGCCACGTCATCTGCTAGGCAATAACCCTTACACTTACATTTTTCAGAGAAAGCAAAATATTGATCATGAAGAGATGCGATAGCAGAGGAGACAGAACATCCCGTTAGAGGATGTTAGCTATAGATTAATCCCCAGAGTTTTATGGAGAAATGGTGATAGAATAATCGGCTGGAAATCCTTAGGACCTGTATGGGACGGCTACACCGCGTTTGGGATGAAAGCAACCTTCGTTCTCTCCAATTTGTTGGTTTATAGGCCTAATTGGTACAACAAGTATACACGTAGATCTCAGAGTCAGGGAGCAATTGTATCTGCAAGTAGCTCCGCCGGCGAGACATAAAGATTTTGGAGTGTTAGTATTTTGCCCATGTGTTTTTCTATATAACGGGTAGTTTTTATGCCATTCTTCAGCGACGAGGCTTATTTTTGGTGAACCAATTGAGAGGCGAGCTTGTTGGGCAATTGATCTCACGTTTTGGCGACTTCGTTCCTGCGATTTGACCCCTTTCTTGTCTATTGGGACTAGCCAACCAAATATTTATTAATATTTGGGATATCCTACACGAGCATACGGCTTATTTTAATACAAATACAATTTCCAGACTGTAATTAACTTTAAATGCAAATATGTCCTAATTTTTTTTAATTTTCTCATCAAATTTCAGATAAAAACTTATTATAAATACCAGAAACGTTACGCAGATGCCTTCAAAGATGCCACACCCAAACGATTGAGACATGTTTTTGAGATGAGTACAATTTTAGTGCTGCCAAAGAGGGATCAATACGGTAGACGTATATTAATAATGCGATCAGGCAGTAAGTGATATAATTTCCAAATAAAATAATAATTCTGTCAATTATAAAATATTTCAATTTAATTTCAGAACATTGGGATCACAAGAAGGTCCACAAAGATGAATTCTTCACGGCTGCAGCCATTTGCCATGAGCTGTGTCGGATGGAACCCGATTCACAAATCAACGGTCTGGTGGGCATCACCGATATGGATGGCTTGTCGGTAGAACAGGCTATGCAATTTACCCCCAACTATTCTAGACGCAATGTTGAATCATATCGAGATGGAAATTCTTTTCGCCCCAAAGATTTACATTTTGTTAATGAACCGGCCATATTTCACAAAATATTCAGTTTAGCTAGACCCTTTTTGAGTAAAAAGTTGGGGAAACGTACACATTTTCATGGTTCCGATATGAAATCATTGCATAAATTCATATCTCCCGATTGTCTGCCCGAATGTTATGGTGGCACGATGAAATTAGATTTGGACTATGGACCCCAATTGTATGAGTTGATGTCACTGTTTGAGGATGATTTTTTTACGAATCTTCAATATGGCTATGAAAAGAAAAACTGAGGTGATCGTAACTGATGTCGTGTTATTTGTATAGCTTTTTATAATATTATCGCACATTTTCACCATTTCAGGTTTAAACTAAATAATAATAATTTTTTTAGTTTCATACAATTTGTACTTGTTTCGGGAAAAAAGAGAAAATGGTGAAAGTGGTCGTAATTGTAGATAGAAACTATTAAACACAAATGTATATTATAATTTAACTGAAAGCTTAAAGCGCCAATTTGATTGAGTTTTCCAGATTTAGTAGATTTTTTTATCCATTCAACTTTAAACCCTTAAATATAATTTGTATATATGTATGTAAAGATTATTTTCTTCAAAAATTTCGTACCACTGCATTTTTTCTGTTATGCCAGTTTTCGAAAAAAACGGCAGCTTTAAAAGTTCAATTCCAAGTTCAAGTAAAAGCCCAGGTTGGAATTGGCTAAATACCTATGGAGGTGACAAGTTTTACCCCTTCTAAATTAAAAAAAATAATAAACGTAAAAGAAAACATTGTTTTATATATCTCTGATTTCAAATGTTTCTATAGGTGGAAGTCACGTCTTAAATGGTCCTGTTCCACCAATCATCCGCGATTGTCGGTTGAAGTCCCCGGCATGTCACCAGAACATGTATGTCCCTTTTCCTAAGCCTTTCCATCTGACAGAAAGAGATTCCTAACAAAGTCAGTTAAGCATAGGATATTATGATCTGTTTGCAGGTCAAAAGCCTAACCCCATTTCTGAGTCTCGTCGCCTCAGCAAGGGAAGCCTAAGCGACCAGCAAGCTCGTTTTGAGAATTAGAGCCCTTATGGCAACAAATTACAGGTTGTCACTAGTCAGGAACTACATACATTCCAGGCTGATATGACCCTGTCCAAAGTGAAGGGCCTGCTGTATGATGCCTCTAAGAGTTCTCGAAAAATCCCATTTAACAGCTGTTACCCGTCATTTGCATAGGCAATTACCTTGTCACTCCTCTTCTCCAGAGAAAGAAGAAAATTGTTCATGGAGAGATTCAATAGCAGAAGAGACAGAACGCCGTCTTGGGACGTTCTCCTGCAGACAAATTTATGGAGATCAGTTAACCCTAAGCAAGCTGAAATGCGTCTCCTAATCAGAAGGTTATGAATAAACCTTCGTATATTGTTATTATTATTTTCCTACGTAGAGAGTTATACTTCAACAAGGCAGACTCCATCATGCAGGGTAATGGTGGATTTCGCTTGCTGTAGGCATGCTGTTGATTGAGTAGCTTGCGATGTCAATATCTTGAACAGGATTCCAACGATTCTGGTCTGGTGGTTACATTATTCTATAAAGATATTTCTTTAGGTACATCTCTACCATCCGTCAGGTGTTTTCGACAAAACCACAGGTCAAGATCTTGAGCAGGATTCCAATATGCCAAAAGCTTGGAAAAAATCAAGTCAGATTGTTCAGACCCCAGAAGGCTGTCCGCGAGAATATTAATTTTCCCGTTGTTTGTAGCAGAGCTAGCAGCAAATACTCGCATGAACTAATTTTATTTACAATATTTCAATCTTACTTATTTACTAGTGACAGAAATCTTAACCTATTTTGTACCTAAAAAAAAAGAGAGAAGACATATGATGACAGCAATGCATCCTACCAACGTGGGAGAGAAAGAGAGAAGGATTACAACACTGCAAAACATCGAGAGAGTTAGAGCAGCAGTACTGGAATCTCCGAAACGCTCTGCTCGGAAGCAGGGATGTAAAATAGCATTTTGGATTTTGTACTTTTCGCTTGGACAAAATGTACTTTTTTTGACTTTCACGGTACCAATATTTTTGTATTTTTTAACTGCATAACAATTGTTTTAATTTCGAATACACTTATATTGAAAGCTTCTTAGATGGACTCTATGATAAATTGGTGGAAGTTAATATACATAAATTCACATATCCCGAGACAATTTCAAATGAGATATATACCAGTCCTGGCCCAAATGAGTTTTTATAGAAATTTACACTAATATTATTACAAACATTACAGTCGTATAATAGGTCCCTTCAGTATAGGGACCGGTTTACCGACTTTTCCTTTTATATGTAAACAACCGTGACATATACGAGTACAGTTCTAAGAGTACGTATAGTATAATATAGAGGATAATTGCTATTTAAAACTAATTAATTTATCATATAATTGATTTACCATTTATTCTTTAACATCGAACTTCAAAAAGTATATTTCACTGGAAATTTTGGTTTGGTACGTCTAAATTTGACAATTGACATCAATCAGTCCGTTGGGGATCAGATCAGTACCAGATGTTGATATAATCAGTCCTGGGATTTGTAAATGGAAATTTAAAATATATGTATTTATGTGTCGAGTCATGAGTGATTCAAGTCATGTTGTTTGGGGTTTTTCCTATGACAGACATTGTACGATAGTCCAAATACATAATACGCCTTCTGAGGAGTGGTTCCAGACATGTCCTAGGCAGTAAATTGCCACATCAGAAGAAAAAACGTTATAAAAGGGACATGTACCTACCATATATTTGGGACCTTTGATTACCCACCAGGGACCGGTCACAGAACTAATTCCTTGAAGTTAATTTTTGGATTTGGACCTGTATAATTTCAGATTTTATAATCCTCGTAATATTTCAATTATAGGTATCTTTTGTCCTTTCCATCAGTGCATAACATCGACATTAATTTGATGAACAAAAAAAATAAAAATGTACCAAATTGGTCGCGGTACCATGGTACTTTCGATGCTCAAATTGTACCAAAAAAGTACAATTGTACCAACTTTTGCATCCCTGCTCGGAAGCAATCACTTGCTCTTGCCATTTCCAAACGTTCTCTCCAGCGGATTCTTCATGATGAACTGAAATTTCACCCGTATAATCCAACAATTGTCAGCACGGGACTATTTGACACGGCGGACACGGCGGAAGACCTAATTAACAATAGGCATGTTTTCGTTACAAGCTAGCAATTTTAGTTTAGCACTTTGCAACGAAAACAACCGATTTCCACTAACTGGCGCATAAGCGGTAGGTGACGGATTTCCACTATCTGGTAACAATGATGTCACGAGTTGCGAAGAAAGAACAGTGCGAAACAGACAAAAAATTCGTGAAATGTATTTATAAAACATATATTTACTATTCTGTGTTCAATTGTTTACACTCTTTTTGCAAATATTGAAATAATTTTCCATTTCTGTTCTTCTTCTTCCCGCTAATTCACAATAATTGACAATAATCTCTCCAAAATGAGATGCCATACTGCGAAATATAGGATGCCCAATCTGGCAACACCATACTCGATTAAGACAGGAACACAAGCACCAAACTTCATCGGGAACTAATAATGCTTAAAAGTGCTTAGCTCCCCATACAAATTAAGCACCTATGGTGTAACGAAAACACGCCTAATATTAAGGCATAAATTGGCTGAATACCAGTCGCCATGGTTGTTAGAGTTCATGAAAACTTCAGAAAACGTATGCAGCAGTGTGTGGATAGCGATGGTCGACATTTCCCAGATACACTATTTAAACCATGTAATTTAAAAATTCCCTTACTGTTCAATATAATTAAGATATAAAATAAATTTTTCTAAGGTTCATAACTTTTTTATTTCATTCTCAAATAATCAAATTACCGCTCTCCACCTTGTGCATAAACAAATAGAGCAAATATCACCACAACTCTCAACAGCTACCTGCTCACATTTGTGAAACGCATAATTAGATCTACCCGACTTAATAGAATTCAGTTCAGAGAACTGAACACACGTATTGTTCGAAATCATGCCACCATTCAAGTTTTTAATCCAGAACTTCTAACGTGTCTGAATGCCTTGTTGTCTACTCTAATAGGTAATAAATAGAAAGGCCAGGGATTTCTAATTGCGGCCTATAGTACGGTAACGACAAGGGTCTTCTTTTCGATGTAATGTCCGACCAATATGCTTCTTTTCTCCCATAAAGTGGAGTATATAGCTTTACTACATCTAGAGTTTATTCTAGGAATAAGTTCATGTATATGTTGTGTTGGGCAAAGGTAACCGTAACATCGCCGTAGCGTAAAGAATCAACTGATCCAGTAACCACCAGGGCCTTATATTTGCTATAATGCCCGGTCGACGACGTCTCTTTTCACATATAAAGTAGAGTATACTCGTATAGCGCGGAAGTTTCCGAAGCCATTTAGGCCCTGAGCTCATGCTAGGACTTGTGTCTTCCATATAGCCCACAATATATCGAAATGTTTATACTGTGTTCGTCAAACGTAACCGTTATGTACGAATCCGCTGAATATTTAGTTTGCGTAACCCAGCATTTCGTCGAGTGTGACATTGGGGTTGCTCGGAATTCCGCAGCCTTCCAGTCTAGTCTCGAGTCGTGTGTTGAAACGATTTCTGTCTACGTTATCGTAGTCGATTTATGCTTGTCTTCGGTAATCATAAGCAAGTCCACCTTGCTTTAGTACGATCAACAGAAATTTGTGGTCAGATTCGTAGTCAAGGGTCCAGAGGCCTCAGTATCACCCAAATAGGAAAGTCCCGAGGAAACTATATGCATAAAAATTTACAAATTCGACTAAGTTTCCGCCAACCTATGTACATATGTCTTCCTGCCTAAACATGTTTGTTATATCAGTCAGAACTCATCAAGCCTTTTCACGCCTAGTCTTCTTGAACCTGCCGAGGGCAAGGTCTTTGACTAAGATCGCCATAACGAAACTACGACCGAGTCCATCCTATATATACGAAGAATAGCCGCGGAAATTCCATCTACTATCCGGGTTGAGTTTATGTTCAGCGAGCAGAGGAAAATCCGGTTTTAGAAACAATTAAGGTAATGTCTCCTAGGCAAAGAAATCGACATTAACGAAATACATTTGCTATATCTACCCATTAGAGAGTGATTGATCGAGCCACGCCTAGCAAGCCACCCTGCAATATGCATGCTGTCGGTCAGACAGAAAGTAGTCTTTACTTAGCATATTTTAATTCTGAGATAACTGTCGATCCATCTCTCCAGAGTCGTCAAAAGAATCAATGTCAAACTGATGGTCCGTCAGATTCTCGGTCCCGTATGGGAAGGAATTCCAGATTTAGGTATACATATATGATACTAGTGTATAGCACTTGCATCCATGGAATTAACCTATCAACAACCGCAGGTAATTCTGCCGGCGGAACCGTGTCTGGTCCGAGCGATTATAATGTTTTATAACTTTTAATGCCTATAATGGAATCTTTTGAAATATATACCTACCGCAGAATATTAAAAATACCGTGGACATCCTTCAAAACGCTAATTAAAGGAAAAAATCCCAAAGGACGAAAAGAGATGTCATGTATTGAAAATATTCAAGAATGAACTGGTATCCGAGATGTGGGATATTTATTAAGTGCTGCAAGGAATAGAGAAATGTTCACCAATATCTTGGGGAATGTGGAAATTTCTTGAAGTATCACATCTAAGTTATATGTATTTGATTGTATATAATTATATTGGTCGCAAATAAAGAAGAATGCCTATAATATCCTGGATTCAGTTACAATTTGCACGGCAATGTATTCAGCCAAATAAATCATACAGGAGTAAATACAGCGTATATAAAGGCGAGGCTGTATTGTCCTTATCCTAGTGGCTTCAGATTCCTTTCTCCTTCACATCATTCCGCGCCTTCTTCACTACACTCTTGTAATTTCTGAGTTCCGATTTTTATCTATGTATATGTGGTTATCCCAGTTCCTATAGCTTTGTTTTTTTATGCTTTGCCCTGTTAAAAAGCTTCCTCTTGCACTACTGTCCGATGAGTCCGGATCGCTCTGCAGTCCGGAAATTGGGGGGTAGGGGGTACACTTAAAATATACACTACAGACAGAACATTGGGCGTTTCCGCTTCCATGGTGTACAACGTCAGGTTCGTTGCTCGATTTTACACCCCAAGAATTTTTAACGACTATATTAGACCGATGTTTTCGTCATATGGCCATATTTTATTAACTTAGAAAAACTTATTATTTCAGAATAGTCCGTATACATATTTATGAGTACAATTTATATTAAAACATTTATGTAACTTTAATTAGGGGTTGCGTTAGTGTTTATAGCTATGTTCCCCTAACTGATAAAAAGGGAAAGCTGAAAAAATTCAAATATTGAAACAGGAAATATAAATTTAAAATTTCCTTATTTATTAAAAATGAATACTACAAAAACTATTTACAGAAATAATTTGCAATTCTATCACACCTTTGACAAAAATGTATTAATAACTTTAAATAACTATTTCAGAAATTATTTGCAACTTTATGACACCTCTGACAAAAAAAATATTAATAACTTTAAATGAAAATATGTCCACAACGATACTTCTTAATATACCTATAAGAAAATAGAAAATGTGTGTCTCATGCTGTACAGATTGCAGATTTATAAAAAATTTAAGGAGAAAGCTTATAATTTTCTTCACTAGTATTTTTTTTGGAATTCCCATAACTCGGCATTAGCGTACCTACGGGAATACACCTACTTTGTGGTGCATGTAAAGCCAGCGATTGTTTAAATATTTATTGCGATGTATTTTCGATTTTCTTTACATTAGCATTCTTGCAATTTGTGAAGATATGTGCTGTAAACGATTATTAAAAACAAAAATTAAGTGCATAAGAAGATGTTTAAAAACCGTGTTTGGATTAATCGGCGTCAGAAGACGAAGCCGACGGAACATTTTTCGACCACAAAATAATGCAAGTCTACTACATGAAAATTAATTTTTGACAATAAAGAAACAATACAAATTTATAATAAAACGCTAATACGCAAAAAAGAAAAATACTTATATTACTAGCGTCAAATTAAATAAACATTAAAATCGGTGAATATGTATCGCACCTCTGAGCACTTACACCAGTTCCATTATGAAGGTTTCCCTTTTAAGCATGACTACTGTGAACCTTCGCCCTTTGCCAAAGCTGTGGCTAGAGATGAGCTTTGTGAAACTCCGGAAAATGTTGCAAATGGCCTGATGGAACTGCGAAAACTACCGAAGGATAGGCCCTGTTAAAATAGCAAGCGAAAACTATAAGATGTGTATGCTCGACTTTCCATATCTACAACATTCTATCGGCTAGAGACTCTTCACCTTGGATTTTATTGAACCTTTGTTCTTTGTTCTAGACATGATTTTTATAATATATGTTAATGTTATACATACAACAGAAATGCATTCGATTTCTTAGAAGTAGGATTTAATAAAAAACACAATATTATCGCCCAGAACGAATACAAGGCCTAATTCTATTATTTTCTACTAACACCAAGATCTGTGCCACAGGCAATACTAGTGTAGAGTCAAATTAAGGTTAAAATCGGAGAAAAAGTTTCGCAACTCTCTGGCAAGATAAAGACTATCTTGGAAATCACCTGCAGATATTGGTACGGACTGTTGAGAAGGTTGCGTGACCCCACCATAAATGTTCAAGGTTCAAGGAGAAAATATTGACGAT
This sequence comes from Eudasyphora cyanicolor, assembly GCA_963930755.1. NCBI lineage: Eukaryota > Metazoa > Arthropoda > Insecta > Diptera > Muscidae > Eudasyphora > Eudasyphora cyanicolor. The sequence continues at coordinate 24,549,883 of OZ005737.1, read as the reverse complement.
ATATGTATTTAACACAATACTCTTGTAGTACATCTATAACATCTCTCTTCGAAAGACTTCCGTGGTTGGACAACTACGGTCCTGTAACGAGAATGATCACAAGTTTCAAAATTAATAACATACGAATACTTAACAATTTATGGAATAGAAACAGTATCTCCTTTCGTTTAAAATTATTCAAGTGTTTAATTACATTTGCATCTTGTTATAACTACGAAAGCTCTTCTCCAATTCAGTCCTCTAAGGTTTCTTTCGATTTTTTTGCTACTACCATCAAGAACTATGTTAATGTATGGTACCTCGGAGGACTTTGGAGAATTTCTTCACCTTAAAGACCAGCTACATATATTAGTACAGTCTACAGATAAATTATCGACACAATAGTAAATAAATACTCTTTTAGTACGTCTATCATATCTCTCTTCGAAAGACTGGTAGTTCGACTACGTACGTTTAAGTTGAACACATGAGCATTCCTTCGATTTTTTGCTACTACCACCAAGAACTGTGCCAATGTATCGCACCTCTAATGAATTTCCAGAGACTCTTCTCCCGAGTCTATAGTACAGTTTGTGGAGAAATTTGCGTGACCCCATCATAAATATTCAAGGCCCAAGGAGATAAATAAAATACTCTTCTAGTACATCTATCACATCTCCCTTCGAAAGACTTCCATGATAGTAAGACTAAGTACGTTCCTATCGCCAGTATTAGCACAAGGTCTATCTCGTGATCATTGTTCAAAGGAAACCATTTTTCAAATCAGTCCTCTAAGATTTCCGTCGATTATTTGCTACTACCATAAAGAACTGTGTCAATGTATCGCACCTCTGAGGACTTTCAGGAGACTCTTCACCTTAGAGACCAACCGCTGATATTAATGCAGTCTGTTGAGAAGTTTGCATGACCCCCAAAATACATTTTCAAGGTCCAAGCAGAAAATGTCGACACAATAAAAAACATAATACTCTTCTAGTCTATCATATCTCTCTTCGAAGACAACCACCAAGAAATGTGCCAATGTATTGCAACTCTGAGGACTTTCGAGGAACTTCTTAGAGATCAGAAGCGGATGTTAGTACAGTCTTTAAAAAATAAAAATTCCCACGGTCCATAGAGAAAAAATTGACACAATACTCTTCTAGGTCACCTACAATATCTCTATTCCAAGACTTCCATGGTAGTACAAGATCAAACTCTTGATCAATCACTGCCATACGAAGCTCTTTTCAACTTCGGTCCCCTAAGGTTCCTTTGATTTTTTTGCTAATACCATAAAAAACCGTGCCATTGAATTGCACCTTTGAGAGACACTTCAACTTGAGACCAACTGCAGATATTAGTAAGGTCTGCTGAGAAGTTTGCGAGACCCAAACATAAATCTTTAAGGTCTAAGTAGAATGTACATCTATCATATATCACTTAGAAAGACTTCCATTGTAGTACGACTACGTACGTTCCTGTTGATGAGCACACGGTCTACCTAGTGGTCAATCACTGTTTATAACAAGAAATCCTTCTCTTCTTCATTCCTCCAAGGTTTCCTTCGACTTTTTGCTACAACCACCAAGAACTGTGCGTAGGTATAGCACCTAGGAGAAATTTCGAGAAACTTGTTAGAGATCAGCTGTACTAACAGCTGCGGATGTTAGTACAAGGTCGCTCTTTTTAGTTCAGTTCAATTGAGTGAACTAGTTCGCTCATATAGTTCACCAGCTCACCAGATCATTAGCTCACCATCTCTTCACTCACGTTACTTAAACAGCTCTATAGTTCAGATCTCCAGTTCAAATCAGCCGCTATTACAGGAATCTGATTGGAACATGAATGAAATAAATGAATATACAAATGCTTTTGTATAGGAAGAATCCTACATTCATGATGACATAAAAATGGAAACAAAACACACAACAGCTGAGCAGAGAGAACGGAATGAGAAGAAAGAATGAAATGACAGAGTTCAAATGAACGATTTGGGTGAACTAGTTCGTACCGTTCAGTAAAGTGACGCGTTCAATTGAACTAGTTCGTTCACAAACTAGACAACTCTACTATCGTACGTTATTATAGTATTAAGTCGTGATTAACCACATTTCTCAAAAATCCATTTTCCATTTCAGTCCTTAAAGGTTTAATTCGATTATTTGCTAACATAGGATCTGTAAAAATTACAGACGAACCTAATCTGGATTGTCCCTTGGATAACGGTTTATGGCTGCAGAGTTTCTTAAGACCAGCCCACTTTTATCGGGAGTCAGCACTACAAATGGTAAGTTCCAAAAACAACCACCGAAGAGTTTTTGTGATACTGTGTCATAAAAAAGGCTTTCTTCAATTTGATAAATTGGAGTGAAAATACGCAGCGTCACAAAAAGCAGCAGCGGCGCTCAAGCTTTGTGATTTCTTATTAATTACTCGTATATTTTGTTTTTGATAGATTCGAAATTATATCAACTGTCGATAAAAATACCCGGAACTTTTTAAAGATTTGAGTGATCGAGAAGGCATACGTATATATCTGGCTCTTTCAGGAAGTAAGTTTTCTTTAGTTTATTTATGGATTGGAGCCGATTTGCATAGATATTCCTAGATTCCTTGTGACTTCTGTGGTTATAGAAAGTCCATTACCTACTAATTATATTTTTTTAAAGATAGCCTGGATTTTTCTGGAAATATAGTACTTCATGTACCCGCATTATCGACTAGAGACTCTTAATTTTGTAGACCAGCTGCAGACACCTTTAACATGTATTCTGGGGTCACGCAAACTTCTCAACAGAGTCTCTCTAAAGTCGTCAGAGGTGTGGCACAGTTCATTATGGTAGTAGCAAATAATCTAAGGAAACCTTGGAGAACTGAAGTGGAGAGGGGTTTCCTGTGAATGCAGACAGATCACGAGTTCGACCATGTGCTTATCCTGGCAACATGAGCATACGTAGTCGTACTACACTGGAAGTCTTTCTGAGACTGATAGATGTACTAGAAGAGTATTATAGTTATTATTGTATCGATATTATCTAAATACTTAGACCGCAAAGATATTGTCTACTTGGACTACACGAAAATTTCTCAGCAGATTCTCTCTAAAGTCGTCAGAGGTGCGATACATTGACACAGATCTTAATGGTAGTAGCAAATAATCGAAGGAAATCTTGGAGGACTGAAGTGGAGAGGAGTTACCTGTTAACACTGGTAGATCACGAGTTCGACCTTGTGCTACATGGGCATACGTAGTCGTACTACAATGGAAGTAGCAAATAATCGAAGGAAACCTTGGAGGACTGAAGTGGAGAGGGGTTACCTGTTAACACTGGTAGATCACGAGTTCGAGTCGTACTACTATGGAAGCCTTTGTAAGAGATATATGATAGATGTACTAGAAGAGTATTATATTGTACCGATGTTTTCTACTTAGACCTTGTAAATTTGTTGTGGGGTCACGCATACTTCTCAGCAGATCTTATGTGTTGCTGGTCTCAAGTTGAAGTGTCGAAAAAAATCGAAGGAAACCTTAGGGGACTGAAGAGAAAAAGAGCTTCGTATGACAGTGATTGATCACGAGTTTGATCTTGTACTACCGTGGAAGTCTTTGGAATAGTTATGTTGTAGATGTAGTAAAGGGTTTTTCAACAGGGACGCTACAAAAGTAGACCGACATGGACAGCAAACGACGCCATATTTTTTGCTGCTCTTTTGACATTTCTCTTCAGTAAGGTTTGCCATTTCATGATGGAAAGATATACGAGCCAACGAGTCGAAATTATTAAAATTTACTACCGAAATTCGGAGTCAGTGGCCTCAACGTTAAGAGCGCTACGTCCAATGAGCGATGAGGCTCATTTGTGGCTGAATGGCTTCGTCAATAAACAAAATATGCGTTATTGGTCAGACAGCAATCCACACGTACACCTTGAGTCATCATTGCATCCCGAAAATATTACGGTTTGGTGCGGTTTATGGGCGGGCGGCGTCATTTGGCCGTACTTCTTCCGTGATGATCAAGACCGGCACGTTGCTGTGAATGGGAATCGCTACCGTTCAATGATAACCGAATATTTTTGGCCCCAATTGGATGATATGGACTTGGAGGAAATGTGGTTCCAACAGGCCGGCGCCACAAGCCACACAGCGAATGCCACAATCAATTTATTGGAAACCAAGTTTGGAGAACGTGTTATCTCACGAAATGGTCCAGTCGATTGGCCGCCTCGGTCGTGCGATTTGACGCCGTTATACTATTTCCTGTGGGGCTACGTCAAGTCTATGGTCTATGCCAACAAGCCAGCGACGATTGATGAACTACGTACGAATATCGAACGTGAAATTGCAGCAGTATCGGTCGATTTATGCTTGAAAACCGTCGAAAATTGGGTTCAGCGTCGTTTCAAAAGAAATCGAGTTACATACATAATGGCATCGAACGTACTTTCACAGGAATAAAGAATTTCATTGATATCCAAAACCGTTTTTGTTTTATTTAAAAAACTTTTGTAGCGCTCTTATTGACAGACCCGATAGAAGAGTATTGTGTTTTTTAATTTTGTCAATATTTTCTCCGTGGACCTTGAACAACAGACTGAACTAACATCCGCAGCAGATTTCTAAGTAGTTTCTCAAGAGTCCTCATAGGTGCAATACTTAAGCACAGTTCTTGGTGGTTGTAGCAAAAAGTGGAAGGAAACATTGGAAGACTGAAGTGGAGAAGGGTTTCTTGTGATAAACAGTGATTGATCAGTAGTTAGACCTTGTGCTCATCCTGAAAACAGGAACGTACGTAGTCGTACTACCATGGAAGTCTTTCGAAGAGAGATATGATAGATGTACTAGAAGAGTATTATGGTTTTGATTCTGTCGATATTTTCTCCCTGGACCTTGAAATAGAATGTTAGGGGCCATGCAAACTTCTCAACAGACTATATTGATATCAACAGCTGGTCTCTAAGGTGAAGAGTCTCTATTCAAGACTTTAATTATATTTGCCTGTTATTATTAGAAACTCCTAATCAACTACAGTTCACAAGAAACATTTCTTCACTTCAATCCCCATGGTTTCATTCGATTATTTGCTACAACATACCACCAAGATCAGTGCCAATGTCTGTCCTAAAGTCAAATTCATATTAATATCGATGAAAATGTATCGCACCTTTGAACTTTCGAGAGCTTCTTCATTTTAGAGACAAAGTGATGATATTTTTACGGTCGTTTGAGAAGTTTTGTTATAATAACTAACATGACGATCTTCTGTTAAATCACTGTTTATACGAAACCTTCCTCCACTTCAGTTATTCAAGATCTCATTCGATTTTTATTTATTTTATTTATTTATATGAATTACAATACAAAGTAAATTTATATTCTAATTTTAAGGTCCAGGGAAAGGCCGGGTTACAAAGACCATATGGCTGAATTTTGCAGCGACAGACCAGAGCCTCTGGTGGGAATCGAACCCACGACCCCCAAACTCATAGGCGAGTACGCTACCAACTCGCCTACTGGGGCGCTCGAATCTCATTCGATTATTTCCTACTACCACCAAGATTTGTGCACAAATTTTTTGACGGAGGTACATTTATTATTACTTTAAACCAGGACGACCAACATAGATCGGTAGGTTTTTTGGGTTAGGTTTAGAGTGGAGTCCAATATGTCAGATTCACTTAGACTATGTTGCCCATTGTAATACCACAGGGATGTAAAGGACAATATAAGTTTTTTCCTAGCCCTTTTCGTTGAATCAATTTGATTACTCAACCAGTAAGGAAAGGCTAAAGTCGGGCGGTGCCGACTATATAATCACCACTCTCGTAATATTGAATAACTCTGATATATAAATTTTGTAATTCATGTATAAATTGTTTACATAAATTTACTTTTGGGACATTTTATACTTAAATAATACCCTGTACCACAGTGTGGTGTAGGGTATAAAAACGATTGGATCTAAAGAGCCAAATCGGATGAAACATATATATGGGAGCTATAGCTAAATCTTTACCGATTTTCTTCAAATTCGGCAATGTTGGTTCATGAATCAAGAAACTCTACCATTCTAAATTTCAAAACGATTGGATGTAAAATATAGCTTCTATAGAACTAAAGGGCCAAATCGGACGAAACATATATATGGGAGCTATAGCTAAATCTTAACCGATTTTCTTCAAATTCGGTAGTGTTGGTTCATGGATCAATAAACTCTACCATTCTAAATTTCAAAACGATTGGATGTAAAATACAGCTTCTATAGAACTAAAGGGCCAAATCGGACGAAACATATATATGGGAGCTATAGCTAAATCTTAACCGATTTTATTAAAATTCGGCAATGTTGGTTCATGGATCAAGAAACTCTACCATTCTAAATTTCAAAACGATCGGATGTAAAATACATCTTCTATAGGACTAAAGAGCCAAATCGGATGAAACATATATATGGGAGCTATAGCTAAATCTTTACCGATTTTCTTCAAATTCGGCAATGTTGGTTCATGAATCAAGGAACTCTACCATTCTAAATTTCAAAACGATTGGATGTAAAATATAGCTTCTATAGAACTAAAGGCCCAAATCGGACGAAACATATATATGGGAGCTATATCTAAATCTGAACCGATTTCAACCAAATTCAATAGCGATCTTAACAGCCGCGAAATACTCTAAACTGCAAAATTTCAGAACGATCGGAGTGAAATTGCGACCTGTAGTCGACGAACAACTTTACATGGACAGACGGACGGACGGACGGACAGACATCGTTAAATCGACTCAGCTAGTGATTCTGAGTCGATCGGTATACTTTAAGGTTTAGCTGTGTTATTTTCAGGTGTTACAAACATCTGCCGTGAAATAAATTTATAATACCCTGTACCACAGTGTGGTGTAGGGTATAAAAATTGTCGAATGTTACTGCCCAAACAAATATGTGATTAGCCTGCCGACTTCTAGAGGGACCAGGGCATAAGTGCGGAAGTTGTCCTCGTCACCTCCTGCAAAAGTCACTTCGCAAGACTTTCAGTCTCGCTGCGTCCGGAAAGCAAACGTCTATATAGATCATGCTGATCTATCGGATCATGCTGATCTATCACTTACAAATGTGAGTACAGAAGTGGTTCGGCCATAGAGTAATCAACAATATCTGGAATGCCAGGCATTGCGTCTAGAATGACACTATGTCCTTAATCATTACCTGTCCAGAGTGACATTTCCCTAAGTCTAACAGCAGTATATGCAGCGTATCGATGAAAATACTTTGCTATAATGTCCAGCAGCATTAAAAGTAGTATAAAAATTAAGGGGATTTCGATTCTGAAAAAATGTTGCCTTGTCGAAGTGAACTTCTGAAAAATATTTGCCCTTTTTAGGTGGAACTGATGTAGTCGCTCGAATTAAACTTTGCTTCTATTTCAAAATTCCAAAATGTGGTATAAAAGTTCAGTTTTCGGGAAAAGGGCAACGAAAATGTTGAACTTTTTTGCAGAAAAGAAATCGACAAAAGTTCCTCAGTTGGTGCAGATCTCAATGCAATAGTGATACACATACCAGCCATTCGCTGAAATTTGTTCAATATGGCGCAGAAGGTGGATTTCTGTAGAGTTGTACAGCATTATAGGTCTGTGTACTGCCGTAGTACATAGCGGTACTACAGTGTCTCTAAGACATTCTACCTGGGCAACATCTCTAACGGAGATGTCTAGTACCGATTTTCTATAACTCGTGAGGTTTAAAAATATCATAAACAAGGAGCGCACAAGAGGCCAAACCACTGGCGTAAAACCGTCTCATCTCTTCAACCTATCCTAACTATCAATGATTATTCTACACTATTGTAGAAATCAATCCAGGATTTATTTTGAGCGAACCTCCGAATCTGAATTTGTTTGCTTAAATAGTGACATCGAGCACCTCGTGTCTGTCATAAGTGAATGTACTAGATTCATGCCCTCTATTACAAATCACAAGTTTACTACCTACTACTTATAATATGTATATTAGATAATTATAATTAATTCCTTTCGTTGACGTGTGTCTGCACTTCTTCACATATAGTGATGTGCATTGACATCACTACACCCAGTCAGGCCGTTCTTCATTTCGTTTGCCGCTCCTACAAGTGATTATAGATCATGATCTGTGCCATATAAATGACGGAATATGGAATTTTTCTAACTTCAGGATGGCTGCAGCAACGTCTTCTCTACTAAAATATGGTATAAGATAAATATTAAGGTTGGTTAAGTATACAGGCTCTACGTCTTCCATTACCTGGTCCTTGAAGCAACTTAAACCCATGAATACTAAGCTCACAAACTATATCTTCTCTCAACCATGATTCCTGAATTAGAACTACATCTGCTTGCATCAGAAGGGTTTTAAAGTTCAGGCTTCGCCACCACCGTTATATCTGCCTCTTCGTCGGTGTTCGCTAGAAACAACTTTAACCCAGAAATACTAAGCTCACAAACCATATCTCTCTAAACCATGATTTCTGAATTATAATAACATCTGCTTGCATCAGACGGGCTTCAAAGGCGGCGGTACAGTCTTAGATTGGTGGATATTTATCTGTAGAAGCCAAACCAAGTTCAGGTTTCACCACCACCGTTATATCTGCCTCTTCGGCGGTGTTCGCTAGAAGCTCATTCAGCAATAATCCCCACAGGATTCTTTCGAATCTGTGATGAAGAGTTTCTCCTCGAATCTAAGCACATCGGACATGGAGAAAACGCTAGTTTTCATTCAGCAATAATCCCCACAGGATTCGTTCGAATCTGTGATGAAGAGTTTCTCCTCGAATCCAAGCACATCTTTTTTCTAAACCTTAAACCGAATCCGTAGGATTCTTTGCCATCGAACTTGTCAAGGTGGGACAGAGACTAGACTAGACGACTACTGGTGGATGTTTATCTGTAGAAGCCAAATCAAGTTCAGGCTTCGCCACCTTTATATCTGCCTCTTCGTCGGTGTTCACTAGAAGCTCATTCAGGAATAATCCCCACAGGATTCTTTCGAATCTGTGATGAAGAGTTTCTCCTCGAATCCAAGCACATCGGACATGGAGGAAACGCTAGTTTTCATTCAGCAATAATCCCCACAGGATTCTTTCGAATCTGTGATGAAGAGTTTCTCCTCGAATCCAAACACATCGGAAATGGAGGAATATCTGCCTCTTCGTCGGTGTTCGCTAGAAGCTCATTCAGGAATAATCTCCACAGGATTCTTCCGAATCTGTGATAAAGAGTTTCTCCTCTAATCCAAGCACATCGAAAAGGGAGGAATCGCTAGTTTTCGCCAAATGCAGCTGGGACCTAGCGAAGAGGGAGGTTCATCATTAGATACATTATATAATACACCAGTGCTTTCGAAACCTCAAAACGGATTCCGTAGGATTCTTTGCCATCGAACTTGTCGAGGTGGGATAGAAACTAGACCTTAAGTGCCTTTGAGACCTAATCGCCTCATCCAATCGACCGACCTTCCAGTTTCCAGTAGGAAGACCGGGATTCCAGTCCTTGAGCCTCTTAATGAGGGATTCCGCATCATATGGTGTAGCCGGAATCCAAGTATGTGCCCTGAACCTTCCTTTTTGCCAACAGCCAGTGATGCATCCGACCACACGCAAAGAAAAAAATTCGTTTACGCGAAACAAAATTTTAGACAACTACAGTTCTCGTTTGCAGGAACTGAAATTTCGTTTCTTGTGACAGAAACTTATTTTGCGTAAACAAATTTTGTTGTGCACAAAAGAAACTTCAGTCCTCGTAAACGAGAATTGTAGTTGTCTAAAATTTCGCCTCGCAAAAACGATTTCGCCTCTGTGATTTGTAGAAGGGGTGGTAGCACTCAACAGAGCTTATATCACTGAACCGGATTAATTGTATGCATCCCTGATACCAGTCTGGGTCGTCACAGTCGAGAGTTAGTCCCGGCAGCTCCTTAAGAATATCACTCCACTTGCCCCTGGGGATGTTGTCGTCTTCTTCAGTCCAGTTGATTAACACTAGTACCAAGGTGTCCTTAGCAACGACCATTTCCTATTGTTGGACAGAGATGCAGGGTCGTCTTTCTCAAGGATCCTGAGAGTCATGCGTCAATCATTTCAGGTATGTACGCCAAAGGAAATCGAGGTACCAGGTAGTACGCCGCCTTAGAAGACGTCTTTGGAACACTAGGCTTATTGTCAGCCCTACATTTAACACAATTGACCGAACTTTGGTTGAAGAAGCAGCGTTAGAACTTAACAAAGCGCTTATCACTGAATCGGATTAGTTGTATGCGGTCCAGATACCAGCTAGCGTCGTCAGGGCCGGGAGTTGGTCCCGGCAGCTCCTTAAGAACATCACTCCACTTACCCCCAGAGATGTTGCCGTCTTCCTCTCCACTGTTGATAAGCTGTATCAAGCTGTCCTTAGCAACATCAGACCGCGGACCAGCGTTTCCACTGACCAGATGGGATAGAGGCTCGGCACTCAGAATAAATAATGTGTGACTTCAAGACCTATCTGCCTCATTCAATCTAGCGAACTTCCAGTAGCCACTTTGAAGACCGGGATTGCAGTCATTCAGTGTCTTAATGATAGATTCCGCATCAGATGGTGGTGATGGAGGCCCTGATAGCAGCATGTGTTGTCACAGTGGGGAGTTGGAGACGTCAGCTCCATAATAATGTGGGAGAAAACAGAGAGTCCTCTATATCGATTCACTTTCCCCTGGAGATGTTTTCCGTCTTCCTCAAAAGCAGTCCCAATCAATGACCGACCTTCCGGTTTGAAGACCGGGATTGCAATCCTTCATTGTCTTAATGATAGATTCCGCATCAGATGGTGGTGAAGGAGGCCCTAATGGCAGCATGTGTTGTCACAGCCAACAGTAAGTTGAAGTCGTCAGCTCCATAATAATGTCGTAGAAAACAGAGGACTGTCTGTCTTCTATATCGCTTCGCTTGCCCCTGGGGATGTTTTCCGTCTTCCTCTCAAGCTGTCCCAATCAACGACTGACCTTCCAGTTTGAAGACCGGGATTGCAATCCTTCACTGTCTTAATGATAGATTCCGCATCAGATGGTGGTGAAGGAGGCCCTGATAGCAGCATGTGTTGTCACGGCCAACAGTGAGTTGGAGCCGTCAGCTCCATAATAATGTCGGAGAAAACAGAGGACTGTCCGTCTTCTATATCGCTTCACTTGCCCCTGGGGATGTTTTCCGTCTTCCTCTTAAGCTGTCCCAATCAACGTCTGCGATGGATCGGGACCAGCGTTACACCTTTTGATAACCGCTAGTCTAAAGCTGTCCTTAAGTAGAAACGTCAGCGAAGGAGCGAGATTCGACACTCATCATAAATACTGCGTGCCTTCGAGACCTATCCGCTTCATCCAATAGACGGACGTAACAGTTGCCCAATGTTCAGTCCTTCAGCCTCTTAATGATGGATTCTGCAGCAGATGATGTTGACGGTATCCAGGTGCCGTTGAGGGTATTGTTGATTTTGACGGTATCCAGGCATGTGCCGTGGGTCCTCCTTGTTGACAACATCCAGTGCCGCACTAGGCCATATTTCACCGCAACGCTTTGGAGAAGCTGCCCTAGCACTCAACAGAGTGCTGCTTATTGAAAAGGATTAGTTGTAAGCGGCCCTGATAGCAGGATAGAGGCCAGGATGACCGCTTAGCAATCAGCGAAATATCGTGACTGGCATTACCGCTAATCACTTTGGTCCTTTTGGAAGCCTTCAGTTCAGCTGGATCAGCTAGTATTCTTAGCAACATTAGCGAAAGACCTTGGCCCTCAGTTACCACTGACCACGTTGGCAGCGGGCGTTCAAGGGTGGTCATGGAGGCCCTGACAGCCGTCAGCTCCATAATAATGTCGGAGAAAACAGAGGACTGTCCGTCTTCTATATCGCTTCACCTGCCCCTGGGGATGTTTTCCGTCTTCCTCTTAAGCTGTCCCAATCAACGTCTGCGAAGGATTGGGACCAGCGTTACCCCTTTTGATAACCGCTGGTCTAAAGGTGTCCTTAATTAGAAACGTCAGCGAAGGAGCGAGATTCGGCACTCATCATAAATACTGCGTGCCTTCGAGACCTATCCACTTCATCCAATAGACCGACATACCAGTTTCCAGAATTTCAGTCCTTCGGCCTCTTAATGATGGATTACGATGCGGATGATGTTAACCGTATCCAAGTATGTGACGTGGGTCCTCCTTGTTGACAACAGTCAGTGCCGCACCAGGCCATATTTCACCGCAACGCTTAGGAGAAGCTGCCCTAGCACTCAACAGAATGCTGCTTACTGAAAAGTATTAGTTGTAAGTGGCCCTGATAGCAGGATAGCGGCCAGGATGACCGCTTAGCAATCAGCGAAATATCGTGACTAGCATTACCGCTAATCTCTTTGGTCCTTTTGGAAGCCTTCAGTTCAGATGGATCAGCTAGTATTCTAAGCAACATTAGAGAAAGACCTTGGCCCTCAGTTACCACTGACCACGTTGGTGCTTTAGGAAGCCGGCGATTCTTCTGGAGAGCGTAGTCTTTTAACGGGTTTTTGTGTAGAAGTATCCAAGTATCCTTTCTTTGGCGGTACTTCATGTCCATCTTAGAGATTCTCTTTGATTGTTGGACAGGGATGCAGGGTCGGCTTTCTCAAGCCTCTCAAGGATCATGAGAGCTATGCGCCGATCATAGTACTTTTTCTTCGAAGGACAGGTATGATTGCCATAGGAAACCGTAGTACCAGGTAGTATTGCCAAATTAGAAGAGAAAATTGGACCACTAGACTTATTGTCATCTCTAGATTTCATACAAGATAATGTATTTAATATTAGTAAAAAAATTTCTTCATTTCAAATACTTAATACACTTATTTTAAAGATTATGCATATTTTCTCAGTACATCAACGTTTGATCGATCGTAGGTTAAATAGGTTAATCCACGTTGGGCGCATTAAAAAAATTGAGAATAATAAAAAATGTAATTTAATAATGCATTTAACCTTACACAAATTTGCATAATGCGTACCTTGAATAATTGTGTATGTACTCGTACATTTTGCAGTAAATTACAAAATTATGTAGTCTAGATTAAGAGCCGAAGATAGACGTACAAGAACGCTTTAACTAAAATCTATAACAAAATAAAAAAAACTTATTTAAAATATTTTGGATGAATTAATCTATAAATTAGTAAAAATATTTGAAATTCTAAAACATTTAAATTTTATTTGAAATTTTAAAATGTTTTCTGTCGCAAATAATTTGCACAAATTCGAACATGATGGATTTATTTTTAAACTCGATTACTGTGAACCGTCGAAGTATGCACAAGATGTGGCGAGAAAGGAACTTCGTGAAACTCCGGAAAACGTGAAAAATGGTCTGAACGAATTACGACGGCTGTTAAAAGGTATACACAATATTCGTAGGTTCTGAGTAATATTTTTGGAAATTTGAAATTTTCATTAAATTAATTCAAGAGTATTAATACACTTATGTGTATGTATACTGTAGTTTTTCGCGTAGAATATTTTTGTTAAACACAGAGAAGCAGAGTCGCCTATTTAAAAATAATTCTTTAAGGGTCTTGAGTAGTGTATTCCGAAGTTTTCCGCTTCAATTTCTCCTCTGATATGGATGTTGGCAAAAACGAGGACTTTCCGTCTCGTCCCACGGCACATGCATGGATTCCGGCTACACCAGCTGATGCTGGATTCCGCATCATTAAGAAGTCGTAGGACGGCAATACCGGTCTTCGAACTGGCAACTGGAAGGTCGGTCAATATGATGAGGTGGATAGGTCTCGAAGGTTCACAGTATTTATACTGAATGCCGAGTTTCTATCCAATCTTACCAGTAGTAAATCTGGTCACGTTCCTTCGCTAACGTTGCTAAAGACTGCTCGGTAATAAACAGAGGACATGAAAATAATCTGAAGATATTCTTAAGATGCTGCCAGATCAACTCCCACCTATGACAATGCAGTTTGCTATAAGGGACGCAAAAAATTAATCCTGTTCAGTGACATGAGCTCTGTTGAATGCTCTCGCTGGTTCTTCAAAGCGCAGAAGTGAAGTCGGGTGCATCACTGGATTTTTGTCAACAAGGAAGACATCCCGTCTCGGTCCCGCACAAATGTATGTATTCCGGCTACACCATCTTATGTCGTCGAACCATCATTAATAGGCTTATGGACTGCAATTCCGGTCTTGTAACTGGCAACTGGAAGGTCGGTCGTTTGGATGAGGCGGATAGGTCCCGAAGCCACTGAATGCCGAGTCTTTATCCCACTTCGCCAAGTTCGATGGCAAATTGTCCTACCGATTCAGCAAAATCCGGATTAATGTTTGCAAGAGCGATCAGGGAGAGGATTCGAAATCACTGGTTTTAAAGAGTTTAGTATCTGAAGACGAACCTCCCTCTTCAGATGTGTCCGAGCTGCATATGCTGGAAACTAGCGTTTCTTCCATATGCGATGTGCTTGGATGCGAGGAGAAACTATACATCACAGGTTCGAAAGAATCCTGTGGAGCTGCATATGCTGGAAACTAGCGTTTCTTCCATATGCGATGTGCTTGGATGCGAGGAGAAACTACACATCGCAGGTTCGGAAGAATCCTGTGGATATGAATCTTGTGGCGATGAGCTTCTAGCGGACAGTGGCAACAATACAGATATAACGAAATCTGACAGATGAACCTCCTCCACTCTAAGGCTGTATCCGCCACCCTAAAAGCCCTCCTGATTCAAAGAGGTGCAGATGTGGTTCTAAACCATGGACCATGGTTTAAAGTAGATATGATTTATGGGCTTAAGCTGCTTCAAAGTACAGGTAATGGAAGACTTAGAGTCTGTATACTTGTCAAAATCAACCTTATCTTCCCTCTAGTAGTAGCGAAGACATATCAGCATTTAGCCTGGATGGATGAACTTTTTTTTGTTAAAGAGAAGCACCACCGCTCCGGCTTGCCCCATACTATTAGCAAGGCAGTTTTGGGTAAATTTAGAGGTCCCCCAAAAAAGGTGTGTATTATCGGCGATATAGACGAAACGAGTCACTACAATTCTTAATTGCTGCAACACTCATGTCTCAAACATAAGCCAAGAGGTAAACAACGACCGTCGTGGAGTTTACCTCAATCAGTTATGCTGAGGAAGTGCTACAGGAGGATATTTATTAAGGAAAAGAACACAAGACTGGCACAGCTACAAGGACTGGGACATACTTACAAGGAAGAATTCACGTAGTACAAAATTGAGTTGAGAAAGACTCAAAATAAATCCTTGGTAGATGCATGCCACGGCGTAGAAAGCTCAGCCGAAGCCTGAAGTCTACGGAAAGGTTTGTGTTGATTTCGAAGTAGCCGAATATGAAATTCTTTGGGCTATCAAAAGGTTTAAACCTTTTAAGTCGTCAGGACCAACCAACTCTCATTGGCGCTGCTAAAGGCACTGACACTGTTGCTTCCTGGCTCAGAGAGCTCTATATTTGTTGTATCATTCAGGCTTATAAATATATCAACAAAATAAAGAAAAGACAAGTGTGTCTTCATCCCAGAAGCGGGAAGGCAAAAGACAAAGGGCTGGAGCAGAGGATTTCCGGTTGATAAGTCTCTCGGCATTTCTCCTGAAAGCCCTAGAGGGTTTAATTGATAGATACTATAGGACTAAAATTGATCATAGGCTACAGTCCAATCAACCGCATGCCTACATCAAGGACAAATTCAGGTAACCGCACTGCATGATCTGGTCAGGTTTATTGAAGAATCTCTCTCTCTGTATGTTTAGGAATATACTATGGTAGCTTTCAGATATATAGAAGAGGCCTTCGCAATAGTTACGGCCCTGGCAACCCTGAGAGTTGCTAACATTATACAAAGGTTCATTTAAAACCTTCTGATTATGATACGAATTTCAGCTAGATTGGGGTCAACTGACCTAGCAGGAGAACGACCCAAGTGGGCGTTCTTGGAAAGAGTATAAAAAGGTCAGAACCCACGTATAGTTTACTGGTTCTATACTGCAGTAGTCAGACCGTTAATGTAAAAATCCACCTTCTAAGCGATACTAAACAAAGTTCTGCAAATGGCTGCTATGTGTATCACTGATGCAATTGAGGCACTAAATGTTATACTACTTTTAATGTCGCTAGACATTAAAGCAAGGCATGTGTCGCATATACTGCTTATACAGCCTTTGTGTTAGTATCTGAAGATCCAGAAATTATGGGCGTGGGTAGCTCCGCACTTCCGGAGGGCTGGGTGCCAAACTCGGTGGAAACCTCACCTTCCACATTGGGAGCTATATCCTGCTTGTATACTCGTACCTTAAATACTATAGTCCCGAAGCCATATCGCATTTACCCCTTGTAAGTGGGAGTGGATTCATTAAGGATCAAATTGAATTAGTCTCATTTCGTTATCGGAAATTTCCTCTTGGAGGACAATATATACCAGTATATCTTCCCTTTCTAATTTGGCATTAGAAATCTCCCAGCATTAGTATAAACATAAATATAATTCTATATTTTACTTCATATATTACAGAAGTACCTAATTTGGTTTGTCCCTTGGATAACGATTTGTGGCTGATGAGTTTCTTAAGACCAGCTCACTTTTATCCGGAGTCAGCGCTGCAAATGGTAAGTTGCAAAAACAACCGCTGAAGGGCGGGACTTCCTTTTTATGACAATTTTGATAAATGACTGTGAAAAAACGCAGAGGTTTTCAATAATAATTTCTTATTAATTTTTTACAGATTCGAAACTATTTCAACTGTCGACAAAAATACCCGGAACTTTTTAAAGATTTTACATTAGAAACTGCCAAGGAAGTCCAACATGATTATGTCGGTTCCACTCTGCCTCAACGTGATCAAAATGGCAGACGTATGTATGTGGCTCTGTCGGGAAGTAAGTTTAAATAAAAACAAAACCGCAAATTAATTTGATGCTTGTTTTCACTTTTTTTCCTCCGACAGAATATTGGGATCCGCAAAAATTCGACAAGGAGTTGCTACTAAAATCGTTTATTCTCGAAACTGAATACCTCCGCTCCGAACCAGATACACAAATATGTGGCATTGTTATAATTTTGGATATGTTGGATGTATCGCTACGAAAAGTGTTACTCTTAACACCGAATTATCTGAAATCTTTGGCGGATTTCATTCAGGAGGGTATGGCTATACGTTTCAAGGGATATCACGTTGTTAACCAGCCAAAGATCTTCGATATTGCATTTGCTGTGATTAAACCGTTTTTAAAAGAAAAAATCGCTAAACGGGTACATTTCCATGGTACAGATAGATCATCACTGCATCAGCATATCGCACCCGATTGTTTGCCAGCATGTTATGGCGGCACCTTGAAGTCAGCACAACCATCGTATGGTCCTCAATTCTATGAATTGTTTGCAAAATATGAAAGCGATTATGAACGTTTTAAGCAATATGGTTATAAATAAATTTATGTTGATTTTGTAGCGTTTTTTTTATAAGGGAACCTTTATATCCGGTTTCGAATAGACTCCAAAGGGGCTGAAAATAAAACGTCAAAATGGGCATTCAGTTATTCTGTAAAAAGCACTTACCCCCATTTTCACAACCTCCGGTTAGAGCTAACTCACATTTAAACAATAAAAATTTCATACAATTTGACAGCTATAATTGTAGGATAGCTCTAACTGCAGGATAATCGGAGATTGT
Source organism: Eudasyphora cyanicolor (assembly GCA_963930755.1). NCBI lineage: Eukaryota > Metazoa > Arthropoda > Insecta > Diptera > Muscidae > Eudasyphora > Eudasyphora cyanicolor. The sequence goes on along the minus strand of OZ005737.1, from coordinate 24,532,190 downwards.
GGAATTGGCCGTAAGTAAATTTATTATATATGAAATTAAATTTTGATTGGGAAAATGATTTTCGACAGCATCTGAATTTGTATACCTAAGATAGTGCTGATATTCTCAAAGTACATGTCTTATTTCATAACGTTAATCCAGTTTATTTAGCCCATTGTGCTACCACAGGGACTTAAGCCTAGCTCCTACCGTTGAATCAATTTGATTGCCATAGAAAGCTAAAAATTTAGCGGATTTACTAATTCCGTAAAGAAATGAGATCGTAGGATGATGGCATGCCGCCTTCTAGAGAGAGTGGGGCACAGCCACATAATAAGTTCTACTGATTCCTCCTCCTCTTCGACTCCGCAACTTCTGCAAAAATCAGTTCACAAGACCTTCATCTGCGTGCCGTCCAATAAGGCAGTGAACCATCATGAAAGAAATGATAAATGAGAAGTCCAGTGTTGATAATGACAGCAGGGCGTTTGAAGTTTAAACAGGGCGAAGCGTGTAAGGTTGTTCTTCGTCTTTGAAATACATCTGCTTTGCAGTTCCTGTGGCCCTGCACCATAGAAAGCTAAAAATTTTGCGGATTTACTAATTCCGTAAAGAAATCAGATCGTAGGATAGCACGCCGCCTTCTAGAGAGAGTGGGGCACAGCCACATAATAAGTTCTACTGATTCCTGCTCCTCTTCGACTCCGCAACATCTGCAAAAATCAGTTCGCAAGACCTTCAATCCATCTGCGTGCCGTCCAATAAGGCAGTGAACCATCATGAAAGAAATGATAAATGAGAAGTCCAGTGTTGATAACGACAGCAGGGCGTTTGAAGTTTAAACAGGGCGAAGCGTGTAAGGTTGTTCTTCGTCTTTGAAATACATCTGCTTTGCAGTTCCTGTGGCCCTGCACTTAAATCAGGTGAATATTGAATTGGTCAGCCATCTCGTTAAGAGATCGACGACAGTTGAGGGAAGTATTTGAATTGATAGCAGCCATTCAAAGAAAATATTGATGCCGAACTTGGTCAGAACATTTTCAGCCATTCTGGTACCACTCTAATAGGTAAGATTTTTTGCTTGATAAACTCTACAGCGATCAGACAGTATTTTTTTAATGGATATCTTAAGCTCCTTAGAAAATACATTAAAGCCCACTTGTTTCTGGAGTTTAGAACCGTCTACATATATAAAAGTTCACGAATATCCTATGTGCTGAGATAGGACCATTCCATTGTGATCTACCAAAAAAGTTGTTCTTACATAGAGAGTTGGTGTAGTTCTCAACGAACCTGTGATACACATGACAGTCATTCGCTGAACTTTATTTAGTATCGCGAAAAAGGTGGATTTCTGCACCGTCCAGCAGACAACAATGCCGCACAACATTATAGGCCAGGCTCTTGCCGGGTTCATACCACAGCTTTTTCCCTATTGTATTCCCTATTTTTCCCTATTGCAGGTACATAGGCCAACCACAGCCTTTATTGCTCTTTCCAGAATGGTGGGTTTGAAGTTTAACTTTCACTCTACTAAAATACATTGGGCTTTCAGAGAAGGAAATGTCAATGCCCGCCCAGGAGATAAGTGCAACGGGTGGTATCTTATATCTCTAACGGAAATTAACTAGTTCCTTCTTGGAATGGGGATCACACCAAGACCATTATTGAAGTTGTATTAATGGGCTTCTGTAGGATGTCTAAGACTCTATGGGTACTCGAAAACTTCCCAGCTATTGCCACGCCACACAGTGAGATTTGTTCATACAAAGTTTGGCAAAAAATATAAGGAGTGCTCGTAGAATGTTGAAATTTTGCTCTGAGCCTTTGGTTAGCTCAATTAAGAAATATAAAAAGTTTCATCAAAATTGGTCACGCCCACTACCCACCGCCCATAGAACCCAAAATTTATTTTTGGCCCAAACTTATTGACATTTGACACAGAGCCTTTTATTACCTGGAGAACATTAATCTATAATTTCTATAATTTTATTTCTAGCTTCTTCAGAAAGCATGCCAATAGGAAGTATTGCCGCATCCATGATATCTTTTCCGTGTATTAGTATTTTGTGTACTGTTATTGGCATACAGGGTGGCTGATATGTATTGCAACCAACTTCAGGTTGCTATCATTTCTAAACCGCTAGTCTGATAGCTGACAGATTTATTTCAGTGACAGTTCATTTGATTGTTTACAAGCTTACAAAAGCATTTTGATCTTCAGATTCAGAAAAAAAGTTATTCGTGATGGAATTCAAGCGTGATAGTGTGATTGCTTTATATTTGGGTGGAAAAACACAAGTGGCTATCGTTAGAGCCCTCCAGCATTTAAATGTGAATAAATCTTTTGTTTCTCGTACCATTGCTCGCTGGCAGAGTTGCATCGCGTCCAAAAAGTGGACGAAAAAAAACGCTAACAACACCAGAAATGATCCGAAAAGTGAAGGCCAGATTTGATCGAAATCCACGCCGCAGATGTAGAAAAATTGCTCGTGAGCTGAACATATCGCGAGAACGGATACAACACATATTAAAAAATGAGCTTGGACTAAAGCCATTGAAGTTCCAATAAGTGCAAGAGCTCACCGATGCACAAAAAAAAGTTAGACTGGAAAGAGCCAAGGAGTTGCTTCGCTTGCACGAAAGTGCCCAGTTAACGAATTTGGTTTTCTCCGGTGAGAAGCCATTCCAAATTGAGCAGTTTGTGAACAAACAAAATGATGCGCCTGGGGCATTTTAGAAGGTTCGCACTAAAAAATACCAAAGTATCGATCATCTCAAGACGGCGCTTCGCCGGGAATGGCCCAAAATACCGCAGAGCCACTTTCGTGCAGCGTGTGATGGCTTTGTCGACCGTTTGAAGGCCATAATTCGTGAAAAAGGTGGCCAATTCGAACAAATGTAAACTGTTTCTAAAATTTTATGTTATTTCCGACATTTTTTGCTTTTGAACAATAAAATTTAAAAAAATATAGCGCTTTACTTTGTTGCATTACATATCAGCCACCCCGTACCAACTTTATTTTTCAACAAAAAGTTTTGCTGTATCTTGAGCAAAATTTTTGAACTTCAAGGAATTAACTTTTTTGCTACACGTTATTAATTGTAGTATAATGCGAAATCGACCAATTAGTTGCTCCTCTGCACCAGTCACATCGGCAACAAGTGCGGGGTTAGAAAAGAAACGCCTGGACGTATTTCCATCGTTAGTAGACCCAGTTCCTTGTTGAACTACATCCACTCGTATACCCATCTGTTCCTTTAAAGCCTTCTGAATTCGAAGTTTATTTTCCAGTTTTAGATTTTCGTGTTCGTCCTCGAGCGCCGACCATCTTTGAAATGGTTTGTTGTAGACAATATGAAGTATGCACTCCACAAATTTTATGCGATCATGTAAGGAGGAAACGCCCTTTTTGATTGCTTCACCATCAATAGCTTAGCTTGAAACTAAATTAAGATTATTAATTTCAGTAGGTTAAGCTTTGAAAATGTAACACGCAGTTGCTGAAGATGTACCTGTAACAGTTTGAGCTGTCTTGCCATCTAACATTGTAAACACGACATTATGCTTGATTGAAAATTGCTTCCCGCACGCTACAACTTCAGTATTTTTCAAAGCAGCAATATTTAAATTAATTTTTTCAACAAGGCTTAGCTCTTTTTCTTTTGTTTCTTTGGTAAATTCAAGGAGATAGGACGGCAGAATCTTGTTGATGACGGACTTTTATTTCGCCAATATTGTTCTTGAGAAATCGTTGGTAGACTTAACGGACCCATACAAGACAGTAACAAAGTTTTATCGCTTACATCAGCTGCTAAACTCTGATTGTACTCAACATGTCCAGAGGAACCATCGCAACCCCACTTACATGTAAACTCTAATTTATCCATCTCCATCCGGAGAAGTTTGAAATAACCGGCTTAACGTATGATCCATTAAACTTTGGAAGGAAACAGACGCAGCTTTTTCAGATATTAAAATGTCATCTGGATAGCAATTTTTTTTTCTTCTCTGACGTTTGCAAATGGTGGCAAAATATCGTATCCTTCATTTTTGAGAAAACTTTTGATAGCTTCATATTGATTCTTTTTCAGCTCTGCATCCATCATCATTGCTAGTACAGCCGGCTAACGAATATAACATCGAGTTGGTATATTTCCACCCATCACTTTACTTGCCATGTTCAAATGTTCTGTGAATATTTTGAAGCTAATTCAGCTGCCTTGAACCTCTTTGTGCGAACTTGACAATCTTCGAAATCTTTCGCTGGCCTTCTTATTTTAAATGAACAACTAGGATCGCTATTAAGTGATACATCAAATACAGCTTAAGACACAATAGGAAAAAACATGTATACATATAAAATTGTATAACTCTTTAAACCTACCTTTAGCCAATCTTCATTTTTTTTAAAAAAAAATTGGATTTTAGTTTATCCGATTCTTGCCACCGTTTTTGGAAATGACCAAGAAACCTCTTTTGAATTGCTCTTTTCACTATAACGATTTTTTCATCCTGAAGCATTGCATTTTTTGATTTAATGAAATCGGTTATTAATTCCAAACTTGCATTGCAATTAATGACACAGAAAATAAACTCATTTTAATGATATCTCTTTCACTTCGCTATTTTGACAAATTGTTTTATTTTTATTGTTGTTAAATCATATGGTTTTGTTTTTAATCTATTCCTAATAAGTTATTGTTGTAACTAAAGGCCCAGTTAGGCAAACTTAACCGTAACGCCCCGTGGCGTAACGAATCAGCTGATTCAATCTGTCATATGCGAATCAGTGTAAACGATTAGCCAACGGAAACGAAACGTAAACGGACGACTGAATCTGTTGAAATCAGAATTGGACGTTCCGTTTACGTACAATTTGACAACAGCTGATACTACATGTCAATCTTCTTCATTGTGTATTAATTTGACAGCAATATAAGCGTCTCTACAAACGTGGACTTATTTATAGATAGAGATTGGATTTGGCTGAGTCCCTCTTCAATGGAAATAGACATAAGTAAAGAGTTTTCCATTAAGGACATAAGAATTTTATATATTAATAAAACACAGAATATTTAGGATATAGAGATCAAATTTATTACAGGTGTAGTGCAAATGTTACATTTTAAGAATGAAATTCAATTTCGGTCATATGACCACCACGAGCCCGTCAACAGCGATCTATTCTTTGGACCCAATTTTCCACCACTCCTGTTCACATTTCGACCGGAACGTTGGCAATTTCGCGTTGGATGTTGTCTCTAAGCTCGTCTAAAGTTGTTGACTTAGACCAAAGCTATTCCTCAGGGGAAACGCCGCATCGCCAATAAAAAAATGAGGAAAGGCTTCAGAGGATCCTGACGATAATGGTTTACTAGGAGGTACAGGTACTGTACCTAAAAAAAACTGATTGGCCAAACGGAGAGTACTGAAATATAGCTGTTTTTTATTTAAATTAATAAATGTAAATTGTTTGTATTAAAATAGAATATAAATAAATTGAAGTTTAATGGACATACCCCCATCGTGTTGGCTGCCATAACTTCCAACATTAACTGATATGAATGTATAGTTAGCATCGCAGATTCCCACACAATTCGGCATATCCCACATTCGTTGAAAATCATTAGCAATGTGTTTGTCCTGCTGTGTAGTTTGTTCACTTAAATAAATCGCCGAAAGCAAGCGCCACAAAACTTCACTGCATTCTAAAATAATATTTCGAATTGTTGTTTCCCCAGCTTGTGACTCCATGCAATCGATTGTATGGAACAACAGTGACCCAAATATCTACAATTTTAAAGAATAGAACGTTAATATTTCCCAACTTGGAATCATAGGATAAAGCAATATTTGACATACAGTGGTGTTATTGCTAGTCTCTCTGCTGGTCTAATCCGTTGCTTTGGCGTAGTTAACTCATATTTTATTAATGTTAATAAAAAATTAAAAACTGCCATAGGCATTCTAGTGTCCGGCTTTCGCCCAGTCATTGTTTATAGGACGTCTTCTTATCCGACGATATTGTCTTGATTACTTTTATTGTAAATTCTGCACAGATTTAAAAAACACAAATTTATAAACATTCTTTTTAACTTCATTTTTAATAAATCTGAACAAAAATAAATCACCACACTGTGGTACAGGGTATTATGACATTGTGCATTTGTTTGTAACACCCAAAAGGAGAAGAGATAGATCCATTGTTTATTATACCGATCGACTTGTAATCACTTTCTGAGTCGATTTAGCTATGTCCGTCTGTCTGTCCGTCTGTAGATGTATTCTTGTAATCAAAGTACAGGTCGCAATTATGGCCCGATCTTGACGAAACTTTACACATATCTTTTTTTTGGCCCAAGGACGATCCCTATTTAATTTGGGTAAAATCGGTTCAGATTTAGATATAGCCTCCATATATATGCTAGCCCCGATTTGACATGTAAGCGCTGTAAAAATGTTATTTTATATCTGATCTGTGCGAAATTCGGCAAAAAGAGGTTTCTTTCTACATGAAGGAATACTGCCAAATTCGGAGAAAATCGGTTCAGATTTAGATACAGCCCCCATATATATGTTACCCCCGATTTGACATGTAAATGCTGTAGAAACTGTATTTTATATCCGATCAGTACGAAATTCTACAGAAAGAGGTCTTTTTACATGAATTAGTATTCAGGGAAAATCGGTTCAGATTTATATATAACCTCCATATATATATTCCTCCTGATTTGGTATCAAAGCGCTATAGCAGTTGTACTTTACTTCCGATCATTAATATTTTCCGGAAAGATGTTTCTCAATTTACGAACGAATATTGCTTAATTTAGCGATTATCGGCTCAGAATTAGATAGTATGTTCCTGCCTACTTACCAATTATTCCAAATTATTATCGCAATGACTTTTATCGCATTGTTAGGGAGGTGTAGGGTATTATATAGTCGGCCCCGCCGGACTTTCTGCCTTTCCTTACTGGTTTTTTAATTGATATGATGGAGTCTTTCCTTTCATTTTATTATAGCGGGAGCACCTAGCACGACCGAGGAACCTTTTTTTCTGTCAAGGAAGATTGCAATCACGGCACATAATAGAACTTTATATTTTTTTTAAATACACAGAAAAGGCTATATTTGAAAAAAAACACTATTTTAATCAGAGCAATTAAATTATCTTACATACAAACACTATAGAAGTGCGTAAACAGTTTTCAATATTTTGGACAAAAATTTACATGTGACTTTACTGCATTATTTCAAAGACAAATAAACGTTTTTTTTTGGGATACAATTTATGGATTCTTCATACTGAATCAATTTTCTACAAAACTGCATCATTACATTTTTAAATTTTATGTGTCGAAAAAATTACATATTGCACAAAAAATCCCACTGTGCGCCATATGTATAGGTAATCACCTTAACACTCATCTTCTCCAGAGAAAGCAGAATATTGTTCATGGAAAGTTTCCGGAGAAGAAGAGATAGAACACCCCCTTGCGGCGTTTCCCTGCTGATAAGTGTATTGAGGTCGGGCTTCTGTAGGATGCCATTAAGACTCTAAGAGTACTCGGAAACTTCCCTCTACCAGCTATTGTTACATCATACAATGTATTGACAATAACCTTAACACTCATCTTCTCCAGAGAAAGCAGAATATTGTTCATGGAAACATTCTATAGCAGAGGAGATAGAACACCCCATTGGGGCGCTACCCTTCTGACAAATGTATGGAGGTCAGTAGACCCTAAGATAGCTGAAATGCATCTCTTAATCAGAAGATTATAAATGAACCTTCGTATACTGTTATCAACGCCCAGGGTTGCCAGTTCCGTTACTACAGCTCCCATCCCTATATATAAGAAAGCTACCATAGTATATTCCATAACAGAGAAAGATCTTCCAATAAAGAAGAATACATCATGCATTGCGGTTTTGCCCTTGCAGTAATCATGATGTGGATTGGACAGTAGACTGTGATAAATTTTAATCCTAAGGTAACTATCGTTTAACCTCTACAGGGTTTTCTGGAGACATGACGATAGACTAATCGGCCGGAAATCCTTAGTAATTGTATAATGGCTTTCGCGCTTTTGGGATGAATACAATCTTGGGATGAATACAAACATTTTGTTGGTATATAGGCCTGATTGATACAACAAGTATAAAGGTCTCCGAGCAAGGGAGCAATTGCATCAGGAAATGCCTGTAGCTGCGCCGGTAAGACATTGTCTGTGGACCCCCTCCCTCTATCTAAGAAAGTTATCATAGTATATTCAATAACAGAAAAATATCTTCTAATAAAGCAGACTAGATCATGCAGGGCCGTTTCCTTGGATTTGCCCTTGCTGAGGGCATGTTTTTGATTGGATAGTAGCCTGTGATAAATTTTAGCCCTAGACTGTCGCAGATCTCATAACGAGATGGCTGAACAAGGCAGATGTAAGACTAGGAATTACCTTACACGCTCCAGAAGACCTGGAATATGTGCGAATGCCTCTAGCGACCTGCAAACTCTTCTTGAGAGATAGTGCACTTACGGCAACAAATGGCAGTTGGTCAGTAGTCAGGAATAGAATACATTCCTGGCTGATGTGGTCCGGCCTAGACTCTCAATGCACAAATGCACTGCTGTCGATGTCGAGAACGGACGTTTCACTTATTGTGTATTTCATGAAGGGTCACTGTCTTATTGGAAGGCACGCAGATAGATTGAAGGTATTGCATAATGACTTTTGCAGAAGCTGTGGAGACGAAGAGAAGGAGAAATCAATAGAACACCTTCTGTGTCTGTGCCCCGCTCTTTCTAGAAGGCGGCATACAACCTTAGGCTCTTATTTCTTTGTGGATTTAACTAACTTGGCTGATGCTGGAATCCGCTAACTTTTGAGCTTTTTAAAGCAATCAAATAGGTTCAATAGGAAGTGCTAGGGATAACTTATGTTTTCCCTGACGTCCCTGCAGACTGCCTTTACATTTTATATGCCTTTCGCCCCAAAAATGCCTTTTTGTTTTCGATTGTAAAATAAATGCTGCACTGTGAAAGGGTTTCGTTTTCTTTTGTGAAAAATGTCGCACTTGCACCGGACAAAAATTCAACATTTCAGCCCTGTATTTAATCGAAGGGGTGGACGCTGCCCTACAAAACAGATGTTTTTTCGGCATCGAGCGAATAGCCTAAATACCCGCGTGTGTCCGAGCGTGCTTTTTTATAATGAAGTTTGGTCAGATGCTTTATTTAGGCGGCGCCGTGGAGTATTCTTTGTTTTAGTTTACTTTTAGTGAGTTAGAAGGCTGGTTTTTCGCATTTTTGCGAAATTATTACTATCCTGCTCTCTGACAGGGCAACATCTTTTTTTAGAAAAGAAAACACCATAAGTGAGTCTGTTTTGCTACTGCTACTCTTAACCTAACCTATGTGATGGCTTTCTCGCTTTTGGGTTGAATATAATCATGGTTTAGCTCCATTTTGTTGGTATATAGATACAACAAGTATAGAAGTCTCTGATCAAGGGAGCAAAAGCATCAGCTACTGCCTATAGCTATGCCGGTGAGACGTTGTCTGGTCCTGGCGGCTTAAATCTTTTGATAACCCAAAGAACTCTAAACCCAAAGAATTTCGCTCGATACATGACCATTTGGAGTCCAAATGACAGTTACCTCGGGTTTAAAACTTGGCCGGGGACTATATTTCTGAGACCCTGCAACTTAGGATTCAGTCTGGCTGTTGGTGGGAATCTTTAGAGTGCAATTCGTCTTTAATGTTTAGTTTCGATATAGTTAGAATTGTAGGATTTTCAGGTAGGTTCTGCCCTTAACTAAGTGAGGAAGATTTGTCCAAATACTTAAAATCGAATTGGAATTGGTCGACGCATTGTATCCATCTTTGTGTGGTACTAACTGTAATCTCGAACACCTGCTTGTTAAGGGAAACCGAAACCTTCCTGCAGGATCTAGCCATGTTAATTAAAGGTTCTCCATCTCTGTTACGGAACATTGTATATACGAGGGTAGTAGTTTAAAAAAAATACTTTTGTAAAATGTGGCAACCTTTTAAAACATATGTTTTCAGTTTCAAGGTGCCACGCTGTTTAGTTTTTTTTTTGAGCACTCCAAAGTTCAAAGTGAATTTGTAAACATGGAAAAAAAAATGGTCACCGATATACTCATATAATACAATACTTTAATTTGACAGGTCTCAGTCCAACCAATATAAAAACTGATCTAGATTCTACTTTGGGGAAGACTGCTCCTTCGTTTACAATTATAAAATATTGAGTGGCAGAGTTTAAACGGAACCGACGAGCTGCCAAGACCAATTCAGGTGTCCACGCCAGAAATGTTTAAAAAAATCCACAAAATGGTGTAGGATGACCGTCGGTTAAAGGTTCGTGAGGTAGCTGAAGTCATAGGTATTTCAAAAAGAGCTATACATAGCATATTGATGGAAAATTTGATGATGAGAAAGCTGTGCGCAAGATGGGTGCCGCGTTTGCTCACAATCAAGACAATGCACCACTTCACACATCCACTATTGCGAAGGCCAAAATCAATGCATTCGAAGTTCGAATTGCTTCAATACGCACCTTATTGCCCAAATGTAGCTCCCTTTGATTATTTTTTGTTTCCAAACATGGAAAAATGACTCTGCGAAAGAAGATTTGCCAGCAATGAAGAGGTGGAGGTTGCGGTTGATGGCTATATTTCAGGACAGTTCTTACTAAAAACAGGGTATCGAAGCTATTGATCGCTGGAAAAGTGTTTCGACCGAAAAAGAGAATACGTTGAGAAATAAAGAAATTTTTTTTCAAATTTGTTGTGTTTTCTTTGTTAGTTAGGCTAATTTTGGGACCGCCTTCGTAAGTCCAGCCGCAATACTTACGATTCTGATAACATATACTCGAAGGTTTATTCACAACCTTCTTCTTTACAGACGCATTTCTGATAGCTTAGGGTCAACTATCCTCCATCGATTTGTCAGCAGAAGTCTGTCTTCTCTATTATGGACTCTTTCCATGAGCAGTATTCTGATTTCTCTGGTGAAGATGGGTTATTGCCTACGCAGATGTCGTGGTAATATCTGTTAGAGAGAAGTGTCCAAGTACTCTTAGAGAAATCCTACAGCAGGTCCTTCATACCACCGTAATAAGGGCTTCCGATAATGGTATTGCTGTGAGCCCGTCTAAGCCAGGACTAGTTCTTTTCAGCTGCAGGTGTAAGGTAGCAACTGCAGTACCTGCCTCCTTGGAGTTATTGAAATTATGCCCATTAAAAGCGCAAAATACCTCTGTGTTTTACTTGATAAAAAGTTGAACTTTGAACTCAATATTCTGCAAAGTCTATGAAAACGACGGGGTTTGCCCCACGCAGTGTTTATTGCTTGTATACGACAGAAGTCATACGATAATACTTACGGCATTGTCGTCTGGTGGACGGCTCTGCAGAAACCCACCTTCTGCGCGATACTAAACAGAGTTCAATGAACGGCGGTCTATCGCTGGAGCGTTCAGAACTACACCAACTGAGGCGGCACTAATGGTATACTACATTTAATGCCGCTAGACAATATAGCAAGCCGGAATATCGCACATACAGCTATTAATCTTCGCAAATTTTCACTCTGGTCAGGAAATGGTTACGGATATAATGTCATTATGGACACAATGCCAGACGTTGAGAGCATTGTTGATTACACTATGTATGTCTGAACCACTTTTATACAAGCAGATAGGCTGGCCAGCAGGTAGAAGATAGGCTGAAAATTTATGTACTGACTAATGCTGGCATCAATATTTCCTAGGGTGGTTAGGGGTTGCTATAAAGTACCTGTAAACTGTCTTCCAGAAGTCAAGAACTACCCTTCCTGACTGTTTAAATATACGAGGGCGGTCCCAAGATTTGCCGACCTGACATATATGTAGATCGCGATAGTAGTTTCTACTTTTGGGGAGTCTGCTCCTTCGTTTACAACTATAAAATATTGGCTGGCAGAGTACGAGCTGCCAAAACGAACACCGTAGTGGTCGACCAAATGAGGTACACACCAGGAATGTTAAAAAATCCACAGAATGGTATTGAAAGCCCATCTGTTGAAGGTTCGTGAGCTAGCTTAAGCCATAGGCATTTCAAAAAGTTCTATACATCCCCTAATTTGGGTGCCGATGTAATAGGGAAGATTATAACCGACCTTACATACTCGAGGCGAACTGGAATATACGACGAGCGAATAGCTTAAATATCCGCGTATGTGCTGGCGTGGTGTCAGGTTATTCTAGGCAAACTTAGCTTCTATCAGCTTCCTTCAACTCTTGGGATTTCTAAAGGGTTGGTTGGTTCAAAGGGAGGGTCTAGAAAAATCTTAGCTTTTTCCTTCGTTCTGTCTGTTCAAATTGACATGGACGCCTATTTAGCAAGGATATTCATATCCCAATGTTTTCCTTTAAGAACTGCAAAAGCTACAATCTTTAGCCGAATTTTGGGTCAGGATGAGTTGCTATAATAGTATTTTTCACTAAATTAGAGAAATGTTTTCCAATCCAACCACATCCGGGTTTGATCGACCGTAGGGTAAAGTTGGCGTAATGCATGTCACGTGTATCCATAAGGGTTTATAATGGATTTAATAATGAATTTTATTTACACAAATTCGCATAAAATGTCCATGGTCTTGTATTGTTGTGTCTAGACTTTTAGCAGCAGTTTTCCAAATTAGTTTAGTCTCTAGTCCAGACTTAACTAATTTCAAAAACGCTCAGACTCAGACTCTGTATAAGAACACCGTAACTGTAATCTCGAAAAAGGAAAATAATAAATATATATGTATAATTTTTTATAAAAATTTTATTTTTTTTATAAATTGGAAATGTATTCTATCGCAAATAATTTGCACAAATTCGAGCATGAAGGATTTATTTTTAAACTCGACTACTGTGAACCGTCAAAGTATGCACAAGATGTGGCTAGAAAGGAACTTCGTGAATCTCCGGAAAACGTGAAAAATGGCCTGAACGAACTACGACGGCTTTTAAAAGGTATGTACAATATTCGTCGATGACTTTAAGACTCTCTGCGAACAGTCCAAAAAGACAGTGACAGGGAAAGATGCGTTTCGAGTTTAGGCAGGGAATTTGTACATTTTCTGAATATTTTTCAATAAAATTCCCAGGTCCGCTAGAGGCATGTCCATATATTCCAGTTTCCCAGCAGCATTTAAGGTAGTTTCTAGCCTTACAAGCTCATCTGCACTGCAGTTCCTAGGAATATCACTGCAGCCCGGTACCATAACAGGTGGGTTTTGAACTGCATATTCATCACGGTAAGAGCTTTGCGGCAGTAGATGGCTGTTCTGGAATTCAGAAATAAAGAATCCTGGGATTTAATGCCAGTCCTGACAGATAGGATAGGTGAGACGTTCTGCCTCGATAACGACAGCAGGGCGCTGGTGTGTTTGCAGTTGAAGCAGGACCACATCAGCTTGTAATGTCTGGAGTATTTGACTAGTGAGCACCTGTCAATTGTTAGCATAAGGCTACTATCTTTCAAAAAGAGCTTAGAGGTCTCTAGAGGCTGGGCAACACATACCAGTTCCCTGAGCATGTAAGGAAGTTCCTAGTCTTGCAAGATAAGATTAGCCATCTCGTTAAGAGTTCTGCGGCAGTTAAGGAATGTTATTGAATTCCGGAATGCAGAGTCCAGGGATTTAATGACAGCCTGGCTACTTTTGACCTTGGAAACCAACTGCGGATATTGGTGCGAGCTGAGGAGAAATGTGCCAGAACCCACCATAAACTTTCCAAGTAGAAAATATCAACGCAAAAGTCCATGCTCTTCGAGACCATCTACCATGTCTCTCCTCGAAAGACTTCCAAGGTGTTGATGTTGGTGTGTTTGGAGTTGAGGCAGGACCACATCAGCTTGGAACGTCTGCAGTATTTGACTAGTGAGCACCGGTTAATTGTTGGCATAAGGCTAGAGATAGAGGTCGCTAGAGGCTGGCCAACATATTCCAGTTCCCTGAGCATGTAAGGTAATTCCTAGTCTTGCAAGATCATCTACAATGCAGTTCCCTGCCTTGCAGTTATTCCTAGCCTTGCAAGATCATCTACACTGCAGTTCCCTGGCATATCCCAGCACCCATAACAGGTGTTTCTTAAACTGCTTAGCCATCTCGACAAGAGATCTACGGCCGTTAAGAAGTGTTATTGAATTCCGGAATTCAGAGTCCAGGGATTTAATGGCAGCCTGGCTAATTTTGACGTCTGCAGTATTTGACTAGTGAGCACCGGTCAATTGTTGGCATAAGGCTAATATCTCTCTACAGGAGCTTAGAGGTCGCTAGAGGCTGGCCAACATATTCCAGTTCCCTGAGCATGTAAGGTAATTCCTAGTCTTGCAAGATCATCTACACTGCAGTTCTCTGGCATATCCCAGCACCCATAACAGGCGTTTCTTAAACTGCTTAGCCATCTCGACAAGAGATCTACGGCTGTTAAGAACTGTTATTTAATTTCGGAATTCAGAGTCCAGGGATTTAATGGCAGCCTGGCTACTTTTGACCTTGGATATCAACTGCGGATATTAGTGCGAGCTGGGGAGAAGTTTTCCAGAACCCACCATAAACTTTCAAGTTCCAAGTAGAAAATATCAACACAAAAGTCCATGCTCTTCGAGACCATCTACCATGTCTCTCTTCGAAAGACTTCCAAGGTAGGACGACTATAAAATAGAAAAGAAAACTCTTCCCTTATCTCTCGACGACTTCTTTGTGGTCTTTACTTTTGTCAGAAGGAACACAGGGCCCATATTTAACAAAACACGAATACTTAATCTCTACATCTCTTCGTTCAAAATTATTAGACGAACTCGTGATCACTGTTCACACAGAGCTCTTCCCCACACCAGGCCTCTAAGATTTTCTTCCATTTTTCTGCTACTTCCACCAAGAACTCTACCAAATAATGCACTTCTGAGGACTTTCGCGAGACTCTCCACTTTAAAGACCATATTAGTACTGTCTATTGAGAAGTTTTGCGTGACCCCGTTATACATTTTCAAGGTCCAAGGAGAAAATATCGACACAATAATAACGATAAAACTCTTCTAGTACATCTATCATATCTCTCTTCGACAGTCTACGTACGTTTCAATTTGCCAGGATGAGCACAAGGTTTAACTCGTGATCAATCAGTGTTCACAGGAAAGCCTTCTCCGATTCAATTCTCCAAGGTTCAATTCAATTTTTACCACCAAGAACTGTTCCAATGTATCGGAACTCTGAGGACTTTTGAGACTAGAGATTAGCTGAGGTTTTTAGAACAGTCTGCTGAGAAGTTTTGTGACAGCAACATGTATTTTCATGGTCCAAGGATAATATCGACACAATAGCAAATTTAAAACACTTCTAGTACATGTATCATATCTCTCTTCGAAAGATTTCTGTGATAGTACGACTATGTGGGCTCCTGTTGCCAGGATGAGCACAATATCTCGTGATCAATCAGTGTTCACAGAAAACCCTTCTCCGTTTCATTCCTCCAAGGTTCTTTCTATATTTACTATCAAAAACTTTGCCAATGTATCGCAACTCTGAGGACTTTTGAGACTCTTCCCCTTAGAGATTTGCTGCAGATATTGGTAGTGACTGTTGAGAAGTTTGCGTTACCCGACCATACATTTTCAAGTTCCAAGGAGAATATCGATACAATAATAAATATAAAACTCTAGTACATCTATCATATCTCTCTTCGAAAGACTTCCACGGTAGTACGACTACGTAGGTTCATGTTGCCAGGATAAGCACAAGCTTTAACTCGTGATCAATCAGTGTTTACAGGTAGCCCTTCTCCACTTAGTCCCTCAAGTTTTCCTTAAATGTTTTGCTAATACCACCAAGAACTGTGCCAATGTATCGGAACCCTGAGGACTTTCGAGAAACTCTTTACCTTAGAGACCAGCTGAGGATATTAGTACATTATTATTATTATTTTCATGGTCCGAGGATAACATATCGACACAATAGCAAGTAAAATGCACTTCTAGTCCATGTATCATATCTCTCTTCGAAAGATTTCCGTGGTAGTACGACTACGTAGGTTCTTGTTGCCAGGATGAGCATAATATCTAACTCGTGATCAATCATTGTTCAAAGGAAACCCTTCTGCACTCAGTCCCTCAAGTTTTCCTTCGATTTTTTTGCTAATACAGAACTGTGCCAATGTATGGCATCTCAGAGGACTTTCCACAGACTCTTCACCTTAGAGACCAGATTCGATTAACTACATCGTTTCGAAGCATGACGAACGCTTGACCAACTGGGCCACTCGAAAAAGGTGTCATCAGCTTTTGTCCAACAACTAATTCCGACTTGGTGATACCGCTTAACTATGTTTGGCAATAATGTAGCTAAGAATATGCTGAACAAAGTTTCTTAGCATTTTTTGCAAAAAAAACATTTTTTCCAGTACTTTTTTTTGGAAAAAGTAAAGGAAAAAAAAATTTTTTTCCCTTTTTTCAGCATAACTTCCGGGGACTCGTATTTTTTCACTAGCAATGCTTGTAAAATTGTAGCCAACGTAAATCTGAAAATTTTTTGTAAACATATCAATACAATCTGAACGTTTCAAGGCACCCAAAATAGCTCAAAAAACCACATTGTACCCCAAAAATGTACGTATTTCACTGTTATGTAACAAAAATATTTTTTTGGTATAGGGCATGTGCAGCAATTTTATAGAAAATATTAAGGCCAATATTTTTGTGGAACATTTTAACCCTCTAGCTCCCCCACATAACTGTAATTTTTGGCCCCATTTTAACAAATCGTAAAAAACACCCCTTAAAAGGGGGAGGGCGGGGATGAAATGTTCTACAAAAATGTTCGCCATAAAATTTTACTATATGAGTCGGAACACACCAAATGGCTGTATTTCCTTAAATAAGACTCCTGGAAGGAAAAGGGCGATAATTTGATATCAAAACTTAAAATGGTTGTATTTCCTTAAATAAGCCTCCTAGAAGGAAAAGGGCGATAATTTGATATCACTTATTTTGAATCTTCTTAGCAAAACTTAAAATGGTTGTATTTCCTGAAATAAGCCTCCTAGAAGAAAAAGGGCGATAATTTGATATCACTTATTTTTGGGTCAAATTTTGAATTTTCTTAGCAAAACTTAAAATGGCTGTATTTCCTTAAATAAGCCTCCTAGAAGGAAAAGGGATATAATTTGATATCACTTATTTTTGGGTCAAATTTTGAATTTTCTTAGCAAAATTTAAAATGGTTGTATTTCCTTACTAATCACTAATTTTTAGATCAAATTTTAAATTTTCTTTGCAAAACTTAAAATGACTGTATTTCCTTAAGAAGATTTAAGATAGAAAAATTTTGTGAACTGCGTTTTCTGTCACATAAGAAAAGTATTCCTCAATCTAATAAATGCCGGAGAAAGAAGTATCGGTGGGCTCACAAGCTTTATTTTAATAGTGATTTCTTATTCTTTTCATAGATTCGCAAGTATTACAACCATCGCCGAAAATACAAGAACATTTTTGAGGATTTGAGATTGGAAACGGTTAAGGAAATTCAACATGATTATATCGGTTCCACTCTGCCGCAACGTGATCAAAATGGCAGACGTATATATGTGGCTCTTTCGGGAAGTAAGTTTAAAGAAAAACTGAACTGACAATTTATTGGTTTCTCGTTTTCTTTATCTTCTTTTCTTTCTTCGCCAGAATTTTGGGATCCTCAAAAATTCGACAAAGAGTTAGTTCTGAAAACCTTTTATCTCGAAGCCGATTATCTGCGCTTCGAACCAGATACTCAAATCTGTGGCATTGTTGTAATTTTGGATGTTTTGGATTTATCGTTACGCAAGGCTTTGCTCTTCACACCGAATTATCTAAAATGTCTGGATTTCATCCAGGAGGGCAGCGGTTTACGTTTCAAAGCATACCACATTGTAAATCAAGCAAAGATCTTCGATATGGTTTTTGCTCTGATCAGACCATTTTTACAAGAAAAATTCGCTAAACGGGTATATTTTCATGGTAATGATATGTCATCACTTCATCAACATATATCGCCTGATTGTTTGACAGAATGTTTTGGCGGCACCTTGAAGTCAGCTCAAGCATCGTATGGTCCGCAATTCTACAGATTGTTTGCGAATTATGAAAGCGATTATGAACGATTCAGGCAATATGGTTATAAATAAAATTCTGGTTGTTGGTTTTCTTACATGGGACCTATAGAGCTGTGGGCAGCTTTAAAATAACTGTAATTTTATTTTGTATTTATTAAGTCTCACCAAAACCACCCTGCATTAGCTAGTCAGTTTTATGTGAAGGTTCTCTACTGTTCAATCAGTAGCATGTCTATATCAAACACGCAGTTCTGTTGAAGACTCTGACTATATTAAGGAATATACAATAGCTGCTTTCTTAGACATTCACTCAAAGAAAAAATTCGTTTCTGCGAAACGAAATATAAGATAATTACAATTCTCGTTTGCCGGAACTGAAATTTCGTTTGTTGTGACAGAAACTTATTTCGCGTAAGCAAATGTTTGTTCTGAAACGAGAATTGTACACTAAAAAAAGGGTACTGAAAATCAATGAATTTTTCGTAAAGTTTAAGATTTCGGCAATGATTTCGAGCCAAAGACAATCGCTATAAAAATAAGAAGGTTTTATAGTTAATTTAAAGACGTGAATAGTATTTGTTTTGAGGATGCATTTCATAGAATTAAGAATTTTGGGTAATAAAACTAATTAAGTTTGGTCTTAAAATAAGCACATTTTTGCGTAAATTTAAGTATGGCGCGTGCTTATTTTTAGTAAAATATTATATAATTTAAAACATTATCGTAATAAAATTTAAAATGTTTGTCCTTGATATAAGAATATACTGGTAATTAATTTAAGGCATACATGAATTTAAATACAGTTTTTTTAAATATGTATGGAAAATTCGTTACATTATATTGATTATAATGTTACTCTTTTAAATGAATCATTTTCTTTGAAATCATTTACTATTCATAGAAAATTCAATAACACAACACTTTATCTTTCTAAATAAATATTTTATTTGTTATATTTTATATTGGAAAATACAAAAAAAATATAATACATATTACATATTGAACATTTTATAATTTAAAACAATATGTAATTGTATAAAGACAAATCGGCCAATATACTATGAAGTTTGACTTTTATTCGAATATTGTATTGTTATGTATTGATTCTATAGCGGGATTCGTTTCTCTATTTGTTGTCCATGAACCATTTTTATCGGAACCGACCTTAATTTTTAACCTAGAATTTGGCTGGAATTTAAATAGAAATTATATAAAACAAATATTATATTATTATTTCATATACTTTGGATGCTCACTCATTTCCTGCAATTTGTAAATTTTTAATTCCCCACGTGAAAAGAAAGCAGCTTATTTACAATTATTTTTGAGCAAAAACGCTTATTATTTTGATTTTAGTAAAACAAAAATATCCCTTGGACCAAATTATAAGGCAATATATATACATACATACATATATTACCGTTTATAAAGGAAACGATACAAAAATTGGACCAAATGGGCCTAATCTAACAGCAGGTTTAATTATGAAGTACTTATGCAATTATGAACACGAAATCAAGGAAAATTTTAAACTAAAATTAAAAAAAGGAAAAAATCTTTTTAAATAAATTATATTTGGAAAACTTTTTAACAATAACTTTGTTTGTGTGAAAACACGCATTTTATATGTGAACGTCAGTTCGCAAATATATTTTGTTCTAATACATTAATATATGCGTTCCAAATTAAATTTCTTGATTTTCAAATAAAATATATTTGTTCAGAAATACATAATACTTACAAATATTGTTTCCAAATCTATTTCCTTCCAATTCAAACATTCCCATGTATGCTCACTTATTTTTTGCAAGTTATAAATGGCAATCAGCACTGCATTTTTCATATATCCATCACATTTATCTTCAAATATTGCGTGATCTAAAATTAAAATAATTAAACTTTTTCTGAAAATAAATCAAATAAAATTATCTATAAACAAAAAAAATGCAATTAAATTTTATCATATCACAATTGGAAAACGCTGAAAACTAAGAGAAATATTTCAACCGTTCATATATTACGTTGAAATATTTTTTAAAATTTGCCACTCTTCTCACAAAAGACCCATTCTAAAATTGTTTTACTAAAAAAATTAAAAAAGATAGTTATATGTATAACATATTATTAATAATAAATTTCTATATTTCCACAAATAATTTTACTTTTCTGCATTATGCGCTGGTATTTTTAATAAATAACTATTTTCAATTAAAATGTGTTTTGTTAATTTTGTAATTGCCAATAAGATGTTTATTTCAGGATAATAATATTATTTTTCACGTACCTAAACATTTTCCCATTGTCTCTTTCAGTATTACAAAATCTATTACTCACATTTTTGTCATCCATTTGGCACAAATCTCTTCACAGAACTTACAAACAAGATCTCCTTCAAAAACGCATGTACATCGTCATAAATAACATACAGCAAAAATAACTATGACACACGCACTCCCTTATCACAGAGATCGATGGTATCGCCGACGGCATAACCACATGCATACACACATGTACACGACGGTTTCATTTGTTGTTGTTGCTATGCTTTAGCAAAAATAACTGTTAACAGCCCATATTAAAATTATTTTCGGTGCAATATGCACGTATACTTACATATTCACAGCAATCAAATTTGTTCACAATCCGCGTCCCGAAAAAAGACAACCGTTTCCTTCCATCGCTTGTAAATAACTGACGATTTAAAAGAAAACGAACAACAGATCTGTTCTCTATTTTCTCTTCTAGCATTCCATAACAATTATTGATTCACACATTACCAAACAAAACTGATTCTCCGAGCGAGAGAGGGAGGGAGAGATTGTATAATTCTCTCGTATGTATTCTTAAAAATAATGACAATAGTCATAAAATTTATTACCAAGACAGCCTTTCATTTAAGGGGAGCATAGCCTTAAATTTATTACTCAAATATCTCATACTGTTAATTAAGTCCGATTTGGCATTAAAACTATGACATGTCTTCGTCGTAGTGTTAATGTAGATAATCCTTAAAAGTATTGAAATATTACTTAAAATTATTCGGATTGTCACAAAAATAATGATTTTTTTCTTTAATTTAAATGCGTACACTTAAAGAAGCGCGTACACAAAACTAATGATTAGATAGACATTAATTCAAATTCAAAAAACTTTATATTAAGGAAAATTTCGTAAAAAAACGTGTAAATTTTCATTATTTTAATGAAAATTGTCATTGAATTGATGCCGAGGTAGCATACTTAATATAAGAATGTGTCATTAGTTTTATTACTATTTTTTTTTCAGTGTAGTTGACAAATATTTCATTTCGCAGAAACGAATTTGCGTGCCCCTACACGCCAATTGTTACGGCTCTAGCATCAACTAACCTCCAGTGATTTTTCAGCAGAGAATCCGGCCGTGGCCGTGTCAGGATAGTTTCATAAGTAGCAACATACTACAACTGGTGCTTCACACCACCACATAAGGGCGAACTTGACAAAGACAGAACTAGTTATTCTCAGTAGAAGGTACAAGGTTCCTACTGTTGTACTTGTCTCTTTGGAAGATTTCCTTGATTCCCTCGAATATATAATTATTTGGCTTGTAAAAGTTTTAAACCTTATTTACGGGCCTGTTCTGAAATCACGCCATTTGATATCATGGTGGTTTTTGCTCGAGTTGATGTGATCCTGAAGTCTCCCGATAAGGTGAGGAGTGATTCACGCTCTTATAGGAGCATCAGACTTCTCTACGTTCTTGTAAATTTGGAAAATACAGGAGAGAATAATGGTGTCATGACTGATGAAATGCACCAATTTTTGAGAATTTGGCTTTGGCAGAGCTATTTTGAGGAAAGTTCGTGTGGTGAGTCCAAGCGACATAGTTTGGAAGCAAACAGTTTGTGGTTTTCTTTGGAACAGCGTGCTCACCAGGTGGGTGGCCGTGAGCTTAGGCTTCGGCGGAGTTATTTTGAGGAATTGAAAAATTGCGTGCTGGGTGCCAGCGATACAGCTTGGAAGGATGTAGTCCGTAGTCGCCCTCAGGTTTCCATCTCTGGTCTATTTATGTGAAACCTCATGATAGATAGATTACCTGTTGTAATAACTTGTCATCCTATCTGCTGATAATGCATTACTGCATATAAGTCGTAGCATTAACGAGCCGATTGTCAAATATGTACTGGACACTTATAGACCGGGATTTAAAGTGGACGGAAAATAAGAATTTAGAAAGCTTTAGCTGCCCTGTGCTCACGCCGGAACTTTATAGGCTCCAGATGGGGATAAAAACCGAAACTCATTCATTGGCTTTGCTTTGCCGAGGGATACCTGGCTGTGGCCTTTTCTGTCGTTAGCTTGGCAAGAAAGTTTTTTCTTCGGTCACGTATATTTATTTATTTATTCAAACAAGTAATTTGAAGCCTTATGGCCAATGTAGTAAATTACAGTACAATACAGTTGAGATAACTACTATAGAATCCAGAATCTGCCAGGCGGAAATATGTGGTATTGCCCAAGCGGCTGAAATCATCTCGTTGATGCACTTAATTATTTAATTTGAAGGAATAAATCAGTTGAATATTGTGTTTAATAAATAATAAAAATTTGTTTACAGTTTTGAAATAAAACAAATTTGTTACTGTCTATTGAATCATTTTTTTTTCTGTGTTTTGGATGCGCGGTAAACAGTGTTTGTAAACAAATCATTGGAACTGAGTTGCTGCCGTACTTAAATGAATGATATATTTAATTTAATTCGAAATTAAATACTTGATCTTTCGACAATCTCCAAAAACTCGTAGTAGTAGCTAAACACGCTGAAGTGACGCATGCGATCGGCGTATTAATAATTCCGGATACGTCAGAATCAGATCACCTTTGATACGACAAGGTTTTTGAACTTTCGTTTCGATTATTTTAGGCAAACGTTTTATTTTTCAAAACGCAGTTAGGAAAATTACAAAATTAACTCGTGAATCACCCTTAATAGAGATTAGATTGAAAATCAGTCACGTGTTTTGCGATTTTAATACCGTAGCACAATTTATAGTAATATCGAATCACTCTATAAATATGTTTATCTCCGCAAGCGTTGGTCGAATTAAAAAAAGTATTTAACAATAGTTATAAATGTTAATTTTGTTTCATAATTTAATCATAAGTGTGATTCGTGACTAGGCGTGAGTGATAGTGATTTGTAGGTAGGCGTGAGTGATCGAGGAGAATTATGGTAAGAGCTGCGAGAGACTAAATATTTGGGAGTTCAGTTTTTTTGTTTCTCCTCCCTTCAACCTAACCCAACCATGGAAACTACATCACATTAGGAAGTTACAGAAGTACTGGGGCCAAATCACGGCATTCGATATCGAGTACTTTTCGATCGAAATGTGTTTTTTATTATCGTTAAAATAGTATAAACTTACGTCGAATTTTAGTAAATTTGTTCAATAAACTCTTGTAAAACTAATCTGAATAGTTTTTATTTAGTTCAAATATTAACTTTTTCTTATTGTTTAAGTACGATTTTACTGAATTTTGTTGATATCATTAATTTCTCTAGGTGCATAGATTGGCACATTTATCGTACGTTAACAGCTCGTTGAAATCTGCCTACTCCTCGTTACTACATCCTTGCAATATTTGATTTGCAGATTTCAACGAGTAAGTATTTGTTTTTCTTTGACACTTGCTCCGCCACCTCTCTCCATCTTGGACTTTCGTTCGGTAAAGATCATTTCGCTCGCTTAAGTACATCTTGCTGTACATACATAAACAAAGGTAATCTTCGTTACCCATATTACTAAATAAAGCTACGCTTTACTAGTATCGAAAAAACTAAACTCTTGTGTTTTATTTATTTTCTATTTTGCCCATTGCATTTCTGCATCGCCGCCTTCGCCAATACCGGTCAATACCTACACACACATCGTTCCCCCCCACTCCTGAGCTATCGTTGTTCTTGTAATTGGTTATTGGAGTTTGTCATAGAAGGGATTTCGTCGATTCGCCTGTCCTTACCTCCCTTGCTGGCAAATTCCCCACCTAAACACTTATTAAGAAAAATAATATTGGCTTTTCGATCCAGCAATTCTCGATTTCGAATGCCGTGATTTGGCCCCTAACTTCATTTCTCCATTTCCATCATCCAGTTGGGATGGGATTGGTCGGAAGATGTTGTTATGTATGATGAATAGTGAATTGTGAATATATTTGCATTTAAAGTTATTGAATGAGATATTTTGCTAGGTTGGACCTTATTTTTAATGTAGGTGACATGCATGTAAAAGGTATGCAGAATATCGTAGATAACTTCAAGTACATTACGGTTGGAATTGTTCTGACTGCAATCGTGATGTTCATTACCTTTCTTACTTCTTTCATGTTCTGCATAAAGGATGATGTGGTGGCCAGATATTGTGTGATTCTGGCAACCACTTGTTCTTTGTTGATGGAAAAACAAAATTACGATATGGTGTTCATTGCTTCTCGATAGACTCAGAAACGCCTGAACGGATTACGCTAAATTTGTCCAGAACTAACGTTATACTAACAGTGGCACCTCTCATCGGATAGTAAGCGATATCGGATTAGCAGGCGCAGTATGCAGTATGAGTGACCTAAAAACTAAGTAAAATAAAATGTGAGATATCGCCCACGTGAATTCATCATAGAAAAAAACCAATGCACCTATAGCCTTGAAAATACTGCGTATGACAATCTGTACACGCAAAGAAAAAATTCGTTTCTGCGAAACGAAATATTAGACAACTACAATTCTCGTTTACGACGACTGAAATTCTTTTGGGCAGAACAAACAATTGCTTACGCGAAATAAGTTCCCGCCACAACAAACGAAATTTCAGTTCCGGCAAACGAGAATTGTAGTTGTCTAATATTTCGTTTCGCAGAAACGAATTTTTTCTTTGCGCGAAATAAGTTCCCGCCACAACAAACGAAATTTCAGTTCCGGCAAACGAGAATTGTAGTTGTCTAATATTTCGTTTCGCAGAAACGAATTTTTTCTTTGCGTGTATGACCAACCAGTGAATGGGGGATGTAGGACAAGTTGGCAGGGCCATTGGCATTTAATCCGGGGATAAGTGACTTTCATTGGAGTAATTTACTTTTAGTCCCGGGTCAATGGCATTTAATCAGGGTCATTTATCTTTAAGCCGGGGTCAATTAGCATTTAATCCGGGGTCAATGACTTTTAATAGGGGGTCAGTGACCTTTGACGGTGGTAAGTGACCTTCAATACGAGGTCATCATCTTTTAATCGGTGTCAATGACCATTAATCGAGTCCAACGACCTTTACTCCGAGGTCAAAGACTTTTAATCCAGATTCAACGACTTTTAATATGATTGAATGACGTTTCGCCCGATGTCATTGACCTTTAATCCGGGGTCTAATCGGGGACATTTGAGGTCATTAACCTTTAAACTGAGGCCACTGATATTTAATCAGCATCAATGACCTTTAATCCGAAGTAATTGACCTTTAATATGGTTCAACGATATGTAATCCGATGTCAATGACCGAGACCATGGGCCTTTAATCCGAGGTCATTGTACTTTATTCTGGGTCAATTACCTTTAATGGGATCATTGACCTTTTATCCGGGGTCAATGACCTATATACGGGGTCAATTATAATTAATCGCATTCAATTACTTTTAATACGATGTCAATGACTTTTAATACGGGGTCAATGGCCTTTATTCGGGGTCAATGTCCTTTAATCCGAGGTCAGCGATCGTTTATGGGGTCAATGACCATTAATACGAGGTCATTGATCTGTAATTGGTGTTAATGATCTTTAATCGAGTCCAATGACCTATACTCCGAGGTTTAAACCTTTAATCTGGGGTCAATGACCTTTAATCTCACTGAATGACCTTTAATCCGGGGTCTAATCGGGACTTTTGAGGTCATTAACCTTTAATCAAAGCTCATTGATTTTTAATCGTTGACCCCTATAATTGTCTGCAAGTCCCTTTAATTGGTGACAATGACCTTTAATTGGCTTTAATAACTTGTAATTGGTGTCAATGACCTTTAATCCGAGGTCAATTACCTTTAGTCCGAGATAACTGAACTTTAATCTGAGGTCATTGACCTTTTATCCGAGGGCTTTGACCTTTAGTCGGGATCAATGACCTTTATTGGGGGTGTTTTTATTTGGGTTTTTAATTGGGACCAATTACCTTCAATCTGGGTCAGTGACCTTTAATCCGAGGTAAATTACATTTAATTCGAGGACGATTACCTTTAATTGGGTCATTGACCTTTAATCCGAGGTCAATGACCATTAATCCGGCATCAATAACCTTTAATTGGTGGCAATGACCTTTAATACGAAGTCAATGATCTCTAGTCTGGGATAACTGACCCTTAATTCAAGGACATGGACCTTGAATCCGGGGCCATTGATTTTTAAATCCGGGCCTTTGACCTTTAATCGGAGTCAATGACTTTTATTGGGGTCAATGGTTTTTAATTGGAATCAATGACCAGTAATCTGGGTCAATGACCTTTAATCCGAGGTCAATGACCTTAAATTCGAGGTAAATGACCTTTTATCGGGGTAACTGACATTTAATCCGAGGTCAACGTTCCTGCCTTCGGCGTCTTTAAAAAGTACGGTCCAATGACGCCATCAGTCCATAATCCACCATACAATGCATTTTTTGGGGATTCATTGGCAGTTCTTCCAATGCTTCCATCTGCTCTGCAAGAATGAATTTTGATAATAAAATACAATAATCTGCAAGCGTTGAAACTGAAGATGTTTGACAGTAACATGTTAAACGAAAACAGCTGAGCTGCCATTATATTAGGTCTAGAAGGCCAATCACCATCCTGTCAGCAAAGTCCATATGACACAGTGTGTATATTCCAAAGTTAATGACATATTTTTCCATTTTGAGAGTAGTAGAAGATCTTTGCAAGTGTCATGAAACAAATTGCCCATAACTTTAGGTAACTGCAATTTGTTTATAAAGTTTTTGTTGATATTTGAAAAAAATTTTAGGATAAAGTGGAATATGCAAAGTATTGTCGCGGATAACATTATCAGCCAATATACAGACAGATAAATGATTATTTTCCATTACAAAATAAAAATATTCTGTTTATCAAATAATCAATCCCTCTACACTAGTGTTCTTTCTCCTAGTTTCTGCAACATGGGTTAACACCGATGGATATAACATGTTCAAACATGCATATTTATAAGCTATATGTTGATTCATAATTAAATCAACTTAGCACAAATTAGTATTAAAGTATGTTATGAATAAATACTTACCACATTACAATTCGCTGAATGTAAAAACGATGTTTTCACATTATTCGATATTAGGAATCGAAGTCAGCCGGAGGTCTACTTACAATAACGCATTAACTTAAAGAAAGAAAAATAAATTGCTTAAACTTGGTTTAAAGTGACAAATTGACTTAAAATAAACCATAAAACTCGTGAGCTGTTAAAAAATATCCTTGAACAATTCTTAAAATTATTCAAATCCTTGTTCAGTTTTATAATTATTACTTGGATGCTGTTTCTTCAATATTCAAAATTTAGCTGAATCCTTTAGGAATGTATACTATCTCAAAAAATTTGAATTCCTTCGAACATGATGGACTTATTTTCAAACTTGGTTACTGCGAACCATCGAAATATGCCAAAGATGTGGCTAGAAAAACGCTTCGTGAAACACCGGAAAACGAGGAAGCTGGACTGAAGGAGTTACGTAGGCTATTAAAAGGTAAGCAGCATACCAGTTTCGGATGAAACAAGGGTCAGGCTATAATAGGTATTTTAATTGTTTGTGCTATCTCCTAGTGGAAAAATTAGTAAGGTCTTCTCGGTCTGATATGAACATATTGGAATATGATTTTCAATAACTGTTGAACCCAGTTCAACAGTTTCAAAAGCATTGATTAAATGAATTCCACTATTAATGAATTTTGTACATTACCTTTAGTATTATTATTTAAGAAAAAATGGATTATTATGAATTTCCCCTGTATCCTTTATTTCATTGTAACTTTCGTCTAGATGGCAACTCTTTATCCGTTCCCTGCCATGAAGGCAAAAAGCTTTGACTCAAATGGATAAAGAGCTGCCATCTTTTCTGTTCCTTCCAATGTATATTAGCTGAATTACCAAAAATCAAGGGTCTTCTTTTTCGCTCTTTACCTCTGTGCCTCACTTTTGCAGCGACATCAAGAGCGGTAAGCACCACCAACCTGTTACCCTGAACAATAAAACTGATACACTGAAACTGAAATCTAACCTGTTTTTTTTTCTTCTCATTGTTTCATTCTGTGTCATATTCGCCCTTACAATTCGTTGGAGTTTATCCTGAAAAACTAACTAATTCAAATCTACAGTCCACTTCACAGAAGGACTTCAGCGATTTGTACAATAACTTTAAAAACAAATATATTCACAAAAATTATACCTATTTAACATGCGCAACAACATAATCCCATCAACCGTATCCCAAATAAATCTATTGACCTAAGGGGGCATTGGAATAGGTGCACTTTCATGAGGACTTTGCTGGAATAATGTAAATTAGTCTTTTATGACTGGGATTATTTCTGATCTGTTATCTCAATGTCAGACAGGCATACGGTGAATTGTGAGGCCACAACTCTCACTGTCGCAAAATGAAGATGGGCCCGCCACAAGGAGGAGTTCAGACACCACCAAATTGACAAGGTCTGAAAGAAATTCCCCAAAACCACTTCTATTTTCATACTTAACATTAAGACAAATTTTCATATTAAAAGGTGCAAAATGTCATTATGTTAAATATTAGGATGTCTCCGGAAAATGTGGAAACTGGACTGAAGGAATTACGAAGGCTATTAAAAGGTAAGCAGTTTCGGAAGAAACAAGGGTCAGGCTATAATAGGTATTTTAATTTTTCATTATGTTAAATATTAGGATGTCTTTGGGGAAAAATATTTAAAATAAGGTCGATATTTGTTTCGGCGTGTCTTGTTAATAAAGGGCTGAGGCTTGCCAAGTCTATAATCAGATATGATGAGGTTTGTTGCTCTATACCAATAAACATTGACGATTCGACCAATCCCTTTCGAATGGATCTCTGATGACCTAGATGGAACATTCAGTTTAAGTTTAATAATCAAGAATTCAGAGTTACATTTCCTTGTAATATATTTAATACAAAAGAAATGTTCTGCATTATGCGTCGGCTCTTTAACAAAGGTAACTTTATGAGATCCAGATTTTGTTAAGACCAACCATATAGACGTAAACAGAATAGTATGAATTGTTTCTGAACAGAATCTATGTATGCGACTACAGTGAATTGTATAACAGGGATCCCATATTACGGATCCATATTCCAGAATAGGTCGTACTAGTGAAGTATATAAATTTCTGGTACCAGAAGGATCAGTTAACTCCTTACTACAACGCTTCACAAATCCGAGAGCAATACTTTTTTAAATAATGATGTTAAAGCTATAGATAAGCTATCAGCGCAATTTTTTAGGATACTGCTGAGAATTCCATCAGGGCCAGGTTTAAATGATGTTGTCAACTTCTTAATGTTCTCCAAAACAGTTTTATGATTCAAGAATGGTATATTAATAGGACTATGTTCCAATAAGTGATACGGATAAGAGTTATATTGATCATAAATGTATGTTGAAAAAGTCGTTGCGAAGAAGTCTTCGTACCAGTTTCTGTGTGGTTGGCTGCTCAAGGTCCAAAAGAATGTAACATTCTCAAAATGTTCCACGTTGCGACGAATTAGCTGTACACTTACTGATAGGTCATCATTTGCTGTAACAGATCCATATTTTAAGGAATTCGGTAAGGCATCTGATCTTCGTTTCGAGTTGGGATTGATTTGGGATTCTCCCTCAGCCTATTTTTCATGTTTATCAAGTAATTACTATATGATCTTTTATTGATTATATTATATTCCGATCTTGCAATGCTGTGTTTACTATAATCAGTAGATAACCCAGGTTTTTTAAACCTTATATATTCTTTATTTTTGATAATTGACTATTATTCCAAGTAGGGCCAATGGAACTTACCTTCAGAACCTGGGGGACTGACTCTCATTCAGTTTATTGTAAAATACTTTTATTAATTCTTTATTGTCATCAGAGGAAAAAATATCACCCCAGTTTACAGAAGATAGTAGCAAATTTAATTTTGAATAATCAGTGCTGCAGAAACAGTATCTTTTAAGATTTGTATTTGACTTATCAGTAATGGAATGAGATTTTGCAGGAAAAAGAATCTTCAAATCGATTGTTGGATGATAACGGTCCTCACTATACGTAACAGCATTCGAAGGACACAATGATACATCAGCTGGAGAGTTTGTAAATATGCAGTCTAATAATTTTCCAAATGAATTGTGTATATGTTTGATTTGAATTTGAATACAGATTCAATAAATTCCACAGAACGTCCCCCGGAGACAACAGAAATTAAATGATCTACGTCAGGTGAATGATTCCATATAGCTATGGGCAAGTTGAAGTCACCAACAACATCAGAAGCTTTACAGATATGAAATATATACTCAATAACAGTTAAATGCGATTGATTTATTTCCACAGGAGAACAAGGAGGAATGTAGGAGCAGGAAGTACACAAATGTTTATTTCTAACACGAATTTGTTGGAACCACAGCTCGGATATATCGATGTTGATGGTCTCTGACCACAGAAAGTCGGTTAACATCGTTCTGTACTGAGAACCAGTAACGGTGTCTCCTTCGTCATTTCGAAAGAAATAGGGTGGAATGGGGACCATTGACGGCACAGGTGTCTCCTTTGCCATTATGTGAATGCTGTAATGCTTGTTCTAACACTTATTGATGGTGTTTTGCTCCAATAAGGCTAATTTAGTTTGTTGACATAAAATGGTCTGATATTAGAAGATGATTTCTTTCATAAAAATCTGGATCTCCAGCCAACATTTCCAGCGTCAAAATAGCTAGTATCAGCGCAAAATTAGGCTGGTTGACTCTGTCGCTGTCCCATTGAGCTGATAGGCACCGACTTGATATTCCTGGGACTCCTTCGATACTGGCCGCTACGGCGACTATGTTTTCTTCTCTTCGCACCAGTCTCTGTGTGGTTGGCGGCTCAAGGTCCAAAAGAATGTACCCATTCTCAAAATGTTCCACGTTGCGACGAATTGGCTGTTCACTGAGGCAATAGCGACGGCCGACCTCTTGACAACACTATAATTTAAGTCAAAACTCTAATGTTTGTAGTTTTTCAATAACTTTAATTGCAAATATGCCCACAAAAAACTCTGCCACAGAGAGTCGGTTAACAACGCACTGTTACGGGGACCATAGGTGGTAACAGTGTCTCATTCATCATTCCGAAAGAAATAACGTCAAATCATGGCGTCAAGTCATTATCCGGTACCAAACAGTCTATCGTTGTGGATGCTTTGAACAATTTCGAATAATTGTAGTTTTTGACGGACAATTTAGCTTGTTGACATAACCCCTAGGCATTTGGTCCCAGAATATGATTTTTAGGCAAATGACGGATCTCCGACCTACTTTTAGAACTCCCGGCTTTGTCTATTGACGTTCGGCTTCAATTCTACCATAAATTAAGACAATCTAACCATAAAGTAAAACATGTTGACTCTACGGAAACCTCCAATTGAACTGGTGGGCGCCGAATCTAAATTTTTGTTAAGTTTTCTTACCTTCGCACCAATATCTGTGTGGTTGCTGGCTTAAGATCCATATGATGGTACTCACTCTCAAACATTTTCACTTTACGACGAATTGCCTGCACACTGAAGCCGATGACGGCTGATATCAAGACAACATTTTAATTTAAGTCAAAATTCCAATGAGTGTACTTTTCAATAACTTTAATTGCAAATATGCTCAAAAAAAGCTCTGACCACAGAATGTCGGCAGCGTGATTCTACACCGAGGCCATAGACGATAACAGTCTCCTTCGTCATTTCGAAAGAAATAGCGTCGAATGATGGCATCATGCCATAAACCGCAGAAACACTCAATCTTTGTGGATGCAGTGATGCTTGTTCGGATACTTGTAGGTTGTGTTGGCTCCAATAATGACAATTTTGCTTGTAGACTTAGCCGCTGAGCTGGGCTAATGGGCATCGTGCATGATAATAATATTTTGTATTAAATCCAGATATCCGACCAACTTTTCCAGCGCCCAATTAGCGAGCTCTTGGCGTTTTCTGTTGTCGTCCGACTTAAATTCGTGAGCGCAAGCTAATACTGCTGTAGGTCCAAATCCAACCACAAAATTTGGCGGGTTGACGCTCTGACGAAGCCAAATGGATATGAACGGCGCCGAATAACATATTAAGGTCTTCTTTGCTATTGGCGATTTTGGTGGATAGGTTTAGGTTAGATGATCCTCAATTCCACGATGCGATGAATTGTCTGCGCACAGAAGCCATGTTCACGACCGACCTCTAGACAGACTTTAATTTAAGTCAAACTTTTAATTACTTTAATTGCAAATATGTCCACAAAAATCTTTGATTACTATTATGTGATGCGGAAAAATAGATGTTCACCTTGGCTATACGAGTATATGGGTTCTTTTCCGGTCCCAACCACTTTCCATACCAACCACTTCCAGGTTTATAATATTTCGTATTTAAATTGTTAGAATTTATCATAAAACTTTAATCAAATTTCTTTTCCAATCCCATCTCATTTATAGAAGAATCTAAACTGAACTGTCCTCTTGATAATGATTTGTGGTTGTTAAGCTTTTTAAGACCTGCCCACTTTTATCCACACGAGGCTCTGAAAATGGTAAAAAAAATGTGTTTAATAAAATATTTGTACAATATATTTTTATTTGCATAATCCTTATCAACAATTTAGATTCTAAATTATTACAATTATCGTCAAAAGTTTCCAGATGTGGTTAAAGGTTTAAATTTGGCAACAGTAAAAGGGATTATGCATGCATTTAATGGTTCAACATTGCCGCAACGAGATCAATATGGAAGGCGTATATATACGGCATTAATAGGCGGTAAGTTGCTCATTTGACATACATTTTTATTTACGAGTGTCCATCTAATTTCTCTATTTCTTTCAGAAAATTGGGATCGCAAACAATTCGAAACCGAATTACATCTTAAGTCACTTTTTCTTCAAAGCCAATACTTGCGTTCGGAACCGGAAACACAAATCTGTGGCATTGTAATATTACTCGATGTGTTGGGCTTATCGCTGCGACAAGCTGTGCTCTTTACGCCCAGTATTGCTCAACGTTTGGTGCAATTCATTCAGAATGGCATGGGTATACGCTTAATGGGCTATCATATTTTAAATCAACCCAAAATGTTCGATATGGTATTTGCTCTGGTTAAACCGCTCATAAATGGCAAATTGGCGAAGCGTGTTCATTTTCATGGTAGCGATATGACTTCCCTACATCGTTTTATATCTCCCGAATGTTTGCCGGAATGTTATGGTGGGACCTTGAAAGCAGGCAAATCGTATGGACCCGAATTCTATAAGCTTTACGAAAGATATGAAAATGACTATGATAGATTTGGGGAATATGGCTATAAGAAATAGCGGATGAGGTCATTGTCTATTTTACACAATTATAATAAATGTAAAGGTATGGAAATAAAGTTACTTACTAATGAAATAATACATTTCTTGCGAAGAAACATTTACTTTAGCCATGACAATGGTCTTGGGTGTGTAAGAAATTTCATGTTATTAAATCTTTGAGATCAATTTTTTGCAGGGCAGATTGTCGGCGTATTGTTGTCAAAGGTTAGTGATCTACAATCATTCTTAATTTCCACATCAGATCATAAAGTGGCGGCCAGATGTTGGACCCCAAGAAAATGCACCCCAAATTGAAAATGCGCCCCAAGTTTGGGTCCTATTTTCATAATCAAAAAAGGAAATTACACCCCAATCAAGAAAACAGCATGAAATGAAAATACACCCCCCAAAAAAAAGTACTTACGTAAAGTACGTAATAATAAACGTATACGAACCCATTTTCTAATTACAAATCTTTTCATGCGCACTCAGCCTTCGGCCTCTCTTTAAGACTTTCTCCAATGTACAGGATTCAAAGTTGGCTATGCGGAGCAAATCTTTAATGAGTAGCCACTCCTGTTTCTAAATTTATAGATGAAAATAAGCCCCAAAATTCAGACGAAAAATGAAATTAAGCCCCAAAATCAGACAAAAAAATTGTTGTTGTTTGACATGTAATTTTTTGAGGCCCATATTCATAAAATATTGGGGTGTATTTTCCCGGGGCCCATTTTCATTCCGCCCCAAGAAAGGAAAGGACCAATATTTCTGATTACTTATTTTAGGTCAACATTTTTAATTGTCTAAATAAAACTTAAAATGGCTATAACTCCCAAAATAATGTTCCTTAATAAAAAAGCGTGCAATTTTGTAATAAATGTTAGTTAAATAAGCCTCCTAGAGCAAAAAAGCACTCATTTTTGGTCAACATTTATAATATCCTTAGTACAACTTAATATGGCTGTATCTCCTTAAATAAAGAACGATCATTTAGTTATTTAATTAGCAATTAAAATTCCTATAGCAAAACTTCGAATGACAACCATGTCCCTCAGAACGAAATAAAAGGTAATTTTGTGATAAAAAATTTTTGGTCAAAATATAGAATTTCCTTAGCAGAACTTTTTTTGCAATAATTCAACCAAAGCCATTTTTTTTGGTAAATATTTTTTTTAATGTTTTTTTTCTAAAATTAAAATGTTCATGGAAGTTACCATTAGTATTTTTTAAGGTATAAGCTCAATAAAGCCAGGAAACCATTTAAATAAAATGAAATTATGAGGGCTAGAAATGCCGAAAACATCACTTTCACGTAGAAACCAATGGATTTTTCAAAAAATCTATTTTTTGCTGGCACGAAAAAAAATAAAAAATAGAAAAAAATTCACAAAAAAAAATTTGTTCCATTTTTTGAAAGCTAGTGTCAATTACTAGGCGACATTGTCTTGCGGAAACAAATCGCTAAATGTTTTAAGTTGACAGGTTTAAAACAAAAGCCTATTTAATTTATTTAAAACAAAGAATAGAAATATCACGTTTGGCTCCGTTGCTCGCTGAAGTTCAAATCGCTCTCGTCAATTTTCAATTCCCAATCCATAGGACATTGAGATAAAAGAAAAACGTAATGTTGTATTTGACAGGGTGACAGCTCGGCTATCCTGATCACAAATCGTCCTCGATTTCGTCCTGAGCATCTTCATCAACTTCTTCCCATTCAGGTCCGTGACTACACCATGGTCGCATTTTATCAGTCTAGTAAACAGAAGAGTACCTACGACCAGTTTGACCACACTGTGGTACAGGGTATTATGACTTTGTGCATTTGTTTGTAACACCTAAAAGGAGAAGAGATAGACCCATTGTTTATTATACCGATCGACTCAGAATCACTTTCTGAGTCGATTTAGCCATGTCCGTCTGTCCGTCTGTCTGTCTGTCCATTTAAAGTGCAGGTCGTATTTATTATCGGATTGTGATGAAATTTAGCATAGTGCTCTTTTTTGGCCCAAGGACGATCCCTATTGGAATTGGTTAAAATCGGTTCAGATTTGGATATGGTCCCCATATATATGTTTCACCCGATTTGACATGTAAGCGCTGTAGAAACCACATTTTACATCCGATCTTTATGCAATTCGGCAGAGAGAGTTTTATTATTACGTGAATGAACACTACCAAATTCGTAGAAAATCCGTTCAGATTTAGATATAGCCCCCATATATATGTTTCACCCGATTCGACATGTAATCGCTGTAGGAACTGTATTTTAAATCAGATCAGTACGAAATTTGGCAGAGAGAGTTCTCTTATTACATGAATAAACACTGCCAAATTCGGGGAAAATCGGATATTAGATGTAGTCCCCATATATATGTTTCACCCGATTTGACATGAAATCGCTGTAGAAACCGTATTTTACATCCGACCTGTACGAAATTCGGCAGAGAAAGTTCTCTTATTACATGAAAAAACACTGCGCAATTCGGGGAAAATCGGTTCAGATTTAGATACAGCCCCCATATATATGTTCCACCCGATTTAACATTTAAGCGCTGTAGAAATCGTGTTTTATATCCGATCAGTACGAAATTTAACAGAGAGAGTTTTCTTATTACATGTATGAACACTGCCAAATTCGGGGAAAATCTGTTCAGATTTAAACATAGTCCCAATATATATGTTACACCCGATTTGACATGTAAGCACTACAGAAACCGTGTTTTATATCCGATCAGTACGAAAATCGGCAGAGATAGTTTGCTTATTACATGTATGAACACTGCCAAATTCTTATCGCAATGCCCATTTTCGCATTGGTAGGTAGGTGTAGGGTATTATATAGTCGGCCCCGCCCGACTTTCTGTCTTTCCTTACTGGTTATTCCTGGGATATCTTCAAGTAGATAGCGGTCGTTATCCAATATTTTACTGACAATATAAGGCCCACGGAATTTTGGTTCTAATTTTCTGTATTCACCAGTGGCTGGGACTTTTTCTCGATCTTTGCGAATATTTTCGACAGCTATGTTCCGTTTGTCAACAATGGGTGTTCAGTCTTCGTCGATATCTTCATGTATAGCGGCGACTAAATGGTTTTCAATTAAGTACATTGCGTAGTTTGAAATCAAACACAAGCTCGTTGGGCGTATAACATGACGCAGAGTTGCGTTGAGAGTTTACAGTCAACTGTAACTCACGAGGAGTCAAATCCCAATCTTTTGGATTGCCGACGGTTGTGCGAATAAAGGAAAGAATAGTCTGATTCGCACGTTCAACTTGCCCTTTGACTCTCGGTGTGCGAACAGCGGTTTTAACATGCTGTATCGATTTACGGTCACAATATTCCTCAAACGATTTTGATGTAAAGGCTGTTCTTCTGTCGCTCACTATTCGCTGTGGGGTGCCAAAATAAGTCGTCATTTCGTTAAATTTGAACTTGCCCAAACGACTTAAATGGCCAAACCTTGATTTCTGCCAAGTATTCTTGGGGTCTCTTAGGTCACTCCTTCGATGTGTTACACTTTTGACCCGCAGCAACCGATACATACCCTCGTTCACAATTGCAGAGGTATAACAAAACGATTTTGTTGAAATTCTGTAACTTCTACCAAAAAGACTATATCAATAGACTTTGTTAAAATTGGTATTGTTTTTTTCGTTATTGCACTAGCTTTCCAAAACTGTGTTTGATCCAGTTTTTGATTGTTTTCGATTTTTTCTATTTCTTATGGGTTTTTGCCATTTTGTCACATCTTGCCATATTCAACACTGTGGCCCTCAAAGTACATCTTTAGGAAAAAAACCTTTTTTAATCCTAATTTGTGTTCCAAGGGCTACCCTTGCACCAGGAATCATATTTATTTCATTTTGCCCCAATGTGCCCTAAGAAGTGCCCATACTCCAACCAGCATCGTAAGAATTTTGGTAATTGTAATCATGGCCGTTTAAATTTTGCGGCGTTGACGGATTCACCCTTTTTTGTCTCATTATATCCCCTAAAGTACGAATTTGAGAAAATTGTAGTAGGTATGTCCTAAATCAACGTCTCACACGATAACTTCAAATCAAATATAATGATTCTAACTCTTGATATTTGGTGGTACCATATTTATCCCTTTATAAATGTTCGTATTTCGATAAATCTTCCCAAAATTTTCGATATTCACATATATTTTCACCATATATTAGTATATAAATTAATGAAATGCCTATTGTCTAATATTAAAAATCCCTATTAATCTAATCCCGCAAAAAGTCTTACAACGGCATCTCTATAGTGAACACTCTCTCAAGGTTGTGGGGAGAAATGTAAATAAAATAACATTTCTCCCCCAACATTTACATTTGTATTTTTTTACAATACAAAGAGTAAGAGAATAGCTCAAGGGAGGAGGACATACACAAAACTAAAGAGCACATCTTTCAAAAGAAAGCACTATTTTATTACTCTCTTCGTTGAGCGCTCTTTATGTATACAACATTCTCGGACATCTCACACATTTTCTACACTTTTAATCACCATTCTTTCTTTTAATCGTCATTCAGTGGTTTTGTTTGGGTGCTTCGATTTGGTTTGCAATTTTAATTGAATGAAGCACAACAATTTTATATTTTCGCATATCATGTTCAATTTGCATAGAATAACGTGGTGATTTCTCGTTCGCAAGTAAAGAATATATATCCCAATATAAGAAGCAAATACGTTTATTTTGTTCGTTGGATAGAAATGCAATAACAGTGCGCGTTTAGATGTGAAAAGAGATAAACAATTAAATTTATTACTATACAAAAAAAAAAACATATATTTACTGTAAAATACATAAATACATTGCAAAATCCTCCAAAAAAAGTAAATTTCTATAATTTAAAACCGAAAATTCCCGCAAAACTGTTCAAGGTAAGTCTATGCATTAAATTTCATTTTAAATAAATTTAATCTTAATTTTAATCAGCCATAAAACATTAAATTCAAAGTCAAATGAAACGTTAGTAATCTTTGCGAATTTACTGTAATTTAATTGCACTAGTTGCATAAAGTTATAAACAAGTAGTTAAAAATACCAAATAACTCGACGAACAAAGCTTAGCTTTAGGTTAACCAAACCAATGGGAATAACAACTCTGTCATCGATGATGATGTGACAATAACAGAAATCAGCTGATTGTAGTAATTGCACTGACACCGGTATTTATTTATTCTGAGATTACCATATGTTGAGAAGACACAAAAAAAATAAACAAAAATTTCGCGCGTTTACTTTCAATGTCAGACTTAAGAACTGTGTCACCTAATTAATTAAAAAGTGATGGTGTGTTTGCCATAAATTAAATTTGACGAAACTGCTTAATTAACAACCTAAGCTGGAGAGTGCGTCTGTCCGAACAAATGTTAAAAGCTTTATTTATACTCATATGCAATTCTATTACTTTTAATTTGTTATCTGTAAAATGCCCTGTAAGCTAGTGCCATTAATGAAATGTAAATAAGTATGGATTATACAGAGTCTTGAATTTGCAATGCACTCATGCATACATATATTAATACTGTGGCTCACAGCTTATTTTATGCAGCGAATATTTTCATTACCTTTTGATTCTCAATAAATTTGACGCTGAAAGTGGTAACGATGAAAAGGAAGTGCAAGTTGTTCTCGTATGTTGCCCTAAATAAAATCCTGTGCTCTTCGCAGCCCCCATCCTTTATTTATTTTCAGTTTAGGGTATTATAAGCTATACTGTTTTGTTGTAATTTAACATGTTTATTCCACATGG
Source organism: Eudasyphora cyanicolor (assembly GCA_963930755.1). Classification (NCBI taxonomy): domain Eukaryota; kingdom Metazoa; phylum Arthropoda; class Insecta; order Diptera; family Muscidae; genus Eudasyphora; species Eudasyphora cyanicolor. The sequence goes on along the minus strand of OZ005737.1, from coordinate 24,492,721 downwards.
GGAAAAAGCAAACAAATTTGCTTATTTTTATAATATGTATAATACTAATATATACAATAAACGCTTTGTTTTTTCTTGGTTTATCATGTTTAGCCCTTTTCTGCACTGTGCCCCTAAAAGTACGAATCATCTATCATCAGCATTTTATTGATAACTTTTCTTTTTATTACAAAAAATTTATTCGAAATTGTATTTTTCCAGAAAGTTGCATCGAAATTACAATTTAATGAAAATTTCGAAGAATTCGACCTTTATAGAAAAGTTTGTCAAAATTGCATTTTTATAGAAAATGTTTTCAAAATTAAATTTTTATTGATTTTTTTTCTCCAAATTTGTCTTTGTCTGGAAAATCTTGTCGACTTGCGTTTTTCTAAAAAAATGTCCTCAAAATAATTTTTTTCTGAAAAAACAAGAAGAAATAATTTTTCTGTAAATGCCATCGAAAATGCATTTTTTACAAAATTTCGTAGAATTTTTTTTAGAATAATTCGTCGACATTGCATCTGTAAACAAAATTTGCATTATACTATGATATGTATTTCGAAGAATTTTCTAAAATCTTTGAAATTTTATGGAATAAGGCAAATTTTGTTTATAGAAGCAATGACAACGAATAATTCTAAAGAATTTTTTTTTCCAAAAAAAATTTTTTTTTGCGTTTTTTCTGAAATTTTGTTAAACTTTTGTTAAATTTACTACAAAAATTTAATTATATAGAAAACAATTTTTTTTTTTTCTCAAAGTAATTTTGTAATAAGAAATTTTGTAAAAAATTCAATTTCGATTTACTGGAGCAATTGCGGAAAATTCGCCAAATTTTCTTTGTCTATAAAATCTCGTGGACATGTGCTTTTCTAAACAAAGCACTAAATTTTTTTTATTTTTTGAATGCTTTTTCTTGTAAATGTCATCGAAATTGCACTTTTTTTTACAAAGTTTCGAAATTTTGTAAGAATGCAATTTTTAAAATTAAATTTTTCTAGAAAATATGTACGTTTATGAAAAAAAGTTGTTGAAATTTTACAACTAAATTTCGTCAAAACTGCTCTTTTACACAAAATTTAATTTTTCTATAAAATTTCGTCGAAATTGAATTTTTCCAGAATCGTAAGTCGAAATTACACTTAATGGAAAATTTTGTAAGAAATTGAACTGTTCTGGAAAAATTTGTAAAAAAATAGTACGTATGTAGAAAATTTCAACAAAATTAAAATTTTATAAAAAATTTCTACGAAATTGAATTTTTGTTGAAAATTTTGTCAAAATGTAAATTTCATCAATGCTTTTTTTGTCTAGAAAATTACATCCAAATTTAATTTTTCTGGAGATGGATTTGCGTTTGTTTAGAAAATGTTGCCGAATTTGAATTTTAATACAAATTCCTTCACTACTCAAAATTTGAAATTGAAACTTTATACAAAAAACTTCGTCGAAATTACTCTTTTCTAGCTAATTTTATACAAAATTTGCATTTTTCTAAAAAATTTGTCGAAATATATTTTTTCAGAAAGTTGAGTCCCTACACTTTAAAGAAACTTTCTTCGAAATCTTACTTTTACGGAAAATATCGTCGAAAATGTTTTTTTAGAAATTTCTTCGAAAATGAATTTTTACCCAAAAGATACTTTATCAAGAAAATTTTGTCGAAATTAAACTTTCTAGGAAATTTCGTATAACCTGCTCATTTACACAAAATTTGCGATCGTAGAAATTACATCTTTCTAGAAAATTGAATTTTGTAGCAAATTTCATCAAAATTTAATTTTTTTTTAGAAAATTCTATCGAATTTAATTTTTTCTAGATAATTTCATCAAAATTTATTTTTTCTAGAAAATTGCATCGAAATTTAATGTTTCTAGCAAATTTCATTGAAACTTAATTTTTCTAGAAAATTTCAGCGAAATTTAAATTTTCCAGAAAATTACATCAAAATTTAATTTTTGTGGAAAAGTTCGTCCAAATTTAATTTTTCTACAAAATTCCGCAAAATTTTCGTTTGCCTGGAAATTTTGTTTAATTTGAGTTTTGCTAGAAAAGTACGACAAAACATTTTCATGTAGATGTCAACAAAAATACACTTTTCTACATACTTTTTCGAAATAGCATTTTTCTACTGCGCCGAAATTGCACCTTTATCAAATATGTTATCGGAAGTGCATTTATTAAGAAAATTTCGTCGAAATTACTCTTTTCTTGGAAATTTTGTCGAAACTGCTTCAATAAAAACAAATTTTCTATAAAACTTCGTCGAAATATCAGTTTTTCAGAATGTTGAGTTACACTTTATAGACAAACTTGTAGAAATTACACCTTTATAGAAAATTTTGTCGACATTGCATATTTTTAGATTTTTTTATTTAGATGGTTGTCCAAATTGATTTTTTTGTTCTATAAAATTTCGTAGAAATTACATCTATGTAGAAAATTAAAAATGTTTCTAAAGAATTTCGTCGAAGATGGATTTTTCCAGCAATTTTTGTCAGAATTGATTTTTTTTAAATTGAAAAATTGGTATTATCTAATAATTTCTGTCGAACTTGTGTTTTTCTAGAAAATTTCCCTGAAATTAAATTTTTCTGTAAAAAAAGCCAACATTTTTTTTTGTAAATTCGCCAAAATTTAATTTTTTGTTGAATTTTTCTAGAATATTTCATCGACTTTTGATTTCTTCGAAATTCTAGTTTTCTAGAATGTTGCGATGTAGTTTTACTTTTATAAAAAAATTTGTCGGAATTACTCGTTTCAAGGATTTTTTTTTGAAATTGTTACAATTGTATACAAAATGGAATTTTTATTGAAAATTTTTCAAAATTTAAAATTTATTGAAGTTAAATTTTTCCACGAAGAATTCGTATAAATTAAATGTTTCTAAAAAATTGAGTTTATGTAGCAAATTTCGTCGAAGCTTAATTGTTTTATCGAAATTGATTTTTTGCTTGAAAATGTAGTAAAGATTTAATTTTTCTAGAGAATTCGTCGAAATCTAATTTCGTTCGAAGTTTTCGTTTGCCTGGACAATTTTATAGAATTTTCGTTTTTCTAGAAAATTTCGAAATTACATTTACCTGAAAATTTGTTACCTGAAATTTGTCTTGTCAACATTACACATTTCTACAAAATTTCGTAGATTTTTGTAGTTAATTTCGTTTAATTTAGTTTTTTCTTACAAAAATTCTCAGAAATATTATTTTTCTGGAAAAATACATAAATCATAGACTTTATAGAAATTTTCTAAAAATTGCAATTTTATACAAAATTTCTTCGAAAATTTATTATTAATGAAAAGTTAGTAAAAATTGAACTTTTTTAGAAAATTTCGTAGAAATTACGCTTTTCTAGACTACGAGTCTAGACTCGTATGTCTGAAAATTTTACCTTTATAGAAAATTTTCTAAAAATTTATTGTTTATAGAAAATGTCTTCGAAATTTTATTATTATTGATAAATTTGTAAAAATTTAATATTTTAGAAAAGCTCGTAGAAATTACGCTTTTCTACAGATATTACAAATGGCATGGCAATGTCTAGTGTACTATAAAATTGCTAAAATGGGAGCTATTTGCTCCTTTCTATTATTTTACGATTTTATTAAAAAATAACACAATTGTAGATGAAAAAATAATAATAATGCCACACATTTAAGAAATACCCATTTTTAATCCGTTAAATAGTTAACGGATATAATAACTTTCTCACTTGCTGACGTCATGACGGGCGCAAAGAAAGGAGTGACTTTGAACTGTTTTTATCACAATAACAAAAAAAAAACTTTTCTCATTACATATATGATTAAATTAAAATCACAAAAACATGGCATTGAACATTTCATTGGAATAAGTACAATGAATGACGTAGATGTTCAAACTCCCCCCTTCTATGGACGGACGGATGGATGGGTGGTTTGTTGTAAGCAGGCGTCACAATTCTTTTACAACATTTGCGTGCTCAAAACATATAACAACTTTTCATTGTTCTCTCACATACAGTGTTCCACAAAAGATTTGGGACACTGGAAAACAATTCTATCCATATTTCATAGCTATGAATGTGTCCCAAATATGCAGTTCGACGATACATACTACAAAATTAAATTTCCAAACAATTTTCAAATTTATTTATTATAATAAATAAATTATTAATTAAAATTTAAACAAAATGCAATTTAGATTAAATTTTAAAGAACATTTTCTAGAAACATGAAATTTCCATAAAATTTGATAGAAACACGAATTTTTGCAAAATTTTCTAAAAAAGCAACATATTCAATAAAAATGTATTTTTGACAATATTTTCAAAAAATGTAATTTAGAAGTAATATGAAAAAATGCATAACACCAATTTTGACAAAAAATTTTATTTGCCAAAGAAAAAAATTTTTTTGTTGATTTCATAAAATTGAAAAAAAAAAACCTAGAAATATGCAATTTCGACGATATTTTGTAAAAAAAATTGAATTCCGACAGTTTTCTAGGAAAAACGAAATTTTCAATAAAAATTATTTTCAAAAAAGCAATTTCGACAAACTTTTTATAGAAAAATGCAATTTTGAAGACATTAATAGGAATGAAATTTTCGTAAAATAAAATTTTCTAGAAAATGGAATTTAAAAAAAAAAATCTAGAAGAAAAAAACGCAATTTTCAATAAAATCCATTTTCGACAAAATTAAAAAAAAATGCAATTTCGATGAACTTTTCTAGAAAAATGTCAAATTTCAAAGAAATTTTATAGAAATTACATTTTTAATAAAATTTTTGTCAAAAATTCAATTTTGACAAAAAAAATTATAAAACTGTGATTTCTACTAAAATTTCAAAGGAAATGCATCTTCAACGAAATAAATAATAAATTTCCTAGAATTTTCATAAAATGTTATTGAAAAAAACAAATGCGTTTTTGACAAAATATAAAACTGTCATTTCTATTATATTTTCAAAGAAATCGCATTGTCAACAAAATTAATTAAAATAAATTTCCTAGAAATATGCAATTTCGACGATATTTTTGACAACAAAAATTATAAAACTGCTATTTCTATTAAATTTTCAGAGAAAATGCATTTTCGACAAAATTAAAAAAATACATTTTGTTGTTTTTTTTATAAAATTAAAATAAATAGGAATTAAATTTTCAATGAAATTTTTGTAAAAAAAAAATTTTCTCGAAAGCGGAATTTTGAAAAAATTTTCTAAACGAAAAAAAAAAACAAATAAATGAAAATTTATTTTCGACAAAATTAAAAAAAGTGAAATTTCGATGAACAAAAAATTTAATTTAGAAGTAATATAAAAAAATGCATAACACCAATTTTGACAAAAATTTTAATTAGCCAAAGAAAATAAATTTTCGACAAAATTAAAAAAAAAATTTTTGTTGTTTTTATAAAATTAAATTAAATTTCCTAGAAATATGCAATTCCGACAATATTTTGTAAAAAATGCAATTTCGACAGTTTTCTAGGAAAAAACGAAATTTTCAATAAAAATTATTTTCGAAAAAATTTTCAAAAAAAAGCAATTTTGACAAACTTTTTATAGAAAAATGCAATTTTGAAGACATTTAAGAGGAATGAAATTATTGTAAAACAAAATTTTCTAGAAAATGGAATTTTAAAAAAAATTCTAGAAGAAAAAACGCAATTTTCAATAAAAATCCATTTTCGACAAAATTTAAAAAAAAATGCAATTTCGATGAACTTTTCTAGAAAAATGTCAAATTTCAAAGAAATTTTATAGAAATTGTTATTAAAATTTTTTCAAAAGTTCAATTTTGACAAAAAAATTATAAAACTGTGATTTCTACTAAAATTTCAAAAGAAATGCATTTTCAACGAAATTTAGAAAAAAATTAATTTTATTGATTGATTTTTAAAATTAAAATAAATTTCCTAGAAATATGCAATTTCGACGATATTTTCAAGAAAATGAAATTTTCATAAAATTTTATAGAAAAAAACAAATGCGTTTTTGACAAAATATAAAACTGTCATTTCTATTATATTTTCAAAGAAAACGCATTGTCAACAAAATTAATTAAAGTAAATTTCCTAGAAATATGCAATTTCGACGATATTTTTGACAACAAAAATTATAAAACTGCTATTTCTATTAAATTTTCAGAGAAAATGCATTTTCGACAAAATTAAAAAAATCAATTTTGTTGTTTTCTTTTATAAAATTAAAATAAATTTCATAGGAAATTCTCTAAATTTTCTCGAAAGCGGAATTTTGAAAAAATTTTCTAAAAGAAAAAAAACCAATCAATAAAAATTTATTTTCGACAAAATTAAAAAAAAGTGAAATTTCGATGAACTTTTCTAGAAAAATTCAATTCCGAAGAAATTTTATAGAAATTAAATTGTTGCGTTTTTAATAAAATGAAAATAATTTTTTTAGAAATATGAAATTTCGACAATATTTTGTTAAAATGTAGTTTTGACAAAATTTTCTAGGAAAAACGAAATCTTCAATAAAAAGTAATTTGGAAAAAATTTTCATAAAACAGCATTGCTGACCTTTTTTAGAAAAATGCAATTTCGAAGACATTTAATAGTAATTAAATTTTCAATGAAATTTTTGGAAAAAAATGTTCTAGTAAATGGAATTTTGACAAAATTTTCTAGAGGAAAAAACAAGATTTTCAATGTCTATTTTCGACAAAATTTAATAAATTCAATTTCGATGAACTTTTCTAGAAAATGCAATTTCGAAGAAATTAAATTTTAAATGCAATTTTTGTAAAAAATACAATTTTAACAAACATATTTAAAAAACTGTGATTTCAAATAAATTTTCAAAGAAAAGGCGTTTTGGAAGAAATTAAAAAAAAAATTTATTGAATTTTTAAAAAAAAATTACTCCTAGAAATATGCAAATTCGACGAATTTTTTTAGAAAATGAAATTTTGAAAAAATTTTCTAGAAAAAACTAATAAAAAACTTCAATAAAAAACTATATTTAACAATATTTTCAAAAAAAGCAATTTCGATGAACGTTTTTTCATAGAAATTAAATTTTTAATGATATATGTAAAACAAAATTTTTTAGAAAATGGAATTTTGAAAAAAATTCTAGAAGAAAAAAACTAAATTTGCAATAAAAATCTATTTTCGACAAATGTAATAAATGCAACTTTTCTAGAAAAATGAAATTTTGAAAATTTTTTATAAAATTTTGGGCAAAAATACAATTTTAACAAAAAAAATGTTTTCCTATAAAAATAAATTTCCTAGAAATTTCAACGATATTTTTTATTTTTGTTAAATTTTCTAGAAAAAAAAATTTTCAATAAAAAAGTATTTTTGACAAAATTTTTTTAAAAAAAAACAATTTTGATGACATTTTTTTCATAGAAATTAAATTTCAATGAAATTATTGTAAAACAAAATTTTCTAGAAATTTTGAAAAAAAAATTCTAGGAAAAAACAATTTTCAATAAAAATTTATTTTCGATAAAATTTAGAAAATGCAATTTCGATGAGCTTTTCTAGAAAAAGTGCAATTTCAAAAAAATTTTATAGAAATTGAATTTTTAATAAAATTGTGTCCAAAAATACAACTTTAAGTAAAAAATTTATTATATATTCGACGAATTTTAAAAAAATCAATTTTATTGAAAGTTTTTAGAAACTTAAGATAAATTTCCTAGAAATATGCAATTACGACAATATCTTTAGAAAACGAAATATCGATGCAATTTTCTAAAAAAAAAAAAATTTCAATAAAAAAGTATTTTTGACAACATTTGCAATTTTGAAGACATTTAATAGGAATTACAGTTTCAATGACATTTTTGTAAATCAAAATTTTCAAGAAAATGATATTTTGAGAACATTTTCTAGAAGAAAAATCAAAGCAATAAAAATCCATTTTGGACAAAATTAAAAAAGTGCAATTTCGATGAACTTTTCTAGCAAAATGATACTTCGAAGAAGTTTTATAGAAATTAAATTAAATTTAAAATTATAAAATTCTGAGAAATAAAATTTCGACAAATTAAAAAAAAATGAAATTGTCATTAATAAAGTACAAGTTTATCAAAAAAAATCACTTTTGATGAACATTTTCCAGAAAAATGCAATTTCAAAAAAATTAAAGACATCATTTTAACCAGTAACGAAAGGCTAAAGTCGGGCGGTGCCGACTATATAATACCCTACACCACTCTCGTAATATTGAATAACTCTGATATATAAATTTTGTAATTCATGTATAAATTGTTTACATAAATTTACTTTTGGGACATTTTATACTTAAATAATACCCTGTACCACAGTGTGGTGTAGGGTATAAAAACGATTGGATCTAAAGAGCCAAATCGGATGAAACATATATATGGGAGCTATAGCTAAATCTTAACCGATTTTCTTCAAATTCGGTAGTGTTGGTTCGTGGATCAAGAAACTCTACCATTCTAAATTTCAACACGATTGGATGTAAAATACAGCTTTTATAGGTCTAAAGGGCCAAATCGGACGAAACATATATATGGGAGCTATAGCTAAATCTTAACCGATTTTCTTCAAATTCGGCAATGTTGGTTCGTGGATCAAGAAACTCTACCATTCTAAATTTCAACACGATTGGATGTAAAATACAGCTTTTATAGGACTAAAGGGCCAAATCGGACGAAACATATATATGGGAGCTATAGCTAAATCTTAACCGATTTTCTACAAATTCGGCAATGTTGGTTCATGGATCAAGAAACTCTACCATTCTAAATTTCAACACGATTGGATGTAAAATACAGCTTTTATAGGACTAAAGGGCCAAATCGGACGAAACATATATATGGGAGCTATAGCTAAATCTTAACCGATTTTCTTCAAATTCGGCAATGTTGGTTCATGGATCAAGAAACTCTACCATTCTAAATTTCAAAACGATCGGATGTAAAATACAGCTTCTATAGGACTAAAGGGCCAAATCGGACGAAAGATATATATGGGAGCTATATCTAAATCTGCACCGATTTTCTTCAAATTCGGCAATGTTGGTTCATGGATCAAGAAACTCTACCATTCTAAATTTCAAAACGATCGGATGTAAAATACAGCTTCTATAGGACTAAAGGGCCAAATCGGACGAAAGATATATATGGGAGCTATATCTAAATCTGAACCGATTTCAACCAAATTCAATAGCGATCTTAACAGCCGCAAAATACTCTAAACTGCAAAATTTCAGAATGATCGGAGTGAAATTGCGACCTGTAGTCGACGAACAACTTTACATGGATAGACGGACGGACGGACGGACGGACATCGTTAAATCGACTCAGCTAGTGATTCTGAGTCGATCGGTATACTTTAAGGTGGGTCTAGCTGTGTTATTTTAAGGTGTTACAAACATCTGCCGTGAAACAAACTTATAATACCCTGTACCACAGTGTGGTGTAGGGTAGAAAAACTGCAATTTCTGCAAATATGTTTTAGAAAAATGAATTTTTCGCCAAAATTTTCAAAAAAATGCAATTTTGAAGAATTTTTATAGAAATAAAATTTTTGTAAAAATTCAATTTATGCAAATTTTTTTGCTAACACCAATTTAACAAAACGATTTCTATTAAAATTTCAAAAAAATCCATTATAGACGAAATTAAAAAAAAATATAAAATTAAAATAAATTTCCTAGAAATATACAATTTCGACAAAATTCTCTAGAAAAAAAACACATTTTCCATAAATTTTCGACAAAATAAAAAAATTTGTTTTTCAAAAAATATCAATTTCGTTGAAAGTTTATATAAAATTAAAATAAATATCCTACAAAGTGCAATGTCGTCAATATTTTGTAGAAAATGCAATTTTGAAATAATTTTATAGAAATTTAATTTTCAATGACATTTGTGTGAAAAATGCAACGATTTTTTATAAAACCATCAATTTTGTCAAATTTTTCTATAAAACTGTCATTTCTATTAAATTTTCAAAGAATGTTTTTATAAAATTAAAATAAATTTCTTAGAAATATACAATTTTGACAACATTTTCTAAAAAAAAAACGAAAATCGCGATAAAAATATTTTTGTCAAAATTTTCAAAAAAAAAATAATTACTTTCGATGGAAATTTCTATAAAAATGTAATTTCGAAAAAATGTCAGCGCTTTTTTTTGATAAAATACCAATTTTCGAAAATAAATTTTCTAGAAATATGTAATTACGACTACATTTTCTTGTAAATGGACTTTAGATAAAATGTTCCTTCTAGAAAAAATTATTATATTTTTGACAAAATTTTAAAAAATTGCAATTTCGATTCATTATGCGATATTTTTTAAAAATTAAATATTCAATGAAATGGTTGTGGAAAAATTCAATTAGACATTTTTTTAAAACACCGATTTTGACAATTTTCTAAAAACTCCAATTTCTATTAAATTTTCAAAGAAAATGCATTATCGAGGAAATTTTTTAAAAAAATAATTTTTGTTCAAAGTTTTTATAAAAAAATTTCGAAAAATAAATAAAATTTTTCAATAAAAAAATTATTTTTGAAACAAAATTCAATTTCTATTCAAAACTCAATTTCAAACTTTTTAAAAATTGAATTTCGAAGAAATTTTATAGAAAATAAATGTGCAATGAAATTTTTGTGTAAAATGTAATTTATGCGATTTTTTTATAACACCAATTTTTATAAAATTTTATATAAAATATTCTATAAAAACGTAAAATCAAATCAAATATAATTTTTTTTTTAAAAAGTTCTTATAAAATTAAAATAGAAATTTTTTGGGAAAATTCAATTTTAAAGAAACTAGAAATTACAACATCAACGATTTTTTGGAAAAATTTATTTTTCGAATTTTTATAAAAGCACAAATTTTGACAAAATGTTCTATAAAACTGCGATTTCTTAATAAGTTTTCTAATTTTTGATATAAAATTTTAAATTCTATGAAATTTTGAAATAAATGCAGGAATTAACATATGAAAACATTTTTACCTCCTTCTACATAGTACCTACCCCACAAAGGGTTGAAATTAAGTGAAATATTGATTCTGTAACAATTTATATATTATGATAGGTATACGAATCCTCTCTGTATTACATTTAAATGATCTAAATAGTCTGGCATCTCTCACACCAAGTACCAAATTCCATATTCTATGTATTTATCTGAAATTAAGTGTATACTTCAGACGTATTGCTTGACTTAATTTAAAATGTTATCAAAATATACATACATATTTGCTAACATAGCTTTCTTTACATTCGATTTTCTATTTTCCCCCTACTGTTCTGACTCCCACTAAAAATACAGTAGGTGTAGTCATTGGTTACAAAGCATGTAATTAAAATGTGTGCGTGTTAAGAATACGTCATGGTGAGTAATTTTTAGCTTTTCCCTTCTATATATTCTCTCTTCGCAAAACGGTTCATTCTCAGTGAAATTCAACACTATTGTTTACAAACAAAACCGTTAGCCCGGTTAAGCCCACAGACCTTAGATTGTATAGATGTGCCGTCCCCGAGCGAGTAAGTTATCAGTTACGAACGAATAAAAATTTCAACGAGTAGGACTTCAAAGAGTGATGTTTTACGAGGATTTCGGACCGATTTTCCCGAATTTTTTGTAATTGTCACAATTAAAAAATTAATATCAATCGATTAGTGCACAAAAAGTTCAAACTATGTTCGCGGAAACCTGTTTTTTCGCGTGTGACAATTCATTCCTATTCGTTCGTAACTGATAGATTTTGACGTTTCTGGCTGACGGCACATCTATACAATCTAAGGTCTGTGGGTTAAGCCCACTTCACATGGTAAGACATTCCCACATAACTTGAAGATTAATGCATTGCAAAATCGCTGGTAGATAATTCCAGCGAGAAACAAAGCACATACGTGCTTAATCATTGCACATTCGTTTATGATGATGAACCAACCTCGTGTGTTACGAATTCAAGCAAGGCGGTGCATGAAAGAAGCATTGAAAATTAACACCGCTTCGTGCCAAAATCAACACCAACTGGAGATAATTTAAAGCAAGTGCTGGGGACGACTAAGCACGTGCTGGGGACGACTAAGCACGTGCTGGGGACGACTAAGCACGTGCTGGGACGACTAAAGCATGCTCTGGGGATGATTTTATGAAAGCACCGGGGATGACTTTCTATTCTACATCCATCCAATATATAAAACAAGTGAAACAGCATTAGCGTTAATTTAAAAAAATGTATATTTATTAATTTTATAAGTAAATAATACCTGAACAAAAAATAAAATAAATAAAACTTAAAAAATAGTATATGTATTTGCATATTAATCAAATCATGCCTAAATAAAACACGAATACGAATTGCTACACACTATTACCTCTGATTTTGGTAGCCTCTTCAAAAGATCAGTCAATAATGGAGGAACTAAAAAAATTATAATAAAAAGTGCGATAATGTCGTTGTTTAGTCACATATCAAGTGCTCAAAGTGAAGACACTTGTTCCTCATCTCCACAACTTCTGCAGAAGTCATTGGAGTCAACACAGTCACCTGACGTGTTCGCCGATCAGGCAGTGTCCCGTCAGAACTGATACTAACGTAGACAATAGCGAGGAGATATTTTGACCTTCTCAGTTCATATCTATTAGAGAATTTGTAATGTCGTCCCTAGCAAGTTAATCGGCTTTGCCATTTCCCGGAATATCTCTATACCCAGGCACCCATATGAGGTGTATGTATGTTAAACTGCTGTGCCATCTCGTTAAAGATCTGCGGCAGTCGAGGGCTGTTTGTGAATTTAGAGATGTGGCCTCCAGAGAATTGATGGCAGCCTGGCTGTCCGACTAAATGACAACGCCAGTGTTGGTTACTATGTTGCAACTTAGCCACCTGGCGACTTCCCATATTGCCATTATTTCGGCATGATACACACTTCAGGTATATGGTAGTCTGTGGAATATATCAAGACTTAATTTATTTACAATGCAAACCGAAGCCAACCTTCTCATCAATCTTCGAACCATCTGTATAGCAATGGAGAAATTTTCTATTTTATGGTATTCTGCCAACTCCGTCCTCTCTGACAGGTCTCAGTGGTAAGGTACCTATCAAAAGTGTACACCGTTAGTATATAGTCCACTCGGTCGGTTACCATAGCAATGCACTTTTCTATCCTCATGTGACCGTAGATCTTTGCCTCCATATTAATAGACTTTGAACTTTAATGCTGCTCTGGTTTAAATGAAGCTCGCCACAATACCAATTGGCAGTAGATGTACACGCAGCATACTGTTTGGTTGTCTCAACCGAATTATTTGCTAACCGAATTTTGGTAGTTCTGTCTACTATCATGCGATTCCATCAGGACAACCAACATTTTGGTTGTGGTATACTCCTGCTTCCATGTTGACAACAATCATGTTTGGTTGCGCCAACTACGAAAATGGTGGCTAAAATTGTCTATTGTATTTTGCCACAACCAACTGTTTTAAAAAATTGGTTGTTCTGACAATTTGTCAGTCATATACTACCGACAATTATTTAAAACCAGTTTTCATTTATTTTAGTTATTGAACAAAAAACCAAACAATTCATAACAAAATTAAAAATCCCATATTACAAATTCACTATTATGAGATGTGGAAATATTTGACACAAATTTTAGTACACGAAAAAAAAAAACCAAAACTTATGCAAATATCGCTTAACCCTGTGCTTTCAATTTCATGATTGTTGCTTTTATTTTTTATTTATGTAAAACATTTTGCACAACATATTATGCATTCAACACATTATTATCCACACGAGATTATTTTTGATTACATATACCGTTCTTGAACAAAATGTTGAAGATTTATTTATGTCGAGACATTTTATTTTTTGTTTGTCAGGTATCAGCAAAATAACAGCAACCAATCTTTTGGTTGTATTTCCCAAAATATATTTAATTATTCTATATTTGGGAAATTATTGGGATAACCAAAAAATGATTATTTATTAATAATTTTCTGTTGTAGTAACCAATTATTCGTTGCAATAATAATCTTTGGTCTATTGATACAATTTCTGTTGTCAAGAATAAAACATTGGTTGTCACAACCAAATATCGATCATATGGTACTATAATGAATGTTTAAAATTGGTTACCACAACTAACAGAGTGTCAATGAAAAAACAATCTTAATTCGATTGATACAACCATCGATTTAGTTGCAAGCATTTTTATTTGATCGTATCCATGTTATTATTGTTGTTGTTTTTATATAAATATAACCGACACACGGTATAGGCAATATACGTTTTGTTGCTAGTACTATTTTTTTATTGTTACAATCGAATTCCAACCGATTAGTTTACTGGGTGTAGCGACTCAGTCGCCGTAGCCCTTAAAGCTCCGCTAATGCATAGGCAGGCAGTTCTCTGAACCTTTGATAGTAGGTTGGTTTATAGGATAGTTTATCAGTTGTCGTCCACCACACCACAATGCCGTATAACAGTATTGGACGAACTACTGCTATATATATCCAATAGACGATCTTAGGAGAGAGGCCCCACCGCGACCCTACAGCTTTCCTACAGGAATATAAAGCGCCGATGGCCTTCCTTACACGTTCCAGTTCATTTAGTCTGAATAACAGTGTCCTATCTAGAATTATTCCTAGAAATTTTGCAGAATAGTCTAGATCTGTTCCATTTAGCCGAGGAGGAGGATTTACATGTGGGACATTATTCATCCTAGTAAAGAGAACCAATTCTGTCTTGTTTGGGTTAACGCCCAAACCTCTGCTTCTTGGCCATCTAGCCAATTTGTTCAGAGCTACCTGTAGGATATCTCTGAGGGCGTTTTTGAATTTGCTACTTAATGTGATTACCACATCGTCCGCATATGCCATGACCTTGCAGAAACAACGCTAGGTTCCAAACAATACTCCTCCTTGTGGGGTGTTTACAAACCTTGTTAGAGATGTGGACCCAAGACTTGCTGTTATGTGTCTTCTATTGAGCAGGCTTTGAATTAGTCTAAACAAGCTAGAGTTCACCTTTAGATGTAACAGCGCCGCAACTACCGCATCTGAGTCAATGTTGTTATAAGCCCCTTCTATGTCAACAAATGTCACCATATGTAAGGACTATTCGATAATGATCTCAAGTTCGTGCAGGGCAGATTCTGTAGACTTTCCCTTATTGTAAGCATGTTGGATCCCCGATAGGAGTTTTGGATCCAGGTTCTCCCTAATGAAATAATCTAAAAGTCTTTCCAGAACTTTCAAAAGGAAGGTGGATAGGCTAATTGGTCTGAAGTCTTTTGGCCTAGTGTGCGATATATTTCCCGCTTTGGGCATGAATACCACTTGGTATAGCTCCATCGATTGGAGAAATATGAGAGCCTGCTACAGCCTTTATAACTTTTCTCCAGCCAGGGGATAATGTACTTCAACATTTCCTGCATTTCTGCTGGAGTAAGGCCATCTGGTCCAGGTGATTTAAAGGGCTCAAAGCTGTTAATCGCCCAGCTGATTCTGGATCTCTCAGTCAACAACCCAGCGGTGCTTGCAATCCTCTCGCTCTCTTGTTGGTCCTGCTGTTCCACGAGTTCTGTAGGTGAGTTCCCCGGGAAATATATGTCGAGCAGTCCATTTAGAGACTGCTCGCTGCTTTTTGTCCAGTTGTTGACGTCATCCTGCAATGAACAGGGTATAGATGATAATATCTTACGCAGCCTTGCGGCATCCAATCCACCTTATCCACTTCACCAAGAACATTTTCGTGCTTTCCTTAGCTTATTATTGCAGATTTTGAGTTGCTCTTTATAGGCATCCCCGTCACTAGTGACCCCAGTAGATTTAGCTTTATTGAATAGCTTATTGCGGGTTATTTACTTTTAACTCAGAAATCTACCATTGTGGTTTAGTTCTGCATTTACACCTTGGTTTTAGACAGGCTTCTTCAAGGGAACTATTGAATGATGTAGTGATGTGATCGACCTGATTCTCCAGGCCCGCTTAGTTATTCGGATGGTACAGAAGTTCAGAATTGGAGACTTTTTGTAAAAATGTTTTCATACAGATTTCACTTTGCCTTAGAATTGAGGACTTTTTTTAAAAATGTTCTCATAGAGCTGTCACTTTGTCTTCCTCACACTTCTGTGGACGGCAGGTTCATAACTAATGTCGTACATGTGTATATCAGAAATAAATTTGTAAAAACATTAAATATTAAAAGAATAGTAAAAACTATGAATTTTCTATTTTTCCCTCAATGCTTTACAGATGTGATTAATAAAAACGAGTTCACAGATGTCAGTTAATCATATGAACAATTTAATGTATACACGTCAGTACGTGTGTATTTTATTGCCCACCACATGTGCCACAGTGCAACATTTGGGCCTTTGGCACTTGTCTTGACATTTCACTTTTAACTATTCTCTAAACTTACGTAATTCATACATACGTACGAGTATGTATGATTACAGATACTCGTCGTACTCGTACCGAGACTTGGCTTTTAATGCAACAGTTATTAAGACAATCAACCGCATTACGAAATCCACGTTTTAGACTTGTTTGTCTAGTACTACTACCACAACTCTATTTTATGGCAGTTTCATTGAGATTTTCTCAGAATACGATTTTCCATAGAAACCTGTAGCGATAGATTAGCACCGCAGCTCTAATAGTTGAGTTGAACTTTGGTACAAACTGCGACTTCAATAAACTATAGTGACTGCGCTACAGATCTATGAGTTAGTTGGGAGAAATAAAATCTGTACAAAACCGAGTTTTTCCAGACGGGGTCGACTTGTCTGCCCCCTTCAGAGTGTAGTCCAAAGATTAATCACATATACAGTCTGTCAAGAAAGGGTTTTGACATTCGATTTCTAAAAAACACTACCCTTTATTTTTATTTTATTTGAATTTTCAAATTGTATTACGAAGCCGACAAATTAGGCAGCAGAATAATATCAAAATTTTTCTATAAATGTACTCCAGATCGGTGTATGGGCCCGTCAAAAAAGGATAATGATGATGATTGTCGAAGACATTCGAAATATTGGAAACAATAAAATTTAAAAAAAAAAACTTAACCACCAGTTTTTTAATTAATACATGACCTCAAGCCTAACCATCAACAATTTCAAAGGATAAAAATACTTTCTTGACACCAACTTTTGTGAGGAAAATAATTTGTGTTGTGTTTTCTGTCTAACTTATTGATAAAAAAAATATATTTTTTACAAATATCTAGACAAATATTCAAGACACGTCAATTGAAATTCAAAACTAGTCTTTTCAAATTCAAAACTAGTCATTTGAAATTCAAAAAAGATTAACATTATTGAAAACATTATTATCATTAATATGCGTCAGTCTTTTTTAAGGCCCTATTTGGGACCAACAATCAAATAAAAAGTTTACGGCCTTGAAAGGGTTATTTTTTTTATAAAAATTAAATCTTGAGATCATCAGTTCTATAAAAAGCCATAAAAAGTGAAAATCGGACTATAATTGTGGAAATTTTTTCCGATTTTTTAAAAAATGCACTAAAAATTGCTATAAAGTCGAGAAAAAAGTGACTTAACATTGCAATTTTTTTAATGGAAGTCCCGTCGCCCTATAAATAATGGTCCAGATTTTAATGTTCACTGGTCAATTCTTAAAAGTAATAAAATTTTACAATTTTATTAGGGAAAACCTGATTTTTGGAGGTTATTTCAACCGCAAATAGCCCCTAATATCGCGATTGCAGAAATATTTTGCTAATATTCAGGGTTTTCCAACAAGAGGTGTTATTTTGAATCACCCGGTATTTCGGTAGCTGTCACTTTTGAAGCTTTTATTCTTTGACATTTGACAAGTAGAAACTACACCATTACTAAAAATGGAACGATACACGATTCAACAACGCATTGAAATTATTAAAATTCACTACAAAAATGGTGAAAATCTGAAATGGTGAAATCCGGAATTCCATCGAAAAATCATGTTGTCTGATGAGGCCCATTTCCACTTCGATGGCTACGTCAACAAGCAAAATTGTCGCTTCTGGGGCTCGGAAAACCCAAGAGTTATTGTTGAGAAGCCTCCGAATCTTGTGATTTAACACCTTGCGACTTCTTCCTTTGGGGCCACGTGAATGATAAAGTCTACGCCAACAGCCTGGCGTCGATTCAAGACCTCAACGATAGAATTCGTGAGGCTCTCGAGGACATAGGGCAGCCACTTTGCGATTTAGTTATGGACAATTTCATGAAAAGGATATGGTCCTGTAAGCGTGGTCGTGGTGGTCATTTGGCTGATGTTGTTTTTCCTTGTTAACGGCATACCTTCCTCTTTATTATGAAAGAAGCATCCGATCATTTATCTCAAAAAATGACATTTTTCTTTGAATACCAAAATAATACCTCGCTTTGATCAACGCGAACTTTTTTTGACGCCACTCTAACCAGCAAGACAGACAGACGACGGACGGACATTGTTCAAATGATTTAAAAAGTCCTAAAACTGATTTCCGCCAAACATACCTAAGGTCTTAGGTCACTTCTTTGATGTGTTTAACTTTTGGCCTGGAGCAAATGATATATCTGGGGTTTTCTGGAATAAATCCTATGTCAGAAATTTTCGGTGTCTTTGTACTAGCTCGTGTTCTTGCAGGGCAACCATATCCAATCATCTTGCAGGAAGACGAACTAGTACAAGGACACGGAATTCGCTAGGCAGAACGTGGCATGACTAGTTCCGCTTCTATCTCCATCCCGTTCATTTAACTGGCGAATTTAACATGGAGATGTCATAGGACGGTGATAATTGTCCCCCACCTGAGTTACCTTGCGTTAGCCAGTTAATCACAATGTGCTGCCCATATCGCTAGTCACATAGAGCTATCCACGTCGCCAGTAACGAATAACTCCCCACATCACAAGTGGGATTAACATAAAATGTTTAATTTACTTACTTAATTTTTTCTTGAACGTAAAATCATTTGAGACTATTTTATAGTAAAATTTTATTATAAATGTAAAATTATTAAAAAAAGAAAAGAAAATTTAAATAGGGCATACATCAAAGTTATAGTGAACACATTGCGATATCAACATTTAAGTTAGAATTAGTTGTTAATTTTTAGATTAATCATATTTTAGAATGTCACTTTGTTTTAAGTGTTTTTTCGTTTGTGATAGCGTTATATTACGTCCGATTTTGGATTTTAACATATTGCATATATTAAATTTTTAAGTGTTTTTTAATTTTTCCACTAAGCTCTAGGCACATGTGTAAATAATATTTACTTTTGGACTGTATTTAGCGTATTTTTCATGTTCTTTCATATTCATATTCTTTGATAATCTTCCTTCTGAAATAAAAATTCACGATTTTGCAGTTTTTCCATTAAATGTATCGACACTGCATATTCTATTAAATTCCATTCAAACTTAAATTCGGATATTTATAGTTTCTGCATTTATTTCTCTATATGAAAATGTTCACTAAAAACCGTTTGACTCCTCCTGCATGACATTTTGCTAGTGAGGTGGGCAGTGCACAAGGCCTAGCTACGTCATTAGTAATACTGGAGACATTGCCACCTTCCAGTTGTAATGATACGCTACTTTGAGCTATAGATGTGGCTAGCTGAAAGGAACTATCTACTTCACTAGTGATACGGCGACAATTGCCACATAAAAATCTGCAGGGAGGTTTCTCGTTCAAACACTGTTTGGAAATACATTACTTGGCGTGATTTTTTTTGATTTAAGTTGTTTGAAGTTGTTAATAATTCTTGTTCGATTCGTTTATGCTATTCCTTATATATTTTATATTTAAATTGAATAATTACAGCTAAACTTCTACGTTTGCTGTCAAGCAATTATATTCTGAAATTTAAAAAAAATTGCATTCTTTGCAATACAGAGGCAAAAATGGTATAATTAATATAAATGGTATATAGGTATAAAACGAACGAATGCACATAAATTAAGCATGATCAGGTTTAAATCAAGTAATATTAGGCTTTAATCAAGCTTCGTTCTATCAAAATCAATTCCATAAAATTCTTCAATCAATCGCTTTATGCTTGAAATAAGGATATTTCGGCTTAAAATCAAATCATAATCTAATGAGCGCTAAGAATAAGAATTCAGGGCTTAAAAATCCGTACTTGATTCAAGAATTTTGCACTTGGTTTAAAAAAACCGTACTAACTGTCCTTTGACACCGCTTCGGCTTGATTCAAGTACGGATTACTCTTGTACAGTGGGACCAAATGTTATAGTTTTTGGAATCTAAACCAAAGATAAGCGTTTTTTTTTTCGAAATTCGTCCTTTTAAGGGTACAGGCGATCAAAAACTATTAAAAATTTTACGGTAGGGAAAAATATATAAAAACGTTGTCACTGACACATCCCATTGTCGAGAGCTGGAATACTGAAATTAGCTGTGAGTGTACATTTTTAGTTGTACTACTTGTAGGGTATTCTAGGGTAACAGAAATTACACCCTATGGATAGACCTATTTCGGCCATGCTGAATCCAGTGGCATTAGCGTTTTTTCTAAGTTAGCTCTTTTTTGTCTTGTTGGTGTTTCGTTGGTGGTTTTAAAGTGCAGGTAATGCTCGATTAAGTCCAAAGAACGAAGCAAAGGAACCCTTGGACGATTATTTCTCAAAACAGTAGTCCCAACTTATCACCCCCTGTATTATCATATGTCAAACATCATACAAATCGTGGAAATTTTTAGTCGTTGAAAAAATATTCCTCGCGAAAAAATGCTATAAATCCCTTCTCAACGTTTTTTATGCCAAATAAGCAGATTTCGAATTATTATATAATTTGTATATATTTCTTCTTATAGCAGAAAATATTTATGGATATTAGTTTTTGTCTCAAATTTTTGTAAATTATTTTCCTGTTAGTGTTTATGGAAACTACAAAGCTAACCAACAAACCTACTAAATTATGAAACCTGTTGATTTTTCATAAATTTATTGAAAGTAGATAATAGTAATTTTTCGCGAGGAATATTTTTCTCAAAGACACCGCCTAAAAATGTCGACGATTTGCATGACGTTTGATATATGATAAATGTTGACTGCAATTTTTCAAGGGTAAGGGTGTGAGAAGTGTAGACGACAGTTTTTATAGAAATAATTTTCCAAAGCTTCTCTTTATTTCGGTCTTCAGATTAAATCGTATTAGAACCAGTAAGGAAAGGCAGAAAGTCGGGCGGGGCCGACTATATAATACCCTACACCTCCCTAACAATGCGATAAAGGTCATTGCGATAATAATTTGGAATAATTGGTAAGTAGGCAGGAACATATTATCTAATTCTGAGCCGATAATCGCTAAATTAAGCAATATTCGTTCCTAAATTGAGAAACATCTTTCCGGAAAATTTTAATGATCGGAAGTAAAGTACAACTTCTATAGCGCTTTGATACCAAATCAGGAGGAACATATATATATGGAGGTTATATATAAATCTGAACGGATTTTCCTTGAATACTCATTCATGTAAAAAGAAACTTCTTTCTGTCAAATTTCGTACTGACCGGATATAAAATACAGTCTCTACAGCACTTACATGTCAAATCGGGGGTAACATATATATGGGGGCTATATCTAAATCTGAACCGATTTCCCTCAAATTTGGCAGTGTTAATTCATGTAATAAAAAACCTCTTCTGACAATTTTTTTTTACTGATCGGATATAAAATACAGTTTCTACAGCGCTTACATGTCAAATCGGGGGTAACATATATATGTGGGCTATATCTAAATCTCAACCGATTTTAACCAAATTAAATAGGAATCGTCCTTGGGCCAAACAAAAGATATGTGTAAAGTTTCGTCAAGATCGGGCCATAATTGTGACCTGTACTTTGATTACAAGAATACATCTACAGACGGACATAGCTAAATAGACTCAGAAAGTGATTACAAGTCGATCGGTATAATAAACAATGGATCTATCTCTTCTCCTTTTTTGGGTGTTAAAAACAAATGCACAAAGTCATAATACCCTGCACTCAAAAAAAAGTGAACCCTAGAGCAAGTTAAAATGAACTTAACTGTAGGAATATTGAACTTCGTATTTCGCTAAAGCTATTTTTCCTTATATCAAGTTCATATATTTCCTCACAATTATGAAATATTTTTAACTTTCTAGTTAACTCGTACTTCCTTTAAGTAACTATTGAAATTAAAATAGGGAAAATTAACTCAATACTAGCAAATTCGGACTTGAAATTATGCAAATTCAGCATACTTTTGTCCTTATTGCAAGTAAATTTTTACTCATATTTAGGAAAATTTAATTACATTTATGCAAAAAGAAAAGAAAAATTAAAATTTTCTTTGACTTTTTAGTCCACGATTTTTGATCCTACTTCACCACTTTCCTCCTCTCCATTTATATGTTGGAATCTCTCTCTTACCACTTCTTCTTTGGATTTCTCTCTTCTGCTTTATTTTAGAAATTGAAATTTATTTCATTAAACATTAAACATTATGTATATAAAATTTTACCTCCGAATGCGATTCGATCCCAGAACCTTCCGTTTTATGAAACACATGTTTACCAACTGAGCTACGTAGACACTTAAATTTTTATGAAAAATTTGTTTTTAAATACAATTATATATCCCAAAATTTTCGAAACAATGTATTTTTATGTACACTTGAATTTGATAAAAGGATTGCCATCATTGAATGATAAATAGAGTTGCCATATACTATATTTATAGGCGACGAAGAAATTTTATTATGAATGACATTTTCATATCAATCCCAAAAGAGTTTCGTAGCTCGATATATAGTGTGTCTGCCTCACTATCATAAGGTTGTCGGTTCGACTCTCGTCCCGGGCGTAACATTTTTAATATTTCTCCATAAATTTAAGTTTCTGCAAGTAACGACTTGCGAAAAAATAAAAATTGCGGAACGAAAAAGAACAGAATTTTTTGTTTTTTTTTAGCACTACAACATAGTCCGAAAATAGTTTATTTGTCCTTGATTTTTGTATGTTTTCCTAATTTTGAGTTCAAATTCATGGACTCGAAATAAGGATTAATGATTATTTTTAGTTAAAATTTCCTAAAAATCATGCTTTCCATTATTAGTTCATAATTTCCTTATGTCTATGTTGGGTGTCCACCGCATATGTTTAAATTTGATAAATATATGAATATTCGAACTTTTTTCAAGAAATATTATTTTAGTAAAAGTATATCCTCATTTTTAGTTAACGAACTATTCTGCATATCCCAAAAAAAAATAAAATTTGGTAGTACTAAATAAAATTTCCCAGTTTTAAGAAAAAATTAACTCAATATGAATAAAAACATTGAACTAAATTGGAGTATGGATTTTACTAAAATTTAGGAAATACATTTCTTTGAGTGTGTACCACAGTGTGGTGTAGGGTATAAAAATGGCTAAGACCATGCTAAATCCAGTGGTATTAGAAAAACGGCTAATACCACTGGATTCAGCAAGGTCTAAATAGGGTTCCTTTCTGTAAAAGTTTCAAACTGTAAATTTCGAGCATAGTGTAACGTACCACTTCCAATAAAAAATCTTGAAATTTGCTGTTTGGGTTGATGTATTACTTCTAGGGGGTTAAATATGACACAATTGGGGTAGAAATAGATAAACAAGGAACCATTGCCAAATCAAATTTGGTTTCAGAATAGCCCTTGCGATGTAGTAATTTTTTGGAACTTAAATTTAGCACGGCTGACAGACGAAAAGGGAAAAATATGGTACCAAATAGAAATTGCTAAAGTCAGAATCATGGACACTGGTGTGGGATTCTGCCCTTGGGATGATGTATTTTTGAGAGGATCCTGCCACCCTCACACACATTTTAATCACAGAATAGTTATAATTTTTGTAAATACATTTCACGAGATACTAAATGTTTCAGCAATTTCTGATAGTTTTTCTTTAGCGGAAATACGTCAGTTAGTGTAAATAAGTTATTTTCATTGCATAATATTATACTAAAATCGTCAGCTTGTAATGCAAACTCGCCTGTTTACGATATTAAATTTAAAGTCATCTGTATATGCTAGTTTTCCCCAGAAATCACATCAACCCCAGATTCGATTGCGTTGTTTGATGTGTGTGAAACTCTTTTCGTATGACAACCTCAGAAATTTCCAATTTTCAAATAAGACGCTCTTGCGCGAAAACAGCGATATGTGTGTAAATTCATTAACGTCATTGAGTTGCAAATAATACGTCAGTTAGTAAAGTACGTCGTTTAAATTTAAAATAACTTAGCCTTACAAAAAACCTGTAACCTTTTTCGGGATAACCTCGTTCAGAGATTGTCCAATGAACCCTTGGGTGGTGTAACCTCGGAAATATGAATTCCAGTAATAGTAATTGCCAATTATCATCTTGAAAACATACGATGTGGAGCATCATCACTTCCTTTTGGACACTTACCGATTACAAAACCGGCCTAAAACAATAGCAGTCAGAGACTCTAGTCGCACAATCTCTCTGGGTAAGTCAAAAAGGTCATAACTTCGCTCAGCACTCAAAAAAAATTACAACGACTTACGAATGGAGGTTGGTTTTGGTTTTACGCTCTGGCTGAGGTCTAGGTGAACTCCGTATCTGTTGCTCCCTCTCTCTCACGCTAGAGGCCTCTCTAATTTGAGCTGAGCTCAGAAAACATATCTTCGTTAGGTTGTCTTCGTCGTCGTCGCCGTTGTTTATCCCAATATGCACCTGCGTTTTACCGCTCGGCCTCAGAGGTCGTATGTGCGATTGTTGTTGTTCCAACCGCGATTCAACTTCAGACGCAGCGACAAGCTACCGACCGGCCGGCCGGCCGGCCAGACAGACAACACAACTCGTAAACCATGTAAAAATATGTACGTTCATGTTCCATTCAATATAATCTTAGGTGTAGACCATCTACTCGGCCAGTTTCATCTTAGCTCTGATACGAAACGCACGTAAATGTTGTCAAGTCTAGCTTCGCCGTGTCTTCGAGTTCGTCTTTTGGAGTGAAACATAAAACTCGTTTTTCTTTTGTGTTTTTTTGTAATTTTCGGTACGAAACGGAGTACCTGCATATTATCTACCTATTTTCCAATAAAAAAAGAATAACTTCCGACGTGTTTTCTTTGTGGTGTGTAAAATGATTGAAAAACAAATTTTTGGAATTAAATTTGAAAGAAAAACCACAAAACCAAAGACTCAAAAATAGTGTTGTGTTAACTCCGATTTGAACACAATCAAAATGGAGATATGAGTGATTACGTGCCCAGAATGCAATAAATTCAATGGCTCGAAAAACGATATACTTACAAACGAAAATCAACTTTGGAATTTGGGGAATTAAAAAAATAACTTTATAGTTATTCCAAACCCAAAATAAAAATATATTATTTTCAAATGTTTTCCAAAAGAAATTTTTTAAAAAAAATATCTATTTTTTATTAAAATTAAATTCCCACATAAATACAAAAATTCTAAATTATGTCAATAATTAATTTCTAAAATAAAAGACAGAGTCCTTTCATTGACCAAAATTGGTCTCCCAGAAGCAAAAAAAAGTACTTCTCATAAGTGCTTGTAAAGGGTCCGCCAAATAACTTTTTTTTAAAAAAAAGCTATAAAAAACTGCTGAAAACGCATTGGATGGTAGATAACGAACATACGGAGCTGACGGTGCTTCTCTTCTTCCAAAATCCGTACGCAATTTTTGCACACATTCTGCAACATTACCATGATTTTCAAAGTAATGTCGCAATATTCGCAATATACACATATTCGTTCAGCGGAAGGATACAACTAATTATCTGTCCAGTTGAAAAAAAAAACGTTAGATGGCGGACCCTTTATATGTGGGTTCTAAGATCAGGACTACGTGAGCGTTTTCTTAACGCGCGTTAAATTAAAAATAAGTTAATAATAAATACTAAAGTCAGACGGAGCCTGTTAGCGCAGAATAAGGAAAAATATTGTCATAACTTAACAGTGTAGCAAAGCTATATAAAATATGGACACTTGTAAATTAGGATAAAATGAAGAGCGAATCTTGTGTAGCGCATAGATGCAAAATCAGGATATATTTAATTTATATGATTTACAATATAACCTTAAGTTATTTTATAATTTTAAGGACCTGGAAAAGTTGGATTAAAAAGTCCACCTCCAATGGGAATCGAACCCACGACCCCCAAACTCATAGTAGAGCACGCTACCTACTCACCTATTGGCGGGCTCAATCAGAATATAAATATGCAGTTACATATCGATACCTCCATTCTAAAACATGCTAAGTCGACTTAGCATGTTTGTAGGGAGATGCATTTTTAATTTCTAAATATTCCAAATTATTTTCAGTCAAAATTTGGTGTTTACCCGTCAACCCAATCAAAAGTTATTCACAAAACAGAACAGGTCATTCGATTTGCTTCATGAAGGAATTCCACACAAATTTGAAAAAATCATCAAACTTTGATCGCCTCTCCTGAAAAAAAACCTTTTTGCACTTAGCATAGTTTAGAATGGAGGTATCGATATGAAGATTATATCTTAGGTTAGATTAGAGTGGGAATGGGAGTTACTATCTCATATAGACTAAGTGAGGTCTCTAGTGCTACCCAACGGGCCCCTCCTTGGAAACAAGCAGTTTGATATACAAAGTTATCAATAACACGAATAATGGTACCGGCCAGATATGTGAAACTTCCTAGAAAGGTCGACTCCGGAATGTCCGGAAAGTCGTTCAATCAATGCGGAACGGGAACAAAGCAGGCGCTTAATGCTCTCCATTGCTTCCTCATGTCCACAACTTCTGTAGAAGTCATTGGACTCATTTCAACCTCAACCACCAGACGTGTTCCCTCCACAGCTTCTGTATGTTATTACGCTCATTTCCCAACCACTTGGCCTATTCACCGATCAAGCACTGTCCTGACGGAAGTGACTCTAACGAAGCCAGTTTTTTCATCTCCAGTTCTTCCTTATCTCACTCCACAACTTCTGCAGAAGTCATTGGACTCAATTCCCAACCTCCTAGCGGTTGCGCCGATCAGACAGTGCCCCGTCAGAACAGACACTAACGAAGACAGTTCTGCCCTCTCTACTGCGACGAGATATTTTGACCTTTTCAGGCCGTATTGCGGCCAGATTTGTCTAGCTACCCTGCAGGTGCCAATTTATGTCCATCTCTCATTGAACAGCCTGAATGCGTCTTGCCTAAGCCAAAGCTTGCATAGCGGCGCACCAAACTAATTCTTCGGGAATTTGTAATGGCGTTCCTTTCCCAACAAGTACATCGGCTTGCAGTTACCCTGCATATACTTATGCGTAGGAACCAATATGAGGTCTATGTTAAACTTCTGAACTGGTTCATTACGATATCTGCAACAGTCGAGAACTGGTTGTGAATTTAAGGATGTAGCCTTCAGAGATTTAATGAATGTCTGCATATTAGAGAAAAATTACTACGCCAAGTCAGTCGAGGACTGGTTGTGAATTTAAGTATGACGCCTCCAGAGATTTAATTAATGTCTGTCTATCCGAGAAAATGACTACGCCAAGTGGCTGAGTTGGTTGCGACTCAGCCACTTGAGGACTTCCCTTATTCCCATTATTTATGCTTAATATACACTGCAAGTATGTGGTAGAATGTAGGTTATATAAAGACTACATTCTATACAGTGTTATATGAAGCCAATCTTCCCATCAAGCTTCGAACCATCTGATAGAAAAAGTGGCGACAGTTATTATTTCCTGGTATTCTGCCAACCCATTCCACTCTGGCAGATGTCTTAGTAGTAAAGTTCCTTTTAACTGTGTTTACCAATCTTCACATAAATACATATGTATAGAAGTGGAAATAGTTTATATTTTATGGTATTCTGCCAACCCATTCCTCCAGAAACACTCTGCCGCTGTAGATATTAAAGACACGCTGCCAGATATTTGAAACTTCCTGTAAAGCTCGACTATGAAATGTAGAGAAGTCGTTCAATCAATGCAGAACAGGAACAAAGCAGGTGCTTAATGCTCTCCATTTCTTCCAACCACTGTCCCGACAGAAGTGTTTTTTCCTCTACAGTTCTTCCTTAACACACTGCACTGCTTCTGCAGCAGCTGAGTTCGAGAGTTCGCTTATTAGACAGTGCCCCGTTAGAACTGACACTATAGAAGGCAGTTCTACCGTCTCTTGTGCGAGGAGATAATTCGACCTTTTCAGGTCGTATCATGGTCAGATTTGTCTAGTTACAGGTGTCCATTTCTGTCCATCTCTCATTGAACTGTCTGACTGTGTCTTGCAAAAGCCAACGCTTACATTTGGACAGCGGCGCACCAATCTAATTCTTCGAGAGTTTGTAATGGCGTACCTTTCCTAGCAAGAACGTGTATATCGGCATTGCAGTTTCCCGGGATATCTCCATGCGCAGGAACCAATATGAGGTCTATGTTAAACTGCTGAATTTAAGGATGTAGCCTCCAGATATTGAATGAATGTATGTCTATCAGAAAAAAATATTATCATTCATTGGTTGGTTGCGACTCAGCCACTTGAGGACTTCCCTTATTCCCACCATTTCCGCTTGATAGACACTACAAGTATGTGGTAGAATGTAGGTTATATCAAGACTACGTTCTATACAGTGTAATCTGAAGCCAATCTTCCCATCAAGCTTCGAACAATCTGTTAGAAAAAGAGGCGACAGTTATTATTTCCTGGTATTCTGCCAACCCATTGGTATCTGGCAGATGTCTTAGTAGTAAACTTCCTTTTAAGGGTGTTTACCAATCTTCTTATAAAGACATCTGTATAGAAGTGGAAATAGTTTCTATTTTATGGTATTCTGCCAACACAATCCTCCAGAAACACTCTGTCGCTGTAGATATTAAGGACACGCTGTCAGATATTTGAAACTTCCTGTAAAGGTCGACTATGAAATGTAGAGAAGTCGTTGTTCAATCAATGCAGAACAGGAATAAAGCAGGTTCTTAATGCTCTCCATTTCTTCCTCATATCCACAGCTTCTGCATAAGTCATTGGACTCGTTTCAAAGTCAACCTCCTGGCGTGTTCTATCCACAGCTTCCGCATAAGTCATTAGACTCAATTCCCAACCTCCTGGCATATTCGCCGATCAAGCAATGTCCCGACAGAAGTGACTCTAACGAAGCCTGTCTTTTCATCTCCAGTTCTTCCTTATTTCACTCCATAACTTCTGCAGCAGCTGAGTTCGCTTATCAGACAGTGCCCCATTAGAACTGACACTATGGAAGACAGATCTGCCCTCTCTTGTGCGAGGAGATAATTCGACCTTTTCAGGTCGTATCGTGGTCAGATTTGTCTAGTTACAGGTGTCCATTTCTGTCCATCTCTCATTGAACTGTTTGACTGCGTCTTGCAAAAGCCAACGCTTACATTTGGACAGCGGCACACCAATCAAATTATTCGAGAGTTTGTAATGCCGTGCCTTTCCTAGCAAGAACGTGTATATCGGCATTGCAGTTTCCCGGGATATCTCCATGCGCAGAAACCAATATGAGGTCAATGTTAAACTGCTGAATTTAAGGATGTAGCCTCCAGATATTTAATGAATGTATGTCTATCAGAAAAAACTATTATCATTCATTGGTTGGTTGCGACTCAGCCACTTGAGGACTTCCCTTATTCCCATCATTTCCGCTTGATAGACACTGCAAGTATGTGGTAGAATGTAGGTTATATCAAGACTACATTCTATACAGTGTTATATGAAGCCAATCTTCCCATCAAGCTTCGAAACATCTGACAAAAATGTGGCGACATGTATTATTTCCTGGTATTTTGCCAACCCATTGGTATCAGGCAGATATTTTAGTAGTAAAGTTCCTTTCAAGGGTGTTTACCAAACTTCTCATCAAGACATCTGCATGGAAGTGGAAATAGTATCTATTTTATGGTATTCTGCCAACCCATTCCTCCATTCCTGACAGGTATCTTAGTGGTAAGGTTCCTCTCGAAGGTGTACAATGTTGAACTATAGTCCACTCGGTCGGTTACCATTGTACTACAATGTGATATCATCATGTGGCCGTAGTCCTCGTACCAATTTAATCTTAATGTCGCTCTGGTTGCAACTTCTGTAGTCACAATATCAATCGGCAGTAGATAGAGTAGGACTTGTAGAGACTCTGTCGCTGTAGATATGAAAGACACGCTGATGATGAGCCTTCATTAGTTGTCTGATTTAAATTCGGTAGCCACAATATCAATCGTCAGTAGATGAAGTATGACAAGTAGAGACTCTGACGCTGTAGTCCTTAAAGATCGCTTATGCATAGATAGGCAGTTGTCTGTATATATATTCCTTGAGTTCCTATAAGGAACATTATTAACTGGTGATGGATCGCTTATCAGTCCCAGACAATGCCGTACAATAGTATTGGTCGAACTAATGCGTTCCCCTGCAGTTTTCCTACAGGAATATAAGTCGACGTTAGTCTTCCCTATCCACTCCAATACGTTAAGTCTAAAAGGCAATTTCCTATGTAGAATTACACCTAGAAATTCTGCACTTTCAGAATATATATATATATTTTAACAATCATTGGGAATCCGACAGATTAACCGCCACCCCAACAAGGGTGTTATCGAAATCCACGTCCGCATCTTTTATGAGAATGCCCTCAACGGATGGTGCCGATAGTTTATCGCAGGGTTGTCATATGTCATTAATTTTAATGGAAAATTTGAGCAAATGTATAATGTAATGGTTGTTAACAATATTGATCCTATTATTACAATCCACATTATGATCGTCGTAATCATAAAATGGTCACCATCGACAATAACAAGATTGTGGTAATAATGTTGTGTTTTTAGAATATGGACGAGGAGACCATAGTCCTTCTCTTTGTGTAGTGCCGAAAAAAAACAACAAATTATAATTTATCATCATGTTTTAATGTCAATTGCTATCACTGATACGAGCATTGCCAATGAAAAAATTAACATCGAGAAAAAAATCGTAAAATTAATTAGAAAGCTAAGTTATTGATATTGGAACATTATAAATACTAATATTACAATTTACAACAGTCACACATAAATAAATACTCGTTAATTACAAACATAAACAGCAAAAAATAAACAAATTTACAAAAATACGAAAACAAACTAGAAATGCAGTAAAACCAAAACATTCAGAACAAAAAAATACCAATAAAACAACACCATATCATATTCAATTGACTTCAACTGATATCGAAAATTTTGCAGAATCACTCAAACTACATCTTTCCTCAAAAAAACAACATCAACATCACACCAACAAAACCACAACAAACAACACCATCATTATGAGTAAGTAATAATGATAACGATAATGATACAATAATAATAAAATATTTGAAAAAAACGAATTATCCACTCATCCGGTTTTAACAAAATAAAAAATAATGTAGTTGCTGATAAGTCGTTGTTCGAATTGATTTAATATTATAGTACAATATGTCAGACATGAAAAGAAAGATAACACATTTATTTAGTTTCAATAAGATAATAAAATAAAGAAAAGGGAAAAAAATAAAATAAAATAAAATAAAATAAAATAAATAAATAAATAAATAAAATAAAATAAAATAAAATAAAATAAAATAAAATAAAATAAAATAAAATAAAATAAAATAAAATAAAATAAAATAAAATAAAATAAAATAAAATAAAATAAAATAAAATAAAATAAAATAAAATAAAATAAAATAAAATAAAATAAAATAAAATGAAATGAAATAAAATAAAATAAAATAAAATAAAATAAAATAAAATAAAATAAAATAAAATAAAATAAAATAAAATAAAATAAAATAAAATAAAATAAAATAAAATAAAATAAAATAAAATAAAATAAAATAAAATAAAATAAAATAAAATAAAATAAAATAAAATAAAATAAAATAAAATAAAATAAAATAAAATAAAATAAAATAAAATAAAATAAAATAAAATAAAATAAAATAAAATAAAATAAAATAAAATAAAATAAAATAAAATAAAATAAAATAAAATAAAATAAAATAAAATAAAATAAAATAAAATAAAATAAAATAAAATAAAATAAAATAAAATAAAATAAAATAAAATAAAATAAAATAAAATAAAATAAAATAAAATAAAATAAAATAAAATAAAATAAAATAAAATAAAATAAAATAAAATAAAATAAAATAAAATAAAATAAAATAAAATAAAATAAAATAAAATAAAATAAAATAAAATAAAATAAAATAAAATAAAATAAAATAAAATAAAATAAAATAAAATAAAATTCTAGAAAATTTTAGAAAATTTTAGAAAATTTCTTCAAACTTGTATTTTTCTAAACAAAAGTTAAAATTAAATTCTTTTACAATTTCGATGACATTTTCTAGAAATATGCAATTTCAATGAAATTTGTAGCAAAATTGAATTTTGAATTTTTTTATAAAAAAAATATTTTTGTCAAAATTTAAAAAAAAATATTTTGAGGAAATTTTCAGTTTTTTTAGAAAAATTAAATATTGGAGAAATGTAAAAATATTCAAGCATTTAAAATTTCATTTTCAAAAAGATTGTTGTTAAAATTTAATTTTTTTGACATTTTGCCGAAATTAAATTTTCTTCAAAATTTTTCGGAAATCAAATTTTTTTAGAAAAATCGTGTAATTGCATTTCTTTACAAAAATTTTTGGACATTAAATTTATTATAGAAAATGTGCGTTAAAATTTCAAAGGTCGATGACTAATGACTAATGAGTCGTTTTTATAAAAAAATAATTTAGATGACATTTTCTTGAAATATGCAATTTCACCGAAATTTTGTAGCAAAATTAAATTTTAAAGAAATTTTCTAGAAAAATTCAATATTCATTTGCATTTCTCGACAAAAGTTCTTGAAATTAAATATAATATAGAACATTTTATAAAAAGACATTTTTAATAAAAAAAATTATTTTATAAAAAAAAATCGTATTCATTTAAAATTCCTTCAAATTTGCATTTTTCTAGAAAATTTCCTTAAATTAGTTTTTTTTTGAAAAAAAAAATGTTGAAATCAAATTTTTCTAAGAAATTATGTTGAATCTTAATTTTTTTGACATTTCGCCGAAATTGCAAAATTTTTCTAAAATCAATTTTTTCTAGAAAAATCGTTGAATTGCATCTTCTACAAAATTTCTTAAAATTAAATTTATTATATATCACTGAAGGGATTAAAGGTCGATGATTCGTTTTTATAAAAAAACATAATTTCAAAGACATGTTCTTGAAATATGCAATTTCAACGAAATTTTGACACAATATAAAAAACCAAATTTTTAATAAAAAAATATTTTCGACATCTTCAAAAAAAAAAATTAATTTTGAAGAAATTTTCTAGAAAAATGCAATTTTCAACGTTTTTTTGTAGGAACATTTAATTTTGGAGAAATGTAAAAAATATTCATGCATTTAAAATTTCTTCAAATTTGCATTTTTCTTTGTGCATTTTTTCACATTTTGCCGAAATTTCATTTTCTGCAAAATTTTTTGGAAATACAATTTTTCTAGAAAATTCGTTGAATTGCATTTCTTTACAAAATTACTTGACATTAAATTTATGATAGATAATTTTGTTGAAATTTCAAAGGGCGATTATAGGATTAAGGTCCACCGAAGGGTTTAAAGATTGGTGAGTCCTTTAAAAAAATGTCGAAGACATTTTCTAGAAATATGCAATTTCAACAAAATTTTGTAGTCAATTGAATTTTGACATAATTAAAAAAACGAAACTTTTAATAAAAAAATATTTTTGGCAAAATTTTCAAAAAAATAAATTTTTTAGAAAAATTAAATTTTTAAAAAATAAAATTTTTTATAAAATTCCATTTCTACTTATTTGTTAAAAAATGCAATTCCACGAAAAACAAAAATAAAAATGTATTTTCGACAAAAACTTAAAAAATTACATTTTTGAAAAAAAAAATTCTTCAACGAATTTTGTTGAAATTCTAGAAAAATGCAAGTTTCAACCTTATTTGAAAATGTTCAACCTTAAATGCAATTTTCAACCTTATTTTTAGAAAAATTTAATTTTGGAAAAAATATAAAATATAGATTAGATTAGATTAGATTTGTTTCTTTATTAATTCATTAATATTTAACATATACATATTTGCATTACTTAATTATATTTTATGATATATATTGAATTATAAAGATACATACATTGACAATGTTTTTTTTTATTTTAACGTCTGTCAATTACAATTTAGTGTTATAAAGCAAGTAATTTTAAAAAGTTTCGTTAATCAAAAAATTTCTATATTTCATTGAGTTCTTCAAATAAGTTATTAGGTTTACCCATCCTGCTTCATGCTGACCGTTGAGAATAGCTATCACTTCCAGTTCACTTAAAGCAGTTTTTCCGAGTGAGCTTTTCCGGAATTCTTTGAGGACTGGACAAACGCCTATAAAGTGATAAGTAGATTCAGGGACATGTAAATTGCATAGAGTGCATAACTTCTCTTCATCTAGAGCTCCATACTTCGACGCATTCAGACTCAGCATATCGCTCCTAGTCTTCAACAGCAGTGTTATGTCTTCAGGTTTAGTATTATTGTTAATGTATAGATGACTTACAGTATAATCCAGACATCTATATATTCTGCTGCTTTCCCGCTTTTTCTGCAGACACTTGTGTAGGTTATCTAGTTTTATTGCTACCAAAAAGTTATTGCTGAAGGTACTCCACTGAGGTTGCAAACTGCTAAATATACCTTCCACTTCATGCTCAAATGTATAGACTCTTTGCTAAGTAGATCTTTCCATGTGCTATTGACTGCATTTTTGGCTTGAGTATTCCTTTTATCAGTATGTTTGCTGAAACTTAGAGTTGGGGTGAAAGTTACGCCTAAGTAAGTATATTCATTCACAATTTTTATGTCTATGCCATTGTAAGTCCATTTTTCGTTTTGGTTTAGTTTTCCACCTTTACGAAATACAAGCATCTGTGACTTATCTAAGTTAATTACCAAGTTCCAGATTCTGCAGTATATTTCTAAGTTATTTATCATCTGTTGCATGGTTTTGACATCGTCAGCTAGCATGACAATGACATCTGCGTACATCAGCACACGAATGTTGAGGTCTTGTATGCATAAACCGCCTTGGACGAAATCGTGTATGTCATTTACATACAGGGCGAATAGTAGAGGGGATAATAGGCAACCTTGCTTAACTCCAGCGGTGGATTGAAAGAAATCAGAAAGTTCTTCGCCAGTCCATACAGCATATTTAGTTTCTCTATACATATTTTCTATTACCCGAATGAATTTGTACGACACTCCCATTTCATAAAGCTTATAAACTAGAGCTTGTCTACACACCTTATCAAAAGCAGCTCGAAAGTCTATAAAAAACGCATACACCTTCTTCTTTTCAGCTAATTTGAGGCTAACAATTGCTGATAGATTGTAAATATTATCACACGTAGAGTAATGTCTCCTGAATCCGGCTTGATATTCATTGATACAATTGCGTCATTGATACATACCCATCATCAGCTTCCCCACGGAATTCATAAATGATATACCCCCATAGTTTTCGGGCAGTTCCAAACTTCCCTTTTTATGCATAGGAAAGATAATTGTTTTGATGTTACCGCTATCGAATATTTGGTTATAACAGTTGACTAGAAGACGTAAGAAGTTTTCTGTAGCATTTTGGTAAAATTCGTATGGGATATAAAATATACAATTTTTGATAAACTTTTCTATAAAATTCCATTTCTATTTATATTTTATAAAAATTAAATTTTGCTGAAATTTTGTATAAAAATGGTATTTCTACGATACAACAAAATTTTCAATAAACATTTATTTTCGACAAAAATTTAAAATTTTTATAGAAAAGTGCAATTTTAATTTTTTGAAATCTGATGAAAGTTTCAATGAAATTGAAAAAAAAACCTTTAAAAAGTCTAAATTATACTTTAGAAAATGTTTAAAAACTGTCTAAAAATAATCCCTTTTGTTGTCTAAAATTGATAAATTAAAAAAAAAATAATAATAATAATTCGAAATTGTCAAAAAAATAAGAAATTAGAATTTCTAAAAAAAATAAATTTTCAACGTTTTTTTTAGAAAAATCTAATTTTGGAGAAATGTAAAAATTCTTCATGGATTTTTAAATTTCTTCAAATTTGCATGAAATTTCAATGGTCGATGAGCGGATTAGTCGCTAAAGGGATTAAAGATCTATCTATGAGTCGTTTTTATAAAAAAAATTATTTCGATGACATTTTCTAGAAATATACAATTTCAACAAAATATTGTAGCAAAATTGAATTTTGACACAATTAAAAAAAGACATTTAAAAAAAAGCGATATAATATTTTGACAAAAAAGGAAAAATTTATTTTTCAAGGTTATTTTTTTTTTTAGAAAAATTTAATTTTGGAAAAAAATTTAAAAAATAAAATTTTCTATAAAATTCCATTTCTATTTATTTTGTATAAAAGTTAAATTTTGCTGAAAATTTTTATAAATATAGATTTTCCACTATAAAACAAAATTTTCAGAAAAATCTATTTTTGACAGAAATGTAAAAAATATTGAAAAAAAGTTATTTTTAAGAATTTTTATAGAAAAATACAGATTTCAACAATTTTTTTTTAGAAATATTTATTTTTGAGGAAGTTTGTCAATGGAAATACTAATTTTGAAAGCATTTTCTATAGAAATTCCATTTCTATTTATTTTGTATAAAAATTAAATTTTGCTGAAAATTTGTATAAATATAGAATTTCCACTATAAAACAAAATTTTCAGAAAAATCTATTTTCGACAGAAATGTACATAGAAAAAAAATAATTTTTAAGAATTTTTATAGAAAAAATACAGATTTCAACAATTTTTTTTTAGAAATATTTATTTTTGAGGAAGTTTGTCAATGGAAATACTAATTTTGAAAGCATTTTCTATAGAAATTAGATTTCTGTTAAA
Organism: Eudasyphora cyanicolor; assembly: GCA_963930755.1. NCBI lineage: Eukaryota > Metazoa > Arthropoda > Insecta > Diptera > Muscidae > Eudasyphora > Eudasyphora cyanicolor. The sequence continues at coordinate 24,455,772 of OZ005737.1, read as the reverse complement.
TTTTTCATAAAAAATACATTTTGAAGAAGTTTGCAAGAAAATATTACTTTAGGCAAGATTTGCTAGAAAAATACAATTTCTTTAATTTTGAAAGACACAATTACAAAATACCAATTTCAATAAAATTGAAAATTCGATGAAAGTTTCAATACGATTGCAATTTCTATGAAATTTAAAAAAAAGTGCAATTTCGATGAAATTTTTAATAAAATTGCAGTTTTGACGAAATTTTCAATAAAATTGTAATTCTATGAAATTTTCAATAAAATTGTAATTCTTTGAAATTTTCAATAAAATCGCAATTTCTGGAAAAACAAAGAACTTAAAGCTCTTCTGCAGTGGATTTATGAAGAAATTTTTTTTTTTTGAAATTAAAAAAAAATTAATGGTTTATATTTTATTCTATTAAAATATTCAAAATAGTATAACATTCACAAAAATATTAATATATTTATTTAATATACTCATGGCTCCCCCTAAAGATATCCATGCCCTGAGAGCTTTTTAGAAAGAACATTTTCAAAGAGAAAATGGGAGGACCGGTGCCCATCCTTAAGAGACCTATCACATGTGTAATTTTTTTCCTAAAGAGACCTATCTCAAATATAATTTTGTACCGGTCCAATTTCCATTAAGGTTTTATTACTTTTGGAAAGACTATAACGGGGCGTTTTAGCAGTTTTTTTGGCTCTGCTGACCCCTTAAATCGCTCCTAACAGATTAAGAAAACATTCTCACATAGAAATGCTCAAATTCCCCTGTATTACGAAAGTTAAAATTTGTCAACTTTCAATGACTTCCCTGCGGTACCGAAAACTATTCCCATTTGAAAATGCTTCTCTGGTCTAATCAGACTCTGAAAAATGTGGAAAATATTCCCACCCGTTCTGCCATCTCCACCAGCAAATTACAATTTATTTATAGGATTTCTCTGAAGGTGAAAGTACACTTTTGTCGGAGATTTTCTTACTTGTTTTAACCTTTTTATATAAACTAGTAGTATTATTAATCGATAAAACAAGTTTCAGCTGCAATTAATTCTCCCTTAGCTAGAAAAACCTGCATTGTATTATTCTCGAGAGGAATTTAATCACATCTATCTGTAATCCAAAATTATTATTCTGACATTAAGCTTGTAACCTCCACTTGACTCATCTAACTGAATTGCATTGAACTTTGAAACTAATGGCTTTAAGATTTCTCTCACAATGACAAGGTAGATTTCCTTTATTCCGAGAATTGCGCATACAATTTACACACTCTGTTTGTGGAAACCTTTCACCGCAAATTAATAAGTTTGTACATTTGAATCACGCAATTCTATAGATTCTTAGCACAATCCCTTCCCCTGTCGCTCGTTAATGTAGAATTGATTTTTGTACCGCCAACAGGTTTTTTCTATTCATAAAATATTTGTATATATATATATATATATATATAAGTACTAATGGATTGCAAGTGCGGGTTTTTTACTAATTAATAAATAATTAAATACAAGTAAATAATGCCACAATCGAAATGACGAAGATTGCAAGGTAATAATTCTAAAGTCCAATTGAGATTTGAGAAGGGTGTAATCATTTCTGTTTTCATTAGATACACTCAATGAATTGTGTTAGTAAATAAGGTAAAATAATTTGCTGTAACAGGAGATTTTGTTTGTGCTCCTGAACTGAAGAACAGTCTTTAAACGCCAAGAGGTTGACTCTGTAAACGGAGGTACGCAGGGAAACTGAAAGTTGAGACAAGGGAAAAGATACTCTCCGAGTCAGGCTGCCATAAAATTTCTGTATTATCCGTTACTAAAATTCCTACTGAGGACCAGAACATTCTACGGAATTGCAGAGTTGATCAAATCACTACATTAGGTTCATCCTAATATATTCCCTGGGGACTTTTAATACATGGGGTAACTGGGATATTCCAGGGAACTGTAGAGCAGTTTACCTAGCAATACAAGAGACTACCTTGTCTACCTACCTTAATGCCTCTAGGTAAATGCAAAATCATTCTGCGGAAACCCATGATGCTTCATGATCCGGAATTGTGTTCTTTTCAGATATCTTGGCCCTGAGTAAATTAGAACAGTATCACACTCTACTATCGTTATCAAGACAAACATTAAATATTTTGTTAAATTGACTTCCTAATTCATGGATAACAGACATTTATCATTCAAAAACTGCAGACAGATACATTGTTTCCAGAACCTGCCCTTGACTTGTGTAAACTAAGTTCTGGTCGGTAATTTCTTAAAAGATAATTGGATACAGATGATTAAATTAATTAATTTTATACACATGATTGTGTGTGACTAATGTGTGTAATTATTTTGTAATTCACCAAACAATTTCAATAATATATAACATTCTGATTTGAATTGCAAAACTAAGTATGTTTAGGTTTCTCATATGTAGTTGGACACGTTACTGTTAAATTATTCTATTGAAATTGCAGGTATTTGCAATAAATTAAATCTTAAGATAATTAATCGATACAACAATAAATGCAACATTCTAAAGGGCACGTTTTCCATTTTTAAATCGCCTTAAGCAACTACTGTATTAATTCTCAATTATTTATAAATCGTTTTGTTGAGTCGAACTTCTTTTATAATGATTGAACTACGTTCAAACTTTTTTAAAATTATCAAGTTTACTGTTGGATCAAATATATATTTTGAACGTCTCTTTCGAATAATAGTAAAGTTAAATCTATATAAAAATAGATTAAATAATCGACTTGAATAACTGTTGAACTTAGCGTCAGATGTTTATAAATGTTCTTGTTGATCGCACATCTTTGAAAATGATGGAACTATCTTCAAACTACTTTTAAAATTATCCAGTTTCCTGTTGAAACAAACATATATTTTGAACCTTGCTCTCGAATAATAGTTAATTTAAATCTCTGAAAAAAGTAGATTAAATTACATAGTTGTGTTCACCTTTCTTGTTGCATCAAACTTCTCTCCAACAGATCGAACTACTTTCCTACTTTTTAATTACTATTAAATTATCTAAATATTCCTATTTCATTTACTATTTACAGAGATTCCCACCATGTTGACCGATGTAGAGCAATGGAATGGTGTGACGGTGGACAATTATACACTGGAATTTGAATTGGGAGATCCCTGCGAGCGAACCAAACAGGTGGCTTTGAATGAATTAAGAGAAACTCCAGAGAATCGTCAAAAGGGACTGGAGGAGCTGAATAAATTGTTGGATGGTAAGTACTGCCGTTTAATTCCTAGTGATTAATTTTGACGGATTTTTGTAAAAATTTGTAATACAGGTATCAATTTATTATAACTACCTATGTAGCATCCCGATGAAGCAAATCTTTGGAAATGTTTAAAATAATTAAAAAATGTTCCAAAGAAATCAGGAACATAATTTAGAGTTTCGAATTGAAGTATATATCAAAATTCACAGGAAATGAAAATAGATTCACAGACAATAAGATATGCAGAAGCGATGTGAGATATCAACTTAGAGTAGCTACTATCATGACTCGCTCAGTAGCATGTCGGTGAAACATACCTCGAGAAATGATTAAACAGGAACAGAACAATGGAACAAAGTATGTAGCCTTCGATAGCTAAGTGGTTAGTGTGTTGGATTCCGAAGGTGCTGGGCTCGATTCCCAGCCAGTGCACTTGCAACCCAAAGTGTGGTCTAGTCGTTCTCTCTACTAAAGTCTACCTTAAATTTCTTCCTCTTAAGTGGCATTCATCTATACATGATTCGTCATAATAAGTCTTCTTCCATATCAGAGTCAATCTAAGAGATCTACCGCTAAATTGGAGTCGACCTTATGGTCCTTCTTCTATATTATAAACGACAGAGGATGTCTTCCTCTATATCAGAGGCAATCTAAGGGATCTTCCTCTATATTAGAGTCTACCAAAGAGATCTTCCTCTAGATGTGGTGTTCTTCTATACTTGATGCGTCCTAATAGGTCTTTCTCTATATCAGAGCCAATATAAGAGATCTTCCTCTAAATTGGAGTCAACCTTAGGGTCCTTCTTCTATATTATAATCGACCGAAGATGTCTTCCTCTATATCAGAGGCAATCTAAGGGATATTCCTCTATATAAGAGACTACCTAAAAGATCTTCCTCCAGATGTGGTATTCTTCTATACTTGATGCGTCCTAATAGGTCTTCCTCTATATCAGAGTCAATATAAGATATCTTTCTCTATACTGGAGTCGACATTAGGGTCCTTCTTCTACATTATAATCGACCCACGGTGTCTTCCTCTATATCAGAGACAATTTAAGAGTTATTTCTCTATATTAGAGTCTACGTAAGAGATCTTCCTCTAGGATGTGGTATTCTTCTATACTTGATGCGTCCTAATAGGCCTTCCTCTATATCAGAGTCAATATAAGAGATCTTTCTCTAAACTGGAGTCGACATTAGGGTCCTTCTTCTACATTATAATGGACCCACGATGTCTTCCTCTATATCAGAGACAATTTAAGAGTTTTTTCTCTATATTAGAGTCTACCTAAGAGATCTTTCTCTAAATGTGGTATTCTTCTATATTTGATTCGTTCTAATAGGTCTTCCTCGATATCAGAGTCAATCTAAGAAATCTTCCTCTAAATTTGAGTCTACCTTAGGGTTCTTCTTCTATATTATAATTGACCGAAGATGTCTTCCTCTATATCAGAGGCAATCTAAGAGATTTTCCTCAATATTAAAGGCTACTTAATAAACCTTCCTCTAGATGTGGTATTAATTCATACTTGATTGGTCATAATAGGTCATCCTCTATGACAGAGTCAATCTAAGAGATTTTTCCTTTAAACTAGAATCGACCTTAGGGTCCTTCTTCTATATTATTATCGACCGAAGATGTTTTCCTCTATATCAGAGGCAATTTAAGAGAACTTCCGCTATATTAGAGTCTAGCTAAGAGATCTTCTTCTAATGTGGTATTCATCTATACTTGATTCGTCCTAAAAGGACTTCCTCTATATCTGACTAAATCTAAGAGATCTCCCTCTAAATTGGAAACGACCTTAGGATCCTTCTTCTATATTATATTGGACCGATGATGTTTCCCCCTATATTAGAAGCAATCTAAATGATCATCCTCTATATTAGAGTCTACCTAACAGATTTTCCTCTAGATGTGTTATTCTTCTATACTTGATTCGTCCTAATAGGTATTCCTCTATATCAGAGTAAATCTAAGAGATCTTCCTCTAAATTGGAGTCGACCTTAGGGTCCTTCTTCTATAAGTATATTGTAATCGACCGATGATGTCTTCCCCTATATCAGAAGCAATCTAAGATATCTTCCTTTATATTAGAGTCTACCTAAGAGATCTTCATCTATATTAGAGTCCTCCTAAGAAGATTTCATCTAGGCCTAGGAGGCCTTTCTCTATGCAAGAGTCGACCTAAAATGTCTTCCTCTATACTAGAGTCGACTTACGATATTTTACTTCATCTAAACTTGAGACGATCTTTGAGGTTTCTCTTATTGACCTAAGAACACTTCATCTAAATTAGAGACTACCTTAGATATCTTCTTCTTCATATCAGAATCTATCTAAAAGATCATCCTCTATATTAGAGCCTAAGAGATCTTCCTCTATATTACAGTCGTCCTAAGAAGATTTCCTCTAGACATATGACTATTTTTTCTATACTATAGTCAACATGCAAGTCCTAATTTATATACTAGATTATAAGTTACAGGTCTACATTTAGAAATAAGTGTTTTCCCTCTACTAGAGTCGACCAAAAAGTTTTTCTTTACACTGGAGTAGACTAGAGTAGGTCCACCACTAGTCGGTACTCCTACAATAGGTCGAGCTCAGAAATCTTTCGTTTGGTTTCCGAAAAAGGTATGATGACAAAATATTTTCTAGAGTCGACATAAGAGATATTTATCTATACTGGGCCAATCTAAGATGTCTCTATAGTAGAATCGACCTGTGAGGACTTTCTCTATATTATAGACTATCATAAAGTCTTCATCCATATTAGAGTCTTCCTACAAACCTTTTATTTCCGGTGGAAGAGTAGTCGAAAGCACAGATATTTATATCTGCTTAAGTTGACCTTCTATAGGTCTTCTCCTATATATGAGTCACTTTAGAGGTCTTCTTCGTATTTAATGTTGTCCTAAGAGGTTTTTTACCACACCAGAGTCGACATAAAAGCCCCTATCTATACTAGATTATAAATTGGGCCTACCTCTAAAAAGAAACAGTTCTGTAAATATATAAAAAATCTAACTAAATCTTGATAAAAAGTTATCCCCAAATTTTCTCAAAAATTAAAATTCTGACAAATTGCACAATAATTTCCAAACCTTTCATCATTATTTAATGTAAAACGATTTTTATTTATATTTGTCTAGCAATTACTAATCTGTCTGTTTTATTTGCATGTTTAAAATTGTTACGTTACAATTCCTTAGTCCGCCCGCCCTTTCCCGACCCGCCTTTTACGCAGAAACACTAAAGCTCCAACACGTGTTTGTGGTGGAACCCAAGTACAAACGCTAGCTTTGTTTCGTGTCGGCAATTTTAAAATATTTATAATAGACTTTCAAATACTGAGAAACAAACAATTAGTGTACATAGTAACAATATAGTTCACAGCAAAAATCATGATGATAATTTAAAATGAATTTGTGGGAATAAATATAAATAAATTTATTGTGACAATAGAACAGTCGAAACTAAAATATTTGTACAAACTTTAATGAACTAACAAAAAATTCAATTTATATGGACCAATTTTAGGTCAAGGGTAGTGGACCTACATATGAAGTTAACCTTTTAAGTCAACCTCAGAGGTTTTTCTCTATAATAGACCCGATTTCAGAGGACTTCATTTATAATAAAGCCATCCACAGAGGGTTCATCTGTACTGGAGTAGTCCTCCGGTGCCTTCCTATGTACTAGGGAGCCTTTAGACAGCTTTCTTTCTAAAAAAATAGGACTCAGAGAAATTCTTTTATAACAAATTCGTCAAATTCAGGGGTCCTCCACCATAACAGGGTCGAACCCGCATGACTTCACTTATAATAAAGTCCATCTGAGAGGGTTTACCCCTAATACAGTACTAAAGTATTTAGGTCACAGGGGTATTTTTCTGTACCAGAGTCAACTTGAGAAGACTTCCTCTAAATCACAAAGAAAAATTGTCATAAAATTAAAGATTGGAGGCAAAGACGTTCCTAGTTTTGAAAACAGTACTTTTTGTACTAAAAATTAAGAAAATATCTTAATATTTCTACAATTTTATATATTTCATGTCGCTAATCTTCAATTTTACGACAATTTTGTTTCTGTGTATAGTCGACTTCAGGCGATTTTCTTCATAATATAGCTGTATAATTTACAGCTCCAGAGGCAATCCTTCATAACGGAGTCATCCTAAAGGGCTTTCTCTTCACTAGAGTAGACTCTGTAGAGTTCGACTCTATAATAGAGTCGATCTGAGAGTTATTACTCTAGATTAGAGTGGATCTTGAAGTTATTCCTCTATACGAGAGATCTTACCTGTAGCAGAACTCTGAGCTCTTCCTCTATACTAGTCAACGCTAGACAGAAGTCATCTGGCCTACTTCAGAATACTGCCTCTATAAAAGTGGCAACTTTAGAGGTTTTCCTTTTTAATATAAGTAGTCGACAGTCAGAGACTATAATGTACTGGACTTCTGAGCGCATCTCCTGTAATATATTCGACTGTAGATGTTTTCCTTCATAGTATTTATATTCACCCTAAGATGTCTCTACTATATTCGAGTCGTCTTCATCCACACTATAGTCCACCTAGAAGATATCCTTTACATTAGAGATCGTCATCTAAAAAATGTAGGCCTCAGAGAATATCCACTATAATAACTTCGACTTCAGATATCTCTAATAGGGTCGACCATCAGGACTTTTTATATAATATAGTCGCCCTCAGAGGGTTTCCCTATAATACTTACACTACTAAAGTAGTTCACATATGTCTTTCTCTGTACTAGAGTCGACTTTTCATCTATACTATAGTCAGCTTCAAAGGATTTTCTCTATAATATGGAAGACTTCAGAGCTGTACATATAATATAGTCGACTTCTGAGGTCTTGTACAATAATTGTGTAGAGTCGACATAGGAAGCCTTCCAATATTAGGAGTGTTTTCGTTACACCACAATTTGTATGGAGACCTAATCGATTTAAAGCATTATTAGTTCGAAGGATTAGTCTACACTAAAATCTTCCATGTTGTTCCTCTATGCTACAGTCAATCTAAGAGACCTTACTTTATTCCAGAGTCTACTTAGGAGGCATTCCTCTTTACCGAAGCAGATCTAGGAAGTCTTCCTTTGTACTGGAGTCAAGCACAGAACTCTTCACTACTAGGGATATACGTGTCCTAACAGATCTTCCTCTATACTCATCCACATAAAACATCTGGATTAGACGTAAAACATCTTCCTACATACGAAGGTCGGCTTTAGAGGTCAACCACAGAGATCTTCATATCTAGAGTCGACAAAAAAAGATCATTTGGTATACTAGATTCGACCTTAAATATCTTCCTATATAAGAGAGTTTAACTCATAGGTCCTCAGAATTTCTGGCATCTTTATTGATAGTATATTTCTGATCTGTTCTGATCCGGTTGTATAAGTAATTGTGCGGTACTCTGATATTACTCATATAGCATATGTTCTCTGTATGTGTTTCTGCAGATACTCTCTCTAGTACCATCTGCACTATAGTAGACCTTCAGAGGTCTTCCTATGTACTAGAGAATGCCTTTCTCTATTCTAGGGAATAAGTCGAAGGTTTTAAATGTTCAAACTACTTTAAGTTGAAACTTTTCGAGCATCAAACCTAAAGTAGTCGCATCAAACATGTAATAGTTGCATTAGACGACTTCAGCTTTGTAAAGAATTAAAGCTTTTAGAGCATCTAATCTAAAATAGTTGCATCAGACGCCTTCAGCTTTGTAAATAATTTATTAAGAAAATTTTATATATATAGATTAAGGATTAGTCAGCATATTTAGTATCAGTATTCGTTCGATAGAGGTCTTTGCTAATTTCTTGATGCTATCGCTGTGGTAATCGAGTCTTTACCCGATCATATGTCTCTGTAACTTTTTTCAACAAGTTTCTAAGGTTCCCTCTGTAGCACTGTAGATCCTCAGATGTCTTCCTCTCTACTGGGGTAGAGCATCAGAGGTCTCCCTATCTTCTAGAGTAAAACTCGGATATATTTCTTGATACTGTCGCTGTTGTAATCGAGATTGTATTCGTATGCCTCTGTGGCCTCTCCAGAGACTTTCTAAAATAACATCTGTATTATAGTGGACTTCCAGAGGTCTTCCGCTGTATTATTATATTCTACGGCTGCAGTCTTACGGCGTTGTCGACTGGTGGACGGATCTGCAGAAATTGAGGCACTAAATATTATACTACATTTAATGCCCCCAGGCATTGTAGCTATGCAATACGCCGCAAGTACTGCTTTTCGACTTAGGGAACTGTCACTATGGTCAGGAATTGGCTACGGATATAGTGTCATTCTAGACACAATTCCTGACCTTCCGGGTATTGTTGATAACGCTATGACTGAACCACCTTTTACCTAGAAGTATCTCACTCGTATAACTGAAAGATCATAATGGAATGGTCATATCCTAGGACATAGGAGATTCGTTAATTTTTTTAAGGACGGTTCCAAGCTCACCGTCCTTGTGGGCTTTGGTGTCTTTTCTGGACATATTTTTTTTTCCGAGGACATATTTTGTAATATAATCGACTTCAGAGATCTGCCCCCATAAAGAATCGCCCTAAGAGGTTTCCTCTACATTAGAATTGACCTAGAAGATATCCCTCTATTTTAGACTCGACCTAGAAGGTATCCCTTTAATCTAGACTCGACCAAGAAAAGAGTCGGCCTTAATCTTTGTTTAGACTAGAATCAATCTGATAGTTCTTTCTCCAGGCTTGAGTCGTCCTTATAGGTATTTCTCTATTCTTCAGTCGTCCTTAGCAATTTTCTCTAAACTACGGTAAAGAGGCAGGATCCATCTCCCCGGCATTTATCTCGCTTTTATTTTCCTTGGAATTTTAGTCAAATATGCTATCTTCATTAATAGCATATTTCTGATCTTCGTAGATCATATGCTCTCTGTATTTTCTCCCGATAGTTTCCAGTACTAGTCTCTACTCTAGGTACTATATTAGACATTCAAAGATCTTCCTCGGTACTAGAGTATAACTCAGAAGTCTTCCTCTAAATTAGAGTATAACTCATAGGCCCTGAATCGCTTAATCTACTAAGCTTATATCATTGCATCACACCTCTTAAGCGATGTATAGAATTTATTGTTGGGATCTTCGTTGATAGAAGTTTGTTGAGATCGAGATTTTATATGTCTCTGCACCTTTCCCAAAAAGTTGCTGTACTGTTGTATATCCTCAAAGGTCTTCCACCGTATTAGAATAGACGTTCAGATGTATTTCTCTATTCTAGAGTATATCTCAGAGGCACCGCTTTGTTCAATATAATTCTAGTTGAAGATTATCGAATATCAAACATAAAGCAGTTGCAAATAGTACAGTCTGAATTTCTGATATGAATTTTAGTTGATAGATTTTTGATCTTCCTCAATATTAACTCGGTTGTTATCCTGCGGTACATTGATGTTATTCGTGGGGTGCATATCATCGGTACCTTCTGCAGAAAGTTTCAAAGGTAAGGCTATATTAGACATTCAAAGGTATTCTTCTGTACTATATTATACCTTCAGAGAACTTCCTCTATACTAGAGTATCACCCAAAGGTCCTGCATTGTTCAAAGAACTTTCAGTTCGAGCTTATCAACCGTCAAACCTAATGCAGTTGCAACAAACATCTGCAATGTGGTAAAAAAACTTAGTCAGAATTTATGGTATGAATCTTCATTGATGGAAGATTTTTGTCTTGATTCTGTCGCTGTAAGCCGATGTTACTCGCGGAGCATATGTACATATTTTCGAAATAGTTTCCGAGGTTACCTTCATCTATAGGTTCTCTCTTCTAGAGTGTAAATCGAAGGTTTTGTAAGTCACAATTTTTGGTATGAATCTTCGTTCGATAGAAGGAAGTTTATCTTTCTTGATGCTGTCGCTAATTGACAGCATCATTCGAAATGGTTTCCGAGGTTACCTTCATCTATAGGTTCTCTCTTCTAGAGTGTAAATCGAAAGTTTTGTAAGTCAGCATTTTTGGTATGAATCTTCGTTCGATAGAAGGCTGTTTATCTTTATTGATGCTGTCGCTAATTGAGATTTTACCTGTATATCATATGTCTCTATACCTTCTCCGGAAAGTTCTAAGGTTCCCTCTGTACTATATAAGGCCTTCAAAGATTTCCCTCTGTATTAGAGCAAAGGTTCATATGTCTTCCTCCATTCTGGAATATAGTTCAGAGGTCCTGCTTTGTCCAAACTATTTTTAGTTGAAGTTTAACATAGAACCAAAGCAGTTGCATCGAACTTCTTCAGCGTTGGTAAGAATTTAGTCAGAATTCTGGAATGGATCTTAGTTGACATTAGATGTCGCTGTTGGAGTCGGACTGTACGCAGATTTTATTCGTAGGTCGTATGTCTCTGTACCTTCTTTTTGTAAAGTTAACTGTGTGATATAGATTCCAAGAGCACTTCCTCTATTCTAAAGCATAATTCGCAGATTTTGCAATGTCAAACTACTTTTAGTTTAAGCTAACCGAGCATCAAACCTTAAGCAGTTGCCTCCACCCTCTTCAACGTTATAAAGAACTTTGTGTCCACCACAAATCACTGAGCAATCACAAATTAAGACTTATACAAATAATTACTCACATTCACCTTACGATAATTACCATACTTTTAGCGGACTTTTCATTTCACGTAAAATATATAATTCTCAACAATCATTGACTTAAAATCTTAGCCACTAGTAGCCACTAACTATTAACTATAATTAAGTTTCACAGCGCCAAGAGTCATCTTGAAAGGTCAATGATAATTACAAAATATAGTTAAGAAATGGATACAAACCCGATATGAAACTTGCAAACAATTGAACCTTTATCACCTGAAAAATTCACACTTACGAAATACGATGAGATGTGGATTTTTTCCATGACGAAATCCAGGCTTAATTGCTATGACTTTGTGACTTGTCTAACTGTGAAGGGGCAAACAAAACAATTTATTTATGTATGTCAATAAGTCGTAAACTTAAGATAACATTAATTTTCGAATGCTCAAGTTACAGTCTAAATGTTTTGGGGGGAACAAAGTCTCACCAAGTCATCAAAAAAAAAAAAAAGAGTAACAATTATTTTCTTTAAACCGGTCTCATATGACAGACATCACGTCACATTTTTTTTTTGTTGATGAGTCGATCTTTTATTTACATAGATATACTATGTGATTTTCTTAGTCATTGTTCTTTTGTTTATTTTTTTTTTGTAAAAATAAAACAGAAAAGTACATATACATGTTGCATACATTTTTAAATTCCGATGTGATTTGTTTTGCTGCTATTAAGTTCAAGGTTATTTCAAAACCCAATACTGGAACCAAACAGACAATGCAAAGCGTCAACAAAATTTCACGTCACTTTTTTTGGTTGTTGTCTACGCTATCATTTACAGGTCTTTGCACTCATTTAATATATTCGTTCATAAATGCATATATGTATGGCATAAATCGAGCGAACGAACAACTCTTACGGTAGTGTCAGGTTTTTTGATATAATTTCCTAAACTTTGTTTTTTTTTGTTTATAGACGTTTGTGAAATTGTTACGAGTCAATTCAAGGTTTTTGTAGGTGGGCGTAATGTAGTACACGCAGAAAACAGTCTGCTCTCGAATTCAATTCAAGATATTCCTCTATACTAGAGACGCCCACGTTAGAGATTTTACTCTATAGAAGAAGTGTCGACCTTATGGTGAAGGGCCTATGTAGGTGTCATACGTGGTGGTGCTGCAGCAGCATTGCCAGTATAAATACATGTGATTGTTTTCAGAACAGCTGAACCAAAAACGTATTGAATGGCAGATTGAGGAAAATCGCATGTGGCAATGCCAAATCAAGCGACGGGGCCGAGATGTTGAAAACAATTTAACTTTCCCGACAAGCAACACCGCATTTCGTGTACATTGGCCCTTAACCATTAGAGGCCTTGATCTTTGCCGCGTTCGGACAACACAAAGGGTTTTTTCTATGATAAGTCGACCACATCAAAGACATTCTTTACCCTCAAATCGACCAAGTCAAACGTCTTAGTTTATACAATGAACTGAAAGGTTCTCCTCTATACTATCGTCTACTCACTCAGAGTCCTTCCTCTACACCAGAGTATAGCTACCAAGATATGGTATTCTATATTAGAGTCGACAAACTTAAAGGTTCTCCTGTAAAATAGCGTCAACCAATAGAAATGTCTTCCTCAATAATAATGTCGACCTTTTTAGAAGCCTCTATACTACCGTTGATCATCTCAGATGTCTTCTTCTGTAATAGGATCGGTAAGTATTCCTCTTATATAGGGTCCTCAATAAAAGAGTCGACCATCTTAGAAGCTTCTACAGGGTGGCTGATATGTATTGCAACCAACTTCAGGTTGCTATCATTTCTAAACCGCTAGTCTGATAGCTGACAGATTTATTTCAGTGACAGTTCATTTTATTGTTTACAAGCTTACAAAAGCATGTTGATCTATTGCATTCAGAAAAAAAGTTATTCGTGATGGAATTCAAGCGTGATAGTGTGATTGCTTTATATTTGGGTGGAAAAACACAAGTGGCTATCGTTAGAGCCCTCCAGCATTTAAATGTGAATAAATCGTTTGTTTCTCGTACCATTGCTCGTTACCGTGATACTGGCAGTGTTGCATCGCGTCCAAAAAGTGGACGAAAAAAATGGTAACAACACCAGAAATGATCCGAAAAGTGAAGGCCAGATTTGATAGAAATCCACGCCGCAGTGGTAGAAAAATTGCTCGTGAGCTGAACATATCGCGAGAAGGGTACAACTCATATTAAAAAATGAGCTTGGACTAAAGCCATTGAAGTTCCAAAAAGTGCAAGAGCTCACCGATGCACAAAAAAGTTAGACTGGAAAGAGCCAAGGAGTTGCTTCGCTTGCACGAAAGTGGCCAGTTACCGAATTTGGTTTTCTCCGATGAGAAGCCATTCCAAATTGAGCAGTTTGTGAACAAACAAAATGATCGGGTTTACTTGCCAAAGAGGTCAGCTGAAAATTTACACCTTCGATTGGCCACCAGAAGTCAAGCGCCGCCGATGGTAATGGTGTGGGCCGCCGTAACGGCCGATGGTCGCTCCTCGCTCGTATTTATCGACCATGGGGTCAAAATAAATGCCGAATATTATCGGGAAAATGTCCTAAATACAGTATTGAAGCCCTGGGCAGACAAACATTTCGGCCGCAGACCATGGATATTCCAACAGGACTCAGCACCATCGCACTCAGCACGTCAACCAAGAATGGCTTAAAAAGGAGGTTCGCCGCTTCATTTCTACTGCACAATGGCCACCAAGATCTCCGGATCTCAATCCGTTGGACTTTTGCGCCTGGGGCATTTTAGAGAATAAGGTTCGCACTAAAAAATACCAAAGTATCGATCATCTCAAGACGGCGCTTCGCCGGGAATGGGCCAAAATACCGCAGAGCCACTTTCGTGCAGCATGTGATTTTATGTTATTTCCGACATGTTTTGCTTTTGAACAATAAAATTAAAAAAAAAATTAAACAAATATAGCGCTTTACTTTGTTGCATTACATATCAGCCACCCTGTATACTACAGTCAACAATTATCGATTTCTTCCCCTGCAATAGGATCGGTGTACTCACATGTCTTCTTTTTCACTAGAGTTGATAACGTCAGAAATATTAATCTATGCTAGGTTTGGTCACCTTATCGATATATCTCTATGCTAGAGTCAATGAACTCAAGAGATATTCCTCTACAATAGACTTAACTTGATCACTGCAGAGTAAGAGTCAGTCACCTCAGAGGTCTTCATATATACTTGAACTTTCTCTATATTAGAATCGACCGAACAAGAACTCTTCCTCAATAATAAAAGAGTCGACCAACTGAAAGGGCTCAAGACTATATTTGATCAACTCACAGATCTTCGTCTACACTAGAGACGACCAACTCAAAAGTTTACCTCTATCTTAGAGTTAACCACTTCAAAATCAGATCAACAGAAAGTGTTTTCCTATTATACAGTCTATTATATTCCTCTAGTAAGACAACCCAGACATTTTCCTTTTTATTACACTAGACCACATCAAGGAATCTCATATTCTACTTCTTACTGACTCTACTCTACACTAGCGACGACAAACTCGGAAGTTTTCTTAAGTACTAGAGGCGATCACCGTAGAGGTGATCTCCACATACTAGAGTCAACCACTTCAGAGACATTCCTTTACACTAGAGACTACCAACTCTAGAAATCAACCTTCATACTATAGTCAACCAACTCACAGGTCTTCCTATATACTAGAGGACCGCCTAAGAGGTCTTCCCTTATACCAGAGTCAACCCCCCTACGAAGTCTTTCTCTATACAAGTCAACCAACTCAGAGATCTTCTTCTATAGCTGAGTCGAAGTTTCTCATCATACTAGAGTCAAACACCTCAGAAACCGTTCTTTACACTAGAGACGACCAACTCAGAAGAGTATCCTTCATATTAGAGTCAACCAGTTCACTGGTCTTCATCTATACTAGAGTCGACAATTTTAGTGATATTCCTCTATATTTGAGAGAACTGTCTCAGAGGTCTTTCCCTATACAAGTCAACCAACTCAGAGATCTTCCGCTATGCTTAAGTTGAACACCATCTATACTAGAATCGACATCAGGTGTCTTACTCTACGTTAGGTTCGACAGCAGGGGTCTACATCTACATACTGTAGTCGATCTACGAATCCTATAGTCCCTATCTATTCCAAGGATAGGGACAGTGATCCCAGATGGTTCACCATTCCTTGACATTTTGGGGTCTAACTGTTACTATCTTCAGCATCTACGCGGTCTGACCACTGGAGTCAGGTGGTGCCTTCGAGGAGCATCGTGGTGGTTTAAACCAAAATCGTTGGTAGAGTATAAGTATAGTCTCGAATGTGGAGTTGCAAATTAACCGGGTACCATAACACATAGAATGAGATGGGAGGGAGAAGTTTTCAAAAGCACAGAATTGATTGGTACTCATGCACAGAGTGTGTGGAGGCGTTGGTCGATGCATATATTCACCCGATCTAAATCTAGAATACCGTCTGTAGTCGACCATCTCAGAATTTTTCCTCTATAATAGAGATGATTATCAAAACTCTTCCTTTGTAATAAAATTGATATCCTCATAAGTTTACATCTCTGTTGGGCCGATTATCGCAGAGTTCTATTATACTAAAGTAGACCACTCCAGATTTGACAGATTAAAACAAGTCTACCTCGATACTAGGTCAAACAATTCAGACGTCTACCCTTACCTCAGGGACATTCTTTACATGGTGACATCAATGGTCTTTCTCTACTATAGTCGACTATCCCAGAGTTCTTCCTCTGTAACAAAGTCGACATCCTTAGAGGATTTTCTTTATGTCAGAGCCGATCATCTCAGAGGTCTTCGTCTGAAATAGTATCAACCACCTCAGAGATCTTCTTCTATAAATTGGAGAACTCTTCAGCGAACTTACCGATTAATATAGTTGACTAACTCAAAAGCCTACATCATTATTACAGTCGATAACACGCGAGAGCTTCCTCCGTGCTTGAGTCCACCAAGTCGACCAACTAAGATGCCTCTTTATATTTCATTCGATCGCCACAGAGATAATTCTCTATACTTAGAAGAGTCAAACATCTCATAGGTCTTCCTCAATACTAGTGATGCCATCTCAGGGTCTTCCTCTATTCCAGAGGCGACCAACTCAAAGATCATAGACCACCTCAGAAATCTAGCTTTATATTTAGGTCGATCAATTCCGAGATTTTCTTCTATAATATGACCGAACAAGTTACAAGTTACTGTATACTATAGTCGACAAACGTAGAGATCTTCCTCTTTATAGAGCCGAACAACTAAGATGCCTCTGTTTATTACATTCGAGCACATCAGAGATCTTTTCCGATAACAGAGTCAACCATCTCACAGGTCTTCCTCAACACTATTCTATAGAAGCATTCTTCTTCTATAATAAAGTCGACTTCCTCTGAAGTCTTCATCGAGTCGGCATTCTCAGATGTCTTCCGCTCAGATGTCTTCCGCTATACTAAAGTCGACAATCTCAGACGACATCCCTTACCCTAGATTCGACAACCTCAGAAGACTGCTTCTATTTTATAGTCGATCAACTCCGAGAGCTTCCTCTGTTATTAGATTCGACCACTTCGGAGATATTTACCGATAACAGAGTCAACCATCTCTTAGGTCTCCCTCAATACTAGTGATTACCACCTCAGAGGTATTCTTCTTTAATAATGTCGACGTTCTCTGGAATATTCTTCTATAATAGAGTAGACATCCTCAGTAGTTTTCCTTTATAATAGAGTCGACATTCTCAGATGTCTTGTTTTATGTCGGAACCGATCACCCCAGAGGTCTTCGTCTATACTAGAATATATCACTTCAGATGTCTTCCCCTATGTTAAAGTCGACCAACTAAGAAGACTTCGCCTTCCATAGATTCGACAACCTCGGAAATCTGCTTATATATTATAGTCGATCAAATCGCAATTTTAAACTCATATTTTTTTAAGTGTAGCAATAATTTCTTTCCGCATATAATTATTCCCCGTAAACCGTATTTAAATAAAACATTCAAGTTCAAGTTTAGGGTATCGCTAAATTGTTTACGTTTCGCTTTCAAACTTGATTTGTTACTTTTTTATCTATTTTTAAAGATGCGAATATTTAAATCGGCAATAAACCACGTATTATGATTCATAAAATACATTTTATAATGATGTGTTTATTATGAATCCATCAAAAATGTTGGATGCGGTTGAAGTGAATACACGTTCAGATGTTTGATGACCTTAAGGTTGAGGTTAATAATGAAATTGAGATTACAGTTTGCACTAAGCTAGATCTAAATTGAAACTTGTTTCAAAACACACGCTCCATAATTACGTGTGAATGGGTAGAGATTTCCGTATTAATATGGAAGTCTGGAAATAACGTTTTGTTGTGCAAAGCATATGATGGACGGAAATCGATATGCTCTTGAGGTCTTCTGTACTGGAATTGACCTTTGAGTTCTTCCTCTCCTTTAGTCATGCTCTTATATTGATGGATATATATCTAGTTGAGTTTGAGTTGTTTTGTTATTCTCAACATAAGCGGCCTCAGAAGTCTCTGTCCTATAAGTACTGCTATAGGAGAGCACAACAGGCCTAACCACTGGCTTAAGTATATGTCCATGGATATGAGACGGTAAAACGTCTCTTCTCTTTAACATAACCTAACCCATTACTATACTAACCTCTGAGGTCTTCCTCTACAGACCGAGGCGACACTTAGGTCTTCCTCTATACTATAATGGACCTGTCTGAGGCCTCATTCTATACCAGAGAAGTCAACGTACGTAGAGAAGTCAACTGATGTGCTTGAGTCGTCCTCTGAGATATTACTATATGCTAGAGTCAAAGTCTCAGTTCTTCCGTTACACAAACGTTGTCCTTTGAAGTCTCTGATGAATAAAGATCGGTTATTTCTTGAGAATATCTATAAGTATATCTACGCTAGAGTCGATCTCTGTTGCCTACCTCCTTGCAAGTGTCTACCCAGTTACTTGGATCGATCTCTCGAAGTCTTTCCCCGTACAATAATCCACTTCAGTAGTTTTCAGCTATGTTATACTCGTCATCTGATATTGATGGATAAATAATGAATAGTTGTTAATTTTTTTCGGTTTTCTTTTATAGCATTCCTCTACACTTGAGCTGATTTTTCCTCTATATTATTATTAACCTCTTCCTATAATGCTACAGCCAATCACCTCATAGATATTCCTCTCAAATAAGGTCGGCCAACTCAGAGGTATTTCTCTATATCGGATACTTTTCATACATTCCATTTTCCAGTGTTGATCGTTGAGGACATGTCCGACAGGATTTAATTGCTGATATCTTTCATTATTCAAGAGTGAATAACTGAAATCTTTGTCTATATTGTAGTCGCTCGTGGAGGTCCAATGTTGATCATATGCTGATATCTTTCATTATTCAAGAGTGGAAAACTGAATTCTTTGTCTACATAGTAATCGCTCGTGGAGGTCTTCTCTGTTCCAAAGTTGCTCACTAATGACTTCTAGGCCGATCATTGAGGTTCTTTCCTATGCCAGTGTCCATTACTGAGGTCTACTTTTCAATAATTTATCATGCAGGTCTTTCTCTGTTCCAGAGTCGATCATTGAGATCGTGCTCCCTACTAAAGTCGACCTCAGAGATCTTCCACCATTCAAGAGATCATTTAAGGCTTTCTCTGCTTTAGAGTCTGTTATTGAAGTTTTTCTAGCTTAAGGTTCCCCACTATAGTCGTCAGTTAAATTGGAGCCATTCAGTAAGTTTTTTCCATAGCAGACTCGATCTCAGTTCCATAGTCGATTATTGAATACCTTTTCTGTTCCCGAATCGACACTGAATTCCGTTCTTTCGATATCTCTCTGTACTAGAGTCGATCTCTGAGATCGATCTATTCATGCGGTGATCATCGACAGCATTATATCCTTTCACTTTTCCAGAGTCAATCATGAGGTCTTTCTGTGTTCCAAAATCGATTACTATGGTACTGATCTATACTAGAGGCGATGTCTGAGGGTTTTTTCAGTTCCGAAGACGAGCATTTCCCTGTTCAAAAATCGATCACTGAAGTCAGTTCCAAAGTCATTTATTAATGATTTTTTTGACCCAAGTAGATCACTGAAGTCCTAATCTATACCAGATTCAATGGAGATCTTACTATATGCAAAAGCTGATCAGGCAGGTCTTTCTCTGTTCCAGATCAATCGCTGAGGCTATAAGTATATATAGTCGATCTCAGAGATCTTCCAAAGGAACTTTCAAGTCGTCCTGTGCTTTATACTTGATTATTGATGTTTCCGTCCTAGAGTATATCACTGTGGCCTTTCCTTTTAGATAGGTTTTACAATATAATCGATAAAAAACCGACCACTGAAGTCCTAATCTATCGATCTAAGATCTTCTGCTTGTAGTCGAAGCTTGAAATTAATCATTGTCTTATTGATCTATAGTACCGTCGATATCTGAGATCTGTCTATATTCATGAGTCGATCATCGAAAGCTTTCCCTGCGGTTTTTTGTCCCAAAATCGTTTACTGATGTAGTGATCTGTACTAGAGTCGATCATTGAGATTTCCCCTTATAATATGTAGAGGTCTTTCTCTGTTCTAGTCTCGACCTTTGGGGCCTTTCTAACTTCGAGTCAAAATCGATTAGTTAGTTCCCGATATATATTGCAGATTGCTGATATATTGCTGATTCTATAAATGTTAGTCTTTGCCATATTCGACCACCGAGGTCTCTTTGATATACGAAGCTGATTACAGAGATATTTATCTATCTCATAGATCATGCAGGTATTTCTCTGTTCCAGAATGGATTACCAAGAATCCTTAGGGTTGAGTCAGTGGCAAAGGTCTTCTGTTGTCATGTTACGATGCATTCTATCCCTCCTCTATTTTCCAAGGTTAATCTTGTTCTGTGTTCCAAAAACGATGACTAAGGCCCTGATATATACTAGAGTTGATTTCAGAAATGTTTCTCTGCTCCAAGGACTTTTATTTCAAACTTTCTCTATTCCAAAATCGATCAGTGAAGTCTTGGTCTGCCGATCTCTGATATATTCTGCTCTATAGCCGATTCTTTAAGTTAATAACAGACATCCTGATTTGAGCCGATCTCTCAGATCTGCCTCTACTTAAGAGTTAATCATAAAAGTATTTTTCAGCGCTAGAGTCGGCCATTGAAATTTTCCTGTCGTTGATTTTTTCTACGCTTTACAGTCGTTCAGTTGCGTTTTCTCTTTTCTAGTATCGATAACAAAAGTTCTGATCTGTCGATCTTTGAGATTCTGTTGTTGAATCTATTCTTGAAGTATTTTTTGTTCTTGCTTCTATCAGTGGGATCTTCAACTATACTAGGATCGATCATAGCGATTTCGATCACCATTGCATTTTCTATTCCAGAGTCTATCATGCAGGTCATGATCTATACTAGAGTAGATCTCCAGAATCGATCACTGAAGTTCTGATCTGTCGTTCTCGGACATTCTCTGTTGTAGAATCGACTCTTGAAGTCTTATTTTCTTCATGTGTTTATCAGCGAGATCTTGATTTATGATGATTGAGCCTATCCCTAATAATATAGTTGATCACTAAGGCATTTTCTGTTCCAGATTCTCTGCTTCGAAATCTATCACTGAAGTTATGATTTATACTAGAGTATATCGCTAAGTTGTGCCTCTATGCAAGAGTTGGTCATAGAACGCTTTTTCTGCCCCGCTCATACTTTAAAGATGTTCTCTAATCTAGTATTGATCACTGAAGTTCTGATGTGCCGATCTCTGAGATCCTCTGTTGTACAATCGATTCTTTAAGGATTGTTTTCTTCTATTATCTGTCAGTGAGATATTAATTTATATTAAAATCGACGATTGAGTTTCCCCTTATAATGTAATCGTTCGTAATGGTGTCTCTCTGTTCCGTATCGATCGTTAAAGTCTTTTTGGGTTTAAAAACGATCACAGAGGTCCAAATCAATACTATAGTTGATTACTAAGATCTTCTCCTGTGCCATATTCGATCACGGAGGTTTTGATATACACTCTGCTCTAGTCTATCACTGAAATTTTTCCTTGTAATAGAATCAATAATTAAGATCTTTCTCTGTTCTAAAGTCGATAATTTAAATGCTTCCCCGTTACAGAGGCGATCACTTAGATCTGGGTCAGTCTATACCTGAGATCTTCTGCTATAGAGCCAATTCATTATGTCTTTGTGAGGGCTTGATTTATATTAAAGTCTTTATCGGCTCTAATGTCGAAAAATGAAGTATTGTTGTGTCTATCACTGAGATCATTTTTTATAGAGGAGTTGACGACTAACGTCTTCATCTGTTCCAGAGTTGGTCTTTTGAAGCCTTTTGTTGTTACAGAATACATCACTAACTGATATTTCCTATTATTTAAGATTTTCTCTATTCCGGTGTATTCTGAGGTTTTTTCCATCATAATGAAGTCGATGACTAAGGTTGCAGGGTCGAACACTGAGGGTTCCCTCGATGCTAGAACTTATCATTGAGTTATTTCTTTATACTAGATTCGATCACTAAAAGATCACTCTATGCTAGAGTTGATCATTGAGACATTCTTTAAATTAGATTCCATCAGTAATTTCTTAATACTAGAATCGATCTCAAAGGCCTTCTTCTGAACTTGAGTCTATCTCTGAGATCTTCCTCTGTATTAGAGTCGATCTCTAAGATCTTCCTCTATACTAGAGTCGATCTCTGAGATCTGTACTAGAGTCGATCTCTGAGATCTGTACTAGAGTCGATCTCCGAGAACTTCCTCTATACTAGAGTTGATCTCTGAGAACTTTCCCTATACTAGAGTCGATCTCTGAGAACTTCCACTATACTAGAGTTGATCTCCGAGAACTTTCTCTATACTAGAGTCGAACTCTGAGATCTTCCTCTATACTAGAGTCTATCTCCGAGATCTTCCTCTATACTAGAGTCTATCTCCGAGATCTTCCTCTATACTAGAGGTGTTCTCTAAGATCTTCCTTTATACAAAAGTCTATCTCTGAGATCTTCCTCTGTACAAGAATCGAACATTGAGAAACTTCTCTATACTAGAAATGACCACTGACTAAGCCCCATATAGTATCGGTTTACTCGAATATGTCTATTAAGTTCTTATTTCCTTCTGTTTTATTAATTATTATTTTGCTTTTTTGTTTTCTTGCAGGCGAAAAGGATTTGAAATGCCCTCGTGATGATTTGTTCCTCTTGCGCTTCCTGAGAACTTGCAAATATTATCCAGAGAGTGCTTTCAAATTGGTAAGACCCATAGCTTCAAAGAGCCATAAGTGTTCATATTAAAATCTCTATTCCTTCCTACAGATTAAACACTACTATTCCTTTAAAATTAAACATGCCGATGTTTATAAGGATCTCAAACCCAGCAATGAGAAGAATGTCTTTGATCATAATGTGATTGTGGTATTCCCCAATCGTGATCAATTGGGTCGCCGTGTGGCTGTGTTGGAATTGGGAAGTAAGTTGGGATCTTCTTCGTTTCCAGGAGAGAAAAAAAGCTAATGGTCTCCCTTTTTTGTTTACAGAAAACTGGAAACACAAGCAAGTTGCTTTGGATGAAGTCTTCAAGGCTGCAGTTTTGTATTTGGAAGCGGCCATGTGGGAACCCGAGACACAAATCAATGGCGTGGTTGTTATCTTCGATATGGATGGTTTAAGTCTGCAGCAAACTTGGCAATTTACTCCCGCCTTTGCTAAGCGTATTGTCGATTGGCTACAGGATTCGGTGCCCTTACGTATCAAAGCCATTCATGTTGTCAATCAACCCAAAATCTTCAATGTGGTATTTTCTTTGTTCAAACCTTTCTTGAGGGAAAAACTTCGATCTCGCATCTATTTCCATGGCACTGATCGGCCATCGTTGTATAAGCACTTGAGTCCGGAAATTTTACCCGCCGTCTATGGAGGCACTCGCAAGGAGCCACGCTTTAACGGAGACCAATGGTATAAATTGTTGGTGCAAGCAGATAAGGAGTACGAGGCCATTAATTCGTATGGCTATAAGAAGTGATGTGGAGGATTGAGGAAGATGCTTGAACATAATTCCATTTTATTGCCAACATTAGTTATTGTAAAATCGCATCAATTATTGTTACTTAGTTAGAGTTTTTTTTAATAGAATTTTAGGTTTTACTAATTTAAAGAAAGAAAAATAACACCACCATTGTAAGATCCAAAATTTGTAAAAATCGAGAGTGTTGAAGGAGACTTAGGAGAGACATGCGGTGAAGAGAAACAATTTCCAACCCAGTGTATAACAAAGCATGATTATTTTGATTGAACAAAGTTTGATTTAAATTCGAAGAAGTTTGAGTCAAACCTTGACAAGTAGTTCGATATCGACCACAGAAAGAAAATCTTGTCCATTTTGTTTTTTGATTCAAACTTCAGTTTGATTCAAACCTCAAAGTAGTTTGAAGCCTATCCTGTTTTGATCAGTAGTTTGATAACGAAGAATGAGCAGCGTTAAACTTTATCCCGAGAAAAGAACTGCAGATCATTCAATTGGAACTTACTGAGATCAGTTTGATTAAAACCTCAAAGTGGTTTGAAGTTCAACATATTTGGATAGATGGTTTGATAAGGTATCATGAGAGGTGTTAGATTATATTAAGTCATATACAATTTGTTGGAAGTATTTGATGGTACATGACATCAATATAAACCAAAGAAAGATAATATTTCCGTCAGGTCAGACAGACTTCTCGGAAAATACCAAACTACAGTATTTACTTTACACTTCCACAGGTTTGATATGACAAGATTAGTTTGATACATCCAACGATAGGAAGAAACAACAAAAGATGTTGGAAATTTTAGGTCGTGATCTGAACATATTTAATGGGAATAATATCGAAAAACTCCGGAAAAAAGTTCCAACAGTGTTCGATGCAACTCAAACGAGTTGAAATCAACTTAATTCAGTTTAAAAAGCCCGAAACCTTTTTCAGCTCAAGCAGTTAATTTCACGAACACACCCTCTTCCCTATCCTAATTCCCATATCCCAATTCCTATTTCATTCTTTACCCTTGGCATTCTTCAAGTCTCCAAATTCCAGTTCACTCCTAACCGATTTACATCACTATCATTTGACACATCTTATTATTGTATTAATTTATTCCTAAATTCGAATATTTATATTTTAATATTATTTATTCGATAAACTATATTTTTATATATTATTTTTTTTTTGTCTGGGGGCTGTTATTAACCTATAAGTTTATAAGGTTTAATGATTTTTTGATATAAATATATATAAATTTTTATAAATATTAAAAAAAAAACAAATGGTTTCTGTAGTTTATAAGTTTGTTGTTGTTCAAGCCAGAATTTGAAAATTGTTATCAAATTAAGGATAAAAAACGAAATGCTTTTGCCACATTTATAAACAATGCGGTATGATTTTATTTAGCAAAAAATAAAAACAAATAACTCGTTCAATAAACAACAAAATAATCAAAAAATAAATTATTTGTTCTTTTATTTCTTATGTGGAAACCATATGCATTGTACAGTTATTTGCCTATAGAAATATGTTAAATAGACACAGAAGTCGTCGTCTAGTGAACTTTGACCCAAAAATTTTTGAAATTAAAATTTGACAATAAACGAAGAAGAAATTACACTAGTCGACTTACATTTGGTTTAAAAGGTTCTTATAACACTTTTGAAATTTGTGAGAATTTTTTTTTGTTTCACCGCTCAAACTTAAAATGGTAATAACTCCTTAAGTAAGCTTCCTGGATTGACAATGACAACATTTTGTGACAACTTATTTTTTGTTCAAATCTTTGAATTTCACTTGTCAAACTTAAAATGGCTATAACCCATTTCCCTAATCAAACTTAAGTGGTTATAAATTCTTAAAAGAACGTTTTATAGCAAAATGGACGACATTTTTTTATGTATTGTTCTGTCTTTCACTTATTTTATTTTAGAGTTGACGACTGACCTCTTTATTCGTTAATTCAATTTATCCGTTAATTCAATTTCAATTTCCCTAATCAAACTTAAGTGGTTATAAATTCTTAAAAGAACGTTTTATAGCAAAATGGATGACATTTTGTTTATGTATTGTTCCGTCTTTCACTTCCCTTTATATTAGAGTTGACGACTGACCTCTTTATGATCTTTGTTTTACCAAATTTACATTTAATTTATAAAGAAAGTTCTGCCGTATATAGATTGCGTTTTTCCTAATATAAGTTCTCAATCGTATATAGATTGCGTTTTTCCTAATATAAGTTCTCAATCTTATATAGATTGCGTTTTTCCTAATATAAGTTCTCAATCGTATATTTGTTCATCTACGATCAGAGGCGTCCAACTTCATGTTTCACTTATCAAACGTTTTTATTTAGTGGCGCCCAACGTTAGCTTTTCTTTATATATATATATGAAAAATACAAGTTTATAAATGAAAAATACAAGTTTATAAAAAATGCAGGGCCCAAAAGCTCGACCGTTTTATTAATTTTTACAAGATCCCTACTATACTTTAAACGCTATGCAGAGGAATAGTCCAAGGAGGAGACGGAAAGATCCGCCAAGAGTGATTCTATTCGGGTGCTGTGAAAGGCGGGAACTCATACGCTGACCAAGAAGTCATGGGAACTCACACATCAAAAAACACCCGAAGTCCACGCGGTAATCCCTGGGTAACGCAAACGATATCAATAAAAAGGAAGTTTCAACTCAGAACCCCACTTTTCTGGGGGTGCTATGGTCATATAGCTAAATTTTACAACTTTTTTGAACATATTCGGACTCTGCTACCAATTTAATTTCATATGAGAAAATTATGGTGTTCCGGGGCCTCTTAGGCCTAATTTTCCAACATTTACCCCAAATGTCACAACCTCACAGTTAAAAAATAAAAATTTCATACAATTTGACAGCTATAACTGTAGGTTAGCTCTAACTGTAGGATAACCGGAGATTTGTGGAATTGGCCGTTAGTCATATTTCGAATATCTACTTCATGTTCTTTTAACGTATTCATTATACAACGTGATCCATTTCGAGGTTCCCTACTTTTTTAAAGAAAAAAACACAGAAAATTCAAATTGAATGGGGAATGTTTATTATCATTTGAAAGAACATTCTTAGGCATTTATTTTTTGAAGATAATGTCTATCAAATGTTGGCCACGGCTACGTCTCAGATGGTCCATGCGTTGAGTCCAATTTTCGATGACTCGTTCGAGCATTTCGACTGGTAACTGGCGAATGACACGCGTGATGTTTTGCTCCAAGGCCTGAACCGAAGCGGGTTTGTCCGCTTAAACTTTAGACTTTACACATCCCCACAGGAAAAAGTCTAACGGTGTGATATCACACGATCTTGGTGGCCAATCGACCGGCCCAAAACGTGAAATTGTCTGCTCACCGAAGTGTTCTCTCAATAAGTCCATTGATGCCATGTGTGGGAAGTGGCGCCGTCTTGTTGAAACTAAATGTCGCCGAGATCACGAGGTTCAATTTCAGGCATCAAATAGTCGGTTATCATGGCACGATAACGGTCGCCATTGACGGTTACGTTCTCACCGGCATAATTTTTGAAGAAATATGGACCGATGATTCCACCGGCCCACAAACCACACCAAACCGTTGTTTTTTTTGAATGAAGTGGCAGCTCTTGAATCTCTTCAGGTTGCTCTTCGTCCCAAATGCGGCAATTTTGCTTGTTTACATACCCATTGAGCCAGAAATAGGCCTCATCGCTGAACAAAATTTGGCTCGAAAACGTCGGATCTTCTTGGAACTTTTCCAATAATGATTGCTGGGTCTCAAGATGGGTGATGGTGTTGCGAATAGTACACTCAGTAGGCCGATTATATTGACCATCAGTTGAGCGAAGTGCACGAAACACATTCCTCACAGAATGTGAATTCTCGTCAGCGTTGCCGTTTTGGTTATTTCCGACCAAATTTGGTCGGATGGATTTGAAATTTTTATATTTGGTCGGATGGTCGGACCAATTCCATTTTGGTCGGTTTTATTCTAGAAAAGATACTGAAAGTTAAAGCCATTCACCGTTTGGAATACCCCCAAATGACTATTGTGAATTCCAATATTTATGTTGATCGCTGAAAGCAGTATCGACCGAAATTGTAGACGAATATATTGTAATAAAAATTAGGTTGAAAGTATTTATTTCAGGTTCGACAAATGTGTTTTGTAGTGGTCTAAAATATCGGCACTGGGGGAAGAATTTTTGCTTTCACTCCTGTTCTGTATTCCGAGAGCGGATTTAAACCGAAATTTTGGTTGACAAATCTCGCCATAATTGCGGAATTTTTTTATTTACATTAAACCTTTAGTAGATATAAGATTAATAAGGAAGAAAAGCAATTGCCAAATGTTGATGTGTGGCAAAAGTATGGCCCATCTGAAGTCGGGAAAATGTTCTTATCTTACTTTTATCAATATTATTGGAATATATCGGAGCAATGATCTTGGGGTTTATATAATTGTAATGTTGGTGTTGAATGAATTTATTGTTGTCTGAATAATGTTCCGTAAGCACAATTTAAATTTCATTTTTATCCTGTTTTTAAATAATTGCATCAGTAATTAAGAGCGAGGGACAAGCTTGTTTAGCTGCGGAGTCCGCATAATTGTTACCAGTTAGACCGATGTATCCAGGTACCCAGCAAAGAATAATTTTGTTTTTGTTGGCTATTACTAAATCTCTAATTTTATTAACCCACTGTTGGTAGCTAGATTTAAGATAGTTTCTAGTGCAGATAGAATATCGGTAAAACTTATAGTTTACCGTTTAGTATCCTTGACTAGTTGTGTAGCATGTCAAATACAGGTAGATTCAGCGGTGAAAATTTAATTTTGATTTCTGGTATTATGCTTAAATTTTGTAAATTTCTAAATTTCACTAATTTCTTTAACTTTTAAAATCCTACAATTAACGAAATTGCGTACTATAGTATTATGGAACTTATAGGCATTCGTCATAAATCACGTTTTAACGTTGCAGTCTGCTCAAGAAATCGTAACTTGTTATGCATTTTTCATCCAAAATCGATATCGTCGTTAAACTGACCAAGTCCTTTTGAAAAACTAGGTCATACCACTTCAGCGTTTTCTTTGTTTTCAGGCGTCTACGTTAAATTAAAGAAAAACTCAATACACATTTCGAAAGACATGTTCAAATTATATTATAAGATTTACAAAAAAAATATATAAATAGACTTCTATCAGTTTTATTTCACACTCTATATTTATATAGGAATCCATTGATAACAAAAATGTGGAAACTATCATAACGAAAATATATTGAAAATTTAAATGCAGAATTCCTTTTTATTTATACACATTTTTTTGCAATTTATAAATTGACTTTTTGCCTCATTGGGGCGAAAAAGACTATCTTGGGAATTTGGCGAAGATATTTATGCTTAAAATACAAAAAATATTAAAAAGCAACGATTTTACTGAAGGAGGTTATATTAAGATTAAGCCATGTTCCCCTCATTTAGATAGACATTTTTTATATCACATAATTTATTGCGATCCGTGAATTTGGGTATATACGATTCAGATGGGCCACATTTTCACTTGTTTTAAAATACATTCAATACTAGCATTTTTTTATGTTAATTAATTTTTCGAAACATTCCAAGTTTCATCAAAATCTGAAAAAGTTGTCACCAAACTTTCCAAGATACCAACAACTTTAATTTTATAAATTTGGTCGGCTACAAGGGATTTTGGTCGGTTTTAGGGAAAATTTTGGTCGGAAAATTGTTTTTCCAGTGACAACACTGATTCTCGTAATAAAGTTGAACGATTTGTAAACGTTGCTCAGGCAGAAGTCTTTCCATGATGAAATGCCAAACAATACTTAACAACAATAACATGACAGCATGACACGACTCACACGTGATCTGTCTTGGATCACCCGTTATATGTATTGCCTTTTTGTGTGTTTAAGGGCCATTTTGAAATTTTTTGTAGTAATTTTAGTGGGGTTGCAAAATTTCGAAAAATGTGGGTTGCGCCCCATAAACTACAGTAGCAATACAGAGACATTTTACTTTCTTTTAATGTACAAATCCGACTTAATTTGTCTATATAAAGGGTCCGCCATTTAACTTTTGTTTTCAACTAGTGCTTATTTCGTGAATGGTAACACTTAGCTCATGTCTGATTTGACAGATAATTAGTTTTATCCTTCCGCTGAACGAATATGTGTATATTGCGACATTACTTTGAAAATCATGGTAATGTTGCAGCATGTGTGCGAAAATTGCGTAAGGATTTTGGAAGAAGAGAAGCACCGTCAGCTCCGTATGTTCGTTATCTTGTGAAAAAAGTGAAAGAAACTGGCATCCTCATCGATAAACCAAAGCGTGAAATGCCAAAAACAATGCCTACACCCGAGAATATTGCTGCTGTGGCAGAAAGTGTGCGTGAGGCGCCATCATCATCAATTCACCGTCGTTCTCAATAATTGAACATTTCGGAGACATCATTGAGACGAATTTTGCATAAAGACCTTGGTATGACGCCATACAAAGTCCAATTGGTTCAGGAGTTGGAGCCAACTGACCATCCAATGCGTTTTCAGTAGTTTTTTTTTATAGAATTTTCAAAAAAAAAAGTTATTTGGCGGACCCTTTACATAGATGTTCTCAAAGGTTTCTAGGAATTGCTGCAAGTTTCTACCTTTGATTTATGTACCATACTCCTACCAAAAACAATGTACATATCACTCACTCACTTCAAGAGTGTCTTAACTCAAAATTTAAAATTTTTGTGGTTTTTTACAGAAATGCGAACTTTGTAAATATCCATAAATTAATCTCAACTAAATTTATTTTATATGTAAACAATCATATTTCGGATTATTCCACCTTTTTATACCCTCACTTTAGTGTGACGAGGGTATATATCATTTGCTACGGAAAAAAGTGCAACACGTTGAAGGAGTGACCTAAGACCCCAAGTATGTTCGG
Source organism: Eudasyphora cyanicolor (assembly GCA_963930755.1). Classification (NCBI taxonomy): domain Eukaryota; kingdom Metazoa; phylum Arthropoda; class Insecta; order Diptera; family Muscidae; genus Eudasyphora; species Eudasyphora cyanicolor. The sequence continues at coordinate 24,424,906 of OZ005737.1, read as the reverse complement.
AGGAAATCAGTTTTGGGTCATTTTAAGTCGAATGAGCAATGTCCGTCCGTCTGTCTGTCTGCTGGCTGGTGCGCACGATAACTCTCGAAAGGAGTAACCGATTGACCCCAAATTTGGTATGTGGTAATATTTTTTTCTATCTCCGGCTAAGCTCGAAGATGGGCCATATTGGTCCACTCCTTCTAGTTAGAGTTGTGTAGTTCGTGAACGAACTAGTTCAATTGAACGGGTCACTATACTGAACTGAACGAACTAGTTCACTCTCCTCGTTCATTTCAGCTCAGTAGTTCGCGATGTTTTTTCTTCAATCATATCATTTCGTTCTCTCTTCTCAGCTGTTATGTGTTGTTTCCATTTTTATGTCATCATGAATGTATGATTCTCCTCATGAATGTATGATTCTACAAACGCCTTTGTATAAGTTTTTTCAACTCATTCCATTCATATTCCTTTAATAGCGGCTGATTTGAACTGAACGAAATGATCTGTTTAAGTAAAGTGAGCTGGTGAGCTAAAGAGCTGGTGAGCTAAAGAGCCGGTGAGCTAAAGAGCTGGAGCGCTCAAGTGAGCTGTTGAACTAAATGAACGAACTAGTTCACTCAATTGAACTGAACTAAAAAGAGCGATCACTTAAAAGAACTATAATACCCAACTCTACTTCTAGTACCTCCCCCACAAAGGGTTAAAATGTTGTGAAATATTGATTTTTTAATAACTGCTATACTACTTATTCGAATCTTTTGAAATTCCACACATAGTATTAACTATGTATAACTCGCTATCAACTCGAGAAAAATGGGCGAAGTCGCCAAGTCCCTTTTGGTACCTCCCACACAAATGCACCATTTTGCACCAAAAGTTAACAGCTTATAACATTAATAACAGTGTATAAAAATACTTGAAATTTTGTACAGTATTATGCTTTTATATTGCCTACAGTCCAGGGAAAAATGGGTGTGGTTGCCACGCCCCTTTTGGTACCTCCCACACAAAGGTACCTTTTTGCACCAAAAGTTAATAGCTTATAACATTAAAACCAGTGTATAATAATACTTGAAATTGTGTACAGTGTAATGTTTTTATAGTGTCTATAGCCCTGTGAAAAATGGGCGTTATTGCCACGCCCCTTTTTGTACCTCCCACACAAAATGCCCAAATCATACCACAATTTAATGTCTCATAAAGTTTATACGAGTGCACATAAATGCTTATAAGTCGGCACAGTGCAATGAATTTAAAGTATCTAATGTTCAGCGAAAAAAGGGTGTATTTGATAAACCCCTTCTGATACCTCCCACACAAATTGACAGAATAATTCGAGTAATATTCAATATTACATTACTCACGAAGTGAGGGTATACCTTAGTCGGTTTACTCGACTGAAACTTTCTTACTTGTTTAAATTTCCTATTTCATCTTTTTATACGGACCTAATGTTACATATGTCGACAAATTTTAAATTTTGGGTTAGGACAATCTCGAAGTAAGTGAGCAATATTTCTTATCCGACTAGAAATACCAAAGAGGTTCTAGAATAAGAGTATGCACGGCGAAAATTCATGTGCAGAGTTGAGTTTTTCTATTGAAGTGGTGGACATAAAGGAATTTTAAATTGATTAAAAAAAGATATGTTCTCCGTTTTCTTTGTTTCAACTAACGTAAAATAATTTTATTTTGTGTGTTTATTGACGTGCATGTGAAAAAGTGAAAGAAAAGCACACAAAATACACGATTTTTCAATAAATTTTTTCATGAACTCATCTTTGCTCACGAGTCGGAATTCACCTTTCGTTGAGGTGAATGAAATGGTATCTCTTCTTATATTGAATCTCTTTGAGAAATACTCTCCAATTATATCGGTGAAGTATAAACTCACCGCAAGCCGTTTTGGTGGAATAAAAATCCAACACTGAATGGTTCTCGGCTATGGTGGTTTATATTCATCGAGGTTTCTAACCGATCCGCGCGGTGAGTATATGATTGGCACCATCTAACGTTACATATCTCGACAATTTTCAATTTTGAGTTAGGACAATCTTGAAGTAAGTGAGCAATATTTCTTATCCGACTAGAAATACTCTTCAATTATATCGGTGAAGTATAAACTCACCGCAAGCCGTTTTGGTGGAATAAAAATCCAACACTTAATGGTTCTCGACTATGGTGGTTTATATTCATCGAAGTTTCTAACCGATCCGCGCGGTGAGTATATGATTGGCACCATCTAACGTCTATTTTTTACGCACAAGTTTATTTAAGGTCACTACAGACGGTCTGATATATATGGATCTATTACAAAAACTATAACTGCAACAACATTAAGGTGGGTATGCCACAAAATGTTATTTCAAGTTGAAAAATGGAACGCTTTTTTACGGAATGTCCCTTTTATATGAATGTGTGTGTGTATAAGCATGAGCAGTTTTTTCCTTATTATTTTTCTTGAAAACAAACACGAGTTTAAATCCTATTCAATAAACAATTAAATGGAATAATGCCGAATTAGAAAATAGTTAATTTAAATTGCAGAAAGGGAATATTATTATTTTTAAGGATTTGCATTATATTTGTTGACATATATAAATTATACTTCCATCCATAAACGGAATTTCTTCTTCCAACTTCTATGGCTGGCAAGAACTCACTTTGTTCTTTATAACCATGTAAAAACGAGATCACTGGCACTGTCCAATTCCATTGTCCTACTGCTTCTGGAGCATTAGCCGTCCACAAAGTATTTCCAGGCTTTCGTCACGATTGTTCTAAACATACAAACGTAAATGTACAATACGTAATTACAAGACAAATTCAATATTATTACATATAGTTACATGCCCTTTCAGTGTTTTGGACATTTTTTGCTTTGCTATGCAATCGGAATGTCGCTCTTCTCGTTTATTTCATATACATAATTATTTTCCGTTCCAAAAGCTTTGCATAAGTTATCTTTATTTCAGATAATTTAATTTAGTATTCTTTATTAGGAAATTTTATTGGTAATATTTACAACAGTTGAATTTCTCGCGGACAAACATGAATATAACTAAATAGGAGTTCAATGCTGGCGGCATTCAATTTGTTTCGGCGTTGAATTAATTTGTAGTAGCGCAAAATGTCATTTTCTCATGTTGAAAAAACATAGTATCACAAATGAAAAAATTTCACTAATTTTTTCACAACTTGGTTTTTTTGTATGGGATTTCAGCGTGAAGTCGGAACATAGTACCGTTCTTAAATGAATGAAAAGTCACCAAACGAACAATGGAAAATCGCACAAAATTAAGTTTGAATTGAAATTTTTTTGGACATGTCTAAAATTAGGTATGGAAAGGATATTTTATCAGTGTTACGGTGGATCGTAACGGTAGTCCTCTTCCACGTAGTGCACCGAATACTTAAACAGACTTCCCTAACACCGGGGCGTAATCCGAACTCGTGCCCATCGGTGTATGGTTTGCAGTCAGAGGTAATTGACTAGTTTTACGGAGCCTTGCTGATACTTCAGCGACTCAGCAAATAACAGGTGTCGGTAACCAGTCCTAGCCAAAATATCTAGGACTATGCTGGGGTGGATATGTATCTCCCCTAGGGCCAAAACTTCAGCTGTCTTAACGGCTGGTAATAATGGCCAAAGAATCAGATAACCTGATGAACCCCTACCTTCGAAAAAGGCTAGAGGCCATAAGGTAACCGTAAACAGTACACTTTGCATTTGTGTTTACCTAAATTTTTAATTTTGTACGCTATTTTCGGTATTTTTACGTTTAGCTGATCAACAAGTTGCTCTATGTTAATGTTATACAAAACCAGTATGGAAAGACAGAAAGTTGGACGGGGCCGAGTGTATAATACCCTACACCTCCCTAACAATGCGGAAATGGGCATTGCGATAAGAATTTGGCAGTGTTCATACATGTAATAACAAAACTCTCTCTGCCGAATTTCTTACTGATCGGATAAAAACACGGTTTCTACAGCGCTTACATGTCAAATCGGGTGAAACATATATATCGGGGCTATACCTAAATCTGAACGGATTTTCTCTGAATTTGGTAGTGTTCATTCACGTAAAAGGGAAACTGTCTCTGAGCCGATTTTGACCAATTTCAATAGGGATCGTTCTTGGGCCAAAAAAGAGAACTGTGCTAAATTTCATCACAATCAAATATGACCTGCACTTTGATTACAACGATACAGACGGACAGAAAGACGGACATAGCTAAATCGACTCAGAAAGTGACTACAAGTCGATCGGTATATTAAACAATGGGTATCTCGTCTCCTTTTGGGTCTACAATTGGCGAACAACGGGAATTTGAATTCAGTCCCACTGCCATTACTTTCGAACTTCTTTTCTGCGATGTTACTTCGTTGGATACTTTCTATTTCAAAGTCAGCAAACATTGAAAAACGATTTTGATTATTAAGATCATAATTTAATCCAGATATATCGATGTCTGATGATGGCGTATTGTCCTCTGGTCTTATGGTGTTTTCTTTTGTGCCAAAAATTGCTTTCGCCGCAAAAATGCCTTTTCGTTTGTAAAAAATGCTGCACTTTGATAGGGTTCGTTTTCTTTTGTGAAAAATTTCGCACTTGCACGGTGTACAAATTCAGCTTTTCAGCCTTGTATTTAATCGAGCTGCCCAACAAAACATATGTTTTTTCAGCGTCGAGCGAATAGCCTTAATATTTACCAGCGTGTGTACGTGCGTATATTTTTTCTAATAAAGTTTGGACAGATGCATTGTTTAGGCGGCGACGTGGAGTATTCTTTGTTCTTAGTTCTTTTTAGTGAGTTAAAAGGCTAGATGGCATTTCCTCGTCCATATGAAATGGTGCTGCAGGCATCAGTAGAGTATATTACTCCAGATGTGATACCCAGAATGTTTATTTAAAATTAGTTTATTGAAATTTATAAAAATGATTAAAATTGCGCTATTATTTTGCGTTCAATCTCTAGCAGAGTTGAGAGCCGATCTTTGGGAAACTCTGACAATGTGTTGTATGTACAGAAAATAATAACTATCGGACTCAAAATGTCGAATGCTAACGTTATCTTATCGTTGAAATTTTTTGTCATTACTATCATTCGATTCTTGCATTCGCTTTTAAAAATTGACTCACTTGACACCCATGTGTCAATTGACCCATGACCCATGTTGTATTGTATTGACCCATGTATTGATCAATGTGTCAATTTCATTTTGGAAATTGAAAGCAGTTTCTTTATAATAAAGGGCCCCTTTATTTTAAAATTTTAATATTTACATTTGATTTTTGGTTGATGCATAATAAAAATAAGCAGAAAATCGCCTAAAACTTTCTTCATTTTATTTAATACAACAAATATGTATCAATTTAGAACGTATACAGTCCATAAATCCCTAATTAATAAATGTAATTTAAAATAGAATTAATTAATTTATTGAATTGGAATTTATTGAATGTGTCAACTTTATTTGTATTATATATATACATATATGTGTATTTCAATATTTTTTTTATGGTACAAAATAAAAAAGTTTTTTGAAAAAATTAAAACTCATTTATTTGCATTATTATATATATATATACATATATGTATTAACAAATGTAATTTAAAATAGAATTAATTAATTTATTTGAAGTCAATTTGCACGTTGAATGTGTCAACTTTATTTGTATTATTATATATATATTAGGGCGGGTCGATTTAAAAATCGTCCATTGCTCAGTGAAAATCGTATTCTAGGGATCAAACTAAGAAACTTTGCCGAAGGAACCATACCTCTAAAACGAATTCTGATGTCACGGAAAAAATCCCACTTTGACCCATTTAGAGTGCTCCAATCGAGTCCAAATGTTTGACCGACCCCCACTCAGTGAAAATCGTATTCTAGGGATCAAAATAAGAAACTTTGCCGAAGGAACCATACCTCTAAAACGAATTCTGATGGCCCGGAAAAAATCCCACTGTGACCCATTTAGAGTGCTCCAATCGAGTCCAAATGTATGGAACCCCCAGAGGGTGTGCCACTGGCATGGGTGGGTCGGGCCTCCAAAGTTAAGGGGGGTCGGTCATACATTTGGACTCGATTGGAGCACTCTAAATGGGTCAAAGTGGGATTTTTCAAAATTTGCCCCTACACTGAAAAAAAAAATAGTAATAAAACTAATGATGACACATTCTTATATTAAGTATGCTACCTCGGCATCAATTCAATGACAATTTTCATTAAAATAATGAAAATTTACACGTTTTTTACGAAATTTTCCTTAATATAAAGTTTTTTGAATTAGAATTAATGTCTATCTAATCATTAGTTTTGTGTAAGCGCTTCTTTAAATGTACGCATTTAAATTAAAGAAAAAAATCATTATTTTTGTGACAATCCGCATTATTTTAAGTAATATTTCAATACTTTTAAGGATTTTCTACATTAACACTACGACGTAGACATGTCATAGTTTTAATGCCGAATCGGACTTAATTAACAGTATGAGATATTTGAGTAATAAATTTAAGGCTATGCTCCCCTTAAAGGAAAAGTTGTCTTGGTGATAAATTTTATGACTATTGTCATTATTTTTAAGAATACATACGTGAGAATTATACAATCTCTCCCTCCATCTCTCGCTCGGAGAATCAGTTTTGTGAATCAATAATTGTTATGGAATGCTAGAAGAGAAAATAGAGAACAGTTTTGTTGTTCGTTTTCTTTAAATCGTCAGTTATTTACAAGCGATGGAAGGAAACGGTTGTCTGTTTTCGGGATGCGGATTGTGAAAAAATTTGATTGCTGTGAATATGTAAGTATACGTGCATACATACGTGCATATTGCACCGAAAATAATTTTAATATGGGCTGTTAAAGCATAGCAACAACAACAAATGAAACCGTCGCGTACATGTGTGTATGCATGTGGTTATGCCGTCGGCGTCACCATCGATCTCTGTGATGCTGTATGTTATTTATGGCGATGTACATGCGTTTTTGAAGGAGATCTTGTTTGTAAAGGTATGTTTAGACGATTGCCTGATCAGACAACATTGTCCGAAAAATGGCGGAAAAATGCAACCCTGTGAACGTACAACCGTGTGAACAAACAATTTTTGTCTCGCAACGTTGACAGAAAAGTCATTGTGAGATAATTTGCAGATTTGTTGATGTGCGAAGTTTATGCATGTGACAACGGCGCCATTGCCAGAAAAACTTTTTATTGGCAGCACTGTCTATAAAATATTTTAATTGGCAATCCTGCATATAAATATTAACAAAATATATGAAATTTGAAGGTTTTCTTGCAATCGTCTGAACAGTCAATTAACATTTGCCTAACAACCTGTCAATTTCCGTACATTTGCAACAATTTAACAGGGTTGATAACGTTTGCCGATCTGGCAATCGTCTGTACACACCTTAAGTCCTGTGAAGAGATTTGTGCCAAATGGATGACAAAAATGTGAGTAATAGATTTTGTAATACTGAAAGAGACAATGGGAAAATGTTTAGGTACGTGAAAAATAATATTATTATCCTGAAATAAACATCTTACTGGCAATTACAAAATTAACAAAACTCATTTTAATTGAAAGTATTTATTTATTAAAAATACCAGCGCATAACGCAGAAATGTAAAATTATTTGTGGCAATATAGAAATTTATTATTAATAATATGTTATACATATAACTATCTTTTTTAATTTTTTTAGTAAAACAATTTTAGAATGGGTATTTTGTGAGAAGAGTGGCAAATTCATATTTCAACGTAAGTATTATATATGAACGGTTGAAATATTTCTCTTATGCTGAGTATAGACGATTGCCAGATCGGCAAACGTTATCAACCCTGCTAAAGTGCTGCAAATATACGAACAATGACAGATTGTTAGGCAAAGGTGAATTGACAGTTCAGACGATTGCAAGAAAAAATTAAAATTTTATATATTTACAATATATGTTGTAAATATTTATATGTAGGATTGCCAATAAAAATACATTATAGACAGTGTTGCAAATAAAATGTTTTTCTGGCAATGGCGCCGTTGTCACATGCAAAAACTTCGCACATATAACAATCTGCAAATTATCTCGCAATGACTTTTCTGCTAACGTTGCAAAACAAAAATTGTGTGTTCACACGGTTGTAAATTCATTGCATTTTCCGCCATTTTTCTGGCAACGTTGTCCGATCTGCAAATCGTGTGTACTTACCTTCAGTTTTCAGCGTTTTCCAATTGTGATATGATAAAATTTATTTGCTTTTTTATGTTTATAGATAATTTTATTTGATTTATTTTCAGAAAAACTTTAATTATTTTAATTTTAGATCACGCAATATTTGAAGATAAATGTGATGGATATATGAAAAATGCAGTGCTGAATTCCATTTATAACTTGCAAAAAAAAAGTGAGCATACACCTACATAGGAACGTTTGAATTGAAAGGAAATAGATTTGGAAACAATATTTGTAAGTATTATGTATTTCTGAACAAATATATTTTATTTGAAAATCAAGAAATTTAATTTGGAACGCATATATTAATGTATTACAACAAAATATATTTGCGAACTGACGTTCACATATAAAATACGTGTTTTCAGACAAACAAAGTTATTGTTAAAAAGTTTTCCAAATATAATTTATTTAAAAAGATTTTTTCCTTTTTTGAATTTTACTTTAAATTTTTCCTTGATTTCGTGTTCATAATTGCTTTATAAGTACTTCATAATTAAACCTGCTGTTAGATTAGGCCCATTTGGTCCAATTTTTGTATCGTTTCCTTTATAAACGGTAATATATGTATGTATATATATTGCCTTCTAATTTGGTCCAAGGGATATTTTTGTTTTACTAAAATCAAAATAATAAGCGTTTTTGCTCAAAAATAATTCTAAATAAGCTGCTTTCTTTTCACGAAGTATTGAATAAAAATAAATATAAAATATTGTCTTCCATATACATATTATATGAAAAATGTAATGTTGACCAAGTGGACTCTTAATCTAGGATTCGTACAGATTTGCTAATCTAACACCAGGGTTAAGAATGTCATAAGCAGCATTAGCTTTTGTTTTACACAAGTAATTTTTAATAAGTTTTTGTAGTTTTGTTTGCTAACAAAACTTAAGATTTTAAAATCTAAGTCACGATTGATTTTTATGAGAAAATTATTTTTGATAACTCAATTTATATGAAAAATGTCACTTTCGCCACTTTCAAAACAATCAGTTTCTATTATTAATATTTTTTTTAACTTTTAGTACAGCAAATTTTGTATGGATCTATTATGAGAATTTGTGTCGTAGAAGAATGACTAAATATTTCAGTGTAAGTAAGTATATTCCAAAGATTTTAATATATCTCTTATCTTTCAACATTTTGTGACAGTTATATGATAAAATTTATTTTAATACTTTATCGTATATAAATCACTCTGTTTGATTTCTATTAAAATTATTTTTATTTTAGTTCGCACAATTGAACTTTATTGGATATATGAAAAATACAGTGGGGAATTAAAATTTTACAAATTGCAGGAAATGAGTGAGCATCCAAACTATATGATATAATAATATAATATTTGTTTTATATAATTTCTATTTAAATTCCAGCCAAATTCTAGGTTAAAAATCATTAAGGTCGGTTCCGATAAAAATTGTTCATGGACAACAAATAGAGAAACGAATCCCGCTATAGAATCGATACATAACAATACAATATTCGAATAAAAGTCAAACTTTATAGTGTGTTGCCGATTTGTCTATATTCAATTACTTATTGTTTTAAATTATAAAATGTTCAAGGTTATCCGTAATATGTATTATATTTTTTTTGTATTTTCCAATATAAAATATAACAAATAAAATATTTATTTAGAAAGATAAAGTGTTGTGTTATAGAATTTTCTATGAATAATAAATGATTTCAAAGAAAATGATTCGTTTAAAAGAGTAACATTATAATCAATATAATGTAAAGAATTTGCCATGCATATTTAAAAAAACTGTATTTAAATTCATGTATGCCTTAAATTAATTACAACTATATTCTTATATCAAGGACAAACATTTTAAATTTTATTACGATAATGTTTTAAATTATATGATATTTTACTAAAAATACGCACGCGCCATACATACTTAAATGTACGCTAAATGTGCTTATTTTAAGACCAAACGTAATTAGTTTTATTACCCAAAATTCTTAATTCTATGAAATGCATCCTCAAAACAAGTACTATTCACGTCTTTAAATTAACTATAAAACCTTCTTATTTTTATAGCGATTGTCTTTGGCTCGAAATCATTGCCGAAATCTTAAACTTTACGAAAAATTCATTGATTTTCAGTACGCTTTTTTTTAGTGTACCCAAAAGTTCGACCCACAAATTCCGGGACATCAGAATTCGTTTTAGAGGTATGGTTCCTTCGGCAAAGTTTCTTATTTTGATCCCTACAATACGATTTTTCACTGAGCAATGGCGACTTTTTTTGCCTCCCCACAAATCGACCCGGCCTAATATATATATATGTATTTAAATATGTATTTAAAAGTTTATTGAAAAGATTAAAACTCACTTAACAATTTGGGATTTGGGGGCAAGCTAATAGAATCTAATTATTTGGCTTTAAAGTTGAGGGTCTGGCTTTTTAAAGTTGACGGTCGGGCTTCTTAAAGTTGAGGGTCTGGCTTCTTAAAGTTAAGGGTCTGGCTTTTTAAATATCTACGACGAATATCTCGAAAAAGACGATATTTTTTCTTTTCTTTTTCATCCATCGTTTTTGCTCACTCCTCTTCTTCACTATGGAATCTACATTTTTTTCATTTCTTAACAATTTCGCAGCATTTCATATATATATGCCGCAACATTGTCGCCGATTTTTGCTATATATTTTTTAATTTTATATATATATTTAGCTATTAAATAAATGCAGTGGTAAAATTTCCTGGGAACGCGCTCTGTTCCTCTTTGTTTGCGCTGGAAGGAACAAACCATAAGACCCGACGAAACGGTTGTGAAATCAGCTGTATGTCACACAGATCAATGACAATCGAAGGTATAGACGCCCAATCGCAGTTGACTTTTAAAGTAAGAAAAAAGCTTTCTGTAGATGGCTACCTAAAAATATTCTCACTCGCATACAAACGTACGCGAAATTGACTTTTCCCCCATCTTGTTGAAAAAAAGTTGCAAATACACTAGGATGTCTATACTTTAAATTGTCATTGCACTGATCAATGACAATTTAAAGAAAAAGGTCGAGGGGGCTACAAATATACCAAGAAAACATTCGAGCCATCTAGCTGAAATTGTCTATGCCAAATTTCGAAGAAAAAAAGCAATATTAAAATCGTGTCGTGTTTGGGCGAAAGCAATAAATCAAGTTTGAGCGTTTCTTTGCCATCATTTCTTATTTTTAGATGGTCAGAATTTGTAGCATCTTTCGCCATACATATATACAGTAGGGTCGCAATTTTGTTGAATTTCAAGGAGTGCCGGGCGGAATATTGTACCTCTATCTCTAAACCACGAATGCTGAAAATTTGGGGAGAATCGGATAAAGTTAAACCGTGGCGCTTTGAGGTCAAAGGTCAAATTTTTGGAAATTCAGTATTTTTATCCAAACTAACCAAGTTTCGGTTATTTTTCATAGGATTTTGATGACATTTTTTGAAATTGTTACACTAGCCCTAGCTATAAAATGGTGCAATTTTGAGACAAATTGGATAATGCTAAACCCTGTGAACAATAGGCCAAAAGACAATTTTTGCATATATAAAAAAAAATTATATTTTTCAGGAAATATTCTGTTTTTTATAGGGAAATTGGATGGCCTGGGGTTCCAAAATGACACATCTATATTTCTTAGCCACATATTTGTTTGAAAATATACACATAAAGTTCAATAGGTGTGGAAATCATATTTGTTTTAAATAATATAATTTTGCTGTTAATAATAACAATTTTGGTATACTTTATTTAAAGTCGTTCTTTAAATCTTTTAAATTGGCTTCTTTTGAATATGATTGCCTATAGTGTTGAAACAAAAAGTAATCGTATTTTAAATATCAAATTAAATATCAGCTTAAATTCTTACTTTCAATGTTGTCTCTGCTCCTCATCCTCTCTGTCTCTTGTCTCTGCTTCCTCTTTCGGCACTGTCATTTACAACATTTAAGTTCCTCACGATATTCCTTCCTCGTTTGTATTCATTTGAATCAACGCATGCATGTGTGTCTTTTGAGAAAAGATTCATGGAAATACCAAATCTCTTAAAAACCCTTTTTGAGTTTTTTGAAAATAAATCTTCCAGGATTGTAAACAAATCCCTAGAAATAAAACTGCTTAAATTTTCCTTTTTTATTCTTAGCTTTTTCGGAATTTCTTCGTCTTCTTCCACACCTTTATCGTCATCGTCGACAGACATTTAAGCTAACAGTCTGCATTTAGTTCCACTATCAATTCTATCATCGAATAGAGCAAATCCCACGCATTCCTCACTTAGATAATACAAGTGATTTAGTATTTTCCTAATGGCTGTATCAGCAATCTTGTTATTGATTATTTGGTAATTATCTAATTTTCTTAGAAACGCCAAATCGTTTAAAGCTGCTTTATCTGCTTTGTTTGCATCAAACCAGTAAATAGTATAACATTTAATAATGAAACCTTGGGGCTGATGCTGAGAGTCGATAGCGTTCGGAATAATGGTCGTACGATCGAAATTTCGTACTTTTGGTATTCTGTCAGACGATAGCGCACAAAGTGTATCGGAATTTCGTATGCTATGAGCCGATAACGCTTAAGCTGTCACACGCAAGCATTCGCACGATAGCATTTGAGCTATCGCAAAAAATTTGGCGCCAAAAAAAACACAAAAAGGTACTTCACACTAAATATATGGTCACCACTATCGCAGACAGAAAATAGAAAATGTAAGCAAAATTGTTTGTAAGTTTCTTAAATAATTTATGTGTTATTTTAGGTCGAATTTAACTAAAATAAACTTTAGGCAGAAGCAGATTTTGGGTGAGTTTATGTCGGAGCATTCTGAGCTAGCGAAAGGAGTAATTACTTGTAGCGCTCAAGGAAGAGCGACTGTGAATAGGTTGTGGGAAAATCTTTCTATAAAACTGAATGCGTCGGGGACGCCTACTAAGGACTCCAAAGCATGGCGTAAAGTATGTGTACAATTAAAAATATTTTGTTCAGGAACTAACATTTAATTGCTTCTGTGAAGGTTTATGCTGACCAAAAACATAGGGTGAAAAATAAGTTAACATTCAACAAACTATCAAGACTGAGAACTGGTGGCGGACCATGCGAGGAGAAACATTTAAGTCAAACTGACGAGTTGATTTTGGAAGCTGCAGGAATTAAAGATGAAGTTGACGGCTTTAAAAATTTAAATAGTTTTGGATGTGGTTCTCCAGAAAAAGCTGAAGCAATTTCATCAGAAAGAACATTGGATGAAAATTTGGCTTACTTTTTAAGTTCTGATGTTGATGAAGACCAAACAGTCAACAAAAAGTCTAAGCCATTTGTAAAACAAGCTAAGCCAAAGGAAAGCAAAACTAGTTTAATAAAGAAAAATATGGAGTCTAATGAAGACTATCATTCACAGATGCTTCAAAAAATGGATATCCTTATAGAGATTAAAAAAAGTCTCTGGAAATGAAGTAGAAAGATTTTGAAATTAATATGCAAATAAAACAAATTGAATTGTTAATCAAAAAAAAAAGAGTATGAACTCTTAAATAAAATTTATTTTTAATACAAATGTAGAATAAGTTTATATGCAGCATGAGTAAATAAATTATTATTATTTATTTTTTTTATAGAAATTGTATTAAATAAATGTAATACAGGAAATACTATGCGTTTCTTTAACTGTTACACAAAGATATTTTGATGTTGTCTCTAATTTTCTTCCCTATATTGGTAATATTAGCGTCATTGCTATTGTCTATTTCCGATATATTCACTTCCACTGGCGTTTGAATGTTTTCATAATTTTTTACCTTGAAGTGAATACATATATTATGTAAAGCGGCACAAACGTTGGTAAAGCTTGCTATTTTTTCAGGCAAATATCTACTCAATTTATCATGGCATAGAATTTTCCAACGTGCTTTCATTATTCCAATGGTTCTTTCAACTACACAACGCGCTTGCGAATGAATATCGTTAAAATGAGATTCCATTGAACCTTCTTGAGGATTTCTGTATGGAGTTAGCAACCACGGTTCCAGAGGATAACCTGAATCACCTAAGAAATAAATATAAAGCGTCTATACAATTGATTGAGTTATAAACACTAAATATAGTAGCCAGCCATTTTTTAAATTTCTGCTATAAGTTTCAGCGAGAAGTGCTCTTTCGTTGGATTTTTTCCATACGAATGAATCATGGGCGGCACCACCATTTTTTGAATTAATGGCCAAAATCCTATATTGATGGTCACATATCTTAATTAAAAGAAATTTAATAAAAATTCATACTTTGTATATAACTCACACTTACAACCATTGAATTAAGACTATGGAACGTCTTCCTGTTAAAAAACATTTTCTCCTTTTCTTTTGGTTTCTGCAATCCAATATGCGTTCCACCAATACAGCCAATTACTAAATAAAGTAATCATGAAAAACTTTATTTTTTTAGTGTGTTTATTGCAAACAAACCTCCCGGAATTTTGTATTTTCTCAAAAAATACTCCTTGCAGCCGTCACTTTCTTCAGCACAAAATTTAATAAACTTCTGGCACAGCTTTGTCTCTACTTCCACAATAAATTTTTGTAATATTCTACTTATTGCACTTTGACTGACACCAATAATAAAATCATTTCCAACATGGAGTTGGAAGCCCCCAGATGCCAGAAGAGACAGAGCTGCTGCCAGTTGTATTTTTGGTGATACACTTGTTGAAATGGCTCCGTTAAATTTAATTTCTTCTAGAACATAATTGAAGGCATCTTTTGATAATCTGAAACGCTTTACAAATCTAAGAAAGAAAAATTAAAATTTTTATCAAGATATAATTTTGTAACATACTCTGAGTCTGCCAATGTTAAGGGATCACTTTTCATACGGATTTGTTTTCTTATATCTGTTAAATTACACTCTTCATCTTCATCCGAAGAAGATGAAAAACAAAATATACTCCGATTCATTGTTTAAGTTTATAAATTTTAACTTTTATTTGTTTTTAACAATTTTGTGTTTAATATTCTTTGTAATTTTCGCGAAACATATGGTTTTTATTTACGCTTTTTTACAGTGTTGGATAACTTTTTTTGCTTCCGCATTACAGCACTAAAACACAAAACGATTCGTTACGTGTCGCCTCACAGAATTAGAAAATTGCGAACGATCGGAATTAATTGCGAAATGCAATTATTCCGCTATCGACTCTCAGCATCAGCCCCCTGCTACTTCAATTAAACCATTTATTTCGGAGTCTATCATTTGTTAAATTCGGTTCGAAAAATTAATATTTTAAGCAATAAATAGCCTTTGCCATCCATCTTGCTTGATGTAGAGGACCTGGCTTTGTAAATTTTATTCCTCGAAGAGGGCTTCCACCGAGGAATATTATAACTAGCTCCAAAAATTCTCTGTAGTCATCTCTTGGGAATGATTCTTCAATTTTGGCCAGTGCAAAATTTAGAATTTCTCAACAATCATTTCCTATTATCTCATTAATTCTGGGATGAGTCAATCCTGGCAAAAAATTGTCGTGCTTTATTTCTGGCCAGAATTTTTTTTGAACCTTTTAAAAATCTGAATGTCTGGACCAGTGGCTTGTTCAACATTTGCCTCTTTAAACACTGCAGCTAGGACAATTTCGAAAATGTGGTGTCTGCACCCTAGGAACAATATATTTCGTCCAATAGCTTTCTCCAATTGCATGGTAGCACCTTTAAATCGACCAGTGTTTGACGAAGTTGTATCAAAAACAAATGCTTCCGTTTTTTTCCAAAATATGGTTTTCTTCTAAAGCATCATAAACCGCAGAGGATATTTCCAATCCGGTTCCTGAAGGAATGTCTGGCATGTCTATAATTTGCTCTAAACCTGGAGCCGTTGCTATAATTGCGAGACGGTCTTCCTTTTTTCCACTAATTGACGTCAGCAGTTTCGTATCCCAATGGATGGTTAAAGGTTGATCATTAGCCGAAAATAATTGCATTATTTTTTTACTTTGCTCTTTTCTTAAATGGGCTCGCTGTAAGCGTATGGTATTGCGGTTTAAAACGTAATCAGACGCTTTAAGTCCAACTGCATCCATAAATGCTACAAATAAATGGACAGTGTCACGATGACTTACTTTTAGTTTGTCGAGAACGGCAGCGAGTCTTGGAGTTAAAATGTTTTTTTGTGAAGAAGTGACGTTTCGCTCTTGGAGTGTCAACGGTATATTCTTCATCTGACTGTGGCTCGTCTTCGGTTTCAGAAAATGTTGAACTTAAGGTATGAGAGATATTGCAAGCTGCACGGAATTTTTAAAAATTTTAACACAACATTAAATCAAAAAATTATTATAATTGTACGTGTTGAAGTTGACGGTTGCTCTTGATACAGTTTCTTCTCGCTGTTTTCTTTTCAATTTCCTCTCTTTTTTTTTTCAAATTGGCATCTACTCCCAACATGCAACCTTCCCGTCTTTGTGTGATCAAGAACTGTCTGTCCTCTTCAATGTTTATCATTTTCATTGCATTTTGATGAGCAATATCGAATAAATCAGATAATCCATTCATCTCTGAAGTTTTTATGAAATATTGAACATTTGGATCTGTTTTTGGCAATATTTTTCCATTCCGTTTGTAGGCCAATTAGTTTTTTTGCGGCTTTATGGGACTCCTGAGTAGGAATGCGTGCCCTTTCCCAAAAAATTAAACACTGATTTATAACTAAACGCGCACTTTCTTCAGTATTTATCTTTTTTATCCTAATGTTATAAAAAAGTACTTTTAGGCAGTCTACCTTCGATGGTAGTTTACTTCCTGTTAATTCAGGTTTAGGGAATCCTATTAAATAAATTTCACTTCTCAACGATGCCATTATTTAATTTATAAACAAATATTACTAAAACACAAAGCTTCCTAACCGCCGGACCAATTAAATGCACAAATTACTTTGTAATAAATATATTGGGATATAATCTGCTACTTGTCGCTGAATTTCAAATTCTTTTTAATTTCTTCGGTATTTTAGTTTTGTTATTTTTGTATTTGGATGTGTTTTCATTTCTTGCGTCCAAGTACCGTTTTTAATATTGTGTATGTGTTTGTTGAATTGTTTGTTTTACCGTTTAGTTTGTGTTGTGACGGTTCAAACTTTTTTACAGAAGTGATGCGTCGCATCCAAATCATTTTTGAAATGCAGAATTTTGTAAAAGTAGACTTATGGCCTGCGGTTCGGATCTTTTTATTTATTTATTTATGGATTTAACGTAATAATTTCACCAAGCTTAAAAAATAAAAGGAACAGGTAAAAGGGTAAGTTTCAGTTTTGTCTAAAAATTCAAAAATTTTCTTTTGACCTATTGTTCACAGGGGTTATCATTATACAATTTGTCTCAAAATTACACAATTTCATAGCAAGGGCCAGTGTAACAATTACACCAAGTTTCATCCCAATCTCATCAAAAATAACAAAGTTTCCAGACAAAGTTTGGATACAAATAAAAAAATTCTAAAAATTTGACCTTTGACCCGAAAGCGCCACGGCTTAACTTCATCCGATTCGCCCCAAATTTTCAGCATTGAAGTTTTAGATATAGAGGTACAATATTCCGCCCGCCACTTCTGAATATTATGCAAAAAATTATTTCCTCAGAAGAAAATGCCACCCTAATATACAGAGCCTAATCTAAGGGGTCTGGCGCCCAGGGCTAATATATATTTATTATGCTCCCCTACACAGAGAAATTTTATTATTAAATTGGAAGAATAACACATCCAAAACTAAAGAATTGTTTGTACACAATTTACAAAAATAACATGTTTCGTAACATTTATTGTAGAAAAAATCTGTCCGTAGATGTATGACGAATAGTTTTGTTGAACGTTTCGACAATACCCAGTAAAAATTTTTCCGAAAAAGCAATCGAGTAGGGAATTAAGCAGCTTTGTGTGTACTAAGGGATGAGACTTCCGGAACTAATTCTGAGTTGCTGAAAAAGAAACGCCTTCTTTTTTCGACATTTTCACCAGTTCAGAAAAATAAATATTTTTTTCGTTTCTATTTTTCTTTATTTTCTATTTGTAATTTTATTTTTATACAATTATTTATTTTTTATTTCAATCCGACGAGGATTTGAACCCTGGTTACTTGTTTCGTGGAGCAACAGTCTTGCACTCATCAACGCTAAATTCTACTAAGTATTTAAGAAACCGAGATTTTTTTCGATAGCCTCGCTTCCTTTTTAGGATTTTTGAAATTAAGCTGACAATTTGACATTTCTATTTTTAGACTTGCTTACTTTTGCGGATTTTTGGAATTAAGTTCTCCATTAGAAAATCCAGAAAAATATAGCACATTATATACCGGAACGAAAAAATACAATGAACAATTAATGTCTTGGCGCCAGTTCTACAGTTACTTATATATATAGTAACTGTAGAACTGGTATATAGAATGCAGATAGCAATACTTAACTGACTCTTGGCAAACGAAACTGGAAGTATTTTTGGGCGAGTCAGTTACAGTATATACCAGTAATTTTTCACTGGGTATATTTCTAAGGTGTAATTTTCGTAATTTTTTAAAGTAGAACATATTCTACAAAGTTGCATGACATTGCGTGAAAAAACTTCATTTAAGAAGTCAATTTAGTTTTTTTAAAAAAGTTATATGAGGATATAAACAAGTCAAACAATGATGTGAGATAGTCCGGCCTTGGCCGCTGATGGATTTGTTCTATTCATAGAGGGATATTATTTGGTGGACGAATGTAAAATATTTAGAAACATCAATTCTGTCATTTCTTAATTTTATGAAAATGTATATTTTTGTCAACATAAAAATGGGAACGGCCAAAAATTTTACGCTCCTCATGTGCCTTGCGCCCCGGGGCTTCAGCCCATTAGCACATATGATAGACCAGGCACTACATATACATATAGTAATCAAATCGGGTTAGTATATTTGTAAACACCGATTAAGAAACACTGCGTATAACATTTTATACAAAGCTATTTTAAAATTCATATGTATGTGCAGAAACAGCAGAAAATTTTCCAAAATTGCCAGACCTACCTTAGTATTTCGTCCATAACTTTTACAAATATAGAGTGCCCATAAAAAGTCATTACGATATAAAAATCATCCCATTTATTTGGAGAACTTAAGCAAATTTAACCTTTTAACTTTCAAGTACTTTTTCGTAAAAATAAGATTTAGTTTAGATTACAAGCTTTTATTTTGTATAAAGTAATATTAAACTACTGCGGGGGCAACGTTTTTTTATATTTTATTGTAAGCCCCTTGGAGTCTATGCGAACCCAGATATAAAGATCCCATCACCAGAACTTTACCGATATCCATATTGCCCAAATCTCTCATAATCGCTTTCATAATTTTCAAACAATTTATAGAATTGCGGGCCATACGATTGTCGTGCTGAGCTCAAAGTGCCGCCATAACATTCCGGCAAGCAATCGGGTGATATATGCTGATGCAACGTTGACATATTTTTGCCATGGAAATGTATCAGTTTCGCGAATTTTTCTAGTATAAAAGGTTTGCTCAAAGCAAAAACCATATCGAAGAGCTTTGTTTGATTTACCACATGATATCCTTTGAGACGTATACCCATGCCTCCCTGTAAGAAATCCGCCAGAGATTTCAGATAATTTGGAGTAAATAGCAAAGCTTGGCGTAGGGATAAATCCAATACATCCAAAATTACAACAATTCCACAGATTTGGGTATCTGGTTCGGAGCGCAGGTATTCGGTATCGACAGCAAAAGATTTCAAAAGTAACTCTTTTTCGAATCCCAATATTCTGGCAAAGAAAAATTAAAGAGAAAATTATAAACAAATAAGCATCCAGTTTTTATTTAAACTCACTGCCCGAAAGTGCCACATATAAACGTCTGCCTTGTTGATCACGCTGAGGCATTGTGGAACCGATGTAATCATGTTGGACTTCCTTAACAGTTTCCAATCTCAAATTCTGAAAACTGTTCTTGTATTTTTGTCGGCAGTTGAAATAATTTCGAATCTATAAAAAAGGATAATGCATAAGAAATCTCAATTGAAAGACTTTTGCTACTAACGTTGTTAATTTTTGTGGCGCTGAATTTTTTCTTTATTAAATTGAGCAATGGGACATTTGGATAAGGAATGTTTTGTCTAACTTTCCATTTGTAGCGCAGATTCCGGATAAAAGTGAGCTGGTCTTAAGAAACTCATAAGCCATAAATCGTTGTCCACGGGACAATCCATATTAGGTTCTTCTGTAATTTGGAAAGTAAAATATATTAATTGATATTTAAGTTATGATTTGAAGTAGACCATATTATGATCGCGAAGAAAATATTATGTTGAAAAAAAAAGAGAACATAGTAGGTGTCCAGACATATTACTTTATGCTCTGCCAATATGATCACAGCAACCATATATATAAAATTATGAATGCATAGCATTAAATATTTAAACCATCGATAAGGTTACGTCTATGCGTACTACAAAGTCGGTGAGTTCACCTAGATACACATACATATATATATGTGTCCTATGAGAATTTTTGAAAAAAAAATCAGTGGCGGAGAAAATTATAATAAGAGCTAGGTTCGTAGACATATTTTCATTTAAAGTTATTTATATATTACTTAAATAGTGGCGAAGACAATTATAACCAAAAATCATATATGTGGACATATTTCATTTAAAGTTATTAATATATTACGTGATTAATTCCCTATATAGAAAGTAAAATATATTAATTGATATTAAAGTTTGTAATTATTTTTTCTACAGATCTTAGTGGCAGTAGAAAATAATCGAATGAGACCTAGGATGACTGAAGTGGAGAAGGGTTTCATTTGAAAGGATTTATAGTAACATACAAAGATAATGCTATGTACAGACGATTGCCAGATTGAACAATATTGTCAGAAAAATGCAACCCTGTGAACGTACAACCGTGTGAACATACACTAGTTATCTTGCAACGTTGGTACAAAAGTAATTGTGAGATAATTTGCAGATTGTCTGATGTGCGAAGTTTATGCATGTGACAGTAAAAAATTTTCCGAAAAAGCAATCGAGTAGGGAATTAAGCAGCTTTGTGTGTACTAATTCCCCACTCGCTTCCCTCACCGATTCTTTTATAAAGGGATGAGACTTCCGGAACTAATTCTGAGTTGCTTAAAAATGAACGCCTTCTTTTTTCAGTTCAGAAAAATTAAAAAAAATATTTTTTCTTTCGTTTCTATTTCTTCTTATTTTCTATTTTTAATTTTATTTTTATAGACTTATTTTTTTACAGTGCATGCTAGCTCTCTGCACCATCAACGGTCTTACACTCATCAATGCCAAATTCTACTAAGTATTTAAGGAAACGAGAGTTTTTTCGATAACCTCGCTTCCTTTTTAGGATTTTTGGAATTAGGCTGACAAATTGGCAGTTCTATTTTTAGACTCGTTTACTTTTGCGGATTTTTGGAATTAAGTTCTCCATTAGAAAATCCAGAAAAAATATAGCACAGTATATTCCGGAAGGAAAAAATACAATGAACAATTAATGTCTTGGCGCCAGTTCTACAGCTACTTCAATAGAATGCAGATAGCAATACTTAACTGAATCTTGGCAAACGAAACTGGAAGTATTTATGGAGTCAGTTCTCAGAGTCAGTTACAAAAATAAACAGTAATTTTTTTACTGGGTGTCTATAAACTATTTTTATTGACAATCCTGCATATAAATACTTACAAAATATATTGTAAATATATGAAATTGTAAGTTTTTCTTGCAATCGTCTGCACTGTCAAGTCACCTTTGCCTAACAATTTGTCATTGTCCGTACATTTGCAGCACTTTAACATAGTTGATAACGTTATCCGATCTGACAATCGTCTGTATATTATAATACACGCAGACAAAAAATCTATCACATTGCAGGTTTAGGCATATTATGGATTGCCCATAGGGAACATCATATTACTATTATAATAGGGGGACATAGAAATCATAATATGGTTCGATGTAGACCATATTATGATCGCGAAGAAAATATTATGTTGAAAAAAAAGAAAACATAGTATGTGTCCAGACATATTGCCATTTTACGTTATGCTCTGCCAATATGATCACAGCAACCATATATATAAAATTATGAATGCATAGCAATAAATATTTAAAGCATCGATTAGGTTAGGACTATGTGTACTACAAAGTCGGTGAGTACACCTAGATACACAGACATATATCGATACCTCCATTCTAAACTATGCAAAACGGTAGTTTCTCAGGAGAGACGATCAAAGTTTGATGATTTTTTTTTTAATTTGTGTGGAATTTCTTTATAATGCAAACCGAATGACCTGTACTATTCTGTGAATAACACCAAATTTTGACTGAATATAATTATGAATATTTAGAAATCAAAAATGCAATTGGAATGGAGGTATAGATATGTGTCCTATGAGATTTTTTGAAAAAAATCAGTGGCGGAGAAAATTATAATAAGAGCTACGTTCGTGGACATATTTTCATTTAAAGTTATTTATATATTACTTAAATAGTGGCGAAGATAATTATAATCAAAAAAACTATATATGTGGACATATTTCATTTAAAGTTATTAACATATTACGTGAATAATTTCCTGATCTGACAATCGTCCGTACATAACTTTTCTATTCGTACCTTGAAAATGTGTTCTGGGGTCACGCTAACTTCTCAACAGTTCGTTCCAATTTGAATTTCAATTTAAGTAACCACTGTCCGTTCCGTAAACAATCCGCCTTTTTTTTAATATGGGCCATAAAGAAGCACTCGAGAGATATTCGATGCAGGCCGTGCGTAGTATTTGCTTCTGGGAGAAGGAGTTTTCATATAACGTTCCGATGAATGTTCAGTGAAGACAATCCAATATTCATGATTCGCCCTTATGTGGAACGCTAGTAATTCCTCAGTCTATAAAATGTTGATAGAGGTTTGCTGATATCATTGCTGACAATATAACCTGCTCCAGCAGTATTTGTTTGCAATTAACAATCCATACATTTTTATTCTAATCAATATGCTATTAATCATATTTAATATATTGATTACAATTTACAAAGGTCAAATAAAATTACAAATACAAAATGTTTATAGTATCCATTTGCAAGTTTCTTGTCATTGTGTCATATAAATTCATATGACAATCCGAACATTTGCAGCAAAAAACTAATTGAAATCTAACAATATTAATAATTTATAAAAAAATTACAATAAAATTAAAGCAAATTATACCATAGAAAGTAGCAATTTTGTATTTCAGCCAAGCCTCCTATTTGATAACAAATTCAACAATTGAATATGTAATTATACATATTTATGGAAGTGTTTGTTGAAATCAAATAAAATAGCTCAGAAGTATTGGTCAAATTAAAAAAAGTAGCTGGCTCGATATTTTTTCTGAACTCAATTTTTAATTTAACAAAACATTTTCCCAATTCATTAGCTTAGGTTATCCTGTGTCAGATCCATATTGTTATATATATACAACAATATTTTCCTAGCCACTCCCACCCAATTTGATCGCTTTAAAAAGTTCAAGAGTTGTTGGATCATAACTCTCTAAAGAAATGAGATAATAGGATAGTCTGCGGCTTCCACAGAGAGCGAATAATAGACATAGAATGCGTCTATTACTCGAAGAAGTTCTGCTTCCTCATCCTCACCTTCAGTCTCTCTGCTTGCCATCCAATAAGGCAGTGAACATTCATTGCAAACATCATAAGTGAGACGTCCGGTCTTGATAACGACATCTTGCCTAAATCTCTAATAGGCAAGATGTCTGCTTGCTAAACACTACAGTGATGAGTGGATATCCCTGGTTCCTTAGGAAAAACAGCCTCATGAATTTTATTTGGAAGCACCTGCATAATTTTTTGTTGTTTTCTTTTTTAAATTGTGGATAATTAATTTTATTTTGAGATTGATCACATTTATAAATTGTGGATAGATCACTTTTTTTAAACTGGGGATTGATTTCATAAATTTCACCAAACGTATGTCTTTCGTTTGATATTTAAACAGGACATACCTTTCAGTAGTTTTCGTAATTCAATCAATCCGTTCTCCACATTTTGAGGAGTTTCGCGAAGCTCGTCTCTAGCCACAGCTTTGGAAAAGGGCGATGGTTCACAATAATCAAGCTTAAAAAGGAAACCCTCATAATTGAATTGAGGTAGGTGGTCCTCAGAGGTGCGATACATTTTCACTGATTTTAATATTAATTAGTCCTTACGCAAATTATAAACAAAATATAAATTATTTTTATTAATTTTCAATTAATAGAATAGTATTTGATGAGGTCGAACAATGTTTCGTTTGCTTTGTATACTACTGGTGATTAAGGAAAACGCTGATTTTATACCCTTAACGTATTGTTTATAAATATTTATGAAAGATTTACAGTACATATTAAATATTTATTACATTCTATAATATTTTTTTTATAAGTAAGGCCTTTAATTGTTTTAAATAATCATTTGACCCGCACAAACTGCAAGAATTATAATACACGCAGAGAAAAAAATCTATCACATTGTAGCTTTAGCCATATTATGGATGGTCCATAGGGATCATCATATTACTATTATTATAGGGGGACATAGAAATCATAATATGGTTCGAAGTGGACCATATTATGATCGCGAAGAAAATATTATGTTGAAAAAAAAGAACATAGTATGTTTCCAGACATATTACCATATTACGTTATGCTCTGCCAATATGATCACAGCAACCAAATATGTAAAATTATGAATGCATAGCAAAAAATATTTAAACCATCGATTAGGTTACGACTATGTGTACTACAAAGTCGGTGAGTTCACCTAGATACATATATCGATACCTCCATTCTAAACTATGCTAAGTGCAAAAAGTTTGATGATTTTTTTGAATTTGTGTGGAATTCCTTTTTGATGACAATCGAATGATCTGCACTGTTTTGTGAATAACTTTTGATTGGGTTGACGGATAAACACCACATTTTGACTGAATATAATATTTATAAGTTAAAAATGCAATCTTCCTAAAAACATGCTAAGTCGACTTTGCATGGTTTAGAATGGAGGTATCGATATGTGTCCTATGAGAATTTATGAAAATAATCAGTGGCGAAGAGAATTATAATAAGGTTCGTGGACATATTTTCATTTAAAGTTCTTATATATATAACATAAATAGTGGCGAGAAAATTAACCCAAAAACCATATATGTGGATATATTTCATTTAAAGTTATTAATATTTGACGTGATTAATTTCCTGTAAAGATCCTAATTTAATGATTTCGTTATAATAACAACAAAGTAAAAATTGATTGAAAATAGGCAATCCAGGCCCTGTTTTTCATATAGGTATTTATGAAAAAAGTTTTTAGCGAAGAGTATTATAACCAAAAAAACATAATCTTATGGTGGCAACTTTTCATTTAAAGTTATTAATATATTATTTAAACTGCAACATTTTAGTTACTAATTTTAATGATATTATTGTAGTTACAATAAAGTAAGCTAACTTCCGTATCCCTTAGGAATATAAGAAACAAATAAATTTAACTGGAACATAAACCAGATAAAAATGCCCACAAAATATTGATTGAAAATGAGCAATCTTAGTCCTTATATAAAGGGTCCGCCAAATAACTTTTTTTTTTGAAAATGCTATAGCGAAAACGCATTGGATGGTCAGTTGGCTTCAACTCCTGAACCAATTGGACTTTGTATGGCGTCATACCAAGGTCTTTATGCAAAATTCGTCTCAATGATGTCTCCGAAATGTTCAATTATTGAGAACGACGGTGAATTGATGATGATGGCGCCTCACGCACACTTTCTGCCACAGCAGCAATATTCTCGGGTGTAGGCATTGTTTTTGGCATTTCACGCTTTGGTTTATCGATGAGGATGCCAGTTTCTTTCACTTTTTCACAAGATAACGAACATACGGAGCTGACGGTGCTTCTCTTCTTCCAAAATCCTTACGCAATTTTCGCACACATTCTGCAACATTACCATGATTTTCAAAGTAATGTCGCAATATTTCCCAGCGTTGTACAAGGATAAAACTAATTATCTGTCAAATCAGACATGATCTAAGTGTTACCATTCACGAAATAATCACTAGTTGAAAAAAAAAACGTTAGATGGCGGACCCTTTACAAAGAATCTTAACTGCTTGACTTATTGACCCAGCAGAAGACGCATTTTTCACCATTTGAGTTGAAATTTCTGTACTTTTTATTGATCCTAGATACGTATTCATGAAAAATCGTCAGCATTGCTGCACGTTTTGATATATCTAGCCCCCATACAAATGATCCCCCCGTCTTGACATATTCACGCTTTAAAAGCCTCAACATTTCCATCGATTGGAATGTAATTTTGGTTTTATTTTATCTATTAACACAAAAATAAATTTAAAAACACTTTTTCATCAATAAAATACTACCCTTTGGTTCAAGTGTTGATATAGCTCTCATAGAAATATTCTATCTTATTTGAAGCAATTTGGTGAAGAGACTTTTAACCAAAAACCCATCTACTCTTATGCGGATATATTTACATTTAAAGTTATTGATGTTTTACTTAAATTGTGGCGAAGAGAATTTTATCAAGAAAAAACACATTTGTATGTGGACATATTTTCATTTAAAGTTATAAATATATTACTTAAATTTGAACATTTTCGTTAATAATAGTTAATACAATATAGGTTATCTTATACGAGTATAGGATTCATCGTAAACCTACATAGATATGCATGGATAGGAATTTATGAAAACATTTTGTGGTGAAGAAATTTATAACCAAAAAAAACATATACTCGTATGTGGACATGTTTTCATTTAAAGCTATTAATATATTACTTAAATAGTGGCGAAGATTATAACCAAAAAATCATATATGTACCTGGACATATTTTAATTTAAAAAATCGACTTTGGGCCGATTCCGCGGGCTCGGAAAATATTTGTTGCGAATTTTTTGAGGTAAGCTTTCATATTCCGCCTCTCATCCGGGAACTTTTTTTATACATAGAGACCAACCCGGTTTAGTGGACATATTTTAATTTAAAGTTATTAATATATTGCTTAAATTCCAAAATGTTCGTGCCAGAAATTTACCAATAAAAGTGTTTTCATTGCCACAAATTTCGATATAAATCACATTCAAAGATTCTCCCTTAATTGAATATTTAAGAGAACTTCCATTTAAACGATTCGGTCCAGACACACATATTTCTGAAAATGAAATTGCGACATGTACTCAACGAACAATATAAGATGCACAGACGGACAGACATGGTTAAATCGACGAGGTGATTCACAGTCGATCGGTATACTTAAAGATGGGTCTAGCTGTAGTATTTCTAGGTGTTACAAACATCTGCCATGAAAAGGAAACCTTATTATCGACCTTCAAAGTTATTGGCTGGATCTCCCCGGTAGGTGAGTTGGTAGCGTGCTCGCCCATGAATTTGGGGTTCGTGGGTTCGATTCCCACCAGAGGAGCAACATGGTCTTTGTCCCCGGCTTTTCCCTGAACCGCAAAATTTGAATATAAATTTAGTTTATACATTGTGCGGCGCCAGCGTTGTCCCGATAGACAGCTACAGACTGAGTGGAAAAGTTACAAGCTGCGGGGACGTTGTCTGGCTATAACAGTCCTCAGCAGAACATCTACACGTGGATGACCCCGGTAGAGTCGGCTAAACTTAATGTAAGAAGCTTCATAGCCGCCGGGATGCTGCCCTAAAGACTAGGAAAAGAAGACGCTTAAGGTTAAGGAACA
Source organism: Eudasyphora cyanicolor (assembly GCA_963930755.1). NCBI lineage: Eukaryota > Metazoa > Arthropoda > Insecta > Diptera > Muscidae > Eudasyphora > Eudasyphora cyanicolor. The sequence goes on along the minus strand of OZ005737.1, from coordinate 24,396,889 downwards.
TTACACGATGTTAACTAAGCAATTCCTCCTGGGGTTTCAACAGAGGGAACATGGGAACCTGACATGCGTGCGGAGCAGGTCCGGTGCACCTTTTCAACTGCCCAGCAAATCCCACTCACCTTACTCCAGATTCTCTATGGACACAACACATTCTTCTTGAATCTGGATTTGGAAGCAGAATCTGATTAGACAGAATCTAACACTACATTTATTTAGCTGCTACAACAACAGCCACGCGTTTCCTCAAGATTATTCCTATTTAAATAGGTGAAAATCGGTCTACATATATCCCCATATAACGGGTGGTCCATCTAGTGGTTTCTGTTTGAATCATGTAGGCAAGATTTGATTTGGAATTTTTTGAGTAATCGATGTGATCATCGGCTATATTTCATAGTAGATTATCTCATAGTCAAAACTTATAGTGTTAGTGTAGTTTCTGTCCCCCAAAAAACCGAAATTAAACAATTTTATTCTAATGTTGTTTATATATATTTTTCTGATAGGATTTTATCATCTTTTTTGCTTAAATATCTAAATATGTCTTAACTTTCTAAAATGTTTTACATTTCTTTTGCTGTTTGCTTAATTTTAATTATATGTATTTATTAAATGTTATTAATAGGCATGAATGAAGAATATTCATATCAATTTCTCGCTATTTTTTCGACAATTCTGTTTGCTTGAAAAATAAAAATAATAACTACGTTCCCACTATAAAATTCTGAAATCTAGTCGTTTATTTACATTAGTTGGCAACACTTGTTCTACTTGTGCCATTTCAATGGTTAAAGATTAGCAGCTAACGCCGCTTCTTTTTGTGAGGCTGCGTTTTTTCTTCTGTCAAAATGTCCTTTAAGAAAAGCATTGTGTCATTTAACATATGACAGAAAACGCGCAGAGTTAAAAAAAAGAAGCTGCGATGTTCGTAAGCCTTAAAGAAGTGGCGTTGCCAACTGACGAATATAACTTAAGCTGAGTATAGACGATTGCCAGATCGGCAAACGTTATCAACCCTGTTAAAGTGCTGCAAATATACGGAGAATGACAGATTGTTAGGCAAAGGTGAATTGACAGTTCAGACGATTGCAAGAAACCATTACAATTTCATATATTTACAATATATTTTCTAAATATTTATATGCAGAATTGCCAATAAAAATACATTATAGACAGTGTTGCAAATAAAATGTTTTTCTGGCAATGGCGCCGTTGTCACATGCATAAACTTCTCACATATAACAATCAGCAAATTATCTCGCAATGACTTTTCTGCTAACGTTGCAAAACAAAAATTGTATGTTCACACGGTTGTTAATCCACAGGGTTGCATTTTTCAGCAATTTTTCTGGCAATGTTGTCCGATCTGCAAATCGTATGTATTAACCTTTGCCAACAACACGAAGTAGATTATCTCTATGAGGAAACGTAGTGTAAAAGCTTATAATTTTTTTTAGAAAAATACTCGTTGGTTTTAGTAGAAAATAATATACTAACACTAAATAATTAGATTGAGTTATTTACTACATTTTTGCAAAAGACAAAAAATAATAGATTAAAATATAAATAGTTGCCTGTTGTTGTATAGAAGGATTTAATATTTGAACTTAATATTTTAAACAATAAAATACAAAATATTTTTGAATGAATTTGGAATGTTCCGAATATTTTTTTAATTTTTCTAATAAATTAATTTGCAGCGTAATTAAAAAATATCAATTTAATTGATTTTAATTTCTGTGTTTGGTGGGACAAATGATAGGGAAGGCACTAAACTAAGGGGCCTAAAAAGCCAATATATATTTTCAAGGGTGTCTAGAATAAGGTTACCTAATCCAAATCGATAAACATTTAATTATCGAAATTCCAATACAAAATTTTAAAAGGTTTAGCGAAATATTATTCTTTGCAGTTTTACAGAAGAGATGTCATCTTTTAAATTTTAAATTTGTATCGAAATATTTTTATATTTCTTTGTAGATTTATAAAAGAGGACATATTTTCCTTAAAACTAAAATCTGACAAATACTCTTTTTTTTTATCGAAATTTCACATTTTTAAATAGAAGAATATCCAAATTTTCGATAACAAAATGTATCAAAAATGCAATTTATCAGTTGAAGTTAGCAGTATGCTAAGGATAAATGGAAAATCCAATTCGATAAATATTTGTTAATTGGTCTTCTTTTGTTATCGAAATTTAAAATTTCTGATTTTAAAATGTTTATCGATATAAAATGTTTATATCGAAATTTTCTAATATTTAAACGTCTCGATATATTTTAAATGGAGTTTCTTTGTAAACTTGTAGAATAGAACATATTTTCCTTAAAACCACAATGTGAAACATTTTTTTTATCGAAATTTAAATTTTTTAAATGTTTTGTTTTTAATATTTATAGAAGAAAATTAATCTTTCGATAAGAATGTTTATCAAAACGGAAGTTCCCAGTTTATGCAGTATATTCCGACGATATATCGGGGGTATACAAGATATATGGCCCAATCCAATTCGATAAATATTTTGTTATCGAAATTAAAATTTTCTATTTTAAAAATATTTATCGAAATATTTAGTAACTCGGTTTCTTTGTGGATTTACCAGATTTTTTATTCCAAATATTTTGTTATTGAAATTTCAGTTGTCAGATTTTAAAATGTTTATCGAAATATTTATAAATGATTTTTATTTGAAAGATTTATAAAAGTTCACTTTTTCATTAATTTGCAATTCGAAAAATATTTGTTATCGAAATCCAATTCGATAAATATTATGTTATCGAAATCCAATGCCATTTATTTTTTGTTATCGAAATTTAATTGGGTTTCTTGGTATATTCATCAGATTTTTTGCCCCAAATATTTTGTTATCGAAATTTCAATTGTCAGATTTTTAAACGAAATATTTGTTTATGGTTTTTATTTGAAAGATTTATAGAAGAGGTCACTTTTTCATAAATTTGCAATTCGATAAATATTTTTATCGAAATCCAATTCGATAAATATTTTGTAATCGAAATCCAATTCGATAAATATTTTGTTATCGAATTCCTGTCATATATTGATTGTTATAAAAGTTTAATTGGGTTCCTTGGTAGATTATCCCAAATATTTTGTTATCGAAATTTCAGTTGTCAGATTTTAAAAATTTGTATCGAAATATTTATTTTTGGTTTTTATTTGTAGATTTATAGAAGAGAGCATATTTTCCACGAATCTACAAATTCGACAAATATTTTGTTTTCGAAATTTCAACATTTAAAATATATATCGAAATATTCATTAATTGGGTTTCTTTGTAGATTTTTTTGTGCCAAATATTTTGTTATCGAGAATTCAGTTGTCAGATTTTAAAATGGGCATCAAAATCTTTTTGAACATATTTTCCATAAATCTACAATTTAATACATATTTTGCTATCGATTAATTTATAAATTCATAATAATTTCAAATATTTATCGAAATATGTATTTATTAGGTTTCTTTGTTAATTCATCAGATTTTTTTTGTACCAACAATTTTCTTTTCGAAATTTCAGTTGTCAGATTTTAAAATATATATCGATATAATTATTAATGGTTTTTATTTGAAAGATTTATGGAAGAGGGTATTTTTTCGAAATTTTTTTATCGAAATCCAATTCGATAAATATATTTTTATCGGAATCCAATGCGATATATTGTGTGTTATCGAAATTTAATTGGGTTTCCTGGTAGATTTATCAGATTATTTTCTCCCAACAATTTTGTTATCGAAATTTCAATTGTAAGATTTTAAAATTTGTATCGAAATATTTGTTTATGGTTTCTATTTGCGGATTTATTGCAAAGAGCATATATTCGCTATTTTGTTATCGAAATTTCAACATTTAAAATAGCAAAAAACCCAAGCAAAAAACAAAAAAGTATTGGTATGAGAGTTTTAGTATGTTGACTTAGTTCGGCAAAATACGGGTTTGGTTAGCAGTTCTTGTTAAATTCAATTTACTGCTTCCATAAGTATTTCAGCTGATTTAAGTTAAAGACATACACTATTGCTACTGAATTCTGAAGATGATAGAGTGGTGTCTATTGAAACTGCAGTCAATTCTACCAAGCAATTAAAACTCTCTACCAATTTTTGTATTTGTTTCTATTACTTTTTTGGAATAGACAGAAAGTAAATGGAACATATGGTCTCAAACCAAAAATAAATTCTGACTGAATAACAAAAGCGCAGACCAACAATAAATAACAACAACACATTTATCGAAATATTCATTAAATGGGTTATTTGTTGTTGTATCGAGATTTTAGTTGTCAGATTTTAAAATGTGCATGAAAATATTTTTGAATTTCTTTTCCACAAATCTACAATTCGATAAATATTGTGCTATTAAAATTTCAAATTTTTAAAATATTTATTAATAAGATTTCTGTGTAGATTTACCAGATTTTTTGTCCCAAATATTCAATTATCGAAATTTCATTGTCAGATCGAAGTATTTAGTAATGGTTTTTATATAAATAAATATATACATTTTTTTATCGAAATCTAACTCGTTAAATATTTTGTTATCAAAATTTCAAATTTAAATTATTTATCGAAATATTTTTTTAAATAAATATTTGTAGATTTGCCATTTTTTCTTGTCCCCTAATATTTTATTATCGAAATTTCAGTTGTCAGATTTTAAAATGTTTATCAAAATATTTATTAATGATTTTAATTTGTAGATTTATGGAAGAGAACATTTTTTTTGTTTGTTTTTTAAAAAATATGCTGTTGCAGAAATTTAAATTTTCAAGGTTTAAAATATTTTACAAAATACTACATAATTGTTTTTCGATATATTTTTTGTTATCAATATTAAAATTTTAAATTGTTTATCGGAATATTTATATGTAAAATATTTGTAGATTTACCAGATTTTTTGGGTCCCAAATATTTTATTGTCAAAATTTCAGTTGTCAGATTTAAATATTTTTATCGAAATAAATATTATTGCTTTTTATTTGTAGATTTATGGAAAAGATGCTCTTCAATAAATATTTTGTTATTGAAATTACGAATTTATAATTATTTATCGAAATATTTATTTATTAAATATTTGTAGATTTACCAGATTTTTTTGTCCCAAATATTCTATTATCGAAATTTCATTGTCAGAATTTAAAATGTTTGTCGAAATATATGTTAATGGTTTTTTGTTTGTAGATTTATAGAATAGGTCATATTTTCCATTACTCTACAATTCGGTAAATATTTTTTATCGAAATTTCATTGTCAGATTTTAAAATGTTTATCGAAATATATGTTAATGTTTTTTATTTATAGATTTAAAGAATAGGTCATATTTTCCATTACTCTTCGTTAAATATTTTTTATCGAAATTTCTTTTCAAAATGTTAAAAGGCTTTTCGAAATATTAACATTAAGGGCCTTATTCATAAAAAGTTAAAGAAGGTTTGAGGAACTCTTTAGCAGTGTTAAAGCGTTCTTCAAACCTTCATAAAATTTTTATGAATAAGGGCCTAAGGGTTTCTTTGTTGATTTATAGAGGATTAAATTTCGATAACAAAAGTTATTGAAAATAGACTTGGTCAGATTTTGCAGTATACCGACGATATATCGAGGGTATATAAGGTAGATGCCAAAATCGAATGTGTTAAATATATATTTATAGACATTCCAATATAAAATTGCCGATAACAAAATTAATCGAAATGGACATAGTCAGTTTATGGAGTGCAGATGATATATCAAAGTTGAGCAACATAACTGTTACAAATCCATTTCGATTAATAGTTTTTTATTAATATTATAAATCAACATTTTAACATGTTTGTCGAAATATTTATAAATTGTGTTTCTTTTAAGATTTATTGATTTTAATTCGCAGTTTTAGATTCGATAACAACAGTTATCGGAAATGGACTTGGTCAACTTATACAGAGTGTATTTATACGATGGTGCATATGATGAATAACCAAATCCATTTCAATAAATATGCTGTTATCGAAATTTAAATTTTCAAGGTTTAAAATATTTATTAAAAATATTTATTGTTTTTCGTTGTTGATTTATAGAACATTTTTATTATATTCTGCAATTATTCGATCCGATTTCTGTGTAAATCATGGCATTCAATTCCGATAACAAAATTTATTGAAAATTAAATTGTTCAGTTTATGCAGTAAGCCGAAGATCTACCTTAGGGTATATGAAATAAATGACCACGACCATTTCGATAAATATTTTGTTATCGACATTATAAAGCAAACTTTTGCAATAACAAAATTTATCGAAAAATATTTTGATCTGTTTAGGAAGTATATGCAGACTGTATTCGATGATGTGTAGGATTTCAATTAAAACATTTTAAATATTTATCGAAGCAAAATTTATCGAAAATGAGCCTGGTCCGTTTATGCAGTATTATACGAGTATATTAAGTGTGTATTGGATTAATGGTTAAATGCATTTTGAAAAACATTTATTTTATCGAAATTTACAAGTTTAAAATGTTAATAGAAATATAATTGATTGAGATTTCAGAAGAGATAACCTAAATAATTTGTTATCGAAAATTAAATCTTCAATTTATAAAATGTTTATTGAAATATTTATTAATGGAATTTCTTTGTAATTTATTGAAGAAGACACATTTTCCTTCAATCTACAATTCGATAAATTTTTGTTATCGATATTTTAAATTTTTAAATGTTTATCGAAATATTTATAAAAAGTTATTTCTTTGTAGATTTATAGAATAGATATTTTCTCCTGTAAATATAAAGAAAACTGCAATGATATGATGCGATTTACTGCTTAAATTAGGACTTTAAATTTCGATAACAATATATACCGACGAGGATAAATGGCTAAATCCAATTGGATAAATATTTGGTTATCGAAATTTCAGTTTTAAAATGTTTATCTAAAAAATTATTAATATTGTTTCTATGCAAATTTATATTTCCATAAATCTATAATTCGATAAATATTTTTGTTTTATCAAAATTTTAGATTTATTGAAAAAAAAATGCAATTTTTGGTAATAAAATTTATCGAAAATGGACTTAGTCAGTTTTTGCAGTATATACAGAGGTTATACGGGGATAAAGGATTGGGAATGCACTAAACTACATAAGGGCCTAAAAAACAATATATACTTTCGATGAATTTTAGAATTAGGCGAACCACCAAAAGATTTCTGCAAATTGAATGAAAACTGCAATTATCGGGCCTGTTCTGAAATCACGCGATTTGACATCACGGTGGTTTAGTATTATCACCGATTTTAAAATCACTCTTGGAGGGTTCGAAAATCGTCCGGTATTGGTATAGTTGGTTTAAATTGATTGTTGTTTACTTTAAACAATAAGTCGTACCATTTCCGAGCACCAATAATGATTTTAAAATCGATGGTGTTTTGAAATCGAAATGGTTACAGAACAGACCAGAATATTTACTGTGTAAATACGGACTTTTAATGTCGATAACAAAAATTTATCGAAAATAGACCTGATTAGTGTTTGCAACATTCCGAGGATATATCGATGTATATTTTGTTATCGAATACATGTATATTTTGTTATCGAAATTTAAATTGAAATGTTTATCGGAACAATTTATTATGTTTTTTCTTTATAGATTTATATCAGAAAAATATTTCTGTAAATTTCAATTAAAAAATTTCGATAACAAAAAAGTCAAAATTTTTTTTCTTTGTAGATGGGATATTTTTTGTCTGTAAATTGAAAGAAAATTATACAATGATAACAAGATTTATCGGAAATGGACTTGGTCAGTTTATGCAGTATGTCGAAGGTGTATATGATAAATTGTCAGATTGATTTCGATAAATATTTTAAATTTTAAAATATTTTTCGAATTATTTATTAATTAGTAAGAGTTGTCCTTCTCTGTAAATTGAATGACAGCTATGCAATTAGATGATCCGATTTACTTTGTAAATCAATGTTTTCAATTTCGATAACAACAATTAGATGTAAATGGCCAAATTCAATTCAATGGATGTATATTTTGTTATCGAAATTTAAATTGAAATGTTTATCGGAACAATTTATTATGTTTTTTCTTTATAGATTTCTAGAAGAGTTGTTTATCTATATACTCGTATATTAGAAAAATATTTCTGTAAATTTCAGTTAAAAAATGTCGATAACAAATAAGTCAAACCATTTTTTCTTTGTAGATGGGATATTTTCCTCTGTAAATTGAAAGAAAATCATACAATGATATGACTCAATTTACTGTGAAAATCTAGGCTTAATTTCGATAACGAGATTTATCGGAAATGGACTTGATCAGTTTATGCAGTATGTCGACGGTATGTCGAAGGTGTATATGATAAATGGTCAAATTGATTTCGATAAATATTTTTCTATCGAAATTAAATTTTAAAATATTTATCGAATTATTTATTAATTAATAAGAGTAGATGATCCGATTTACTTTGTAAATCAATGTTTTCAATTTCGATAACAACAATTATCGCAAATATAATTGGTCAGTTTATGTCGATGATATATAGAGGACATACAGGATAAATGTCCAAATCCATTTCAATATATATTTTGTTAAAGAAATTTCAATTGAAAATATTCAATAACAATGTTTATGGAAAATGGGATTAGTCTAATTACGCAGTGATGCGGCGATATGTCGAAGTTGTGTAAGATAAATATTTATTATCAAAATATCGATAAATATTTATTATCAAAATTTAACAGTGTCTTTGCTCATTTATGGAACGTGTTGTATTCCTCTATAGATTAATCTGTAAATGTAATAATACTATGAAGCAATTTATGGTGTAAATCATGACATTAAATTTCGATAACAAAAAATTGCCTTGGCCAGTTTATTCCATATTTTTTACCAAAGTAAACATTCTAATTGAAATTTATATAAAAAAATAGTTATCGAAAAGTGCTTGATCATCATACGCAGTATATATTGCATTTATTTTATTTAAATCATGTCATAAAATTTCGATAAGGGACATTTATTGAAAATGGACTTGGCCAGTTGATTAAATATTTTAGGCTAAAGTACAATTTAATTGGAATTTCTATAAAAAATGGCTATCGAACTGAACTCGATCAGTATACGCAGTTTATGTTGCCATTTATTTTATTTAAATCATGTCATAAAATTCCGATAACAGAAATTTATCGAAAATGGATTTGGTCAGTTTATTTTGTATTTTTCTAAGAAAGCCTACATACTCGTAATCCTAAAACGATAAATGGGATATTTTTCCCACATAAGGGATATTTTTTCCCACATATGGGAGATGTTCGTCCAAATATTCGATTTTGAAACTGTTCACCTATTGGAGCTTTTCACAGGTATAACTTTTACTGCATATATTATAGCTTTTTTTGGGTGGTGTTAATCTTAAATACTGCGAATATATTCTTTCTTTGAACTTAAAAAATAGTTTTTGGTGCGTTTTACATTTTTTGTTTAAATAAGATTAAAAAAAATTATTTAAAATGTATTTACTGGTTTTGGCTTCTGTGTGTACACACAACTCAACAGAAAAAAAATAATTTAGGATCTTTTGAAGGAAATATAATAAGTGTTTCAGTTAACACAATTTGGAATTATGTATATATATAATCTTTAAACATATATAAAATAAATAATTTTATCTCGAAAAGTACTAATGCATTTTTCTACCGTAATTCGGTCCATTTAGCTTAAAATTGTTTAAACGTAATTCAAATGTCAATAGAAATTACAAGTTTAAATTTAACAAAAGTCGATTGAAATTCGAAAGAAATCAATTGAAATTAAAAAATTGAATTTTAAATTAAAAAATTTAGTCTGAAATTAAAAAATTCAATTTGAAATTTAAATATCCACACGAAAACACATATGCCTGGCCAGACCCCTATACGTTTTCATGCATTTGTATGGCAAAAAGGGTACCGTAACTTTGAATTTCTAAGTATGATCATTTATTATTTTGGTTTTTAGACTAAATGTAAAAAAAAATATTCTTTATTATTATTTTTTATTCATTTTGTGGAATGCATGAAAAACAAGTATATTCAACTTTAGAATGTTGTTGGCACACAGGATTAGTGCATTTGGTGCAGTAAAAACGTGTCTTCCTACGTAGCTTTTCATCTTACGTGAAACCAATTCTGCAATCTTTTCTGGCACTTAGTGTACTAGGGACGCTTTGTTGATTAGGCAGCATGTTGCTGGGAATATTCAACAACCCAAAATGTGTATAATAATAATTTATTTCATACAAATTGTATAGGGGTCTGGCCAGGCATATGTTTTTTTTACAGATAGAAAGCCAACAATATTTTAGGCGGCTACCGGGAAATACAGGTATCTGCCTAAACCAGAAGTATGTTTAATTAACGCTCAAAAATTGAATATGCCTGGCCAGAACCATGTGTTTGTCCAAGGGTTAAAAAGTTTTTAAACATTTTAATTACATAAGCAATTTTTTATATAACAAAAAATTAAATTATAATTTGAAATAAAAAAATCAATTGACGCCCAAGCCATTATTTGAAGTTTCAAACACACATAGCATTTCAAAATTTGTAAATAATATTTAAATATCTCAATGTTGTATATGAAAATCAAAAGATTTCGTTTGAATTTATTTAAAAATGTATGAATTTAAAAATTATTTAATTTGAAATTAAAAATTGCACTTTAAATCATCTAAAGAAACTGTTAAAAATAAAAACAATTTAAAACTAATTATTTGAAATTAAAAATCGCTTTTTAAATCATCTTAAGAAACTCTTAAAAATAAAAACAATTTAGAAAATAATGTTTATGGAAATTTTTGCTGTATTTTTGATACCGAATTATTTTGGGGGAATGCATTAGTAGGTCTGGGTGAAAAATTGTTTTTCATATATGTATTATGTATATCAAAAAATGCAAATTTTTCAAGAAATAAATTAACATTAAAGAGATTCTCTTGGCAACATTAGGATCAAAGTCAAATGAAATGAAAAAATGCATCAATTAACTAACAGCAATTAAAAAACTATAGCAAATTGTAGCTATATTCAATATAAAAAATTCAACAAATTTGCCAATTAATATCTTAATTGATTAAGTTTACTTTTTAAGTATGCATTATTGGAATTTCTCATTAATCCAATTAGTTTTTTAATTGAAGATGATTAAATTTTCACTCAGAAAACCTAATTGAATCTTAATTTTTTAAATAGGTGTCCTCATATGGGGACAGCGAACTGTAATGGGTTAATATTTAATTGATTTTTAAATGAATCAATAAATTTTTTGAATTGTATAAATACATGTATCAATTAATATTTTAATTGATTTGAAAAAATTTGCAATTATTTTGAATTAATTTAAATTTTTTAAATTTAATTTTTTTTGTAATAATTTGTTTTAATTGCATTTTTTGTCTGGTATTTTGTTTGTTTTCTGTGTACGTTTTTTCTTTTGTACTGTGTGAGTTCTTACGTAGAAGCTCTGGAATTCTTTGGAATTTTCTAATCACTTGGTACATATTTGGAATGCTGTCGAGTAGTTGCGTGTGGTGGTGTTGGTGATGTTTTAATTTACAACCAATTACTTTTAGAAATTTGCCTGCTTTCCCTTTCCTATGGGTCTTTAAAGTTGAAATTGTGTGGATGGTGGCGTTTTCTTTTGTCGCCTGCCAAATCTTTTCGGTGAAGATATATTCATGGACTCTTCTTCGGAATCTTGACCTCCAGCCGCTGCCGATGATGTGCTGCTACCTCCTCCGGTACAACAGAAACGATTGTGGGCCAATTTAATGGTCTTGGTTAAATCTATGGTGTCATTTTGTTTTAGCTCTATTTCGGCTATACGTTCCATGTGTTTCCATTGCCGCACGGCCAGCACAAAGGCATCGGTTACATTTGTGGCCGTTTTTGAAGAGGTCTCAATTTGACTGTTAATGTTATTTTGATCAGACCATTGTTTCACCTCATCATAGGGCACCTGGCGGCAATGGTGGGCCATGTCGTTCTGGAAAGGACAAATTTCTTTAAATTAAGGGTTGTTTTACAATATTTACTGAGGTTACCTTATTGCCCACTACTATAAAGGGAAATTTATCGGGTTTAACATCGGCATAATGTACAAATTCCTGACGCCATTGTTTCAAACCTCGAAAACTATCATAATCGTCAATGGCATAACACAAAAGGCAGACATCTGAACCGCGGTAGAAAGGTGTGCGTAAAGCACGGAAACGTTCCTGGCCTGCAGTGTCCCAGATCTGGAAGAAATATTAAAAACAAACAGTGTGGATTTATTTGCATTTAAAGTTTTTGGGTACTTAAAATAGAAGTGATTTTGAATGATTCCATTGACGTATTTCTAAACATCATTGAGAAAAGAAAAATTAGACATACAAAATAGATACTCAATATGGTCCAATTGAAAATGCTGCTACAAATTTGTGAATATACTTGCATTTAAAGTTATTTGACGTCGAAAATGCTCTTTGGTCTCTTAGTTATATTTAAATTTTCAAAAGATTCAGTCAGAATTTAGTTTGGTTTGCGACCATATGTTTCATTTACTTTCTGTCTATTGCCAAAAAGTAATAGACAAAAATACAAAAATTGGTAGAGAGTTTTAATTGCTTGGTAGAATTGACTGCAGTTTCGATAGACACCACTCTATCATCTTCAGAATTCAGTAGCAATAGTGTATGTCTTTAACTGAAATCAGCTGAAATACTTATGGAAGCAGTAAATTTAATTTAACAAGAACTGCTAACCAAACCCGTATTTTGCCGAACTAAGTCAACATACTAAAACTCTCATACCAATACATTTTTGTTTTTTGCTTGGGTTCGCATCGCGAACCACGAAAACAAAAAAAAAGACTTTAATTGTAAAACTTCGTCGTTATGTGGATTTATTTGCATTTAAAGTTATTGGATATTAAAAACGAAGTGTTTTTAAATGTGTCATCTATTAGGAGTCTTCTCTTTACCAAGACGTATAAGGATCCGCCTGTGGACCCTACTCGGCCAAATGGAACTGAGGTAGTATTTTCTGAAAGTGCTTAATTTTCTACTTACAATCCTAGACAGGAAATTGTAATGCCATTTTTACATTTTGTTCGTTCAACTTTAACTCCAAGATAGTGTTTTAGCTCACCACAGTCCGACATGGCAAATTTAGACTCCAGTTCAGTTTTAATTTTGTTGATTTCAGATGTTGTACTTGCTGATATCAAAACATCGTCCACATAAATAAGTAAAATTATTACATTCGAGTCAGAGTTCATAACATATAAACAATAATCATGTAGCGATCATTTAAAGCCAATGCTTATTAAGTAGTCGTTCAGTTTCTCGTTCCAACAACGAGGACTTTGCTTCAGTCCATATAGACTTTTTTCAATTTTAGAACTTGTCCTTGTTCACATTTTACGCCATCTGGAACTTCAAGATATATGTTTTCCTTCAAGTCTCCATAAAGAAATGCGGTTTTGACATCCATTTGGTGAAAAAAGTACCCCTTGTGCACTCCAAAAGCTAGGATGATTCGTATTGTCGTCAGTTTTGCGACAGGTGAATATGTTTCCTCATAATCTATTCCATATTTTTGCATAAATCCCTTTGCAACAAGTCTTGCTTTAAAACGAACTGGATTTCCATCGGCATCTTCCTTGATTTTGAAAACCCATTTGGCTTTTAATGGCTTTAAACCACTTGGTTTTGGTACTGTTTCCCATACGTCATTTCTACTCATTGATTCGAACTCATCATTAACAGCTATCAACCATTGGTCTCTTTCATCCGACTGTTCAATATCAATGAAAGTATTTGGCGCTTTGATGGAAGAACACTGAAATGTTGATAAGTAGTAATCAGCTAATTCTGCTGGAGTCTTGTGTTGGCGTTCACTTCTTCTAGGCCGTGACAAAGATTCATTAATTTCGACAGCATTTTGATTTATTTCTTCAATTTCGCATGTATTTATATTTTCAACAGTGACGGTTCCATTGCTATATTCAGGTTGCTCTTCTTCAATTTGTTGTTCAACCATTTCCATATCAGCTTCAACGGGATCATCAGCGATCTCCAAAATATCTACTTCCTCCTCCAGATCGTTGCGTTTGATTGTTGTTACTTTTGATGCTGTTCTCCTATTATTCTTAAATGGATAACATGATTCATTAAATATGACATCTCGCGCAACCAAAATTTTTTTAAAATCTTTACACCAAAGTCTGTATCCATTTGGGCAGTATCCAAACATTATATACATCTTACTTTTAGGATCCAATGTTGACCTCTTTTGATTTGGTATCCAGGCGTAAGCTTCACAACCAAAGACTTTAAGTTTAGTTACATCAGGTTTTATATTGTACCACAATTCTGCAGGGGTTTTACAAGGTCGAACAGCTTTTGTCGGACTTCGATTTATGATATATACTCCAGCGTAGATAGCCTCAGACCACAAGTATTTTGGTACATTTGCTTCTAACATCATTGCTCGAATTTTCTCAACTAGAGTCCGGTTAAATCTTTCCGAAACACCGTTCTGCTGCGGTGTATACGCCATAGTTTCCAAAATCTGTATTCCCTTTTGTTTACAAAACGAAAGCATTTCCTTTGATTTATACTCCGTACCTTTATCTACCGTCAACTTTGAAATTTGAGTACCAAATTCTGATGGCCAATATGGCCAAAGCGCTTGTGCCAGAGTTTCGACTCATCAGATTTTGTCATATAGACATTCGACTTTTTAATCTTTACCTTAAGTTCGAATAAATTACCGCGACTCATTGCCGTTGCTATTACAGTGCCATCTTTTTGAATAGTAGCCTGATTGTTTCTGAAAATTACATTTAAGCCAGCTTCAACCATTTTCTTAACAGACAGCAAATTCTCACGAAAAACTGGGCTGTACAAGACATTTATCAAGTTTATTGGATATCCAGTATTACTTGTACAAAGAATTTCACTAATCTGACAAACTTCAACGCCTTCGTCAGCTTTCGCAACAAGTATGTAACGTGGATCGGATAATTTTTTTATTGAATTAAAAATATTAATGTCATTTACAAAGTGATCTGTAGCACCAGAGTCTAAAGCAAATACTACTTCTTCTTCATCGGAGTCTTCAACACATGTTTGCTTATCACCGCTTCTCACCATAAAACTAATCGATTCTGTTGTTTCTGCTACATTGACTTCCTTAACTCGGCAATCTTTCTTCATGTGACCGAATTTACCACATTTGTGACACTTACCGTTGAATCTTCTCTTATTTTTTGCAATGAATGCTGTTAATGGTCTATCTTCATCTTCCGCATTACGATTTTTCTTTTTCAATTCTTCAGCTAGCAGTCTTGACTTAATCGTGTTTAGGGTCATCTGCTCTTCAGGCAAATTTTCTAATGCTGTCACAATAGCATCGTAGGATTCAGGCAGCGTTAAAAAAAGTTGAGAAACTATATCAGCGTTTTCCGGTTTTGCGCCAGCAGTTTTGAGCTGGCGGATGAGCGAGTCAAATTTCACCAAATGTGTATTTAAATTATCATTTTCTTTTAAACGGCGACATGCCAACTCCTTCCGAATTAACGTTTGACTTACGCACGATTTCTTTGCAAAAGCTTCTATTAAGGAATCCCACATACCTTTAGCTGTAGTTTCATCACGGATATATTCCAAATAATCGTCGTGAATGAAAGAAGTTATAATGTCTTGAGCTTTTAGATCCTTTTTATTCCAAACCAATTGATTATTTGCATGATCTCCTGTGTCTCCAGCTCCGTCTATTGGAGCTGAACTTTTCACAGCTTCCAAACATTCGGCTGACGCTAAATGACGTTCTACTCGGAATCTCCAGTTTTCAAAATTTTGTCCATTAAATTGTGGTATTCCTGTTTTCTCGGCTGGGCCCATAACCTTTTATAATTTGATATATTTGCAGCGAAAAGGAAAGGCACACAATTATAAAATTGAACACAAAATTAAAGTTGGTATTTATTGTTTAAATAATTTTCTTCGAGTGACAAACATAAATTTTCTTTTTGATACCAAAAAGAAAAAGCCTACTATAAAAACAAATATAATTTGAAATTGTACTTGGTATATGAACAAACACGTAATACAACAACAACTGATAAGCGATCCTTCACCAGTTATTTAATACAGCTTCAGAGAACTACCTACTACAGCGACAGAGTTTGTACAAGTTCTACTACATCTACTGCCGATTGATATTGTGGCTACAGATGTTTCAAACAGAGCGGCATTAAGATAAAACTGTCTATCAATGTGGAGGGAGGTACGAGAACTACGGCCACATTAGTATATCACACTGTAGCGCAATGGTAATCGACAGAGTGGACGTTGCCACTAAGATACTTGTCAGAGAAAAATTGGATGGCAGAATACCAAGAAATATAAACAATCTCCACTTCTATACAGATGTTTCGAAGGTTTATGAGGAGTTTGGTTTCGGTTCACACAGTAAAAAATGTAGTCTTGATATAGCTCACAGACTACCAGATACTTGCAGTGACTATCAAGCCGATATAATGTCAGTAAGAGCTGTGCCGCAAGTGACTGAGTCGCAACATAGTCACCAACTCTGGCATTACAAGAAGAATTTTCGAAGAATTTGCATTTATTAGTGCGCCACTTTCCACATCCAAGCTTTGGCTTAGTCAAGAGGCAGTCCAATCTGGACAAATCTGACCAAAGTACTACCTAAGAAGGTCAAATTATCTCCTCGCACTAGAGAGTAAAAGACTGTCTAAGTTAGTGTCAGTTCTGACGGGACATTGCCTCATTGGCGAAAACGCCAAGGGGTTGGGAATTGAGACCAATGACTTCTGCAGAAGCTGTGAAGATGATGAGGAAGTGGATAGCATTTGGTTCAGGCAAGATGCAGTTCAATCAAGACAAATCTGACCAAAATACTACCTAAGAAGGTCAAATTATCTCCTCGCACTAGAGAGTAAAAGAGGTTGGATATTGAGACCAATGACTTCTGCAGAAGCTGTGTAGATGATGAGGAAGCGGATAGCATTGAACACCTGCTTTGTTACTGTCCCGCTTTGAGTAAACGTCGTCTGGATATACCATGTTTGGCCTTTCTAGGAAGTCTGACAGATCTTGCCGGTACCGATGTTCTTATTATTGTATGTGTATCAATCCTGTGCATCAAGACATTAATTTCTTCGTCTACAGTAGTGTACACTACTTCACTACACACTGAAACATTGTATTTTCTACTCGATTGACACTACCATAGAATGTTCGAAAAAAAAAACAACAAACACTTCACACTGTTTGATGTTCGCAATCTAGTGTACTCTGCTCGTTCAGTTGTTGTATTCTTTATACTCGTTTCAATTCGTCAAACGATGAGTATAATGAAGCGATACACTGCTGTTTTCTATTTTTTCAGTATGTACACTAGTGAATTTACCCCTCAAAATCAATAAATTTCTAAGCTCCGTCGCTCTTTGTTGTTGCGTCTCTCGTTGCAATGACAATGAGTACAGTAGTGCAGTGTTCACTGAAATCGAGTATTTTTGTTTTGGTGTACAGTTCTTGAATGAGAGTACTTCTCTATTGTCTTGTTACTTCTTTGTTATGAAACCTGTTTGGCGGTTACTGTTCTCTTCACTCATTCATTAGTTTTGTCAAAATAGAGTGTGTGGAAGTAAGTAAATATTTTATAAACAACTGAATGTCTTGAAAGGCCATTCAAGACATTCATTGCAAAGGTTTAATGTGTATCAAACAGCTTTAGTGGCCGGAAGTGAGATATGTATTTGTTAACGCTGTAGAAAAGCATCTAGGATACCAAACCAACGCCCGAAAAGAATGGATTAGTGACGAGACTTGGAATCTAATTGAAGAAAGAAAGCAAAAGCTGCTCTTAACTGGAGTAAAACCCGATCTTGCAAGACCAAATACCAGGGACTATGTAACCACATTAATAGAGAGGTTAAGCGTATTGCCCGATGCGATAAGCGTGAATAATATATCAAAGGGCTTGCAAGCAGTCTATGAAGCCCATCTTTCGAGAGATTTATACCTCGCTGTGCAAAAGCTAAATAATAAAAGAATAGCCCTGGGAAACCTTGAAGAAATGACGATGCTGAACTCATTACATTAAAATCACAGCAACTTAGCTTGTGGGAAATTTCATCATGGAGAGGTATACGCAAGAACAACGGTTACAAATTATTCAGTTTTATTATCAAAATAATCGTTCTCCAATTGCAACTTTTCGTGCGCTAGGTCCATTTTTTGTTAAATCCAAAAAAAAACACTTTCCAGTCGACCTACGGACCTTGACAACCATGAGCAATATTTTAGGCCATTGACCGATTCCCGATCTGACGTATCGTTAAGAAGCTAGAGCAAAAATAAACTTTCCGTTCACATTTGAAAATGATGCTAAGTCCATTTTTTTTAAATCCATAAAAACCACTTTCCAGTCGACCTACGACCTTGACACCCATGAGCAATATTTTAGGTCTCGTTAAGAACTATCTTTTTGCCATTGATCGATTGTGGCTACGTGCCATACAGCAAATGAAACAATTGAATTGTTGCGAGAAAGGTTTGGAGATTCGATTATTTCAAGAAATTGTGATATTCAATTGAAGTTGTGATTTAACACAATTAGGCTATTTCTTGTGGGGTTATTTGAAGTCATTGGTCTTTCTAAATAAACCAGACTCTCTTCAAGTCAATATTGAACGTGACAATCATGACATACGACTTGATTTAGTGGAAAAAGTGCTCGAAAATTGGGTTCATCGAATTAGTTTCTGCAGAAGAAGTCGTGGAGGCCATTTGAATGGCGTTTTATTTAGAACTTAATTATATCGATTGTACTTCACATTAAATAAACAACTTTTAAATTTCCTTTACAATAAGTGTGTTTTTTTTTCAAAGAAATCATATCACTCTTATTGGAAAACCCTGTATAAGGTTATCAACAACAATCCATCCAAACCTCCGAAAGGAACAAGCTGGTTTCTGTGCTAAAAAATAGTGTGTCGATCGTGTCAATAGCCTCGGGATGGTAGTAGAACAGTCTGTTGTGTGGAGATCACCCTTGTTCTGATGTTCATTGACTTCTGAAAGGCCTTCGACACACTCAACCACTTCGCTATCTGGAACGCACTAGTATGTAAGTGTGTTCTTACAAAGATTATAAATCTAATTAAAGCATTGTACAATATTGCCGCATACTCCATGATAAACAGTTGAGTTAAAGAATAACAGTAAAGAATGGATGGCCAAGGATGTATCTTATCTCCGTTCCTTTTTAATTGTGTCCTCGCACTGTAATGCTGAAGGCAACACATCTACGTAGGGTCTGTATGACTATTTGGACTACCCGGATGATAAATGTATGCTAACTAACACTAGTTAGTGAAACATAAAATCTGTGAGAATAAAAAATAATATCACAAAAACGAAAACACTGCGAATAAATGCCAGCACCGAGCGGAAATTCATCATACAAAATAATGAAATAGATGTTTCAGAATCCTTCTGTTACTTGGGTTGATATATTAGTTCAGCTGGTTTGGTTCAGCTGCGGATATCTCCAGTAGCTTAAAAACGCCGGCAATTCCAATCTCCCCATAAGCTAACTAAGCATTCCTGACAAAAAAATTTGATATCAAAAAGAGTTTCTCAATATAGTCAAACTGTAATTGTAAAAAAAGATTGTAATCCTTTGAGCTTACCTGCATTAATACAAATTAGTGGACATATTTGCATTTAAACTTATTTGAGACTAAAGCGTAATTTAAAAAATTTTCTCTTAATTATACTCGTATGTAAAGCCGTTAATTGTCAATCTTTCGTCAATTTATTTATTTAAATTCAGTTTAGTAATATGAAGCCTACAAATTCGTTGGATTTTTAAAACGATGTGATTTAAATTGAGACGCTTATAAGACTTCAAAATGTTGATTTTGCGGATGATGTTCGCCTTATTTCCCATAAACTGGTGTGGAGATCATTTCAAATCTCCATACTCACGAATCTACGGATTTTCAACGCGTGCGTAAAACCAACATCACTATAGGGGAGCAAGACACGGCTTATGTCTAATGCAGTTATTAAAAAACTGCTAACGCAAATAAACAAATTTTTGTAAATCATATCGATGCCTCCATTCTAAAACATGCTAAGTCGACTTAGCATACTTTTAGGGAGATTGTATTTTTAACTTCTAAATATTCCAAATTATATTTAGTTAAAATTTGGTGTTTATCCGCCAACCCAATCAAAAGTTATACACAAAACAGTACAGGTCACTCGCTTTGCATTATAAAGGAATTCCACACAAATTTGAAAAATCATCAAACTTTGATCGCCTCTCCTGAAAAACTACCCTTTTGCACTTAGAATGGAGGTATCGATATGGAGGATATTCGGCCAACGACCATCTCACAGTGTTGCCTGGGTGGCCAAAAATAAAGAAATCCAATGTTAAAATTTGCATGAAACAATTTGCTTATCTTTTAGGAAAGACTTCATTCAGATAACATTGTTTTTCAACAATTATTTCGATACATGATGTTATCGTCAAGTTATTAGAATTTTAAAACGGAATTTTCGTTAACTAATTAATTAACACATAGTTAACCAAAAAAAAATATACATAATTTCAAGAAGTTACATTTTAATATTGAGTTGACCCTCACCCCAAAATTGTATTAGATCTTAAAGAGTAAAAAATTCACAATAAATTTGTGGAAGTCTTGTTTACAAAATACTAACATATGTAGTGTACCGTTACATTCAAGTTAGCGACAAACGAGAAATAGCAAAAATTACTTTTTGACAGACTATATCTAAAAAAGTCAGACTTGGTCCACCCCAGTTCTTATTCAGTGTTAATTAGGGATCTCTCCAGATCCAAAAAATATATGTCTCACCTGCATCCACCTGCACCATTTCTTCATTTTGAACTATTAATTTAATAACCAAATATTAATTAACCAAAATGAAAGTGCGTGACATTTATAAAAAATGGTTGTCTGTAAAAGCCCAAAAAACATCAAACGTGGTTCAAGTGCTAAAAAAAACGAATAGAAGGCGACATAGACACAAGTGTCAGTGCTGAGGGGACAGAAAAATAACAGCATTGGTTAAAAAGTTCCAAACAAAATGGGTTAAATGGCATCGTAGTAAGTACAGGTTTGAAACAACCTATAACATTTGGCTGGATACCGATATATGCCTAAGCTATCCATTATTGTTTGACGAAATTTAAACGTTTGTTCTTCTATAACAACTCAGTAAAAATTCTCAAAACTTTTTTTAAAACTAGAAACCAAGTACAAGCTGTTATCAGGGGAAGACCAAAAGTGTTGTTTGAGGAGTCTCCTAAAAGGACGAAAAGGAGAAGAGTGGAACAGTTAGTTACTTTAACACCAGCAGAGTTGATTAAAAAAGCCGCGAAACAGGTTTCTAACCCAAGCAATAGTAGTACCACCTCTGTTCAAGAAGCATTGGCCTTGTATGTTGACATGGATCTGTCTTACAGCCCATAAATACTGTTTTCCACCGTATAAAGCGTTGTACAACGCAAAACAGGATCTCGTGCCAAACGATATTATGGTTACGGAGAGTTCTGCATAAATTCCACTGCACTCTCCTGAATCAAACCGCAAAAGGTTTATTGGATTCAAACGAATTGAGCACCACAAACAATATTACCTTAGAATGTAAATGAGGATTTGACGGAAGTTCCAACCAAAAATAATGAATAATAAGATATGTCATCCCGGAGCGAGTAAGTTGTCAGTTACGAACGAATAGAAATTGCAACGCGTAGGTGTTCAAAGAGTGAGTTTTTCCGCGGATTTCGGACCGATTTTTCCGAATTTTTTGTAATTGTCACAATTAAAAAATTAATATCAATCGATTAGTGCAAAAAAAGTTCAAACTATGTTCGCGGAAACCTGTTTTTTCGCGTGTCACATTTCATTCCTAGTCCTCCGTAACTGATAGATTTTGACGTTTCTGGTTGACGGCACATCTGTATAATTTAAGGTCTGTGGTTCCAACCACAGTATTTATAAGCAACGATTCTCCAACCCAAATCTAAACGTACAAACTTCAAGTGAAGAAATGGAGGGTCCCAACAGATGTAGGAAAATACCTCGTAGCCAAAAGAAAATCCGAGATTCAAAATCAATTTAAAGACAAATTGGGACTCATGGTAGACAAAAAAATGGTTATGGCACTATGCCGGAAATACTTCTGAAAGCTATTGAATATTATATTGTAAAAGAATATGAATTTAATGAAGAAGAGTGTATACTTTGTATATCATTTGCGTAAGAAATGTTTTGCATTATTTTTTAATAAATTTTTTAGTACTAAACTTATAATTAGCATTATATACGATTTCAGGGTACCGGGGATTGGATCCCTTATATTCGTCATGTTCTTTGTTGAAATAGCCTTTAAAGGTGTATAGCAAATATTTCCTTAATTTGTCAGTAATTTGAATTTAAGGATACATGGCCCGAATCCTTGAAAGGATTTTCAATAAACTTCTAAAAATACTATTTCCCTAATGTATTGAAAGAAGAAGAATTTTATAATTTCAAAGCATACATTTTTCAAGTATGTATTGTTAATTTCGGTTTCAGAATATATGAGAAGAAGTCGAATGCTTTGAGGGATTTCACTAAACTACATATATTTTTTTTACAAACATGAAAATATTAAAATAAGAATATAGTTGTACAAGAATTTTTTCCTAAATTTATCGTTAATTTCGTTTTTAGGATATATGGAATTAGTTCGAATCCTTGAAAGGATTGTCACCAAACATCACATTTTTTCTTATTTGAATTATTTGTATGGCTGTGAAAAATTGTAAAGCTCTACGACAACTCTTTCTATTTTTGCCCAACTGTTATATGAGAAGGCAACACTGTGCATCGCCAATGTTGAACTGTGGATATTGTCAGAGGAACTACCGATTAATCTACAAATAATGTGAAGAAAATGGAGTTGGGTGGGCCAAACTCTCATTAAGCCACCCGAATGCATCACAATATACGCCGAGGAATATATGGCACTGGAAACCGAAAAAACATTCAATGAACTAAATTCAATAGGTCTTGATTGAGTAAGATGGAATAACGTTGTAGATACACCCAGGAAAATAATTGGTTGGAATTCGATTGTAACAATAAACAAATAGTACTAGCAACAAAAAAGATATTGCCTACACCGTGTGTCGGTTGTATTTATATACATATAAATAGTTGAAAAAACAATAACATGGATTCGATCAAATAAAAATGCTTGCAACTAAATCGATGGATGTATCAATCGAATTAAGATTGTTTTTTTCATTGACACTCGGTTAGTTGTGGTAACCAATTTTAAACTTTCATTATAGTACCATATGATCGATTTTTGGTTGTGACAATCAATGTTTTATTCTAGACATTGTATCAATAGACCAAAGATTATTATTGCAACGAATAATTGGTTACTACAACAGAAAAAATATTAATAAATAATCGTTTTTTGGTTATCCCAATAATTTCCCAAATTTAGAGTAATTAAATGTATTTTGGGAAATACAACCGAAAGATTGGTTGCTGTTCTTTTGCTGATACATGACAAACAAAAAAAAAATTACTCGACGTAAATAAATCTTCAACATTTTGTTCAAGAGCGGTATATACAGTCAATAATAATCTCGTGTGGATAATAATGTGTGGAATGCAGATAATAATGTGTTGTGGAAAAAGTTTTACAAAATAAAAGCAACAATCATGAAAAGCACAAGTTTATGCGATATTTGCATAAAAGTTTTGTTATGTTTTTCGTGTACTTAAATTTGTGTCAAATATTTCAACATCTCATAATAGTGATGAATTTGTAATAGGGGATTTTTAATTTTGTTTGGTTTTTTGTTCAATAAATAAAATAAATATTAAAAACTGTTTTTAATTAATTGTTGGCAGTACATGACTGACAAATTGTCAGAACAACCAATTTTTTAAAACAGTTGGTTGTGGCAACATACAACAGATAATTTTAGCCACCATTTTCGTAGTTGGCGCAACCAAATATGATTGTTGTCAACATGGAAGCAGAAGTATACCACAACCAAAATGATGGTTGTCCTGAAGAAATCGCATGATAGTAGACAAAACTACCGAAATTCGGTTGGCAAATAATTCGGTTGAGGCAACCAAACTTTATTCTGTGTGTACCCGATGTTCCCAAGAGGAATAAAAAAAGGCTATTTTTACCATTAATGTATTTTACTTTGTGGATTTATTTGCATTTAAAGTTTTCGAATATTTAAAAAGAAGTGATTTAAAATCTACCCACTATTAATTTCAAAACATTATGGGGAAAAGAAAAGTAGATATTTAAGATGAGGTTGTTAATACAGTCCAAATGGAATTAAGAAAATAAACGGACATATCTGCATCATTCAAATGTATAATATTCTAAGCATTTATTTAAATATTCTGTCTTTCTCCGATTGAAGCTTGTTTTGTGGACATATTTTCATTTAAAGTTTATACAAGGTGGCGCAAAAGTAACCTTTCGATGTTTTTTGGCTGTAATTTAAAAAAAAATGAAAAACTTTGATTCTTCTTGTGGATTATTTTTATTTGGTCTTTTAATTTTTTTTACATCAAGTCGAGAATATGATGTCATGTAAATGGCCGCCGCCACAGTTGATTGTCATTTGAGCCCTTTTTATGGCATTTTCCATCACTTTGGCCAAAACTTCCGGCGATAGGTCCTCACATTCTTGACGGATATTGTCTTTAAGAGCTGCAAGAGTCTGAGGCTTGTTGACATAAACCCGCGACTTCAAAAAGCCCCACAAAAAGAATTCTGGAGCGGTCAAATCAGGCGATCTTGGGCGCCCGGGAAATGCATCCTTCAGCATATCGGTTGTGGCACGTGCAGTGTGTGCCGTTGCACCGTCCTGTTGGAACCACATGTTTTCCAATCCCAATTCATCAAGTTGCGGCAAAAAGAACTCGTTGATCATTGCTCTGTAGCGCTCACCATTCACAGTAACCGTTTGGCCCGCGACGTCTTCGAAGAAAAAAGGTCCGATGACTCCTCCAGCGAAAACAGCACACCATACAGTGACTTTGAGCGGGTGTAATGGCTCTTCGTGGGTTACACGCGGATTTTCAGTGCCCCAGAAGCGTAAATTTTGCTTATTTACGTACCCGCTAAGATGGAAATGGGCCTCATCACTCATGATTATTTTTGATGAAAAATCATCTTCCTCTTGGTGGTGATTAAGGATGACTTGAGCGTATGTTAGACGCGATTGGCGGTCAGCAGCTAACAGCTGATGCACCGTCTGGACTTTGTACGGAAACATCTTAACATCTTGTACCAAAATTCGCTGTAGAGACCGTCGACTGATACCCATTTGCGTGGCACGTCGTCTGGTCGATGTCGACGGCGCTTCCATGACATCCTCGGCTACAGCAGCAATATTCTCTGCAGAACGGCTACTCCGGGGTCTGCCACGCCTGACAGCATCTCGTGTTGTGCCAGTCTCTTCGAGGCGATCGGCTAAACGTCGCAGTGTTTCACCAGTAGGCGTTGGACGGCCAGGAAATCTGCGATGAAATTCACGTTGTGCCAAAGTCACCGACCGATTATTGGTCAAATAAATAGTCAGCAATATTCCGCGTTCTGGAGCAGTGTAGCGTAACATTGTTTATTAACGTGTATTTCGCATGTGTTTACTACACAAATGTCAAAACAGAACTGACATTAGGGGCCAATCGCAAAATTTATAGCATTTTCTGATAGGAGGATTACTTTTGCGCCACCTTGTATTATTTACATGATTTTCAAGCAAATCGTCATTGTTTCGTTTCAAAAGATATACTAAGTTTTTGCGACAACAAATTTTAAAGGTATAAAAATTAAAGTTAAAAATTTTTCTTATGGTGATTTCGATTCAGAAAAAAAGTTCCCGTCGACACGAAATTCTGAAATATATGTGCCCTTTTTGGGCGGACTGATGTAGTCCCTCGAATTAAACTTAGCTCCTATTTCAAAATTCTAATATGTGGTATAGAAATCCAGTTTTCGGGAAAATGATAATGACATTTTTTGCAGTAACGAAATCGGCATTAGTGAATTTACTCTAAAATATCTATCATAAATGTGTTTCATTTGTAAATAATGAGACCTATTTTTGGTTTATCAAATAAAACACCACTAATATCGATTATATATACAACGCACTGTGCAATTTTCTGTCGTCGTTCCTCTTACTTTCGCTGCAGGTCATTCTAATGGTTTCATTTAATTTTGTTCATATAAAAACTTGTATTATGAATTATTCATTGGAAATAGTATAGTACATTTCTAAATTTAAATTGCTGCTTGTATTTTCAGCGAGGCGGTATAAGCAAACAATTGAAAGTAAAAAAATACATCAACATTTTTACATATATCTGTAATTAAGAAAACATTACAGTCATTGCAGTAGAGCTGCGAAAACCGAACGTTGTTGAACAAAATAGATTAGAAAGACGAAAAAAAACAATTTCCGCGAAATTAATTATTTTAGGTATTTTATATAAAGGGTGGTTAAATTTTAAGGGTCGATTTTGAATAAAACACAAATTATTTAGGAAATTATTGTCATTTCTTTTTATTATGATAATATGTTGGTTCAATTATGTATGGAACAAAATATCGGCCAAATGGACGCCGCGACCTCGGCGGCACACCTCCATCCGATGGTCCAAATTTTCGATGACGCTGAGGCATAATTGAGGTTCTATGCTGTTAATGTGCCGAATTATCTCATCCTTTAGCTCTTGAATTGCTGCTGGCTTATCGACGTACACCTTTTCTTTCAAATAACTTCAAAGAAATAAATCCAACGGTGTCAAATCACATGATCTTGGCGGCCAATTGACATCGCCACGACGTGAGATAACATGGCCATTGACTTCGCCAGCCTATAAGCCGCACCAAACGAACTGGGCGAGCATGCACAGGTGTTTTTACATCTCCTACAGACCCGGTTTGCTGAAATTTGCGCACAATTCTCCCGATTGTGGACACATTTGGTCGATTATGCTGATCAAAAAAACATCACGAAGTGCACGAAATGCATTTTGATTTGAACGCCCATTTTCGTAAAAGGCTTAAAAAACTTAAACACGTTGCTCGATTGTGTATCTTTCCATGGTTCAAATTGAGTTAGTCTGAAATTAAGAAATGTCAAATGAAGTGCAGAAAAAAACTTGACGTTTAGGTGTGGTTCACATTCAACATCGACCCTTACAATTTAACCACCCTTTACATACATATGTGCGTATTTCAAATTGCTGCAATACTTTAGATATTTTGAAACAGGTTCTATTAGAATAACAATATATGCTACAGAAAAAAACAATACCACGCAAATGAACTACTTCAGTTTTCTACTGTAGATTGGTCTCATAAATAAGACAATTGACACAATTATTTTGTTCATGTTTTTATGGATTTCTATGAGGATTTGATCTGTATTTGATATTAATTTATGATTTTCTCGAGCTGAACATCAAAGGGTTCCTTATAAGTGAAGGAAGGTATTTTGAATAATCAAGTGGAAAAGAAAACAACCATTACGTGATGGAAGCCAAAGTAGCATCCCTGCAGGTACTGTTTTGACAACATAAAATTATAATTGTTGATCTTTAATTGCGCTTCCAATTAGTTCTCTCGAGACAAGAAGAGGTATACTGCCGCAGATAGCAGGTACGCTACATAATACGCACATTCGGTGATCAATGTTTATTGAGAACGGATATTTTATATCCAAAATGAAGTTCTCAATATAGTCTAGTAAACTAAATAATTGCAATCCTTGAATTTACCCCGATTGATAGAAATTAGTGGACAACTTGTCATTGATGCTGAAAACGTAGTGATTTCAAAATGTACCTCTTATATATATATAAAGCCCTTAATTGTAAATCTTCGGCCTTACGTTGATTTAAGTTTGTTTTGTGGATTTATTTGTATTTAAAGTTATTGGATATTAAAAATGAAGTGATTTTAAACAATCTGACTCTTAGACTTCTAAACTTCATTGAGAAAAGAAAATTAAAAAAAATTACCGCAAATTGAAGAGCTTACATCGATTGATACAAATTTGTGGACATATTTGCATTTAAAGTTATTTGATGACGAACAATTGAAAGCGGCGTTAAGTTCGGCCATACCAAATCATTTATACCCTCCACCATGGATCGCATGTGAATGGTTGGGGACAAATTATTTCATATTACCAAATTTCAGCCCAATTCGTTGAAATTTGTGGCAGTTCTTGCGTTAAGAAGTCAAATCTTGAAGGAGCTTTGTATGGGGGCTGTATCAAAACATAGACTTATGACTACTGTTTCGGGTATAAATAAATCCTAGTTATCAATTTCAGCCTGATCAGTTGGAATTTGTGGTCTCTATGGAGTTAAGGAGTCAAATCGGGGAGATTCTTTATATGGGGGCTATATCAAAAAATGAACCCATATTGCACCCTTTCAATCCCAACATACTTGCAGAAGTATATGTACCAAATTTCAGTCATCTTGCTCAAGTATTATTATTATTAATTGTAGCTTGATTACAGCAGATGGGCGTACGGATGGACATGTCTAAATCATCTTAGAATTTTGAGACGATTAATAATATATAGGGTGATCGATTGCGAGGTTCCCTACTTTTTTAAAGAAAAAACACAGAAAATTCAAATTGAATAGGGAATGTTTATTATCATTTGAAAGAACATTCTTTGGTATTTATTTTTTTGAAGATTATGTCTATCAAATGTTGGCCGCGGCTACGTCTCAGATGGTCCATCCGTTGAGTCCAATTTTCGATGACTCGTTCGAGCATTTCGACTGGTAACTGGCGAATGACACGCGTGATGTTTTGCTCCAAGGCCTGAATCAAAGCGGGTTTGTCCGCATAAACTTTAGACTTTACATATCCCCACAGGAAAAAGTCTAACGGTGTGATATCACACGATCTTGGTGGCCAATCGACCGGCCCAAAACGTGAAATTATCTCACCGAAGTGTTCTCTCAATAAATTCATTGATTGATGCGATGTGTGGGATGTGGCGTCGTCTCGTTGAAACCAAATGTCGCCGAGATCACGAGCTTCAATTTCAGGCATCAAATAGTCGGTTATCAAGGCACGATAACGGTCGCCATTGACGGTTACGTTCTCACCGGCATCATTTTTAAGAAATATGGACCGATGATTCCGGTACGTCAGATCGGGAATCGGTCAATGGCAAAAAGATAGCTCTTAACGAGAGCTAAAATATTGCTCATGGGTGTCAAGGTCGTGGATCGATTCGAAAGAGTTTTTTTTTTGGATTTAAAAAAAATTGACTTAGCGCAATTGGCGAACGATTATTTTGATAATAAAACTGAATAATTTGTAAACGTTGTTCAGGCGTAAGTCTTTCCACGAGGAAATGCCAAACAATACTTAACAAAAATAACATGACAGCATGACACGACTCACACGTGATCTTTCAAAAAAGGCTATTGGAAAAAGTATCTCTACTTAGATCACCCGTTATATGCCTTGTGGGTTCTCTGATCAATATTTAGAGATTTTACAAACGGAGTGACAAATGATTGTAATCTCACCATCCATTGGTGGAGGGTATAAAAATTAGAGATTTACAACTTTAACTCTTAATCATGTTTGAAGTCTTTTTTTGTAACTCTTTGACATTTCTCTGACTGCAGTTTGTTTTGTGGATTTATTTGCATTTAAAGTTATTGGGTATTTAAAACAAAGTGATATTACTTGATTCTACTGATAGGCTTCTTAACTTCATTGAGAACAGAACAATTAGGTCGGGGTCACACCAACGTTTTCGTGTCACCCCCACCTTATGTAGATGTCCCCATTTTATTGTTTTGTTTCAAAAGTTCAGTAAGTTTTCTTATTGTATCATTTAAATGAACGCTGTATATCGTTAAAAAACAACATTAAATTAAATCAACCGGAAATAGTTACGTTCACTTCACGAGCACGTTTTTCTTGAAAATTGAAGGGAAAATAAGCTAGTTCTTGTAAATCGAATAAATTATCTACAGTAATGTACATATTTAGGGTCCGGTGATGGTACGTAGACAGCATATGAAACCACAGTAATTGCTAATTTAAACGGTGTGGCGTGGCAGTACCTTAATGACCTACAACAACTATTTAATTAGACCACCAGAGGCGAGTCACAAGCCCTCAAATCTTTCAGTGAGTTGTTCGAAAATTCAATGATCCCAACGGAATAGCTTTAATTCTAAAGGAATGTGTGCTACCCCATACGGTTTTGGAAAGAAATTCCAGCTTATAATCAAACTAGAGTCAAAATCAAACAGAATTTTTAATTTCGTAATTGAGTCATTTTTTATGTTTTATTTCGGCTAAACTTTATTGAGAAAAGTAAATTGCATATCCAATTAGGAAGATCTCCATACAGTAAAATTGGAATTAAAAACAAATACCTGCAAACCTTTGAGACGACCTCAATTGATACAAATTTGTAGACATATTTGCATTAAATTTTTTTTGACGAAGAATATGTAGTGATTTAAAATTGTGTTTCATTATTATATTTAAAGACTAATTATAAATCTTTGATCCATTTCCGATTGAAGTTTGATTTGTGTATTTATTTTCATTTAAAGTTATTTGATATTTAAAATTGAAATGATCTTAAATGATAATAATTATACCTCTAAACGTCATTGAAAAAATAAAAATTAAATATACAATATGTCTTATCCGAAATCATGCTCAAGGTGTAATAAAACAAATATTTTTTTTGCCATAAATTGTTATCAACAAAATCAGAAGCTGAGATGATGATTGTATTATTTGTATTTATTTTATCTGCCATAAATTAATACAAATACGTATATTTACAAACAACTTAACGCCTTTTTTAAAGTATCGTAACATTAGTCATGGACAGACACAATCCAGACATCCCGTACCTACCATTGTTGACGACACCACACGAATTGACAATAACAACAACAAAAATGTAGTTACCAAGCCAAATGTAGATAACAACAACATAGCGATCATTAAAATGGAATGGAACATTCACTAATGACAAATTGATCAATAAAAATGCCACTGTCAATGTGTGGCTTAACAAAAAAACAAATGTCGCAGGAAAAATGCAACAACATTGAACTGAAACTACTACAAAAATGGCATCACTTGAGATATAATTAGAGAGTAACCGGCAGATCACTGCGCGTCACATAGAAGAATGGCAGGGCATTGTCAACAAAAGCTGGCAAAAAAACGTTTACACAGTATTTCACATTGTCTGACAGAATAGGTGACTTTTTGGGGGGTTGGAGGAGGGTGAGTGTAAAAAAATGTTTAGTTTTTTATAGAGATTTAGAACTTTTTTAAGTGACTGGTTTTTATGATGACAATTTTATGGAGATTTTAGTTTTCCAAAAATAACAAATTCATTTTGTGATTTATAACGGATTTCTTACTCCAAATTCGGGGATTACGGAACCAAAACTCAGTTGAGTTTTCGTATATGGAAAAAACATCTTAATTAACTATGTAATTAGAAAACCGACAAATAAGACTAACAAGACTAATATAAACAAGGGCACCTGCTAATTCCCCGACCAATTTCTACGATTCATCTGGCAGTAACTGTTATATTTCTAAACTTAGGAAATTGCTGGTTAGGAAATGATGTTAGAAAAAACAAGGAAAAGCAATGCCTTAGTGGAGGACATCACTATACCATATTCTTGCTCTACATATATGGTATAGTGATGTCCTCCACATATCACAATATTGAATTGAGAGCGGTATATAGCGAAAAAAATTCGAAAAATATTATGGCAAACCTTTTAGATTACCCCGATGGACACAATTTGTGGATATATTTGCATTTAAAGTTCTTCGATTTTGCCCTTTTATTTTATTTTGACATCCTTTATAGCAAATCTTCGATCTTCCTCCGTTAGAAGTTTATTTTGTGGATTTTTTTGAATATAAAGTTATTGGATACTAAAAAAGAAGTGAGTGAATGAAAAGACTCATTAATTTATATTTTAAAGTTTGTGTTCTGGATTTATTTGCATTTAAAGTTATTGGATACAAAAACGAAGTGATTTAAAAAAACTAAACTTTTTTGAGAAAAGAACATTAGGCATCCAAAATGAGGTACAATTTAAATTGGAAAAAATTATGGCACACCTTTGAGCTTGCTCCTATTGACACACATCTGTGAAATATAGCGAAATAATACGAGAAAAATTAGGCAAACTTTTGAGATTATCCCGATTGACACAATTTGTGGACATATTTGCACTTAAAGTTCTTTGATGAAGAACACTTGCATCCATTAACACAAAACAACATAACCGGGCGTTAGAGCTAATGAAAGTTAAATTGTATGGAATTTGATAGCTATAACCAGTAGTTAGCTCTTAATCCTAGTTTATTTATTTATTGTTAACGGCCCTTAATGTTTTAAAATTTTTTTTAAAGATATTGGTTACTAAAAAATTTGATTTTAAAGACTTTTTCTAAACTATTTTGAGAACAGAACATTAAATATCCAAAATGAGCTGCAATAGATATTGGGGAAAATGATGCCATACCTTTAAACTTATCCCGATTGACATAAATTTGTGGGCATATTTGCATTTAAAGTTCTTTGGTAACGAAAACGAAGTGTATTCAAATGTTGTCATTTAATAAATTTTAAATATTTTAAAGTTTGTTTTCTGGATCTATTTGTATTTAAAGTTACTGGATACAATAACGATGTGATTGAAAAATAATCTAAACTTTTTTGAGAGAAGAACATTTAACATCCAAAATGAGCTACAATTGAAATTGGGAAAAATTATGGCAAACCTTTGAGCTTACTCTTATTGGCACACATTTGTGAAATATAGCGAAATAATACGAGCAAAATTACGGCAAACCTTTGAGATTATCCCTATTGACACAATTTGTGGACATATTTGCACTTAAAGTTCTTTGATGGAAAAAAATTATGCCATTTTATTTTATTTAACATCCTTTATTGCAAATCTTCCATCTTTCAACGATTGAAGTTTATTTTGAGGATTTTTTTGAATTTAAAGTTATTGGATACTAAAAAAAGAAGTGGGTGAATGAAGACTTCTTCTAAACTTTTTTGAGAAAAGAACATTAAATATCCAAAATGAGCTGCAATTGAAATTGGGGAAAATGATGGAAAACCTATATTATCCATAGCTTATACCTATTGACATAAATTTGTGGGCATATTTGCATTTAAAGTTCTATGGTAACGAAAACGAAGTATATTAAAATGTTGTCATTTATTTATATTTTAATGTTGTGTTTTGGACATTGGATAATTGAAATAGGGAAATTATGGCAAACCTTTGAACTTACTCCGATTTACATAAATTTGTGAGCATATTTGCTCTTTATTTATTTTTCTTTTAATATTTTTAATTGGAAACCTTCGATATTTCTTCGATTGACGTTTGTTTTGTGGATTTATTTGCGTTTAAAGTTATTAAATATTTATATTAAAATGTTGTCATTTATTTATATTTAAATATTCTAAAGTTTGTGTTCTGGATTTATTTGCATTTAAAGTTACTGGTTGAGCTTACTCCGATTTACACAAATTTGTGAGCATATTTGCATTTTTATTTTTTTTTCAATATTTTAAATGAAGTAAACTTCGATTGATGTTTATTTTGTGGATTTATTTGCTTTTAAAGTTATTAAATATTTAAAACTATGTGATTTTAAAAGACTTCTAAAGTCTTTTCAGAAAAGAACATTAAATATCCAAAATGATACGAACTTAAAATTGGGAAAAACTATCGAAAATCTGTAAGCTTATCCCTCAAGCTTATCAATTCTTCCCCCTCTTGAAGTTTCCTTTGAGGATTTATTTGCATTTAAAGTTGTTGCATACCTAAAAAGAGGTTAATTTGGAAGACTTCAAAACTTAATTGAGGAAAGGTAATTAGATATTCATGATTCGGAAACATTTGGGCTAACCCCGATTGATACAAATTAGTGGACACTTTTCGTTTAAAAACGTTTTTTTAGTTATAAAGTGTGATTTTTTAAAAGCATTCGGATTTGATTTTAAAAGACACATACAATTTAGAGAAATATATGAAATCTTTATTTGAGTCGATAAAACGGTCTATATAATTCACTGTTTAAAGATCATTTCATGTAAATGTTGACCACAGCTGCCCCTCCATTGGTTCATGCACTGAGTCCAATTTTGGCATACTCTCTCCAACATATCGGCCGGTATCTCACGAATAAATACTTCAATATTGGCTTCCAGTGCCTCAACCGTTGCGGGCTTGACCCTATAGACATGAGCCTTAACATAGCCCAAAAAAAAAAAATAATCTAAAGGCGTTAAAGCGCACGATCTAGGCGGACAATTGGCCGGCCCCAAACCTGAAATAAACTGTTCACCAAACTCGCCTCTCAATTGGGCCATTGTCTCGCGTGCTGTGTAGCATGTGGCACTGTCTTGTTGAAACCACATGTCAGCCAAGTTCAGCTCAGGAAGAACATAACCAAGCATGAATTTTGATAGTAAAATCCAATGATCTGCAAAGTTGTTCTTTTGTAAGTCGATTCATGGTTAAATTATACACCAAACTGAACATGTTTGACAGTAACATGTTACACGAAAACAGCTGAGCTGCCAAAAACAGCGTTGTCAAAAAGAAAGATGCAAAAAAATAATCCTCTATTTAAACCTTTTTAATGTAAATATTCGATCTTTCTTCGATTCAAGTTTGTTTTGTGGATTTATTTGAATTTAAAGTAATTGGATACTGAAAATGAAGTTCACTGAAAAGACTTCTAATCTAAACTTTATTGAGAAAAGGAAATAAGACATTCAGAATGAAGATCTTAACACATTCCAATTGAAATTGAGAAAATAATTGCAAACCTTTGGGCTTACCACCCCGAATGATACAGACTAGTGGACATATTTGCATTTAATTCTCTTGGTGTAAAATGATAATTATATTTGAACCCTTTAAACGAAAATCTTAGATATTTTCTCGATTAAAGCTTATTTGAGTATTTATTTGCATTAAAGTTATATGTTATTTAAAATGAAGTTATAAAATCCATTTATAAATCTTTTAAAAATAAAATTATTTAAAAAAATTCTCAATTCAGTTCCATTGAAATTGAGAAAAATAAAAGACAACCGTTTAGCTTACCGCGATCGATAATATTTTGTGGAAATATTAGCATTTAAAATTATTTGATGACGAAAATGTATTGATTTGAAATGCTGTCTCTTAAATATATTTAAATAATTTTGACAAAAGATTTTCTTTGTTGGATTGAAGATTGTTTTGGGCATTCATCTGTATTTAAAGTTATTCTATGTTGTAATTGAGAAAAGTATATATAAAAAAATTAAGTTCTCAATACGGTATAATTGGAATTAAGAAAAAAGCACGAAGCTCTGGTCTTACCCAACTGGTAGACATAAGTATTTCCATTTAAAGTTCTTTGAAGATGAAAACATGGTGGTTTAAAATTGTGTGTTTTATCTGATTTTTTCCTTGATTGAATTTTGTTTTGTGGATTTATTTGCATTTAAAGTTATTGGATATTTAAAACGAAGTGATAGATCATATTATTAGGTATCAGAAGGATCTATAAACTCCAAACCCATCTGAAGGCGTTATCGATATCGGACTTCTAATTTAACTTCTTCAATGTATTATTGGACGGCAGGCAGAGACCGACTTTTGCAGAAGCTGCGGTGACAAAGAGGAAGATGAGTAACAATAAGTCTGTCTTTCATGCTCTCTCTAGAAGACGACCAGATAGCCTAACTCACATTTATTTTGGGAGTCAGCAAACTTGTCTGATGTTATCTTTAGCCAACTCATGAGATTTTTGGTATAGCTAAGCTTGGTATTGGTACCTGTGGAATTGACCTCGGATTCTCCGTGGGAAGCTATCGCTTCCTAAGAGATTGCCTTTGTTGTTTAAAGGGTCCGCAGCAAGACTAAGGTCTTGCAAAATAAATTTTACAGAAGCTTTGGTGACGAAGGGAATAATGAATCAATATAATCCCGTATATACCCCGCCCATTCCAGAAGACGGCAGGCTATGCTAGGCTGACATCTACTTTGGGAGTTAGCAAACATGGCTGATGCTGACATCTGCAAACTCTTGAAAACTGGTTTTTGATAAAAACTGACAATCTGCAGTTTTGAAAACTAATAATGAGATATGGTATAACCAAAAAGAAAAGAAACGCAAAATGCCAACAAAATAAATGCAACAATTAACTGATAAGATTATGGCTCCCCACAATTTTTATAGTACAACATTTTATTTGTGCAATATATGAGTACGAGTACGTTGCCTTCTTCGGACAGTTAGCAATAAACAAATAATCCAATTTTAGATGTATCGAGCCGTTATAGCTGTTATTGTCCATATATGTTAACTTTTCTGGGATGTGATAGATAATAAGGTCAAAAAGATATCTAATATGTGTAAAATACTTTGTAGTAGCTCATGTTATCAAATTACTTTTGTGATTACCATTAATTTACAACAAATCAAAAAACGTTTTATACAGTATATAATATAATAAATGTAATTCCAAATAATATAATAAATGTAATTCCCCTGCTATGTGAAGTGATGATTCATTTGGGGGCAAATAAAAAGCATTTGCACAAAAATGGTACCTTAGCATCAAGAGCAAAAAATGTCTAGACATTTAGAGGAAAATTATTTGCTGTGTCATCAGAAATGAATAAGCACTCTAAAACGTGCGACACAATGCTATGCTGGTGGATTATTGTCACCTGATTCAAAGCCCTTCCCAGTGCAGAACTTTTCTTGCCAGTGACCCACAAAAATTATAGGTATATCTGTGCTTATTACGTATTAATCTAAAGCTTAAAATCTATCTATAAGCGTTTTTTATATCAAATTATATGTTCTTGTGTAGCATGTTTCTGGTGGTTTTTGGGTGGACGATATTTGAATATTTTGTTGCATACCTTACTTTTAGGCCCTTCTTCTTTTGGATCAAAAGCAATGTTGAGTTTGAATGCTGAGGGTCCAAAGTTTCTCAATTCATTTGTGGCTGATTCTTTTATTGTATCTTTGAAGAACCTCAACTGTATTTCCAGTACTTCCTGGCAGAATTCATTTTTCATCTGGCTGTTTAGTGTTTCCAGAAGAGGAAAAAAGACCGAGGGGAAAGTTCGATGTGTCTACTTCATGTGCTGTATGTTTTGGATCATTGTCCTGTTGAAAAATCCAAGTTATAAACAGATCCGGGCTAGTTTTTAATCTAGCCAAGAGATCCTTGTCTCGGAAGTGTAACTGTTATTGAAAATTATGACTTATGTTGATAATTGTATCAATTTCTCTATAAGATGTATCTTCATTTATCATTTTCATAACTGAATTCTTTGCTATTTTAATGGTTTTGGGTCCTTCAATATCTTAAGAATGCCTCCAGTAGAAGACAGCACCTTGTTTCGTGTCTTAATGAATTTAAATTGCTAATTTGAGCAATTACCCCATAATACTTATTTTCATTTCACATTTTCATCACTGAAATCTTTGCTATTTTCCAGTTTTAAGGACGCTTTTAATGGTTTGTAGGGACTTGTAATATTTTTGGGTCCTTCACTATCATAAGAATGCCTCCAGTAGAAGAAAGCACCTAATTTCTCACCTTATAGAATTTAAGTTGCTAATTTGAGCAATTACTCCATAAGTTTTATTTTCATTTCTTATTTTCGTCATTGAAATCTTTGATATTTTCCTGTTTTAAAGAGGCTTTTAATGGTTTGAAGGGACTTTGGTCCTGCACTATCATAAGAACTATCTGACAAAATTCAATCAAATCCTTGAAATTTGCACCTTTCAATGTACAGTATTCCCTTCGGTAATTTTTGATTATAATTGTTCCTGTTAGAATTTATTTTTTCCTCATCCACACAATTTGGGTACATAGGCGAACTATCGTTTCCAAATCTGTGCAGATATTTTCGGAAAGCACCATGACCCGTTAGAAAATGTGTCAGATAGAAGTTATTTTCCATGTGTTGTCTGTCCAACCATAAACTTATATTGGATATAAGAAGGTATATCCATCGCCCTTTCGAACTCGTGTTCCAACGAGACTGCCAAGTGGCGATCGATACAGATCGCTCTTCCCTGGTAAATTCGGATCTTTCCTTTCTGTTCTCCGGTTTCCTTTCGTAGATTCTCTTCATTTCGCTGGCTAATACGTTGATTGGGATTCTATATCCTCAATTAGTGACAGCTTAGTCTATGTATAGGCAACAGTTTTCTCCTGTAGGTTTTCAATTTCAGTGCGCCGGCCCATACTGGAGATGCATATAGTATCACCGAGTTGCCTACAGTGGCTAGTAGTTGGCGCCGCGCGTGTTTGGGTCCTCAAATATTTGGTAACATCCTTGCCAGAAACGTCTGTGTTTTGGAAGCCTTTTCGCTGATGTATTTGATGTGGTACTTGAATCTCAAACTATTGTCTAAAACATTCCTATGTATTTAAGGGGGCGGCTGGATTGGATAAC
Organism: Eudasyphora cyanicolor; assembly: GCA_963930755.1. Lineage (NCBI taxonomy): Eukaryota > Metazoa > Arthropoda > Insecta > Diptera > Muscidae > Eudasyphora > Eudasyphora cyanicolor. The sequence goes on along the minus strand of OZ005737.1, from coordinate 24,358,201 downwards.
TTTATCCCCCACTGATTTATTTATGTACTCCGTTTTTTTTCGGCTTGTAATTAGGACCGCTTCCGTCTTGTGAGCCACCAGCTGTAGATGTGCTGACGGCAGCCATGCTTGGACCTGTTTTATTGCCGTGTTAGTGGCTGCTTCTAAGTGAGACAGGTGTTTTGAGACTGTAATTATGGCGATGTCATCCGCAAAGCCTATAATATTCACCCCACTTGGAATGGGGAGTCTCAACACCTCGTCATACATAATATTCCAGTGTGGTGGGCCCAGGTCAGATCCTTGTGTAACGCCGGCTGTTATGTTGTGTTGCTCTTCTTCATTATCACTATGGAATATGAGTTTCCTGCTTTCAAAGTAGCCCGTTATTATGTCCACGATATACGTTGGGGCTACCATTCGTACATGCGCCCAGTAAGCGGAGTTAAAGGCGTTCTTCACGTCTAGAGTAACGACTGCGCAGTACTTCTTCGTTCCGCATTTCCATCTTGCGCCTTCGATAGCTTACGTGGCCGTGTCGACCACCAGCTTCACAGCGTCTATTGTAGACCGCCCTTTTCTAAAACCGAATTGTCGTTCTGATAGAGCTGATTTTTCTTCTATTATTGACAATAGTCTCTTATATAATATACTCTCCAGGATTTTGTCCAAATACTATTTTGTAAATACAATATTTTGTTTTAAATACGCTTTTAATGGTTTTGTTCCTTCAATATCTTAAGAATGCCCCCAGTATAAGAAAGCACCTTGTTTCGAGCCTTATTGAATTTAAATTTCTAACTTGAGCAATTACTCCATAATATTTATTTTCATTTCTCATTTTCATCACTGAAATCTTTGCTATTTTACAGTTTTAAGGACGCTTTTAATGGTTTGTTCGGACTTGTAATATTTTTGGGTCCTTCACTATCATAAGAATGCCTCCAGTAGAAGAAAGCACCTTGTTTCGCGCCTTATTGAATTTAAATTGCTAATTTGAGTAATTCCTCCATAAAAATTTATTTTCATTTCTCATTTTGTTAACTGAAATCTTTGCTATTTTCCAGTTTTAAAGACGCTTAATGGTTTGTAGGGATTTGTATTACTTTTGCCTCCATTATTTTTAATGCCTCCAGTAGAATATAGCACCTTGTTATAGAATTATAATTGCTAATTGGAACAATAACTCCCTAAGATTTATTTTCATTTCTTTTTCCATTTTTAAAGACGAAAACTAATTTCTAAGCACACTTTTTAACTAACACACTCCTATCGGAAGCTACCAACACCTACTCATGTGACAAAAATGGGAGTTCCAATATTTAAAAATTGTCTGACATTGTTGTTTCCAACTATTCCTTTGCAATTTTTTGGACTTCTGGGAGTGGCTTATTTGAAATGTAAACTTTCGCTTATTATTCTTCTGGGAATAAATTTGTTTCCTAAAGTTAGATGTAATTCTGAATGCATTTTAAAGTCACCATTTTAGCATTAAGAAATTCCACTGAATAGAATTTGCAGAATTACTTAATTTTCCAACTATCTGACAAAATTCAATTAAATCCTTGAGTTTTTTTACCTTTCAAAGTACAATGTTCCCTTCGGTAATTTTTGATTATAATTGTTCCTATTAGTTTCCGGGTTCAATCTTCTATTTTCCCGGAAATTCTTTTTTTTTTTTGCTAAAATTTACCTAAAAAAAGTTAGTTTTTTTCTAGTATGCTAACTTACCTGCAATGTATACTTTTCCCCATCCACATCGATGTCTTTGTTCATGAACTCCACACCAATAGTATGGAAATTATTCTCATCATAACGATTAGAGACGAAACGATTCATAAGACATGACTTTCCAACGCCACCATCGCCCAAAATGACGACTTTTAGTAGGGTCGTTTTATTGGGGGGACGCATGTTCGTCATGGTTCAGCTGGTACTTGTTTAGTAGTGGCGGTGGTTGCAGCGGTAGTGGCAACAAGACTCCAGACGGAAACGATGGCAACAATAACAAAATAACACAAAATGCACAGAAAACCACCGACCGAACCAAAAAGCGGAGGAGAATTAATGAAAAACAACAACCGAAGCACTCGAAATAAACGTATTACACAAGAAATCTAAAATTTGGATAGAAAAATAGAAATAAATAAAATTTTGCAGATTTTTTTGATACCAGGCAACTAACTCACCTCAATTAAACTGTAGTTATTTCTGCTTTTTTTGTTTGTTTTTTTTTTCGTGATGGAGTAGGCGGGAGCTGGGATGGACTGTTGCAAATGGATCTGAATATGCGTTCAATTAACAAGTACACAGTCTGTCTGTCTGTCTGTCGGTCGGTCAGTGTACACTTGGTTTGCTTGGCTGACTGGCTATTTGTTGTTTCTTTTTCTTCTTCGTTTTTGATATCTTCCTCGTTACGATTTTCTTTTTGAGATATTTTTTCGTTTAATTAACTTTTAATAACATTTAATTTACTATCTTTTTTCGGTATCTTATTGTGTTTTCCTTATCTTTGCTGTTTTCAACAATAACAACAACACAAGCAACAAACTGTTTTGGTTTTTTTTCACTTTATTCGCAAAACGCAAAAAACAAAATAGAACAACAAAAACATTAAGCACCGCTCGAACGTCTATGTTGCTCTGAATTCATTGAAGAATGATGCGGGTTCATTCATTGTCAGCTGTTTTTAGTAATTTTTCCCATTTCCTATTCTCTTTGTGTGAGTGTCTCTCTCTGTCTCCGACTCGGTCAATTTTATTTGATTGGGAATTGTTGTTGAGCGCATTTCACATGGCTTTGACATTGACAGAAAAGAATGAACTCTGACGGATAGAGAGAACAAAGTCAAGCCATATTTAGCTAACGGCGGCAATGCTATATTTGGTGGTGAGTTTGTCATAACGTTAAATTTATTTTTATTTGAATTGAATTGAGAGTGTATGTAAAGCCAGAATTCTTGTGATGCCTAATGGTACATGGGTTTTAGCCAAAAATTATGTCAATCTATAATCATGAAAGCGAAAAATATTTATGAAATTATAGCCGAAAGCAAAAGTATCGCAGGAAGTCTTAGAGGTGATCTATTTGTAATCAGTGTACGTGTAGCTTTCAGGAACTTTATTGACTGGTAATTTCTATGTTGATTATATTACGTACACACCAGTTTATAGTTCACCTAAATTTTAAATAGGCAGCAAAAAGGTACTAGAAGTATTACATTTTAGAAAATAGTGAGAGGTTTGCAGTGCATAGGAGCAAAAACATTTTACCATCTCCTAAATGTGCTGTAGATGTTGTTGAGGCATTCAAAATGAAAAACGTCTGGGAAAAGTATGGGATTCCGAAGTATAGTGCTGATCCGAAACACTTTTACTGCATCGATTTCCTACCAATCATATTCTGATTGCATTTTCTCGTCACAAAAAATCGTTATGATAATCAAAGGAAACATATCCTCGAGAAAACGAACTTTTTTAATTGATGCATCATTCAAACCAGTACACCGAGGATGTTTTAATCAACTTTTAATTATATACGTTAAATATTTTGATGAGGTAAGTAGAGGTTATTATCTACTTTAAATATTGTAAAAAGGGTTGTATTTTCGTTTGTTTTTATTGTAAAAATAACTTTATAATCTTTTACAGATCTTTCCATTCTAATGGACTTAAGTGCTATGAAATTTTGGTCCGTTACATTACAAATAAAATATTTTAACAGGCATTGAGAAACTGTACAAAATGTTTCCCCTAATGCAATAAATTCTGGATCTCGCCATAATTCTTATCGTTCTATCTAAAAAATTAAAAACTCAAAATGGTTAGTAGAAGATCAATTAAGCTTTAAGTGTGCATTGACAGTTTGTAAAAGCATTGAAAGTTTGTAAATATAAGTATAATAATAATAATTGTATTTTCGTTTGTTTTTACAAGCTTTGTATGTATAATTTTATTGTCTTCGGTTTAATTAATTAATTTTTGTAAGGTTTTACGGTGAAATATGAGCTGTGAAACTTGGAACACCACTAGCCGTGGCCTGAACACCAAACAAACTTTTGCTATTCGCTGCCTATGCAATTAGTAATCAACAACTGTGGTCTAAGACATGTCATACTCCAACAAAGGGGCATATAAAATGTCGAAAATGGAGCTGTATTGGTAATGCGTGGCGCAGACCCCCAAACGATATAACCAGACATAGCATCGACTGGAAACCGCAGGGAAGCCGAAGAAGTGGACGCCCCAGCCATACATGGCGACGACAGCTGGGCGCCGAATGCATGTCGTGCAACGAACTGAAGACTCCGGCATCAAATAAAACCGATATTCGCAAATTCGTTGAGGCCCCTTATAGGAACCAAAGGAGCAAATGTAATATGCATATACATCTTATGGACAGTCAGAGTTTGTTCACAACTTTTTTGAACTACTTTGAAAAAGCAGTGGTTAAAAAAGGTTGGTAGGTATACTAATGAAAGTTGATTTTGAAAATGTGTTCTAATAAATAAGTTTTTTGTAGGTGGACTGTGAAAATTTAAGCATTTTCAAACAAAACACACGTAGTAGAAGCGTGTGTAGTCTACCCTGCTGGTTATGCTTTGGGAAATTGGATCCCAAAAGCCTCTTAAACATGTTGCCCTGTCATTGGCGTTGCCGGTATGCTGGCGGTTTGCGCGGCTATGGCTCGCCGGATGGGGGTGGTTCTTGCCGCCGACAAGGTTGAATGAGGGAATACAAAAAAAGAAAATCATACCGGGCTGTAAAAAAAATATAAAGAGGAAGGGTACCCGAAATAGATCTGGGGAATAGAACAAAAATAAAAGAAGAGACACATATGGAAAAGGGACATATATACTCACGAACCTTCCTGTACACTCAGACAAAACAGAAACGTTCCTTGGCAGGTGTTTTGCCAAGGTTAGCCCTCCCACAGAAACCTTTAGAGGTTTCACCTTGATGCCCTTTTTCTTCTGTGTGGCATCCCAAATTTGACCCTTTACTTACCCGTCTTTTACCCTCTCCCTACCACCTTTAAAAAGGCCTTAAGCCGAACTCATTTTACAAATTTCCTTGTTTAAAAACATTATAATTTCCTTTTTATTTTAGAAAATATAGATAGTATTAAATTTCAATTAGCATGACCTATACTAGTTGGATTCAATGTAATTCATAAAATTCCAATTTAATTTAACAATGCAATTCAATTTGATTTCACAAAAAAAAAATTCATGAAAATTTAAATTTAATTTAATTAAATTCAATTAGTTCAATTCAATTCTATAGGACGATTCATTTCAATTGAATAAGATATATTAATTCCATCATAATAATTCCCCTTTTTCGTACTATATTTTCAGGAATGGCGACTGGGATGTGATTCCTTGGCGGAAATGACGTCAAGTGACAGATCTGTCACTCAAAGAAGCCGGAAATCGTCGGGTTCCCCGAAGGTAAGTTGCCCTCAGCTAGTATAAGTATGCAATATCCTCTCAATATAGGCGATTTTTTTTATTTTGATTATGCCGGATACATCCGCGTAAACTTCGTGTCCCCAAAAAGTGTCGTCCGTATCAATCTGTCTGTCCGAATAGTATAAAAGTATGTATATTTTCCTTTTTTTTTTCTCGTGTATGAATATATTTGTTCTTAACCTTTTTTTTTTCAACGTCTCAATGTGGTGTTCATTAATTGTTTCATAATTTCTTTTTCTTTACAGGTGGAGTAACCAATTGATGTTTGTGGGCCTGAAAATCACCCTAACGAAAGGTTCACGGTCTCCTACCCTGGCCTGAGCTCAACCCCGAGTATTTTCGCGCACTTTTCCACAAAATTTTGAAAAGGTCTGTAAAACTACACTATTGAAAACAATTGTTTACCCCTAATAACCACTAAATTTTCTTTTTTATTCCAGAATAGCTCAAATATATAAATACATTTTCCGGTCCGGCCGTCCGTCTGTCTGTCCGGGTATACAAGTTAAGTTTGGTCGGTGTTTTTGGGGATACCGGGCACGCCAGGCTTGGCTATGCTAATCAGCGCCTCCCTCGTTGGATTGGATCCTGGTTTGCTGTGGCTCCCGCTGGTTGCAGTTGTATTAATGTGTTATAAAATTTTTAGATTTCGTTTTGTTTGTATGTTTGTGTGTGTATTACTGTTGTTTGTTAAAAAAACTTTACACTTTACACATTTTTTTTTGATGTAAATAAAGCGAATAAAAATAACCGTGTAACTCTTTTATTTTATATTTTGGTGGGAATATACCGGTAAGTAGATGATGGGGGAGCCACACGTCCAATCGTCGTCCAGGCAAATCAAAAAAGGAACGAAATTTCATCCTTTTTCTAAAAAGAAACTTCTCTTCCTCCTTTCCTTTCTCCCTAACATCTGACATTTGTTTATGCTTCGTCAAAACACAGCTTATTGTGAATGACCATTCTTCTTCTTTTTTCATAAATTTCTCAAGTCACTTAACCCTCATATGATCGCACACCACACGTGTGTTGGGGAGAATCATTAAAGCATGGGATTTTTCTTAATTTATGCAAGTAATCCGCAATGAGGAGTTTTCCAAGAGCAGACATTTCTGCGGAAAGTGGCGGTTCTCTTCGAAAGCAGCGGAAGAAGAGTAGTCTTCTAAATGATAAAAAAAAATAAAAGAAGCCAGATCACTCTTGGAGTCGGGTAAAATAACAGTGGCACAAATGACACTACTTCAAATGTATCGTACAGCGACATTTCTGATAACACTATGCAACAAAATTTTTGCCGCAGGGCTGTGCATAACATTTTTGTCGAAGGGCTGTGCCTTATAAGTAACAAATCAGCTGTTTTTCGTAAAGAAGTCAGTCAAGTCAAGACCAATCGGAATCGGAAAATAACGAACCACCTAATAGTGTTCAAAAATCAACCAAGCGATAACAAAATTAATTAAAAATATTATTAAAATATAAAAAGTAAATAATATGTACTTTACAATAACAATTTATGGAAATGTTTTTCGTAAAATAAAATGGAACAATTCAAAAATTATTGTAGTGGCAAGTTTTCCCAGTGCACAACGAGAGGGAAGCTTAACTCACAGTCCTGTCGCAGCCTTCTTTAGATACATTGGTGCATACATTCAGATACATTTATCTAAAAGCGTCATCTGGCGGTAACGGTTGACTTACCATTGGTATTGCGTTCAACACTCATTGCAGTGGGGTTTAGTCTGCGATGGTGACTTTGTCAATATTTTCATAGAACACAGCTTCTCTCTACATCCGTGTCACGAACGAGTTTTATTTATGCAATCGATAAATCGTCAATTATAATTTTTTGAATTGGCAGTCGATAACAAAAAAATCACAAAAAATTTAATGCGTAAAACTATTGGATAACTTGAAAAAGAGAAATTTTGAAAGATCGACAGAAACTATGAAGTGATTTAGGTAAATGTTTATCTTCAAAATAAATATGCACAAATAAATATAACGCTATTTACAACTTTGTTATTATATACACTGATAAAAATGTTATCATAATATTAAAGAATGGCGCCAGTCTTTAATTTTAGTTAGTCTTTAAAATAAGTACATCTTGTACCTAAAATATAGATAATTAATTTAATATTAATCTTAATATTAAGTAAAAAAATGTACTTATTTCAAAGATTAATGATGACTTTGGAGTTATTCTTTAATTTTATAACGACGTTTTGTTCAGTGTAGATTATAAATATCAAGATTTTTGAATAAAATTGATGCTCTAATTATTTCTAACTTTTCTCCACACAGATGATGGATACGGCAATAGGTCACAACAATTAGCTTCTATTTATTTAACGATGCGAACAGCTTCTATTTATTTAACGTCCAGGAAATTTCCAATGAGCTTTTATTCATCAAAACAGACCAAATAACTGTTCCAACTCAACAACCAGCATATTAATATTTGAGAGCTGTGAAATATATATTTTTGGTTAATTTCGGATCAACATGCAAGCAATACAGCATCATTTAATATATTGAAAAGATTCGAAAACGCCCAAAAAGTCAAATATGGCGTATAAATCTAATAGAAATATAAAGTACCTATTGCACGATGTTTCCCAATAGATACAATAGTGCTCACATTAGCGTATTTTTCCGAAAAGCTTGCAGAAGATGAGGGTCTCACTAGCTGTACAATTTATGAGTCACACTGTCGCAGCGGTCTTGAGATTCCTCCTAGCAAGATTCCCCACTCAAAGTATAAAAAATGTGTAGAGACTCATACATTTTTTGAGACCTATAATAGGTTATTCGATATTTAAATGAGAAATCATACAAAAACTCTAATCCATAAAAGTTTTCGGAGAACCTCATATATTTCCAAATGACAGAACTTGGACATAAATATAAATATGAAAAGTATCAAGGCTTGGTTAGGCAAGCGTAACAGTAACGTCACCGTAGCGTAACGAATAAGATGATTTAATCTGTCGTATGGAAATCAGTGTAGACGTATAGTTGCCGATGTAATAATAAGACATTGGTATTTAAATTTTAACAACTATTTTAAACAATTTATTATTACCAAAAATAGTTCACAAAATCTTACGAAGTATTACTAAAAATGCTAGAGCTGATAGCGAAGACTTTTCTTGGAATCAGCTGTTGTATTCTCCTCCGGTTCGTTACCAAATTGCCAGATTGTCTGTCATTCGAACACGGCGGCCTTGGTGCTGCCACGGCGACTCACTCTCCAGTGACCACGTCAGGATCCGATACCTGATCCGCTTGGAACGATATTTTCCTAGTTGCTGTGTTTCGCACAACTGAAAGTTTGATGGACTGCGTACTCTGAGATGATGTTGATGAGTCTTGAGAGAATGTCTGAGGACTCAGTAGAGGTGTTGCTGTAGTTTGTGGATGGTCAGGTCCAGTATTACTGATGACGAAAGCTGGCTTGAGTCGATCTACCTATATGTTCACGTCCTTGTTCGTCACTTATATCGTATATAACCGATCTGAAATTCGTTGCACTATCTCAAACGGTCCATTGTAAGGTGGTTCAAGTGGACCTCGAACTGCGTCCGCGCGATTGAATACGTGAGTACAATAGTTGTGGTTCTTGAAAATAAATATTTTGTTTTTGTTGTGGTGAGACACTGGAATTGGTCGCAGGAAGTTGAAGTATTCGGGAAGTTTCCTTAAAATTTCAGATTAAACATATCCTGTGTATATGTCACAGTATACTGATGTCGTATCGAAATGTACGATTTGTAGTTTTAAAGAATTTGCGCCACCCAAAATAGTTTTCAACTCTTCGTCCATTTCTTGAGCTGATTGGAGTTCTATTAGACCGACTGATGTTGGCATTGAAATTGCATTAAGGCGGGAAAGTGCATCTGCAACTGGGAAAAGGTATACCTTGGGAGCGTAGACTTATGACACCGGTTGTAGTCAAGTGGAAATAAAGCACATTGCGTCAAAAAATAATATTTTCCGACTCTGACGAGCGGTGAATCGTGCAGTAAATTGAGAAAAATCCTAAGCTGAGCGCCCCATAGCTGACAGACATGGTTTATTAGGATAGTATATTAAAAAGGATGCCAATCTAAAACAATTCGAAATCCTTATTCTCAAAAAGATTAATCTATACGTAAGAATGACGCGACCATTAATCGCCGCGAAAAACATACAAAATGGCTAAATTGTAAAAATGTTTATGCTTAAATTAGCAAAATAATACATAGGTAAAGATCTGTTGTTTTGAAGACAGTTTTATTTTCTCATGGAAGGAAATTTACTTTTTTCGTTCTGATGGATGTTCATATGTCTGGAGAAAATCAAATGAGAAGCTCAGAGAACGAAATTTACCAGGGACTGTGAAGCATGTTGTGGATCGATACCCAGTAAAAAAATATTGGTTATAGTTGCAACTGACTCACCCAGAAATACTTCCAGATTCGTTTCCAAGATTCAATTAGACATAGCTCTCAGCATTCGATTGAAGTAGCTGTAGAACTAGCGCCAAGACATTAATTTTTCATTGTATTTTTCCCTTCCAGAATATAATGTGCTCTATTTTTTCTGGATTTTCTAATGGTGAACATAATTACAAAAATCCGCAGAAGTAAGCGAGTCTGAAAATAGAACTATCAAATTGTCAGCTTAATTCCAAAAATCCCAAAAAGGATGCGAGGCTATAAAAAAAATAAAATTCATTCATTTCATTTTTCTACCCTGGTGAAAAAATCGAAAAAAGAAGGCATTAATTTTTCTGCAATTTAGAATTAGTTCCGGAAGTCTCATCCCTTTATAAAAAGAATGGGTTAGGGAAGCGATTAAGGAATTAGTACACACAAAGCTGCTTAATTCCCTACTCGATTGCTTTTTCGGAAAATTTTTTACTGGGTAATGGTATGAAAATGCTTATCAATCAATGGACCTGGAATCCTTTGGATTATTGAGGGTGGCATGGATCAAATTTTGTATTTGCATATTCTCAAACATATTTTAAAAGAATCGAAAATTGTCGTTACCCTGAAAGTAAACATGTGGCTCCCATATAACTACCCCAATATGTTGGAAGTACCACCTCTATCATCCGGTTTGGACACACTCGAACATCTTTGGGTCACCTAGAAGAACAGGGGCCAAATCACGGCATTCGCCATCGAGTACTTTAATTCTGTCGAATTCTTGTAGATTGTTTAAATATGTACTCGTATATTATTACTAGGGATGTAACGAAAGTGGCTTTAGCGAAAGCGATTATTGAAATATATTTCTTGCGAATGCGAATAGTGAAATATGCATTTTTGCGAAAGCGAATGCGAATAGTAGTTTGAGCCTTTAGTACCAACAAATTTAAGGATCTGAATTGATACTTTTCCAGGATATTCAAGTATTAAGACTGTTTTCCATAGTTTTACCTCCTGTTACCACAAGCACACACATATCTTCAAATTGTGTGAAGGGAATAAGGAGATTTAACACTTTAATAAATGGAAGCGAATACTGAAATATATTTTTGCGAAAGCGAATGCGAATAATGCAAAGATGGTTTTTGCGAATGCGAATTTTAAAATGATGCGAATAATTCGCGTTCGCATATGCGAATGCGAATATTCGTTACATCCCTAATTATTACACAGCTTATCTGGATAGCTTATAACAACTTTGAGCCATTTAAATCACCGGGACCAGACGCATTACTCCAGCAGAAAATGTTGAATTACATTATCCCCTGGCTGGAGAAAATATATGAAGGCTGTATCAGGATCTCATATATCCCCAATCGATGGAGGTAGACCAAAGTGGTATTCATACCCAAAGCGAGAAAAATATCACCAACTAGGTCAAATACGAGTAGCCTTTTAGATTCTTTTCTTAGAGAATACCTGGATACAAAACTCCTGTCGGACCAGCATGCACAGATTCTTTCATGCACGAACTTGTGGGTAGAATCGAATCGTCCCTACACTTGAAGGAATTCACTATGGTGGCCTTCTTGACATATAAAGGGGCTTTTAACATCTAATGGTGAACTCTAGCATGATTAGACTAACTCAAAGCCTGCTCAATAAAAGGCGCATAACAGTAAGTGTTGGGCCCACAACCATAACAAGGTTTGTCGACAGAGGGACCCCACCGGGAGGAGTACTGCCCCCACTACCTTGGAACCTAGCGGTGAATGGAATCCTGTTAGATCTAGAACGTCGTAGCTGCAATGTGCGGACGAACTGGCAATAACAGTGACTGGAAAATTCCCCAGCGTGGTTCTGAACAAATTGGCTAGATGGGTCAGAAGCAGCAGTTTGGGCGTTAACCCAAACACGATAGTTCTTTTTATTATGACAAATAAAGTCCCACATATGGACCTTCCTCGGATAAATGGACTGAGGATTTATTTAAATGTACTTTCATCGAAAAATAACGGTTAAAATTGTTCTTGCAGATGGCAACACTGGTTAACTGTCACACTTCTTGACGTTTGCATTCTGTCAGCATTCGAGTTAACAGTACATCGAAAATGTTAACAGTTTTTGGTTGATTTTCAATATTCGTATTTCGTTGCTGTTAAATTCATTTTAGACGTCGATGTAAGCGGTCGTGCCGAGCGTGTGAGCGGTTAACAAACGGACGGTCGGTGTGTAGCAGAATGCGATACTTCTTTTTGTTGTTAATTTAACGAGTGTGTTTGTGTATGGAAAAATATTACAAAGAAGAAAAAATAAAAAAAATATTAAGTGTAAAACAAAAGAGAGCGGTGTAAAGAATTTTTGATTTTTTTCGTCTCAATTTAATAGAAAAAAGTGGAAAACCCCAAATTGAATAAAAGTCCAAATGATTTAAAAAAAATAGCTATGAAAAAACATAAAAGAAAAATAAATAATAAAAGTTATAAGTGATAGTTGTTGTTGCTGCTTTTGGGAAAGCAAACAAAAAAGTGTACACGGCAAGAGAGTGAGTGGGTGAGAGCCAAAGAGCGCTCGCTAGAGAAAGAGAGAGCGAGAAAGAGCAACAACAAAAAAGCAGAATACAGCCCAGAAAAAAAAATATTTTTTTATGTAAAGGTCATTTGATGGGTAGAAGAAGAAGCAACACAAGAAGTGAAAGAGCGAAAAAATGTAAAATTTTTGGTGGAAACAACAAAATGAAAGAAGTGTGCGCGTGTGTGTGTCTACATATTTTTTTTGAAGATTTTTAAAACAGTAGCCGTTTTTATATGAAATTTTATACAGATTTTTATTGAGAGCAAATTTTATATAGATATTTTTTACAATTAAAAAACAAAAAAACCAAAAAAAAAAGGAAACAGTTATAGTGTTTTTTGTATAACATTGGATTTTTTATTAAGCCCTCTCCAGTCAGCAGAGTAAAAGGTAAGCCTTTTGTAGCTGTTTCTTTAGTTATTTATCGTTTTTTATTTTGTTTGTATACTAACCAACAATTGTCTAAGTAAAAAAAAATTGAAGGTTATTTTAACATAAAGGCACGTATTTGCTCACTTACCTTTTTCCACACTCTCTTTGTTGGGTTGACAGTTTCTCGGTTTCGGTCGCGCTGTATTGCTCTCTTTTTATGCTGTTGTTGTTATTATTCTTTGAATGTAAACAAAAAATCAAGTGTATCAATTGCAACAACATTGCCGTATCTTGTACACCTTGCCCGTTCAGATTTCACGAGTGCAAGAGAGACCACTACACTATGTCCAATAAGAGCTACTAAAAGATACATTTTGCAGCAAAAAAAAATGTTAATGATTTCTTTTGTGCGCCCTATTAGACAAGAGAGCATTTCAAAATACTATCCGACATGCTCTCTTTCGTACTGACTGGCTTTCTCTCCCCCTCAACAACATTTGTTGTTTGTTTTCTTTTGCCTTCTTCCCTCATTTCCTCATCTTCAACAAGATGGATAGGTGTGCGAGTTGTGAGTGTAGTATTTTGCGTTGTTGTTGCTGCTGCTGTTGGGTTTATTTCAAATGTCAATAAACTCTTATGTTTGTTAAAATGTGTTTAATGTTGGCCGTTCGCCTTGTTGTTGTTGTTGTAGATGATGGTGGTGGTATGGTTGCTTTGTGCATGCTCCTGCTGTTATGTGGACGATGATGACGACGTTGTTGCGAATGATAATAATGAGGTTCTTCATTTGTTCTCGGTCGACCGAGTCTTCTTCTCGTACAGCAACTCTGGGCAAACCGAAAAGGTAAAGAAATTTACCAACCAGAATAAGAAAGACACCAAATATGGATGGAATAAGAACACTGGAATAAACAACAAAATCTCTTCGCACATCTCTGGCCTTAGTTAGCATCATTTCCATCAACATCAGCAGGTTTTTGTATTCGTCATCCATATCAACAGCGTCCCATCGCCTATCGTCTCTCATCGATTATTGCCATAGATAGTTAATTTTGCAATTAACTGAACAAGAATTTATTGAAAAAGTAGAAAGAGGAAGAACATAAATTTATAAAAAAATATAGTGGGCCGCAAAAAAATAGTTTTAGACTCGAAGAGGTTAATTGCAATCAGCTGTAGTACTGTAAGAGTTGCAATTAAAGGCTGGGTTAATCAAAACGTAGCGTAGCGCAACAAATCAGTTGATGCCATGAAAATTAGTGTAAACGATTAGTCCACGAATCGGAACGGCCGAACTTGCTGAAATTTGTATTATACAGAACGTGTTCGGAGAAATATGTGGGAGATATATTAAACCATTAATAATTCTAATTGTTGCAGGTTAAAGAGAGTACACATTTTTAAATTCCAAGCACAATATGTAAAATTCGTCCGAGTCCTTCATATGGAGGTTATATGATAACGTGATATGACTTATTTTTACAACTGTACTGGACAACTTAAAACGTAAGATCAATAACTTTAAACAGACCATTTGTTTACATTAAGTCTCTAGACTGGCATAAAGTTAAACCGGAAGAACCATAACATTTTTTGGGAAAGGAGGACTTTTGTGTGAGAAAAGGAGGACATTTGTAACATTTACAAAGAGAGTTTGAAACTTTCGGAGGACATTTAAAAAATACAATTTCCTTTATAACGCTTAGATGCCAAACCGGAGGACTATATCTAAATTTGAAAATTTTTTTTTCAAATTTGGCAAGGTTTGTACTTGGGCGCTACATTTAAATCAGAGCCGATTTACACAAAATTCGACAATGTGGACCCTTGGATCAACAAACTCCACCCTGCTTAATTTCAAAGTGATTGGATATGAAAATGCTTCTGTGGCGCTAAAAGGCCAATTTGGAAAGAAAAATTATATAGGGCCTATATCTAAATCTGAACCGACTATGACAAATTTCTTCCCAGGTATGAAAAAGCCCTTATTGTCAAATTTCAGCAAGATCGGAATGAAAGTGCACCCTGTACTTAAGAAACAATTTTAAATAGACAGACAGATCTGACAAGGCGAATTTTGCATACCCTACACCATAGATTGCACGTCAACTGTTTTTTGATTAGTTGAAATTTGTTGAGTTTCTTGCGTTAAGAAGTAAAATCTATAGGTACCTTTGTGTGGAGGCTATATCAAAACATGGACCTATGATGATCATTGTTCGTCTGAAGTGTTCTGGATACTCCCAAGTTACCAATTTCAGTTCGGGCAGTTGAAATTTGCAGTCTTAATAAGTCAAATCGGACAGAAGATGCTAAAAATTAATCGATATTGCTCGTTTTCAATCCCAAGTTACCTGCAGCTATAAGAAGTATCTGTACCAAATTTCAGTCATCGAGCTCATTTAGGAGGAGGTTTACTGTTTGTGGAAATTTTCAATTTGTAACTAAAGGAGGACGAATCCATAATTTTCGAAGAAGGAGGGAGGACACTGGTTAAAAAGGAGGACATGTCCTCACAAAGGAGTACGTATGGCAACCCTGGTTTCAAGCAATATGAAATATACACACCTACCTTAGTTTCAGGTTTATCTAGATATATTATACATGAGGCGTTGATGAGGGTATACATCACTTGCTAACCCCCAAAAGTATAACTCATCGAAGGAGTGATCTAAGACCTAAGTATGCTCGACGGAAATCAGTTTTATGACATTTTACGTCTTTTGAGCAATGTCTGTTCGTCTGGCTGGATCACACTATAACATTCGAAAGGGGTAACGGATTGACTTAAAATTCGGTATGTGACAATGTTTTGTTCTCTGACCAAGCTCGAAGATGGGCCATATTGGTCCACACCTTCAAGCACCTCACTCACAAAGTGTTACAATTTAGTGAAATATTCTCTAATAACTTCTATATTACTTATCTGAATCTCCCGTAATTATACACTTAGTAATACTTTCTCCCTCGAGAAACATTTTGGGAAACAAAATTGTACCAGCCACACAACGGGACCATTTTGTACAAAGGGTTAACTGCTTGGTACTTTGTGTAGTGTAATGTTTTTGTAGTACCTACAGTACGGTTAAAAGGCGGGCGTCATTGCCATGTCCCTTTTGGTACATCCCACACGTTATGGTGAAATCATACCAAAATTTAAGGGCTCATAGCTTTAATTCCATTTCACATAATCACTTATATTTACATTTTCGTTGATGTATCTACTGTTCAGCAATAAAAAATAGGCGTATTTGTCAGCCCACTTCAGGTACCCCCATACAAATTGATAGATTCTTTCGAACACAACATTACCATATTTTCTGCAGCAATCAACCAACTGTTCTCCTAATTTGTATTTTGGACTATAGACTATGACTATAGGACAATGACTATAGACTGACAACAAAGCTCCAGGCTTAAATGGTATTCCATCTGAACTGCTAAAGGCCGATCCAACTATTAGTGCAGAGATCATCTTACCACTTATAACAAATTTTGGGCCACTAAGTCACTACCCGAAGAGCTTAAAGAAGGTGTGATTTTAAAATACCCAAAGAAGGCGACCTCAAGGATCGAAACAACTGGCGAGGAATAACACTCCTTAGCATGGTTAATAAAATAATCGATCACATCATATCAAAGCGTATTTCGGACGCAGTTACACCAACACTGAGAAACGATCAGGCAGGCTTTAGTCCTGTATTGACCATGTCAACAGCCTACGGGTCATAACAGAATAGTCAGTCGAATGGCGATCGCCACTATATCTCTGCTTTGTTGACTTTGAAAAAGCATTTGACACACTGGATTATGCAAAGGTGTCCCATCTGAACTTATCTCCTTGATTCAAAGTCTATATCATCAGGCAACCTGCCGGATCTTGCATGAAAGAAAACTAAGCAAACCGATTTCAGTTGAAGTTGGAGTGCGACAAGGTTGTGTTTTATGGCCATTTCTGTTTAACATTGTCCTCGATACCATCATGGCTAAAGTAATGGCGAATGGCAGAGGTACAAGGTGGGGTCTGGAAGGTAACCTAAGCGACCTACACTATGTAGACGATATCTGTATAATGTCACATAACTTTGATGATATTGCTGACAAACACTTGGCACTTACAAAAGATCACGAATAAAGCTGAGCTGAAAATAAATATTAGCAAAACAAAAACCCTGCGCATTAATGAAGCAAGATAAGAAAAATTTAATTCAACAACAACGAGCTAGAAGACGTGCATTCCTTCTGCTACTTAGGTAGCATCATAACAAAGACTGGTGGTTCTAATGACGATGTTGAAAGTTGTATTTTAAAGCCAAAACAAATCTTCGGCCGACTGAAATCTGTTTAGAGCTCCCCAGCCCTATCCCGCCGAGTAAAACTAAAGGTTTTCAACACAAACGTAAAATCAGTCCTATTATATGGCTGCGAAAATTGGAACGCTGCACCACGAGCTATCCACAAATTGCAGGTGTTTGCTGATCAGTGCCTCCAAGAAGAATGCGTATCTACTGGCCAAGTATAATCACAAACAACAGATTATGGGCCAAAAAACCCAATTTCCGATTGTCAGAGAAATAAAGAAGCGTAAGTGGGACTGGATCGGCCACATTCTACGAAGGCCAGTAAACGACATAACCCGAAATGCCATCGACTGGAATCCGCAAGGCAAACGTAGACGAGGGAGACCTGCACATACATGGAAGCGACAAATCGATATAGAAGCTGCAACCATGAACAGAAGCTGGGCGAGATAAAATTCCCTGCCCAAGATAAATTACGTTGGAACGTTTTTGCTGAGGCCCTATTCTGCTTATAGGAACAACGGATATATATATATGTATATATATATAGACTGACAAAGAAAGAACAATCTTCGATGAGTGAATATAGACGACAAGTAGGAAATATTCAAATCGGATCTTATAACTTTGAAGGTGTACCGAGCTTTGTATACCTGGGCGCCCTGCTAAAAACCGACAACAGCATCCGGGTATATGTGGCAAATAGAAAAATTGCCACGTCCAAATTAGTTTCAAAAGCGTGCCAATTAAATATACACAAAACCCTTATTAAACGCGAAACGTGGTCAAAGACACACTCAGAAAAACATGAAAATGAAAAATGAGCGCTGAAGCCAATTTTTCTCAAATTAAGTTCGCAATTTTCCTCATTGTTTTGAAATTATAATATGGTCTCCTTTTTATTATTCATTTTGAAAATGAATAATATGGTCTCCTTTCTGTTATATTTTTGAATTGTCCATTTCGAGCATGTATTTGTGCTCGAAATATACACTTCAAAAATGTAACAGAAAAGAGTCCATATGGATATACCTATTTCGACCTTGCTGAATCCCTTGGTGCTAGCCGTTTTTCTAATTTAGCTCTTATTTTCGCGATATGCGGGCGCAAAGTTTGCAAGGTAATCTGAGAGTTTAGTTATCTTGGAGGTTATTTTGTGGTGGAAGACTTCGGAATACACGCTCCAGGCCAAAAAACGAGATAAAGGGAACCCTTGGAGAATTATTTCTCTTGAAACAATCGCCCTTTTCCACTAAAATTGGCTATCAATCTTATCGTATGTCAAACGTAATACAAATAGACGACATTGTTAGTTGGAGTCTTGGAGAAAAATATTCCTCAAAAAAAAAAAATACAAAAATTTAAGAAAAAAAATAAAATCAATAAATATTTTCTGAATTCTGAATGGTAGTATAGAAGTTATGAGATAATCAATATTTCACTAAATTTTGACCTTCATGGGGGAGGTCCTCGAAGTAGTGGACCAACAAAGTCCATCTTTTACCTTAGTCTGAGATAGAAAAAATACTGACGCATACCAAATTTGAAGTCGATAGGTTAATCCTGTCGAAAGTTATCGCGCACACCAACCACACATACAGACGGAAATTGCTAAAATGACTGAAAATGGCCACACTTTTGGCCCGCAGCATCTGATATATGCCCTTGTTCACAATAGTGGGTGTATAAAAACCGGATCATGTTGAAATTCTCCTATTTCTATCAGAGTGCTGTAATTTCTTTTTTGCATTTACTTTCTGTCTAATGCAAAAAAGCAGTAGAAACAAATAGAAAAATTGGTAGAGAGTTTTAATTGCTTGGTAGAATTGACTGCAGTTTCGATAGACACCACTCTATCATCTTCAGAATTCAATAGCTGTACAATTCAATACTGTACTCGTATGTCTTTTACTTAAATCAGCTGAAATACTTATGGAAGCAGTAACTTGAATTTAACAAGAACTACTAACCAAACCCGTAACTTGCCGAACTTTTTTTTTTTGTTTAGGACTCATTACGCCAGAAAATGTTATGCATAGTGTAATTGGCAACACTGTTCTCAAACGGATCAGACATATGAGTATGATCCGATAAGATCATTTGACATCACAACAAAAATTACTGTTCTTCTTCTTCAAACAATAACAGTATTCCTCTAATTGATTGTTATGAATTTTCATTATAAATTTACTTAATTAAAGTTTATAATTTTAATTTTTATTAATGTACCTAATAATTACAGCTAACATGGGTAATTATCCACACAATTCAACAAAAATAAAACAAAAGACGACGTCTAAAGTTCAATGTAACCCAAGAGATTATAATCTATGATACAAATACCACGGATTTCCTGATGTTACGCCATCCACTCTTCTCCCAATTCAATTCTCCAGGTATTAGGTATAGTTTTACGTTTCATTAGGCACGGCACAAAAGGGAGAAATAGAGACAAACGAACGAACGTAAAAGCCTCACAAAGATTTATTCTAATGGTCATTGTTTTTAAGTTGATTGCTATGGATTCGAAGACGAATGGTGGACTGTACAGTGAAAGAAATTTTAAAGACGCTGGCATTGATAAGTATATTTTTTACTCGAAATTAATCAAATTTAATTTTTATTAAGTAAATTATCTTTAATTTAAGTTTCACAGGTATTTATCCAAACGTTTTATTGTCTTTGTCGTCATATCAGTGCCATTGTCTTTAATATTAGGACACGTTTTTCAGTGTAGAGACTACCCACCATACATATGGAGGAGTTTGTAGGGTAGCTTACAATAGAACATTAAAATAAGTCCATTGTGTACTTAAATTTAAGATAATTAAATTAGTATTAAGCACAGTTTAAGTTTAAGCGCAAAACATTCGTAATATTCTATTGTCTTTGGTTCCAAGTCAGTGTCTTTAATATTAGCACACTTATTTTCTCAGTGTGAAGACTGTCCGCTAAATTGATGGTTTGAGTGGTGAGGTAAGTTGCGAAGAACTTGATGGTAGTGATTGTGGTTGCGACTCTATGATCACGATAATCAAGAAGATGAATGACCATAATGATTACGTTTACGTTTACATTATCAAATGATCAAACTTTTTATGGTCATTTTGAAGACCATGATTTGTTGGGTTCTTTTTCTACGATCTTTGTTTTTGCTTTAACAAGATATGGTTGAATGATTTTGAGGGCAATGATTGTCTTTTTGCGGTGCTTCCCCCTACCCTAGTGTTTCTTTATCAACAAGTTCTACAATCTATACAAAAACAATTAAGTTCTATAAATCATGATGATTTTATTGATTTTTCTGTTGTTTTGTGCAGATATCTTACTGAAGAAGCTTGTTATATGTACTTAAACAAAGTGATTGCTTGATGAGCTATAGAAGATTTATTGGTTATTTTTTGTCTTTAATATATATACGGCTGAATTATATAGGATTGTAACTTATCGTTATTAATTTACAAAATGCAGTTAATGTTATTAATTTGGTCAGAAGGTCAAAAAAATTTTAAAAACATAGGCAATAAAATAGCTTTCTAATAAATGCTTTATTGGTCTTAAGTTCTGATGAGCTTAAACATAAATTAGTAGTCACATGAACAGCGCCATCTACATGTGAGAATTATACAGTGAACATGTTGATAGATATTAAAGTCTGTTCTATTCGAGTGTAACTTATAAAATAAATAAAATAAATAAAATAAATAAAATAAATAAAATAAATAAAATAAATAAAATAAATAAAATAAATAAAATAAATAAAATAAATAAAATAAATAAAATAAATAAAATAAATAAAATAAATAAAATAAATAAAATAAATAAAATAAATAAAATAAATAAAATAAATAAAATAAATAAAATAAATAAAATAAATAAAATAAATAAAATAAATAAAATAAATAAAATAAATAAAATAAATAAAATAAATAAAATAAATAAAATAAATAAAATAAATAAAATAAATAAAATAAATAAAATAAATAAAATAAATAAAATAAATAAAATAAATAAAATAAATAAAATAAATAAAATAAATAAAATAAATAAAATAAATAAAATAAATAAAATAAATAAAATAAATAAAATAAATAAAATAAATAAAATAAATAAAATAAATAAAATAAATAAAATAAATAAAATAAATAAAATAAATAAAATAAATAAAATAAATAAAATAAATAAAATAAATAAAATAAATAAAATAAATAAAATAAATAAAATAAATAAAATAAATAAAATAAATAAAATAAATAAAATAAATAAAATAAATAAAATAAATAAAATAAATAAAATAAATAAAATAAATAAAATAAATAAAATAAATAAAATAAATAAAATAAATAAAATAAATAAAATAAATAAAATAAATAAAATAAATAAAATAAATAAAATAAATAAAATAAATAAAATAAATAAAATAAATAAAATAAATAAAATAAATAAAATAAATAAAATAAATAAAATAAATAAAATAAATAAAATAAATAAAATAAATAAAATAAATAAAATAAATAAAATAAATAAAATAAATAAAATAAATAAAATAAATAAAATAAATAAAATAAATAAAATAAATAAAATAAATAAAATAAATAAAATAAATAAAATAAATAAAATAAATAAAATAAATAAAATAAATAAAATAAATAAAATAAATAAAATAAATAAAATAAATAAAATAAATAAAATAAATAAAATAAATAAAATAAATAAAATAAATAAAATAAATAAAATAAATAAAATAAATAAAATAAATAAAATAAATAAAATAAATAAAATAAATAAAATAAATAAAATAAATAAAATAAATAAAATAAATAAAATAAATAAAATAAATAAAATAAATAAAATAAATAAAATAAATAAAATAAATAAAATAAATAAAATAAATAAAATAAATAAAATAAATAAAATAAATAAAATAAATAAAATAAATAAAATAAATAAAATAAATAAAATAAATAAAATAAATAAAATAAATAAAATAAATAAAATAAATAAAATAAATAAAATAAATAAAATAAATAAAATAAATAAAATAAATAAAATAAATAAAATAAATAAAATAAATAAAATAAATAAAATAAATAAAATAAATAAAATAAATAAAATAAATAAAATAAATAAAATAAATAAAATAAATAAAATAAATAAAATAAATAAAATAAATAAAATAAATAAAATAAATAAAATAAATAAAATAAATAAAATAAATAAAATAAATAAAATAAATAAAATAAATAAAATAAATAAAATAAATAAAATAAATAAAATAAATAAAATAAATAAAATAAATAAAATAAATAAAATAAATAAAATAAATAAAATAAATAAAATAAATAAAATAAATAAAATAAATAAAATAAATAAAATAAATAAAATAAATAAAATAAATAAAATAAATAAAATAAATAAAATAAATAAAATAAATAAAATAAATAAAATAAATAAAATAAATAAAATAAATAAAATAAATAAAATAAATAAAATAAATAAAATAAATAAAATAAATAAAATAAATAAAATAAATAAAATAAATAAAATAAATAAAATAAATAAAATAAATAAAATAAATAAAATAAATAAAATAAATAAAATAAATAAAATAAATAAAATAAATAAAATAAATAAAATAAATAAAATAAATAAAATAAATAAAATAAATAAAATAAATAAAATAAATAAAATAAATAAAATAAATAAAATAAATAAAATAAATAAAATAAATAAAATAAATAAAATAAATAAAATAAATAAAATAAATAAAATAAATAAAATAAATAAAATAAATAAAATAAATAAAATAAATAAAATAAATAAAATAAATAAAATAAATAAAATAAATAAAATAAATAAAATAAATAAAATAAATAAAATAAATAAAATAAATAAAATAAATAAAATAAATAAAATAAATAAAATAAATAAAATAAATAAAATAAATAAAATAAATAAAATAAATAAAATAAATAAAATAAATAAAATAAATAAAATAAATAAAATAAATAAAATAAATAAAATAAATAAAATAAATAAAATAAATAAAATAAATAAAATAAATAAAATAAATAAAATAAATAAAATAAATAAAATAAATAAAATAAATAAAATAAATAAAATAAATAAAATAAATAAAATAAATAAAATAAATAAAATAAATAAAATAAATAAAATAAATAAAATAAATAAAATAAATAAAATAAATAAAATAAATAAAATAAATAAAATAAATAAAATAAATAAAATAAATAAAATAAATAAAATAAATAAAATAAATAAAATAAATAAAATAAATAAAATAAATAAAATAAATAAAATAAATAAAATAAATAAAATAAATAAAATAAATAAAATAAATAAAATAAATAAAATAAATAAAATAAATAAAATAAATAAAATAAATAAAATAAATAAAATAAATAAAATAAATAAAATAAATAAAATAAATAAAATAAATAAAATAAATAAAATAAATAAAATAAATAAAATAAATAAAATAAATAAAATAAATAAAATAAATAAAATAAATAAAATAAATAAAATAAATAAAATAAATAAAATAAATAAAATAAATAAAATAAATAAAATAAATAAAATAAATAAAATAAATAAAATAAATAAAATAAATAAAATAAATAAAATAAATAAAATAAATAAAATAAATAAAATAAATAAAATAAATAAAATAAATAAAATAAATAAAATAAATAAAATAAATAAAATAAATAAAATAAATAAAATAAATAAAATAAATAAAATAAATAAAATAAATAAAATAAATAAAATAAATAAAATAAATAAAATAAATAAAATAAATAAAATAAATAAAATAAATAAAATAAATAAAATAAATAAAATAAATAAAATAAATAAAATAAATAAAATAAATAAAATAAATAAAATAAATAAAATAAATAAAATAAATAAAATAAATAAAATAAATAAAATAAATAAAATAAATAAAATAAATAAAATAAATAAAATAAATAAAATAAATAAAATAAATAAAATAAATAAAATAAATAAAATAAATAAAATAAATAAAATAAATAAAATAAATAAAATAAATAAAATAAATAAAATAAATAAAATAAATAAAATAAATAAAATAAATAAAATAAATAAAATAAATAAAATAAATAAAATAAATAAAATAAATAAAATAAATAAAATAAATAAAATAAATAAAATAAATAAAATAAATAAAATAAATAAAATAAATAAAATAAATAAAATAAATAAAATAAATAAAATAAATAAAATAAATAAAATAAATAAAATAAATAAAATAAATAAAATAAATAAAATAAATAAAATAAATAAAATAAATAAAATAAATAAAATAAATAAAATAAATAAAATAAATAAAATAAATAAAATAAATAAAATAAATAAAATAAATAAAATAAATAAAATAAATAAAATAAATAAAATAAATAAAATAAATAAAATAAATAAAATAAATAAAATAAATAAAATAAATAAAATAAATAAAATAAATAAAATAAATAAAATAAATAAAATAAATAAAATAAATAAAATAAATAAAATAAATAAAATAAATAAAATAAATAAAATAAATAAAATAAATAAAATAAATAAAATAAATAAAATAAATAAAATAAATAAAATAAATAAAATAAATAAAATAAACAGAAAAAGATAAGAAAAGAAGTATTTAGATATAAGATCTTAATTTTTTTCATAAATATCAATCTTTGCTACTTCTTGCAACATGTTGCTTTTTACGCTATAACTCTGTTGGCAACATGTTGCCTGGATAATGATTAATTTAAATTGTAATTTAAAATTTTATTGCAGTTTTTAATTTTTATTTTTATGCATTTGACCTACAAAATTTAAAAAAAAAACTGAAAACCATAACCACCAGCAAAGCGCAGCCTTTGCCGCCAAGAGAAACAAAAATAAAAACTATCATAATTCAGTTTAGCACATAAAAACATATTTTTAATGATTTTTTGCGGTTATGCTGTTTACGATGACACCAATGCGGCGATAAACTTAATGACGAACAACATCAGCACCAATAACATATTTTTAATGATTTTTTGCGGTTATGCTGTTTACGATGACACCAATGCGGCGATAAACTTAATGACGAACAACATCAGCACCAATAAAACGCCACAAAGATGCGGCAGCGGCGGCGCAGAGGCAAGAAAAGCTAAAAGAAAACAACATTAAAAACGCCAATTTCAAAACAACTTTAGAAACACTTATGTACATGGACCCGACAACTTCAGGTTCGTTTGTAGGATGTGGTGCCCGATGAAGGCGACGGCGTTAAGATAGAAGACGTTTAGGGAAGAGGCGGAAGGATTATATCTGATGCTGGTCATTGCTAGTGGAAGAGGGCTTTTTTTGGAGGAATATGATGATTTTTTCTTATTTTTTTAAATGCGGTTAACAGCAAATTCTGGTTTTGCAGGCCTTATGTCAAGCTAAAAAAAAAACATTCTGCGTCTTTTTTTCATTCTGGTTTTTTGCTCGACTAAATTTTTGGTGAAGGTTATTTAATGGCGGTTACAGTGTTTTTTTCTTGGTCTAAAGACATAACGATTTTACCGCAAAAAAAATCAGAGCAAATCATGAAATAAGAAACCGAGAAATATTTAAAACTGACGACAAGGGAATTAAAAGCATTTTAAAAACAATATAAAATTAAAAATTAATATAAGAAAGTGAAAATATTTAAATAAAATTTTTCGTGAATTTTTGTTGTTAAAAATAATTGTGACAAGGAGGGGCGATTTCCCCGAAACTGCCAGAGGTTAACCTTTCTGATATTCCACGCTCACCTGATGGCATCGACATCGTAACGTATGTAGACGTCGGGCCCCATCGATTATGACATATGTGACAGGTTAAATGCCAATATAATTGAACTTACAGACTTGTTCCACGCGAGTAATATGCTAATATTCGCCACCAAATCTTCAGCCACAATGTTCACCACATGACCAGCGACCAACACATTCAAAGCCGTCTACTATTGAATGGTAACGGCATAACAATTCCGACTACTAATTATCCCAAGATTCTTGGGATCACATTCAAAAGCCTTTCTAAGTCGCCCGCGCATGCCATTGCTATATGCGATAAGATCAGAAGTAAGAACAAGGTCCTAAAGTCTCCAGACGGCAACACTTGTGGCGCAGGCGCCAGTGTGGTCTGTGAATGTAAGTGATACGCCATGGGAACTGCGTGCCTCCTCCTG
Organism: Eudasyphora cyanicolor; assembly: GCA_963930755.1. Lineage (NCBI taxonomy): Eukaryota > Metazoa > Arthropoda > Insecta > Diptera > Muscidae > Eudasyphora > Eudasyphora cyanicolor. The sequence goes on along the minus strand of OZ005737.1, from coordinate 24,331,843 downwards.
TCACCAGTGGACCATTTGCATGAACAGTCGAAGATTAGGTCCGTGATTCAGCACAAACAAAAGTTGTTGATGCATTCCAACCACCACCTAGTGGCTTCCCTCAGCCAGACACGTCAGAAAGGATCGTCATGATCTAAAGAGATGTTCAAAGGTACAAGAGAGCCTCTGGATCAGCAACCTTATTAGACAGGAATGATTAGCATTCACACTGATGCAGTTGCTAATGCTATAGCCACATACAGAATGAATTCCATCTTCGGAGTAGATCCACCATTCATTGCAGCGGAAGAACGTCAGCGGCCCAGACAAACCAGAGTGGTCTTGGCACAGCATAGTCAGGATGGTGCAGGCGCCTCAATTCCTATTGGGCCCGATTTGTTGGCACAACGCAGAATACATGCACTGCTTGCGGAACAAGACCGCAAAGCACGCTCTTCGACTTCCCAGTCAAGTGCACTCCAGATCCATATATTTGGAACCTATTCAAGTTGCCACCTTCCTGAATCTGGAGTTGGAAACGGAACAGGATTACCCTAGCAGAATCGAATACTGCATAGCCGCTACAACAAGAAACAACAACCACATTCTGCATATAATCTATAAATATGTATAGCGCCACCTAAATGTGAAAAACAATATGATGTAGGCAAAATACCAAGAAATAGAAACTATGTTCACTTCTCTTGGCTCACCTACATGTGAGAAACAATATGACGTTGGCAGAATACCAGCAAATATAAACTATCTTCAATTCTATGCAGAAGCGTCGAAGCTTGATGTGAAGGTTGGCTTCGGATTACACGGTTAACATATATAGCTCACAGCCTACCAGATACTGACAGTTCCAACCAAGCCGAAATAATGACAATAAGGTAAGTCGCCAAGTGTCTGAGTAGCAACGTAGTGACCAAAACTGGCTTCGTCATTAACTCCCAAAGCCAGGCTGCCATTAAATCTCTGGATGCTACATCCCTTCATTCATAAACTGGTCTCGACTGCCGCAGATCTCTCAACGGGATGTCTGACCAGTTTAACATATACCTCATATGGGTACCTGGGCATAGGGATAACCCGATGAACTAAAAAGCCAATGAACATACTAGGAAGACATTAAAAATTGGCAAGAAATTGTATATATTGGTGAGCCACATGCAAGCTTTGGTTTACGAGTAGGCAAGAGGTAATCAAGCAGTCCAATGAAAGATGGACAGAAATCGGCATGTAGGGTAGCTAGACAAATATGGCCAAGATATGACCTAAAAGGTTAAAAATATCTCCTCGCACTAGAGAGGACAAGTAGGTTTGGTATTGACTCCAATGAATTCTGCAGAAGTTGTGGAGATGATGAAGAAGTGGAGAGCATTGAGCACTTGCTATGCTACTTACTGTCCCGATTTGAGTAAACGACGTTAGGACACAGTGGGGTCACCCTTTCAAAAGTTCTCAAAGATGGACGTAAGTCAACAGCTGTAGGGTAGCTAGACAAACCTGACCAAATTCGACCTAAGAAGATGAAAATATCTCCGCGCACTAGAGAGAAAAAGACTTTCTACGTTAGTGTCAGTTCTGATTAAACATAGCCTGATCGGAGAACACGCCAGGAGGTTGGGAATTGAGTCCAATGACTTCTGCAGAAGCTGTGGAGATGCGGAGGAAGTTTAGAGCATCGAATACATTCTTTGTTACAGCTTCCCACTGAGTAAACGACATCTGGATATACTGGGGTCGGCCTTGCTAGGAAGTCTGACAGATCTTTCCGGTCGCGATATTTGTATTATTGTTAACTTTGTGTATCAAACCGGAGGGTTGCGTTGAGGAGCAACTGGTCCCGTGGTAACAGTAGGGTCCTCAATTTGTCTATGTGAGATGGTGACTCCGGCTGCCACTCTAACCCAAACCTAATATTAGGAGGATTCTGAAGGACATTATAAATATTTTACGGTTAATAATTGCACCACAAAATGTTTATAAAGATAAATTAACTCTTGTCGAGCGCTAACTGAATTTGTTGGCAAACAATAACACTTGAACTGAAACACCCTATACTAATCAATCCCCATATGGAGGCATGGTTATATTCGGAAAATGCTGCGTTCTTTTGGGATTTTATAGAAAATATTGTGTTGTCCAAAGCAAAATAAGCTTTAGTAATTTGTTTCCATTCTGTTAGGTTTTACTCAGATTTCTTCACAATGCACCTTATTAACTCTTCCTCTCCATTCTTGATTCATTCCACCCTAATGTATACATATGTATTCTCTCCAAAGCAATACCAGCAGCACCCAGTCCAGTCAGTCACAATGTGAACAGGCCTAAATAAAGTTTCTTCGTTCGTTCGAAAATTTCACAGCCATCAACCAGAAAATAAAACCAGTTTCTATCCGGACAAACGGAGGGACGGGACATTGCAAACCAAAAAGTAGCGGAAAAAAGGAAACTAACCTAAAAAACAGTTACTTCAGCGAGTGCGCGCCACTGCTGCCGCAACTGAATGACTGACTTCACAGAGCATTACATGACAACAAAGGCAATAGTCTGTCGAATGAGTAAAAAAAGTTACACTTTACCCTAGCTTGCTTGCTCAAGCAGTCAGTCGAACGAATGAACCAAATTCAGTTCGCTTGCAAATGCGTGTGGCTGTTGCATTGCCCGAGAAAAAATGGCTACGAATGGTTGGATGGCTGAATGACTGGCTGGCAACAGAAGAAAAAAAATCACAACAAATTTGCACGAAATAACAACAGCCACTGCCAGCAGTGTAACAATGAATGCACTGTGGCACAGTGGGGCTATTCTTGGAGGTGACTGTAGAGCTACAGTTAAGAGGTAAATAACGTACTCGCAGTAGAACTCTTTATTGACTTCAATCAGTTCCCCAGATCCTACACTTACAGATGTTACTATCTGGGCTGGATTTTTCCTTTACCTTCCTACATATTGGAGTTGAACCTTAAATAACATTCCTTTTTGAACTGATCCAAAAACACTCTGATCTTACGTGGTAGATAGGATGCGTTTCCATCTGTTCTGGATTTGTCCGCTGAACATTTCTTCATGCAGGACAGAGATTAGGTATGATATTGTTTATCCTGAGGCTATACCTTGAGTACCAGTTGAGTACTGAGTTGATCCAATAACACTCTGATATTACGTGATAGGTAGGATGCGTTTCACAGATGCAGTGAGTGGAGAACGGCCACTAAGGACGGCATCTTCTCTGTGGCTTTGGATGACATTTTCCAACGACTCTGGGAAGGCATTCAGAGCTACCCCGACTGAGGTTGGATCCGAATGTTTTTCCGGATATTGTTGGATATCATTATTAACTTGCGAAGATCTTTCCTGCCATGTCTTGCAAAATAGTCTAGCTCAGTGAGTCTGTGGTTCGGAAGTCCTTCCTATGGAATGCCGTTAATGGATCGCCAGCATCTAGACTGCGCTCCTAAATATCCTGTAAATGGAGGACGACTTCTAATGACAAGACTTTGAATAACATTTTCCACCGACTATATGTGAATGTCGTTGGATCTGCATGGTTGTCCAGACATCTATGTCTATCATACTCATATACATGCAAAGACAATCGTAGGCAATGACACGCCATAAATGCATCGTACGCATAATCGCTTATTAATCTAAAGGCGGTTAGCGCAGTTGTTGGCTGATGTTCTGCTAGGGGGAAGTGCCATGTGTAAGGATTGGATGGTTTCTAGGAGAAGGGTCTAACTAAGCAAGCCGGGTTCAGACGTACTCCTCAAACCAATAGACGTACCACGTCTATTTGGTTGGTTCCGTCGGAATTGGATCTGCTCAGCATTACAACATTGTGTTCGCCCTTATTCACATGCAGGGTGGAGATCAGTATGGAATTTATAATTCTAAAGCAAAAGGAGTTCAATCGAAAATATTGAGCTTATACAATACAACTCTGGCCTGACGTAGTAGAATGTGCTCATCGTCCGGTGGATATCGTTTATAGTTGTCCTGTATGAGGCTGGATGTATGTCTGGTATGAGTCAATCGTTAAAGCTACCTAGAAAGTTATACGACAATTTGGTTCTGGCGACCGCGAAGGAGAAATTATTCATCAGTTCTTTGAAAGATACTGTTGTCCATCTCCGTTTCCAAACCTAGAAGTATATTCTGTTTCGGTAGGGTCAATCGTCTTCATTGAAGATGTCTTTCGTAATAGGTCTAGGCTTAGCATATTCCTCAGTATCAACTTAGTTAATAGTTAAACCTTCCCATAAAGTTCAAAGCAATTTCGTTTTAACGATCATCTTGGATTTATCTTATATTCCTACTCTGAATGTTCTTAATTCACTGATTAGCGGTGCGTTCTACGGAACATCTTTGATGATCCACAACAAACATTTACTTTCTGAATGCTGACAGGTCCCTCCATCATCAATTTCTTGAGTACCTTATCGATATAAGCAGTTCTATGGGACCGATTTTCTTCTCGAACGATTTTTTGTTTTTGGTGAGTAGTGAAAAAGAGCACTTGCTTAGACGTACTGGATTTTATCCATCTAAATTTACCTGGTCTCCTCTGATACTCTCGTATAAGTATTGTTTGATTGACTCCTGTCTCGGATTTTGCAGGAGAAAGACTATCATTGGCCTTTGGTTGTTTCTAATGATCTTTGTGCTGTATTTGATAAGACAAACTCGTAGATGTTAAGAAGGTTCACCATTTTCCACACTCTGAAAGCTGACAGGTCCATCAAGACTATCATTGGCCTTTGGTTGTTTCTAACGATCCTTTGATATCATATAAGTTCGGGCGACCAAAATTCGTCAAGAGAGTTACTCTCGTAGATGTAAAGAAGGTTCGCCATTTTCGATGTTGTCTCGTGAAGGATACTTTCCTTCGACGGTGCTCGTCCCATAATAAGTTGTCGGCTAGGTTTAGGTTATGGTGGTAGCCTAATTTTTTTACAAGCTTACATAGACCAGTTTAGGTCCATAGTGTTATCACGGGCTGAAATGCCCCTCATCGAAACCAACCTGTTTGATATAGAAATTCATCGATAGTACGAATATCGGTACTGGAAAGATATGTTAGGCTGCATAGAAATGACCGACACCAGTATGTCCAGTCATCATTTACTCAGAGCGGGGCAGTCGCATAGCAAGTGCTCAATGCACTCCACTTCTTTCTCATCTCCACAGCTTCTGCAGAAATCATTGGAGTCAATACCCAATCTTTTGGCGTGTTCGCCGATCAAGCAGTGTCCCGTCAGAACTGATACTAACGTATACAAAATTTGCCTCTCGAGTGCGAGGAGATATTTTGATCTTCTCAGGTCATACCTTGGCCAGATTTGTCTAGGTACCCTGCAGGTGCCGATTTCTGTCCATCTTTCGTTGGATGCCTGATTGCCTCTTGCCTAAGCCAAAGCTTGCACGTCGATAGTGGCGCACCAATATATGCAAATTCCTAGAGAATTTGTAATGTCATCCCTTTCCCAGCAAGTTTATCGGCTTTGCAGTTCCCCGGGATATCCCTATGCCCAGGCACCCGTATATTAAACTGCTCAGCCATCTCGTTAAGAGATCTGCGGCTGTCGAGGGCTGTTTTTGAATTTAGGGATGTTGCCTCCAGAGAATTGATGACAGCCTGGCTGTCCGAGTTGTCGGCTAACTACCTCGGAACACTCTGTGGAGTGTTCCCGGTATTATTGTGTTTAATATGTTAAAGTTCTGCAATTCAATATTATCCAATAAAAGTTAGATGTTAGGCAAGTCCACCGTTTTCGATATAGTTTCTCGAGGGATTTTTCTCAGAAGATGTTATCTGTTATCGGTTTCGATTGATTCTTAAAGAATAATGAATACCATTATCCAGACTTTGTTTGTTTGAGAACCATCCTGGACCATTTCTTCCTGTATTACCTACTTGAAGTTCACTAAAGTGAAAGGTCCTGCAATATCGCTGTATTTGATAAAGTAAGTTCTGCAGTACGATTTTAAATCCAAAATTATCCAAGGAAATTTAGATGTTAGGAAGGTTCACAGTTTTCGATACCTTTTCTAGAGGGATCTTTTGATTCGACGGAATTGTTCTCAACATAAGTTATCTGGTATTGTCTTCGATTGACGTTCATTAAAGTGGAAAAATAAGTTCTGCAGTACGTTTGCAATCCAAAATTATCCAAGGAAAGTTAGATGTTAGGTAGGTTCATAGTTTTCGATACCTTTTCTGTTCTCAACAGAAGTTATCTGGTATCGTTTTCGTTTGTGTCTTAATCTCCGAAGTGATCAATTTTAATGGACCATTATTATGACTTTCTTAAGTAAAACTGTCCTGTATTACCTACATAAAGTTCACTAATGCTGCAGGTACTGCTTTAACGCTGTATTTGATAAAATAAGTTCTGCCGATCGAAATAAAGTTACTCGTAGATGTTAAGAAGGTTCGCCATTTTCGAAGTCATCTCTTGAAGGATATTTTCTTTCGACTGTGCTCCTCCAATAATAAGTTATCAGTTATGTACCTCGATTGATCCTTAATATATGGAGTGTTCCTGATATTATTGTGTTTGATATGTTGAAAGTTCTGCAATCCAAAATTAACCAATAAAAGTTAGATGTTACGAAAGTCCACCGTTTTCGATATAGTTTCTCGAGGGATTTTTCTCAAAAGAAGTTATTTGCTATCGATTGATTCTTAATCTCTGGAGTGATCCAATGAATACCATTACCCTGGCTTTGTTTGTTTGAGAACCATCCTTGACTATTTCTTCCTGTATTACCTACATGAAGTTCACTAAAGTGACAGGTTCTGCTATATCGCTGTATTTGATAAAATAAGTTCTGCATTCCAAAAAATTCGCCATGAGAGTTACTCGCAGATGTAAAGAAGGTTCACCGTTTTCGATGTCGTCTTGTGCAAAATATTTGGCTTTGACTGCGCAATATCTGTTATCTTCCTCGATTGATTGTTACTTAATCTCTGAAGTGGTTCATTGAAGACCATTATTCTGACATTCTTTAGATAGGTAACTATCATGAACCTTTTTTACCTGTATTACCTGCATGAAGTTCTCTGAATTGGCAGGTCCTGTCTATATAGCTCATAATTTTTTTTTACAAATCTACTTATTTGATGCGATATATCCCACTGTAATCTACAACCGTCAGCCACAAATGTAACAGTTAAAGCCAGATCCATAATGAAATGGTCTAAAACCGACAAGAGAAAAAATCCGTTGGTAAACTTTTTGTTTTAACATATTTTCGCCAGCACCAAAAACGAAGTGGAGGGAATAACGGCGGCACAAGGGCAACGATAGAGATGAAGGAATTGTTGCATGGTTGCACACCAGTATGGACTGTGTGGTTGTGGAGCATTGCCAGACCAACTAGCAGCAGCAGCCGCCGCAACAATTGTCGTTCGTATTCATTCAACATTCGACAATTCGTGGAAATAAAAATAACAAAAAATTTAAACGAAAAAAAAATTTAAATCATTTTTTGGGTTTCTGTCGCGTACGACGACGTGGTTTGTGGGTTGACTGACTACAAAGTGCAGTTGTCAGTCACTCACTCATTCGCTCGCTCGCTCAGTCAGTCAGGCAGTGGCTGCTGGATCCTTACTTCACCGACAACTTACGGTTGTTGGCTCTTTTTTTTTTTTTGTTGGCATGTATGTGTCTGTGTTTTCTGTGGGCCATGTCAAAACAAACAATGAGGAAACTTTATTAATAATAATAAATTGCAGCCGCGCTGCGCTCTCTTTTCCATTTTTTGTGCTCTGATTGCATGCAATTTTCATTTTCTTGTCAAAAATTAATGTGCATTGTAAGATTTCAGCTTAAAGTTTTCTTAATGATGACGATCACAACCATCATTATGAGGATGGCAATGACGACGATTAACATTCCAATTGGCTGAGTCACCGGAGAAAAAGGGATCGTCAATAGGCCATTACGAGAATTTGGTATAAACCAGTTGATCGAGTAAGGCGAATGATGGGTGACTTTAGGCTGGGAACTTTGTTTCAAATCGAATTTATTGACGGTGGTGAAATTTGTTAGTCGAAGGACCATTATAGCAACTTTTTTCTAACCAGCAATATATTGGTTAACAGTCACGATGATTCGAATACATGTTGCTAGAGGTGAAGTTTATTACCTTCGCATTTCCAAAGATAATTTCACCATTTCGAGTAGTTCGGACGCTCTTATCCTGTCAAAAAAATTTACCTTTTTAGTTTAAAGATTGTCTCCGATTTGTCAACTTTACGTGTTTCGATAGCAACATGTTGCTAATGCTACCCTGCACCAGCAAGGCTTCAGAAAGATGTTACCAGACTGTATGGACCCCTGAAATAATTACGGACAAAAAAGCTATTTCATTTTCATCTTTATCGGTCTCCTATTCTGAAAAATACTAACTTTTGAAAATTAATTGTCCAATCGAGAATTTGGCCTGTTTCTTTTGGTTTAGCGAACTAATTTTTAACCCCCTCCCTAATTTAACGGCTCCTAGATCACCTATTTGCTAAACTGATCTAAACCGGCCTTGAAGTTCTCTAAACAACACTCTTGAAAGACATTATCTAAAATATAGACGTTTTATCTAAACTAAACAATATCTGAAATTTTCAGACGTTATTGGTTTCCCCTTATTGATTTCATATCCATTGCTTGGTGAGCTCATTAGCTTCGATTTTCCAATGACAACTTCACCACTTCGAGTAGTTCGGACGCTCTGCCTTTGTCCTGTACCTTAACAGAACCATAAACTACGATCTGCCAACATTATCCGATTCGATAGCAACATATTGCCAATGCAACCCTGCAGCAGTTAGGCTTCAGAAATATGTTGCCAGATTGTCTAGATCCCGTGCAATCATCACAGACTACGAGTACAAAACTCTTTAATCTTCATCTCAACCTTAATGGTTCCTATTCTAGAAAAAAAACAAACTTCTAGAAGGCCAAATTGTCCAATGTGGAATTTGAAGGAGTATTTTAGGGTCATCTGATCTATCGTTGAAGTATCCTACCTCTATTACTTCGAAAGTTCCTTAGCCTGTCCCATGGATTTAGAGATCCTTGTTTGTCTTGTCCAGAGCGATGCATTTTGGGAAAGCAGATCCATCACCCAAGCCTTTTTCTGATAGCGACCGATTTCTCAAACAACTCCATAACTTCCAATAGGTTTGGTTTTCCAATAATAGGTTTTATTCCAATCAAGAATTTTGAGGGTTTCTATTGGGCTATCTGACCCATCGTTGACATATCCTGTCTCCATTGCTTCGAAAGCTCCTTAGCACCCTTATCTTTTTAACTGATTTTAATCAGTCTTGGAAACCTCTCCATTGGGTTGGTAGATCGTAGTTAGTCCTGTCCAGAATCTGTGCCTTTTGGGTAAGCAGTTCCATCACCCAAGTCATATCCTGATAGCGACGGAATTCTCAAAAATACTCCATCATTTCTAATAGGATTTTGTTCAATCAAGAATCTAGAGGTATTTTTTTGGGTTATCTGATACATCGTTACATATCCTGTCCCCATTGCTTCGAAAACTCTTTAGTCTTCCCATCTTCTTAGCTGATATTAATCATTCTTGAAAACCTGTAGCTTGGATTGACAGATATCTGTTTGTTTTGTCCAGAATGATGCCTTTTGGGAAAGCAGGAACATTACACAAATTTTATTCTGATAGCGACGGAATTCTCAAATAACTCCATACCTTCTAAGAGGCTTAATTCCAACCAAGAATGAATTTGGAGGCCTTCTTTTGGTTGATCTGATCCATCTTGACATCTCCTGTCTCCATTGATTCAAAAGCTCCTTAGCATTCTTGTCTTCTTAACTGCTATTAATCAGTCTTGGAAACCTGTCCCCTAGTTGGCAGATCGTAGTTAGTCCTGTTCAGAGCAGTTCCATCTCTAAAGTCTTATTCTAATAGCGTACATCAATGATGTTTCAAAACGTCTGCTGTATCCAAGACTCTGCTTTTATACCAAACAAAAGTAGAAAGTTTGCCTTCTGGCTTAACCGTTTCATAACCATAGTCGTATTCTAATAGCGACATGTCGTTGGTGCATCAATGCTGCTTCAGCAGGATTTTGCCATTTTGTCTAGAACCCCCTTTAATTCGTTGCGGATTCTGCAACAATTTAAGCATAATCCACTCCGGCCTTGTATCCCAAAAGAAAAAAACCTTACAACGTCTACTGCGTCCAAGTCTCTGCGTTTGTTCAGCCAAGAAGTAGAACGCCACACTCAGAGTAAGCCAATATCTCATTCACATGTTTTCCTCTAGTATTTCGCTCATAATCTGGTTTTCAACTCGATGTCCTTTGGTTTGAGAGCCAACCTAGAATAGTACCTTTGCAGTTTAGCAGATCCAGCAACTATAGTCTGCCTTCACAATTATAATCTGTCTAGAGAATCTGTTCCAAATCCTAGGAATGTCCTTTTTTATCAAGGGTAGATTGTTGTTTTTTGGGTAAGCATTAGTATATCCCCCAGCTTAATAGCATTGTTTTGGTTTCGCTGAACCGTTGACTACAATCAGCCAGCCATCATAATAGATCCTGAAAATATGCTCCTAGGTTTTAAATATCCTTGTTTTTCCTGCCATGGAAGACGCGTTCTGGTTTGTATAGCCCCAAGTCTAGCCCACAGTGGCGACGTTTAAGCATCGATTATACTTCATCTGTTCTGATTTTGTCAATTGTTCGAGATTCTCCATTAGGAGTCACGGATTCTGCAACAATTTAATATTATATCGGACTTTTATTCTGAAGTCGCTGATTTTGTCTAGCCAAAATAGTACATCACCTTCTTGGTTAGCTGATCTCTCCTTTACGTTTTATGCCTCCAGTATTTTACTCATAATCTTTAACTGATCTTAATCGGTTTGGAACTCCTTGACCCTTGGATTGGGGGATGCAACGACGCCATCTTTTGGGTTAGCAGATCTCACCTTGACATCTTTTGCCTCCACTATTTCGACATTTCATAAATTTTACTAAGTTTCTTAACAGATTGTCATCGGTCTTGAACTCCCTGACTCGGCAGTTCTTTGTACACCATTTAATTGCAAAAATAGGCTTCATTCTCAAATTACTGTCGGCAGAATCATGTTGATATCCGGATTCCAAATCAACATTGCCCTCAGTCCCTATTCCTGGAAAGAAGTTTAGCATCGTCTGCGTTGTCGAATCCAACTTTGTGGCTCTCTACCTCCTGTTGTTATACATACCATTAATCTCTCAATTTTCTTAACCGAACTCAGTTGGTCTTCAAACAATCCCTTAGAAAGATTGACTCATAATTTCGATTTTCTGGCTCTGCCCCTTTATGTGTTTCATTTGTACAGCGAAAGGGGCATCATTGTAATTTTTTGTTGACAGACCAGTCTTGATTTCCAGTTAACAGTTTTTATCGCCAGTCCCTGTCCCTATGAAGAAGGTCTCCATAATTTGCATTGTCGGATCTTTGAAGCACTCTATCTTAATTTCTAGTACAGCTAATTAGTCTCTCAATATTCTTAACAGATGTCAGCTGGTTTTTAACCTATCCTTTGAGCAAAAGATTATTAGTAGACCTTATCGGAACCGTTTCTATGGCTCTGCAGTTCTTTGGTTGGTAGGCCCATGTTGAAATTTATTTATTTTCCATCTCAAACTCCTATTCTTGGATAGCTCATTAGTTTCTCATCTTGACAGATCATCTCATTTGCTGTGCAACCTATGCCTTGGACGACAGATTATTAGTTGATCTCATCTGCACCATTTCTCTGGTTCTTCAGTTCTGCGAAGAAGGACATCTATCTCCTTTTATTGTTGGCAGACTCGTATTAAAATTGGTATGTCTTGATTCCCAATCAGCAGTTTTTATCCTCAGACCCAGTTCCTAAGATGAATGTTTGCATCTTTTGCGTTATCGGATCCATCTTGGGGCCTTCTTCCACCATTTCTTGGACAGCTGATTAGTTTATCAAACTTCCCAACATATCTTATAAGGTTATGAACCAATCTCTTGGAGTCACAGATCCTTAGTTGACTCCATCCAAATAAATTCTTCCACTCACCAGTTCTTTGGTATCTGTAGCATTGCGAAGATAGAAAACAGTCTCTCCTTATTGTTCGCAGTGACATATTGAAATTCGTATGTCTTGATTGCCATTATAATTTTTTATTGTGTGTCCTTGTCCGTAAGAAGGAGGTTTGCATCTTTTGCGTTGTCGGATCTATATTTGAGGTATTCCATCGCACGTACTTATACAGCCAATGAGTCCGTCAATTTTCTTAACCCACCTCAGATGGTCTTCAAACAATCCCTTGATTGAGATTCTAATGCCTTGTTTCCCTATCAGCATTTTTTATCCTCAATGCCTGTCCCTGAGAAGAAAGATCGCATGTTTTGAGCTGTCGGATCCATCTTTAAGGCACTCTACCTGCAATTCTTGGACGGCTCATTAGTCTGCCAAAATGCTTATGTTGAACTCAGCTGGTCTTGAAACTAACTATTGGGTCGAAAGATTATTAGATGCCTCAACTGCAACATTTCTCTGGCTCTGCAGTTCTTTGGTCTCTTCGGGGTGGCAAAGAGGGACATCATTCACACATTGCTGGCAGCCCAATATCGTCTCAGCAGGTCTTGAACCCAGCCCTGGGGCCGAAGTATTATTAAATGCCGCACATGCTCCATGTCTCTGTTTCTGCAGCCTTTGGTCTCTTCATGATGGTCTCTTCAATGCCTTATGCCTTGATTCCCAATCATTAGTTGTAGCTTCTTCTTCTGATTTTCATATTCGATTCTGCGGGGCACACCTTTGATTTTTTAATTGCTTGAATTTCCAAGAAGAAGTTCTGCAATTTTGAATTCGATTGTGCTGAGCGCACCTTCGAATTTGTAATGATTCAATTTCCAAGAAGAAGTTGTCGAATTCATCTTTGAGATCTCAGCTCATTAGTTTCTCAATCTTCTTGGCAGAACTATTCATCTTCTGTTGGTCATGAACTATTCATTTTTGAGTATTTATTGGCCACATCTGTCTTTTGTGTTGCGAAAAGTCAAGAAATAGATTGATAGGACTTTGTGGAGCTTTTTCTTCTGTTTCAATTTCAGAAGGAATGGTCTCAAATTCCCAGTTTTTAGTTTTATAGTGAGATTTTCATATTCGATTCTGCTGAGCGCACCTTTGATTTTTTATTGATAAAATTTCCAAGAAGAATTCTGCGTTGTCGAATCCATCTTTGAGATCTCCGCTCATTAGTTCCTCAATCTGCTTGGCAGATCTTAGTTGGTCTTGAACTATTTTTTTGTTGAGTATTAGCCACATATGTCTTTTGTGTTGCGAAAAGTCAGGAAAGAGATTGATAGGACTTCGTGGTGTTTCTTCCTCTGTTTCAATTTCAGAATAAATGCTCTCGGATTCCCAGTTTTTGGTTTCATAGTGAGATTTTCATATTCGATTCTGCAGAGCGCACCTTTGATTTTTTTAATGATTCAATTTCCAATAAGAAGTTCTGCAATTTTGAACTAACATATCTTTTTTTACCATATCAGCCTCGATTCATAGTTTCGACTGTTTCATAGGGATCTTTTTGATGATGCAGAACATCTCTCTCACTTCTTTTATTGATAAATGATTGATTCAATTCGTGTATCTTTCTTCTTAATGCCCTCAGATCGTAATAAAATTTTAATCACTTTACATCCCTGTTTTGGAAGATTTGCAGAATCGAATTAAAGCGCCAATGTGTATTAAAAACCCTGCGCGGATTTTGTTGCTACACTTTTCATCTTCCTTTTATTCGCAAAATGTGGTAGAATTCTTGCGAATGGAAAGGTCTTTTCCCAAAGATATAAAGGATCATTCGCATGCCTTGAGATTCGCATGTCTTGTTTCCCTATCAGCATTTTTTATCGTCAATACCTGAGTAGAAAGTGTGTCTTATGCCAGCCCAATGTCTGATGCCTTGATTCCCAATCATTAGTTTTTATCATCAATATCTGTCCCTAATAAGAATGTTAGCATCTTTTGCCTCCATTTCTTGGACAGCCCATTAGTTTCTCAATCTTCTTGGCAGATCTCTGTAAGTCTTGAACTATTCTTTTTTGAGTATTAGTTGGCCACATCTGTCTTTTTGTTGCGAAAAGTCAGGAAATAGATTGACAGGAATTCGTGAAATTTCTTCTTCTGTTTAAATTGCAGAAGGAATGCTCTCGGCTTCTTTGATTGATAAATGATTGATGCAATTCATGTATGTTCCTTCCTTCGTCTATCTTTCTACTTAATGGCCTCGGCTTGTAATAAAATGTATATCACTTTACATTCCTGTCTTCGAAGTTTTGCCGAATCGTATTAAGATCGCCAATATATCTGTGGTCACAAGGCATAACAGCATATGTCTGTTTTTAAAACTTTTCAGGAGAGAACTTTAAAGGTTTGTATCGATATAAAAATCAATTTGTAATGCAGTGACACAGTGATATATGCTGCCTTATATAGATAACTGAACGAGGGATCGTCAAAAAAAGGTGTCACAATATGTAATCGAAGATGGGGAACATTATGGCATTAATAACTCAGTTTAAGCATAACTCGAGTTATGCTGTTATGCCTTGTGACCACAGATATATTAAAGGACTTGCGCGGATAATGCCCTCAAATCGAAATAAAATGTATAGAAATTCTCAACAATCATTCTGAAGGTCTGCAGATTATTATCGCCTCCAATATGTTTTATAAGCCCTTCGCGTTTATTTTGTGGTACATATTTCCTATTTTTACTATCTTCAAAATGTGATTACGTTCGTGTGAATGGAAAACATATTTTCCAAAGATGTGCAGGATCACAACTTTTGTCCAAAAGACTGGTAGTAAAAGTGTTTATTTAGGGCAACATGTTTCTATAGATCTTGATCCTTGTTACTTGCAACTTGTTGCCTAACCAATGTTGTTTAAGAGACATGTTGCTTATCTTCGAAAAATATATTGAGAGACTGACTAGTATTGATTTTTTTGCTATGAAATTGGTATGATGTACATAAAACTCTAAAGCTACTTTTAGCGACTTTAATGCCACCAGTTCGTAATAAATTGTATATCCTTTACACTTTATTTCCGCAGATGTGCAGAATCAAAGGCATTTCGTGGTACACTTTTTTAGTTTTACTATCCTCACTCTGTGAAAAAATTTATGCGAAAGGAAAGTTCTTTTTCTAAAGATGTGCAGGATCGTATTTATTTGTCCATGAAATGAGTAGTCAACATGTTTTTAAACATAATTAAAAATGTATGCGAAAGGAAAGTTCTTTTTCTAAAGATGTGCAGGATCGTATTTATTTGTCCATGAAATGAATAGAAAATGCCTGTGTTTATGGCAATATGTTTTTAAACATAATCTGTGGCATTAGCATCTTGTTCCTAGACCAAAGTTGTTTTAAGAAACATGTTTCTGATGATGTCTACGAAACTCTAAAGCTACCTTTTGCGATTTTAATGCCATCAGTTCCTAATAAATGTTATATCTTTCACATATTTATTTCCGAAGATGTGCATTCCGAAAGGCATTTTGTGGTACACTTTTTTGGTTTTTACTATCCTCACTCTGTGAAAAAATTTATGCGAATGGAAAGTTCTTCCTCTAAAGATGTGCAGGATCGTATTTATTTGTCCATTAAACGAGTAGAAGAAGCGTGTGTTTACTGCAACATGCTTTTAAACATAAGCTGTAGCATTAGCAACTTGTTGCTAGACCAATGTTGTTGAAGAAACATTTTGCTAATCCTAAAGATTTGCAACAAGATGGAAATATGACAGATTGTCTTCAGAAACATGTTTTCAAGGTCAAAAGAGAAAAATAGTGGATATAGTAAAATACATTTTAACTAGGTTTCTATTAATTTCTTTCTTCTTAAAAGGCTTGCATTTATTGAACAACATTTTAACAACACTTTTGGCCAAATGTCTGTAAATTAGTGTTATTTGCTTATACATATATGACCTTTATTGCCACAGGATGAGAACTATGTAGATCTAAGCTGTTGAAAACAAACAACTTTATCTAAATGTCATTTAGCTGCATATGGACCGAGAAAAAACAAGTTTCCTTCCTTCCCCATATGCAGTACGAGAGGCCTTGGACCATTTTGCAAACTTAAATTATTTCTTTTATCTGTCGTCTACTTTGAATTAGTCATCATGTTTTGGTTGTGATATTTAAAAATATGATTTTATTATGTGAGCCATAAAAATTTGCACAAAAATGCTTAAACCAAACTGGTCAATCTATAAGTTTTGCCATTAAAATAAAACAGAACTGAGCGCTGCTATATAACCTGACCATACAAAAATTGTATATACATTTAAGTGATGAAGACGAAAGTCTGCAATCTAGAGGAAGAACACGTGCAAACCATAAATTATCAAAACCTAGATAAGATTGATTCCAAAAGAGAAGCAAAATGAATGAAGCAACAAACCCCTGAGAATTAAACAAAAATGCGAAGATAAAAAGCGAAAAAAGGAAAAAGTGTGTTAATTAATACCAAAAGAGTAGCCTAAATGGACATTCTAATCTGCCAGAACTATACTATATTTTCTAGAAATCTGTTTTTTTTTTAATTTCTAAATTTTGATACGAAACTAGTTTCTTGCTCCGCGGAGACTTACATATTTTCTAAGACGGACCGTTTTTAAAAAGTAATTCGAAATTGACATACTACCTCTCATCATCGCTGTTTTGATTCTGTTTTTCCATGAACCCAAATCTTACCTTTCATGTTGTCATATTATATCTGCGCCATGTGCTCTATGCTTTGCTTGTTCTCGCTGGAAGAATGGGGCAAAGCAAACCGAAAGGAATGAAGAAAACAACAAATGCCAACAAAAACTGAAAAGGTAACAATATTCCAGGGATTAGTCATCAAATGTATCCATGTGGCAAAAATGCCAGCAAAAAAAGGGTGTTTATTTCAGAGGCGGAGAAATTTAAGTTTTTGTTTTTTTAGATTTATATTACAGAAGTTCATTCTGCACTTATGAGTAAAATATATATGAATAAAACATAATAATTAATGTTTACTTTTTTTTTACTTTCAGGTGGGTGTATACAAATTCTAGTTTCCATCTGAAAAAGTCTCTTTCATACTGAAGGTAAGGTTTAGTATAAAAATGCATAGTTCACACCAATTTGCTCAAATGAGTCAGTAGTCTGGTTAAAACAAATAAAAAATATAAATGTGCTCCTGTTACAAATATAAATTGTAAAAATATCGTTTTTTTTTCATCACAATCAGAGGATTGATATGTCAATAAAGAGTTAATCTGCTTGGAACTAAATTGAAGACCAATTAGTGAGCTCGAAGGACCAATTAGTGACCGAGTAGGTTCAGTTACTGCGATGAAGAGAATTACCGAAATAGAAAAACGATTTATTGACACCAATCGAATGTTCAAGAGACCTGAGATCGAATGTTCAATTACTTAGATCGAATGACTATTTACTGATAGGTCCAATTATTGAGACCTAGGGTCAATTACTGAGATCGAAGGAACATATACTGGGACCGAAAGTGCAATTACTGAGATCGAAGTACCAATAATAAAATTACGGAGATCGAAGGAACATTTACTTAGTTGGACAGACCATTTTGTGATACCAAAAATCTAATTAGTTGCCCCAAAGGACCAATTAATGAGCTCGAAGGACCAGTTACTCAGATCAAGAGAATTACCGAGATAGAAACACGATTTACTACGATTTTACGAGATCGAAGTACCAATTATAAAATTACTATGATCGACGATGAGACCAATCGAATGTTCAATTACTTAGATCGAATGACTATTTACTGATAGGTCCAATTCTTGAGACCTAGGGTCAATTACTGAGATCGAAGGAACATATACTGGGACCGAAAGTGCAATTACTGAGATCGAAGAACCAATAATAAAATTACTGAGATCGAAGGAACATTTACTTAGTTGGACAGACCATTTTGTGATACCAAAAATCTAATTAGTTACCCCAACGAACCAATTAATGAGCTCGAAGGACCAGTTACTCAGATCAAGAGAATTGCCGAGATAGAAACACGATTTTACGAGATCGAAGTACCAATTATAAAATTACTATGATCGACGGAATATTTACTTAGTTTGAAAGACCAATTTCTGATACCAAAAATCGAATTAGTAACTCTAACTAACTAAGGACCAATTAATGTGCTCGAAGGGATCCAGAGAATTACCGAGATAGAAACACGATTTACTAAAAAGAAATATCCAATTACTGAGATCGAAGGTACAATTATTATGAACATACATACTCGTACATAGTCGGACCTATATACCTTGCAGAGTAGAGGTTTTTCCATAGACTTCTCCATTTTGCCCTGTTCATTATTGTGAACAATGACTCCATTACTAATATCGAAAGCAAATTACTGAGCTTGATGTACCAATTAATTACATTACAATTAGAAAGTCCATGTACTGAGACCAAAGGTCTAAGATCGAATGATTAAAAACTGATATAGAATGTCCAATAATTGAGAACATGGATCTGGGAACGATGGACCATTTACTGGGACCGAAAGGTGAATTTATGAGATAAAAATATCAATGATCAATTTACTGAGATCGAATGGTCATTTACTTAGTTAGTTACACCGTAGGACCAATTAATCGAAGGACCAATTACAGAGATCGAAGGACCAAATGACCAATTAATGTGATCGTAGGACCAATTACTGAGATCGAAGGACCAGTTATTAAGATCAAGAGAATTTCCTTGATAAAACACTATTTACTGAGACCAAATGTCCAATTTCTGAGATCGAAGGACCAATTACTGAGATCGAAGGACCAGTTATGGAGAATTACCTTGATAGAAACACGATTTACTGAGACCAAATGACCAATTAATGAGATCGTAGGACCAATTACTGAGATCGAAGGACCAGTTATTAAGATCAAGAGAATTACCTTGATAAAAAACTATTTACTGAGACCAAATGTCCAATTTCTGAGATTGAAGGACCAATTACTGAGATCGAAGGACCAGTTATGGAGAATTACCTTGATAGAAACACGATTTACTGAGACGAAATGACCAATTAATGAGATCGTAGGACCAATTACTGAGATCGAAGGACCAGTTATTAAGATCAAGAGAATTACCTTGATAAAAAACTATTTACTGAGACCAAATGTCCAATTTCTGAGATTGAAGAACTAATTACTGAGATCGAAAGACCAGATATTGAGATCAAGAGATTTACCTTGATACAAACACAATTTACTGAGACCAAATGTCCAATTAATGAGATCGAAGGACCAATTAATGAGGTCGAAGGACCAATACATGAGGTCGAAGGACCAATTAATGAGGTCGAAGGACCAATTACTGAGATCGAAGGACCAGTTATTGATATCAAGAGAGTTACCTTGATAGAAACACGATTTACTGAGACCAAATGTCCAATAACTGAGATCGAAGGAACAATTACTGAGATCGAAGGACCACTTACTGATATCAAGAGATTTACCTTGATAGGAACACGATTTACTGAGACCAAATGACCAATTAATGAGATCGAAAGACCAATTAATAAGATCGAAGGACCAATTACTGAGATCGAAGGACGAGTTATTGAGATCAAGTGATTTACCTTGATGGAAACACAATTTACTGAGACCAAATGTCCAATTAATGAGATCGAAGGACCAATTAATGAGGTCGAAGGACCAATTACTGAGATCGAAGGACCAGTTATCAAGAGATCAAGAGATTTACCTTGATAGAAACACGATTTACTGAGACCAAATGTCCAATAACTGAGATCGAAGGAACAATTACTGAGATCGAAGGACGAGTTATTGAGATCAAGAGATTTACCTTGATAGGAACACGATTTACTGAGACCAAATGACCAATTAATGAGATCGAAAGACCAATTAATAAGATCGAAGGACCAATTACTGAGATCGAAGGACGAGTTATTGAGATCAAGAGATTTACCTTGATGGAAATACGATTTACTGAGAGCAAATGTCAAATTACTGAGATCGAAGGACCAATTCATGAGATCGAAGTACCTACTACTTGCATTAGAAATACAATTTACTGAGACCAAGGGTGCAATTACTAAGCTCGAATAATTAATTACTAAGAAGCGAATGACCGAATACTGAGGTCTAATAGTTGAGGGTCTGTGATCAAAATACAATTTACTGGTACCGAAAGACCAATTTGTGAGATCGAAATATCAATGATCAAATTACTGAGATGGGGACCATTTGCTGGGACCTAAATACAATTTACAGATATCGAAGTACCAATTGCACTGTGAAACAAAATATTTATCAAAGGGCTGTGCATAACATTTGCTGGTGTAATACGGTGTCCTAAACTCACAAAAAATAGTAAAAAAAAGTTATGGTAAATTTTTTTAAAATTCTCATTTTCTTGGAAAGTGTCTTTAGTATTTGGACCATATTTTTTTAAGTACCCGCTCCATAAAGCCAGCATGTGGGCTACAAATGCTTAAAAATACACTTTTACGTAGAAACAGAAGATTAGTAACTGTCATTAAAACAAAAATAATACATTTATTTTTCACAGGAAATGTTTTTTTCATATATTTTTGTTTTTATTTATTTTTTTTATGAATTACAATACAAAGTATACTTATATTCTTATTGTACGTTCCAAGGAAAAGACTGGTTACAAAGACCATGAGGCTGGAGCTTGCAGCGACAGACCAGAGCCTCTGGTGGGAATCGAACCCACGACCCCCAAACTCATAGGCGAGCGTGCTCCACCTCACCTATTGGGACGCTCATATTTTTGTTTTATTCGATCTGCTTTCTTTTAAAATTTTTTAAGGCCAGCATCCTAACGAAGAAATAATGTCTATTTGAAGAAAATCTATGGATAAATGTAGATATTATAGCACTTTGGTAGAAGTAAGAGAATTTCAATATATAGAATTTCAGCGTATATATCAGATGCTGCGGGCCAAAAGTATAACACATCGATGGAGTGATCTAAGAGACCCCAACAATATTTGGCGGAAATCCGTTTTGGGTCATTTTAAGTCATTTGTAGAGTTTTTTTTACAGGGAACATCATCCCGGAAAATCCCGGGAAAAAGTCTTATTTTCAATCCCGCAATCCCGTGAAATCAATGCGGGAATTCCCGGGATTTTTTGCTTATATATACATAAATATAATTTTCTTTCGTATGTTGACAAAACAGCAGTTTTTATTTTAACATTTCGGCTGTATGTTTTTGCGTAGTGCAATTTTCAAACAATATTTGTAGTTTTTCAATGAAAAAAGCAGAAAAGAAATATTTTTTAATACTTTTGTTCAGTATTAATAACACAGCTCAACAATAAGAAAAGTAATACAATTCTCAGCCTTATATACGGGTATGTTCTGTAGCAAGGAGATTTGAAATCACGGTGATTTTAAAATCACCGGCGACTTACAATCGCTGTTGGAGTTCGAAATCGCCTGGTTTATTACTCATAGCCTCCCAAAAAAGATTGTTTAAAATATGTTCGGACGATTTTGAACTCCAAAAGTGATGTTAAGTCGCCGGTGATTTTAAAATCATCGTGATATCAAATCGCCGTGATTACAGAACAGACCCGATAGTTCTTTCGATAAACCGAGATATGCAAAAATAGAGTGTTTGAACCATATATTTAAGCATAAATCTAGGAGCACTTATTGTAATTGGTTATGTAATGGTTAAATTTTCCAAATTAAGTAGCCTTCATTTTCTTCTAATATAATTTTTTCATCCGTTCGAAAAAATCCTATATTTTGAGAAAATTTTAAATTTTTTTTTAAAAAAACCTTCATAAAAACATGGAACTATGTATACACGAATATTATATTTTTATTCGTATTTTTTTTTCTAAAATATGATAGGCTACGAATTAAATAAGACAAAGCCGAAGAAAATATATGCATAGCATAAAAAGATATAGATAATTTCGCAAATCCAACCCCCACTAATGATCAAAATATAATACCGAATGTATTTTAACATTATGAGTGTAAACTTACTAAATTAGCTATAACTTTTCAAATTATTCATCGGTTTTCTTCGGAATGGTCATATTTTATTTATGATCGATCAGTCTTTACGATAAAACAATGTATATATTTAATTTTATTATTTATTTATAGTTGTGCCTTTTTCGATGTTTTTATTTAAAAATTATTAAAGTTTTCTTGTTTTTGTTTTTTTGTTTTATTCGATCTGCTTTCATAGTACATATTTTGTTTTTGTACTCAGGCTCAAGATCGTTATTGTTGTTTTCAGTATATGAAAACAACTTTGTTAAAAATTAAAGAAGAAGTAAGTAACATGTATTGGGGGCGGTTGTAATGGTTGGATGGACAGATCTGTTTCGGGAGCCACCAAAGTTTTCGCAAAAAAAGGAATCGCCAAATCCGCTGAAAAATTATATGAAAGAAATAATTTGAATTGTATATAAAATTGTAAAAAGGTGTAAAATTGTTAACATGTTTATCTATTTAAATAAAAAATATATGGATTTATTAGATTTTTCGATGTTTTTATTTAAAAATTATTAAAGTTTTCGCAAAAAATAGAATAGTCAAATCCGCTGAAAAATTATATGAAAAAAAATAATAAGTTGAATTGTATATAAAAATGTAAAAAGGTGTAAAATTGTTAACATGTTCTTCTATTTAAATAAAAAAATAAATGGATTTATTAGATTTTTAAAGTTAGTTTTGAACACATGTCTTAAAGTAATTTTATATACTAAAAAATACACATTTCGCACCTTTATAAACGGGATCCCAGAAACGGTTACAAAAAATCCCGCTTTACCGGGAATTGAAAGAATCTGGGATATGAAAAACTCTAGTCATTTGAAAAATGTCCGCCAACTTGTCCGTCTGTCCGTCTGTCTGTCTGGTTGTTGCGTACGATAACTTCCGACAGGATTAACCGATTGACTTCAAATTTGGAATGTGTCAAAATTTGTTTCTATCTCAGACTAAGGCCACAGATGGACTATGTTGGTCCACTCCTTCGAGTACCTCCCCCTCGAAGGGTCAACATATAGTGAAAAGTTGACATATAGTGAAAAGTTGATTTGGTGAGGATTTTGGTCCAGAGGCATAATTGGGCCATGAGCAACGAGTGGCCGTTACAGTCAATGGCGATCGTTATCGGGCCATGTTGAACGAATTTTTGTTCACAAAAATTTAAGGAGGATATTGGCAACATTTGGTTTCAACAGGACGGCGCTACGTGCCACACAGCCGAAGCTACACTCGATGTTTTGCGCGATGTTTTCATAACTTCTATAATACTAATAAGAATATTTTGGAATTCCTTGTAGCTATAATGAGAAAAACGGGCGAAGTTACCACGCCCCTTTTGGTACCTTCGAATTTGCACAAAGAAGTAACGGCTTATAACTTTGATTCCAGTCCATACGAATACTTGACATTTTGTGTAGTGTAAAGCTTTTATTGCACCCACAGTCCCGTAAAAAATGGGCGTTATTGCCACGCCCCTTTTGGTACCTCCAATACAAGTGGACCATTTTGCACAAAAAGTTAACGACTTATTACTTCGATTCCTGCAGATACAAATACTTGAATTTTTTTACAGTGTAATGTTTTTATAGTTTCCATACCCTAAGAAAAAAAATCGCTTCTGTAGTATATTTTCTGGAAATATATTATATTTGGGAAAATTTACTTTTTTCCAATAGGTACCCAGCAAAATTTCTCATTACCACATAATCCGACGAGTAAGCAAAGTTCGATAATGGTAAGTACTTATTATTTAGCCACTTTTCTCATTATTTTATCATGGGGATGTCATTGGAGGAAAGTACTTCCCAAAAACATACAATAAAGTAGCATAATAAGTACTTATTTGTAGTTCGATTTTATGTACTTGAATAATGCATTACCAATAAGTTATAAAATAAGATATGTAGAAATGACCATTTAAAATAATTTTTTGCATATTGTCGCGCATATTTCTCGAAACAAACAATTTCCTCATGCCAGATTCGAATTTCTGGTATTTTCATTCAAATCTGCACGTATTGTTTGAAAACATAGCCAAAATTGCATTATATTAAAATTTGCCAACATGATTTCGATAACAAAAAATCACTTATTTCTGTTATTATTGGTAAGTCATTATTAATAAGCCGAAAGTAATGCAGCGAATAATGAGATGTCATTATTTGGTAACGCAGGGAATAATGACAGGTACTTACCAAGATTTTGCTGGGTAGGAAAACAAATTCTGTAGCCGATTTAAATATTTCCCCGTTTTTAAAGATAATTTGCACCAAAAGTCTGAAAAAAATAACATTGATAAGAGAGATATTAAAACTTTTTTTTCGGTATGTAAATATAAAATATTTGCACAAAAGTATATTTTATTTAAATTTTGATCCCAAACATATTATGTTTCCTGTTTTTTTCTCCGTGTAGTATATTAAAAAATGGGAGTAATTACCACGCCCCTTTTGGTTAAAATTTGAAACATTATTTTTTTGAATTTCCCTATTTTTACACTATGAGTCATAATTTATACATTTATTCAAAGACTTTTTTCAAATAGGCATTGCTTTCTTCGTTAGGATGCCAGCTTTCTAAAAATGGAACAAACCATTTTTTTTTTGCGATTTTTTCTATTTTTTTTTTTAATTGGACCTTTGGTCGCAGTACCAGAAAGGTATTTCGTTCCATCGGTCTCAGTAAATAATAATTGGTCCTTCTATCTCAGTAATTAATTTTATCTTAACCTAAGTAACTGATCATTCGATTTGGTCTCAGTAACGGGTCTTTCGAACTCAATAATTGGATATTTGGTCTTTGTAATTGATTCATCGATATCAGCCTTCTGTCATTCGATCAATGTAACATATCATTCTCAGATCTCAGTAATTAGTACTTCGATCTCTTTCTAGAGAAAAAATATCAATGACTCACTCGTAAATGACACTATACTGCCCTATATTTTCATTTTATGTTTACAAACCTTTTCATTTTATGTTTACAAACCTATGTTTACAAACCTCACAATCATGTGTCCTTCAATCACTTTCTAGAAAATCCATTTTAATGATTCATAAATCCCATTTTACTGTCCTTATTTTCATTTCAAGTTTCCAAATCTCCCACTATAATTCATTGGCTATTTATAGAACTATTATATATTTTTTAGATAAGATTCTCTACCCGTATCTATCAAGCATTTTAATACGGTTGTGATTTAATATGAACCAAATGAGAAAAAAAGTCCCCTCTCGACGAAAATTAACCCATTGCCACTCAAAAGTCAGTATTAATATTAATAAATTAATAGATAAGCCATTTAACGTTCTAAGCAAAACAACATAACTAGAGAAGAGACAAAAGTATTCCAATAATAAATCAAAATTGCAACGACAATTAAAGCCAAAAATACTTTCACACTTCACAAAATTAGTACTGCTACAAATGACCCAAATTTGCTGACAAACTGCGACATATTTAAAACTGAGAGATAAGCATTTCAAGAAAAACGGACAGCAATAATTCCAACGAAATTATCAAAAATAAAACAAAAACCTAAAGCGTCTAAAATACAGACAGTCAGTCATTCGGACCTAAATAAACGCATATGCCGCTGCTACATATACTTATAAATACATAATTTTTTGTAATATAATTTTTTTTCAATAAGCCCAAATAAAACAACCGCCATCAGTCTAACAGACCAACCAGACTCTGTGGTTTCGGGCGAAACAAAATTGAAAACAAAAAAAAAAACATTATTAATTGCAACATATGTCCAGTCCAGTTCTCTCACTCTCCATGAACATTGTTTGATTGCTTGTTTTTTTTTTTTGCAAATTTCATATAAGCCATAAATTAATTAAGTTGTCAGAGTTAACAAGAGAAACAACAACAAACTACCGAAATTGACGTACATATTATAAAATCCCACCGTTCAAAATAATCGAAAAGAAATTTGTGAATGATAACAGACTACAGAAAAAAAATCGACAAACAAAAATCGCAACAAAAAAAAATCATTAAATGACCTTGTTCGAGGGGCGTGGGAGGCGGTTGCTCCAAAAACCGGGTTGAATAAATTCGATTATATGGTGCAATAATTAATAATTTTAAAATTTATTTTATAAGAGCAAAAAAATTGTTCGGTGAATAAAATCTTTCAATAATATTGGCAATACAATAAGACACACCTTATATTGGACATTGAAAATCTTGGAAAAAGAAACAAGTGGTTTTAAAGATTTGAAATGAATTTTTGAATTTGCTTCGATTTCAATAATTTGGTACACTGTAGCATAAATTATTCCTCCTATCTTTGTAACGGCTCTTGTGATCAGAGCAATTGTTATCAGTCAGTAATAAACTTGAGATCTAAATAATTATTCATTCAGGCTCATTAATTTATCCCTTAATCTCAGGACCCTTGGTCTCAGTCGCTGGTCCTCAATGTCACAAATTGGTCCTTCGAGCTCAACAATTGATTACAATATGTAAACTTTTCTTGTTTCCAAGACTTAAAAACTTTTTTTGTTGGCATACTATGTTATGAACCGAAAGGTAATTTTTTTTTTAAAAAAATGTTTTTTTTTAAAAAACTTTTTTTGTTGGCATACTATGTTATGAACCGAAAACAAACGTTTTTTTTAAGGTATTTTTTTCTTTTTTTAAATGTTCTTAAGAATTCAAGTATTCATGGATGATGCTTTTAGTATTCGGACCATATTTTTTGAAGTATAAGCTCGATAAATCCAATAATACCATTTAAATTTAAGGAAATTATGGGGCCTGGAAATGCTGAAAACGCCACCTATACGTATAAGTGGAAGTTTAGTAACTGTTGTTTAAACAATTAGAAAAAATTAAATTTTTTTTCAAAAAAATAATTTTTTGCTGACTCGAAAAACAACCATAAAAAATAGAAAAAAAATCGCAAAAAAGTGGTTTGTTCCATTTCATGAAAGGTATCATTCTAACCAAAAAAGCCGTGTCTATTTGAAAAAATCTATGAACAAATGTATAAATTATAATCCCAATTGTAAAAGTAAAGGAAATTCAAATAAATAACATGCTAAAAATAATAATAAATAAAGTGCAAAAAATCCACCTTGAGCAAAAAAAATCGTATGCCCGTTAAATTATTAATTGAGCCAACTTGACTAAACGAGTTCTTATTTTTTGGGGCAACTTTCACGTCCAATTCTCAGAATCATGTAAAATCATGTGTTGTACTGTGTAATTTTTCATATTTTTTATTTTGGCCATTTTGTTTGGGAGGTGCCAAAAGGGGCGTGGCAATAACGCCCATTTTTACCATACTATGGGCATTATAAATGCATAACAATGTACAAAATTGCAAGTGTTTGTATGTGCAGGAATACAAGTTATAAGCCGTTAACTTTTTGTGCAAAATGGTCCATTTGTATGGGAGGTACATAAAGGGGCGTGGTAGTAACGCCCATTTTGCGCGGGATTATAGGTACTGTGAAGACATTAAACTCCACACAATTTTAAATAATTGTTTGGACTGGAATCGAAGTTATAAGCACTTAACATTTTGTGCAAAATGGATCTTTTGTATGGGAGCTACCACAAGGGACGTGGCAACAACGCCCATTTTTCATGGAACTATAGGTACTGTAAAGTCATTACACTCCACAAAATGTTAAGTATTTGTATGGACTCAATCAAAGTTATAAACCGTTAAATTTTTGTGCAAAATGGTCCATTTATATGGAAGGTACCAAAAGGGCGGTCGCAACTTAACCCATTTTTCTCAAGATAATAACGACCAAGAAACTAATACTATGTATGGAATTGTGAAACATTCTGAGTAGTACTATAGAAGTCGTGAGATAATCAATATTTCACTAAATTTTGACCCTTCCTGGGGGAGGTACTCGAAGGAGTGGACTAGAGTGATCAAAACCGGTTTAAAATAAACCGGCCCACCGGTTTTTTGCTTCCAACGTCCCCGGTTTTTCTCAAAATCATGAATTGCGAACAACCGGTGCAACCGGTTTTTTTCGTTTGTTTCCACCGGTTTTCCGTTTTTTTTATTATCACTAAAATATTAAAAATTATTTACAACTTTATATACAAAATATCACAAATTAAGATAATAATATGAAAGATCTCCTTATATGGCCTAAAAAGACTCGGCAACTTTGCTAGAATCCGAAGCCATTCACAAATTTCTATACAAATTACACAAATTTAAAGAAAATAAATGATTCATACGCGCAGAAGTTATGTGAAAAGTAAACGCATTCTCCCACTTCCAACCCGAAACAAAAACAAGTAAGAACATTTCATTTGGGTAAACCGTATATACTCACCTGCACTAAAGTGTGTATATAAAATATATATGTATTAAGATTTAATACCTCTAACAGGTGGCGCAAAAGTAATCCTCCTATCAGAAAATGCTATAAATTTTGCGATTGGCCCCTAATGTCAGTTCTGTTTTGACATTTGTGTAGTAAACACATGCGAAATACACGTTAATAAACAATGTTACGCTACACTGCTCCAGAACGCGGAATATTGCTGACTATTTATTTGACCAATAATGATTTGACCAAAGATGATTTTTCATCAAAAATAATCATGAGTGATGAGGCCCATTTCCATCTTAGCGGGTACGTAAATAAGCAAAATTTACGCTTCTGGGGCACTGAAAATCCGCGTGTAACCCACGAAGAGCCATTACACCCGCTCAAAGTCACTGTATGGTGTGCTGTTTTCGCTGGAGGAGCCATCGGACCTTTTTTCTTCGAAGACGTCGCGGGCCAAACGGTTACTGTGAATGGTGAGCGCTACAGAGCAATGATCAACGAGTTCTTTTTGCCGCAACTTGATGAATTGGGATTGGAAAACATGTGGTTCCAACAGGACGGTGCAACGGCACACACTGCACGTGCCACAATCTCCCGTTTTGGCGATTTGCACTGGCCAGCAAGATCGCCTGATTTGACCGCTCCAGACTTCTTTTTGTGGGGCTTTTTGAAGTCGCGGGTTTATGTCAACAAGCCTCAGACTCTTGCAGCTCTTAAAGACAATATCCGTCAAGAATGTGAGGACCTATCGCCGGAAGTTTTGGCCAAAGTGATGGAAAATGCTATAAAAAGGGCTCAAATGACAATCAACTGTGGCGGCGGCCATTTACATGACATCATATTCTCGACTTGATGTAAAAAAAATTAAAAGACCAAATAAAAATAATCCACAAGAAGAATCAAAGTTTTTCATTTTTTTTTAAATTACAGCCAAAAAACATCGAAAGGTTACTTTTGCGCCACCTTTTATTAAATATTCTATTTAATATCCCGAAATATTAATATTTTGTTGACAGAACTACATAAGGGGAATTTCATGTCAAGTGAGTTAATTTTTAAAAGGGATGTCTTCTGTCGGGATGAAAATTGCACCAAGTAGCCCTATCAGATAGTAGTTATGAGACACAATTCCAACGAAATCGGTTAAGGACTTTCCGAGTTGGAGGATGTCAAATATTGACATTTTTGTCAAACGGTTGTTTTTCCCATCTGAAATGCTAAAATGTTTGGTTGAACGTTAATTTTTTCAGAGGTTTATATTTATTTTGATAGATCAACAGGTCCCATCCCATTAATAGGTCACAAAGCTTTTAAAGGAAATTATCTAAGCTTTCTTTTGAGAAAAAAAATCAAAAATTAAAACATAGGTTTTTACCAAAATTTCAAAAAAGTTTAATTTTGCAAAAAAGTAATGAAAATATATTTGCTAATTTTTTTAAAAGGTAGAAGAAAGACTATCGATGGCACTTTTGGAAAATGTTTCTAAATACAATAGCTAATTAGTTATATGTATGAGATAAAAGGACCGTTTGACTCAAATGACAATATTCATCACAATCCAACAATCCAATTTGGTGCAATATTCCTGATCAGAAGACATCGCTTTTAAAAATTTAATATTAAAAAATCGCCTTTTTTGTTATTAAAAAGGAAAATGTTTTTCAAACGGAAATTTTCATACTGTTATGCAGAAAAAAACCGGTTCTACCGGTTTCCCCGGTTTTCTTCGAAGAAAAAAACCGTCCACCGGTTTTTTTATAACTTAAATAAACTATCCACCGGTTTTTTATTTAAAAAAAAAAACGTTTTTTTGATCACTCTAGAGTGGACCAACATAGTTCATCTTTGACTTAAGTCTGAGATAAAAAAAATATGGACACATACCAAATTTGAAGTCAATCGGTTAATCTTGGTGAAAGTTATCGTGCGCACCATCCAGACAGACAGACGGACGGACATTGCTCAAATGGCATAAAATGACCCACAAAGGATTTCCGCCAAATATTCTTGGTTTGTCTTAGGTCATTCCTACGATGTGTTATACTTTTGGCCGGCAGCAACTGATATATCGTCATCAGAAACGAAAAAGGGCCTATCATCATGTTGGAAAATTTTACAGGAGAAGCAAAAAACTAAATAAAATGAAAACTGTTGCCGTTAGAAAAACGTGATTTCAGGATAATATCTAAACATAATGATGCATATATAAAATCACACAAACATGATTTATAACTTGTTTGTGAAAATTGCGTGAAATAGGATTTTTTTAACTATGAAAAAAGAAATAATTTGTTGTTAGGCCCTTGAGAATTTCGTCCATAAATTCGCCATTTTTAATATTACGCCGCTAAAAATTTGTCAGGATGTGTATTTTGATGCAGGGTACCGAAATCCATCAAAAACTGAGTTTCAATTTTTCTTGTTGTTACGCCCTTTTTCGTTTCTGATGACGATATACACTTGTTCACCACAGAGGGGTTATAATAACCGGATTATGTTGAAATTCTCTTATTTCTACCAAAAGTGCTATAATTTCTACATTTATCCATAGTTTTTCTTTAAGTAGGCATTGTTTTCTTCGTTTGTTTTTCTTGTACAAACTAATTTTTTGCAATTTTTTTCTTTTTTTTTGTGTTTATTTTCGTACCAACAAAAAACTTTTTTTTTTAAAAAAATCAAATTTTTTCTATAGTTTTAACGGCAGTTACTAAACTTCTGTTTCCACGTGAAAGTGTCATTATCAATATTTGTAGTCCTCATAATTTCCTTTAATTGAAAGTGTATCCCGGCTTTATCGAGCATATATTTATACAAAAAATATGGTCTAAATACTAAAAGCAGCTTCCAAGAAAATGGGAATTTTAAAGAAATTTTTATTTTAAAAATATGATTTACCACCAATTTTTTTTTATATAATTTTTTTTCGTGTTTAGAACATCATATTACACCAGAAACTCCATGCCGGCAACAATTTTATTGCATAGAATATTTGGTCCTTCGATCTCACCAATTAGTCCTCCACCCCCTCAGTATAGTTGTAATAATTTCATATTACATTTTATTTTTCTTTACTTACATTTGAAATTGTAAGGGAAGGGACAATTACTAGAGATCGAAGAGATCAATTAGTTATATCGAAGAAACTAATACTAAGAGGAAAGGACCAATTACAAAGACCAAGGTTGAATTACTGAGACTAAAGTTTCAATTACTGATTTAATATGAACAATATAAATAAAGTCAAAAGACCAATTATTGAGATCGAGGGACCATTGATTGAGATCAAACTTTCAAATTACAGATATTGAATGATCAATTACTTATATAGAAGAACACTGAACACTGAGATGAATCAATAACATAGACCAAAGATACAATATCTGGAATAGAAGAGTCATTTACAAATACCAAAGGTCCAACTACTGACATCGAATGATCAATTTCATAGGTCGAGATCAAATGTTCAATCACTGAAATCGACAAAATACAGATCGTAAACCAGTTACTAAGACCTAAAGTCTTTTTTATCCTTTATTATTCCTCTTGGGAACATATGGATTCTAAAATCTCTTTCCTCTTAATTCTATCGTTACATAGAGGTATTATTTCATTAAAAGAAAGATTTATTTTGTCCAATTCAATGGTTAGGTTCCTTCGTCAAGTATTTTTAGGTCGTCCTCTTCTTCGGTTGCCCTGCGGATACCACTGGAGTGCTCTTCTCGTGATGCTCTCTGCGGGTTTTCGAAGAGTGTGCCCAATCCATCTCCATTTGCTGGTCTTGATTTGTGATTCGATTTCTGTTTCACCGGATCTCTTCCACAGCTCATCGTTTGTTATTAGACGAAAAGTCTAATTATTGAAATTGAATGATCAATTATTTAGATCGAAGGACCAATTAATGGAACCAATTACTGAAACAATTAATTAAATAGAGAGAATAATTTCTGAGGCTGTGGAAACCAATATTGAATTAAAAGAACGATTTTATGTGATCGAATCTTAAATATTATATTACGAATACGATATCTATAAATATTCCATCATCTATAATGTGAGGTTTTCGAATTGTAGTTGAAATAAAGACAACAAAAATATAATTGTTAATCGGTTATTGACAATTAAGTGATTGGAACGAAATAGAAGGACAACATGATCGAAATACCCGCTACTGAGATCAAAGGACAAAATGATGAGTTCGAAAGACCAATTGTCAAGATCAAAGTTTCAGTTGGAAATATTCTAAAGAAAAACATATGAATTCCATAGATAGTTCTTGAAGTATGATAGCAAAATTTTCACCTTAAAGTGGAAGTGAAAATATTGATGTGGAAAGCCAATTTTTAAGGCCCTATTTGCGAGACATATAACGGAGATAGCAGACTCATTTAATTAGGCAGGGTGTTGATATGAAGGGGCTTGATTGAAGAACCAATCGTTGAGATCGAAGGGTCATTTGTACAGATCTAAGGTCCTATTTGCGTGACCTATTACGGAGGTAGCAGACTCATTTAATTAGGCAGGGTATTGATATGAAGGGGATAGATTGAAGGACCAATCATAGAGATCGAAGGACCAATTGCCGAGGCGGAAGGACCTATTGCCGAGAGCTTAGGTAGTGAATTAGTTGCAAATGCTATTTCAATACGACTCTTGGCCCAAAGAGTTGCTGAATAATACATTTGGGCTCCACTTTTAAATCAAATGTAGCAAAAAAATTAATTTTAAATCCCGAAAACATAATAATTGTTGTACACTGAATTTGATGGTGGGTACAATTGTTTAGATGTGAATGCCTTAAATCTGAAATAAATGTTAAATAAGTGGAAACCTATTGACAGGGAAACCTGCAGAATAAAATTTTTGACTCCTGGAATTTGTAAGATATTTTATATCAATGGGAAACTGTTATTCCAGAGATGTGCCGAATAATATTCGTCGGAAGGAGAAGCTCAGTGTAGTTGTAATTTTCCGTATAGGATTTTACGCACATGTACTTGAACCTGCTACATTTTGTGGTACACTTTTAGTGCCTTTGACTCCCGGAATTTGTAAGATATTTTATATCAATGAGAAACTGTTATTCCAAAAATGTGCCGAATAATATTTGTTGGAAGGAGAAGCTGAGTTTTGTTGTAAATTTCCGTATACGAGTTTTGTGTACAAGCGCTTGGACCTGCTATATTTTATGGTACACTTTTAGGGCCATTGACTGCTGGAATTTGTAAGATATTTTATATCAATGGAAAAATGTATTCAATAAGAAATTATTATTCTAGAGATGTGCCGAATAATATTCGTCGGAAGGAGAAGCTCAGTGTAGTTGTAATTTTCTGTATACGATTTAACGCACATGTGCTTGAACCTGTTACATTTTGTGGTACACTTTTAGTGCCTTTGACTCCCGGAATTTGTAAGATATTTTATATCAATGGAAAACTGTAATCAATAGGAAATTATTATTCTAGAGATGTGCCGAATAATATTTATTATAAACCTATTGACAGGGAAACCTGCAGAATAACATTTTTGGGAGCTGTACTTCATAAAAAAGCCAAAACATAACTAATCTGAGCATATAACAATAAACTGAAATTGAAGGACCAACAACTAGGATTGAAAGATCAATACGAGTATATGAGATTGTGGACATATTACTGATGTAGAAAAACAAATTATTCCATCAATGGACTAATTAATAGAATCGAATGACCAAAAACTGAAATTGAAGGATCAATTAATGAAATGATGAAGACAAACACTGAGATTGAACAGACCTATTAATAAAATCGAAGTGCCAAATACTGCGACCAAATAGTAATTTTAGGAAATAAACACTAATAGATATTAATGCCGGTCGTAGGGTCATCTAATAATTCCTAATCAACATTATCATCATTCTGTATATACTTATTCTTAAACCGATGACGTTGCTTCATGGCAATCTCCTCTTTATCTTAGTCATCGTTATAAGTGATTAGTGGTTTCTTTTATCCGTCGGCTTCTGCGGTTTGCCTACCCCAACTTCGCTGTCAAGAATTCCCCCACACCCGAACGTCCCCAGAACTCTCAGTCCCATTAAATGTACAATCAATAGTTTGAATCTTCTTCGTTTCGTAGAAGCATCGAACAGCAACCAGATCGTCTTCCACTTTGTGTTGAACCTTGAACGATCTTGACGATTTTTGTCTTCTTCGTCAGCCTTTTTTTCTTAGTCTGCGGTGTGTGCCCGTTCTGTGTTAACAAGAAATTCAACGAACCAAACTAAATCAATTTCAAGGATTTATGTCTTATTTTTTTGCTGGTACTTCTTGAAATGGTTCTTTGTTTTGGCTTTTTTGTTTGTTTGTTTGATGTTCCCTAAAAAAATAAAAAAGCGACTAAAATAGCCGGGCATAAAATGGGAAACAAATCACTTTGCCAAAGTTGCTGGAGCATAACTCCCATGAAGCTGATGATTCTTTGCCCACGAAGAAGAAAGAGATCGATTCATTTTTAGAATCCAATACATAATGAAGAATGTCTGCACGCAAAAAAAAATCTCAAGGTTATTTTTAATCGCTTGGCAAAATAAAAGTATGCAGAACGACAGCTTGTCTATTTTGGGAAGAAATAATGATCAGAAGAAAATTTTCCATTTATGAGTACAAGAACTTGAACCAGCTATATTTTGTGGTATACTTTTAGGGCCTTTGACTCCCGAAATTTGTAAGATATTTTATATGAATGGGAGACAGATATTCCAGAGATGTGCCGAATAAAATTCCTTAGAAGAACCAGCTCAGTGTTGTTGTAATTTTCAGTATACGATTTTACGCACAAGTGCTAGGACTTACTACATTTTGTGGTACACTTTTAGGGCCTCTGGCTCCCGGAATTTTAATGATATTTTATATCAATAGGAAACTGTTATTCCACAGATGTACCGAATAATATTTTTCAAAAGGAGCAGCTCAGTGTAGTTTTAATATTCCGTATACGATTTCTTGAACCTGCTACATTTTGTGGTACACTTTTAGGGCTTATGACTGCCAGAATTTGTAAGATATTTTATTTCAATAGGAAACTGTTATTCTGGAGATGTGCCGAATAATATTCGTCGGAAGGAGAAGCTCGGTGCAGTTGTAATCTTCCGTATTCGATTTTACCCATTAGTGCATGAACCTGCTAAATTTTGTGGTACACTTTTAGAGCGTTTGAATCCCGGAATTTATTATATATATGATATCAAAGGGAAACAGTTACTCCAGAGATATGCCAACTAATATTTGTTATAAGGAGAAGCTCAGAGTTGTTGCGATTTTTACACATACGAGTTTACGCACAAATGCTTTGATCTGCTACATTTTGTGGTACACATTTAGGACCATTGACTGCCGAAATTTGTAATTTATTTTATATCTATTTTATATTTATTTATATGGGTCACTGTTACTCCAGAGATATGCCGAATGATACATGTTAGAAGAAGAAGCGCAGTGTTGTTCTAAATTTCCGTATACGATTTTACGCACTAGTGCTTGAACCTGCTACATTTTGTGGTACACTTCTAAGGCCTTTGGCACCCGGAATTTGTAACAAAAGTTATATCAATGGTAACTACTTGACCCACAGAGATGCAGAATAATATTTTTGAGCTATTTCTTAAAATTAAAATTAACAAAGAAATTAAATTTAAGTGTTGAACATTAATAGTTGTCTTATGCGATTTTTTGTGGCACGTGTTTGGAGTTATTAATGCTCTCAAATTATGATAAAATCTTGCTAGTTAGTAAGCATTTTTTCCAAAGATGTGCAAAATAAAATTTATAGCATTCTTTAGAAAGTTATAATTTTTTTTTTTTTATAATTTCTGATTAAATCATCATCAAACCCTATATGAAGCCCTACACTCAAGTTTTTGCGGTACACATTTCGGACCTGCAATGTACTTAAATTATAATAAAATATATACAAGTGTAAAGCTGTGGTTCTAAATATGTGCAGAGTTATATTTGTAAGAAACAAGCTGTGGTTTATAGCGGGTTTCCGTATACTAATTTACCTACTAGCGCTTGGATCTGCTACATTTGGTGGTACACTTTTAGAGTTTTTGACTCCCAGAATTTCAAGAACCTCTAAATTTATTTTTCAAAGTTGTGCAGAATCAATTCATAATACATTTCAGAATCTTATAAGACCAAAAATACCAAATTCTGTTAATATCATAACAAATATAATAAAAACCCTATACAAATTTTGGTAGTACACATTTCGGGACTTGAGTGTACGCAAATTATAGTAAAATAAATTATAACACTGGTGATCTATAGATGTGTCGACTATTATTCATCAGAAGCAGAAAGTCCCTTTTATGATTTTCCCTGTACAAGTTCTTTGATCTGCAATATTTTGTGGTACACTTTTAGGGGCTTTGACTCCCGGATTTTGTAAAAAATTTTATATATATGAAAGAGCCTTGTTGCAAGGATGTGCCGAATTATATTTGTGGGTATATTTTATTAAATTGAATTTAGAAAAACCTCAGCGCTTAACGGCTTGGACCTGCTACAAAAAGTTTTGTGGTACACTTTGTAGGTCTTTAAAGTTCTGAATTTACAACAAGTTTTAAATGAATCACATCCTGTTGTCGCTAAGATATGCTGAATAATATTTGTGGGTTATTTGTTTAATAAAACAAAATGTTATTTAAAATTACTTGAACCTGCTACAAAATATTTTGTGGTACACTTTTTGCGTCTGTAGTATACTTCTAAATTTTCAATAAGTTTTATATCCAAATGTAAATTTGGAACAAGTTTTCTATGAATTGAAATCTCTTGACGTAAAGATGTAAAATAATACATTTTGGCTATTATTAAAATAAAATTTGCAAAAAAAAAATATTGGTTTGGATCTGCTACACAAATTTTTGTGGTACACTTTTAGAGGTTTTAATGCCCTGAAATTATATCAAATGTTATACTAATGGAATTCTCTTAACCCAAATATGTGCAGAATAATAATTTGGGCTTCGTTTTGATTATTAAATTAGAAAAAAGTTAATTTTAATGATTTGTACCTGTTACAATACTTTTTGTGGTACACTCTTAAAGGCATTAGTGCCCCGAATTTGCCGAATTTGTTATATCAATGAAAACTTCTTAGCCCACAGATGTGCAGAACAATATTTTGTAACGTATATAAGCAAAAAAGTTAGTTTTAAATGTCTTGCACGTGCTACCCATTTTTTGTGGCACGTTTTTTGGGAGTTTAGTGCCCTGAAATTGTATCAAATATTATATTAATAGAATCCTCTTAACCCGAAGATGTGCAGAATAATAACTTGGGCTATATTTTGACTATTTAATGCCCTGAATTCGGTAGAAATATTATATGAATTGAAGTGAATTGAACAATATTCTGGCCTACGTTTTTATAATTAAATTTCATAAAGGTCGATTGTAATGTTTTGTTTACCTGCTACAATAATATTTGTGGCACACTTTTAAGGTCCTTAATGTCCTGAATCCGCTAAAAATATTATATGAATAGATGTTTCTTGGTGCACAATTGTGCAGAATAATATTTTTAAATTATTTATCTGAAATATAATTAGCGGAAGGTTAATTTTAAAAGGCTTGGACCTGCTACATTGTTTTTGTGGTACGCTTTTAGAGGTTTTAGTGTTCTGCTAGTGTATCAAATGTTATATTAGCTGAATCCTCTTGACCCAAAGATGTGCGGTATAATATACTGGGCTATGGTTTGTTAACTAAATTAGAAGAAAATTAATTTTAATTGTATGGATCTGTTACACTAGTTTTTGTTGTAAAATGTTTGGATTTTTAATGCCCTCAATTTTCTCGAAATGTTATATGAATTTATGTTTTTTGGTCCACATTTGTGTTGAATAATATTTATGGATTATTTGTTTGAAACTAAAATTTGGAAAAAGTTAGTTTTAAATGAACTGAACCTTCCACATTAATTTTTGTGGTACACTTTTAGAATTTTTATGGTCACGAATATGTGACAGGAGTTATATCATTGGAAAACTAGACGTCCAAAGATGTGCAGAATAATATATT
The DNA here is from genome assembly GCA_963930755.1 of Eudasyphora cyanicolor. Lineage (NCBI taxonomy): Eukaryota > Metazoa > Arthropoda > Insecta > Diptera > Muscidae > Eudasyphora > Eudasyphora cyanicolor. The sequence goes on along the minus strand of OZ005737.1, from coordinate 24,293,378 downwards.
TTTGCATTATTTTTTAACTTGAATTAGAAAAAAGTTAATTTTACGTGACTTGGACCTGCTACAAAACTTTTGTGGTATACTTTTTGGATCTTTAGTGTTCTAAATTTTTAAACAAGTTACGTATGGAAACCTCTTGATCTAAGGATGTGTATAAACATATATTTTTATGCCATTTTTTAAATTAAATTATTAAAAACAAATTTTTAATGTCTTGGGCCTGCTGCAGACATTTTCGTGGTAAGTTTTTAGAGGTTTTAGTGTCCTGCAATTGTACCAAATGTAACATTGGCTGAATCCTCTTGACTCAAAGATGTGCAGAATAATATACCAGGCTATGTTTTGAGTTTTAAATTAGAAGAAAGTCAATTCTAATGATCTGGACCTGCTACAATATTTTTTGTTGTACACTTTTAAGATTAGCGCCCTGAATTTGATACAATTATTATATGAAATATTGTTGAAATATCTATGGACCTGCTACAATAATTTTTGTGGTTCACTCTTAAGGTCCTTAGTGCCCTGAATTTGATACAATTATTATATGAAATGAAGTTTCTTAATCCAAAGAAGTTCTGAATAATATTTATGGATTATTTATTTTAAACTATAATTAGCAAATGGTTATTTATAAATATCTTGGTCCTGCTACATGAATTTTGTGGTACACTTTTAGCATTTTTAACGCCCTGAATTTGTAACAAGTGCTATATAAATGAAAACCTCTGGACCCAAAGATGTGCAGAATAATATTTTTGGTTATTTTTTTTTAAATAATAATTGTCAATATAGATAAATTTAAATATCGTGAACCTGCTACACCATACTTTGTGGTACACTTTTTGGGTTTTTATTGCTCTATGTTTGCAACAAATTGAATATTAGTAGAAGCCCCCTTCCCCAAAGATGTGCACAATAACATTTGGACAATAATTTTAATTTTAATTTTGCGAAATAGTTAATTTATATGTCTTGGACCTGCCACACGAATTTGTGTGGTACAATTTTTGGGACCTTAATATTCTAAACATGCAACATGTGTTATATCAATGAAAACCTCTTAGTCCACGGGTGTGCAGAATAATATTTTTGAGATATTTAGTTGAATTAAGATTAGCAAAAAATAAATTTAAAATATCACAAATCTGTGCTCTTGATTTATTTATAGATTCCGCATCAAAATCGTATTAATATTCTAATAATTCTTACATTTAGTTTATGTCTCTCTCATATTCGAATTAAGTATTTTATCTTTGTGGTTTCCACCATTATCTAAGATCTAAGACCAATATGAAAAGGTTCTAATCTAATAGTGCGCAGTCGTACATACATATGTAGAATGTATGTAGACAGCATAAAACAGAAACCAAGAATAGAGAATAAAGAATAAAGACCACAAAAGTAGGCAGTTTTTGCTCTACTCCAGCTTCACAATCCAGCCAGCCAACAACCATAACTAAGAGCCAAAGAATATGTTTTTTTTCCAAATAAGAAACAGAGTTAACACACCAACCATATCGTATTATGGACAACAACCACAAGCGGACGTAAATGGCAGAATCGCTACAGTAACAGCGAGGAGAAGAAGTAGAAGAAGAACATTGCCAACAAAGTTGTTTGAGGCAGGGACAAAATGACAGCTACAGCAGAGGCCGTAAAAGCAGAAGAAGAACAAGAGGAAGGCCGAAAAGAAGAAAGCCAAACCAATTAAGGCAAAACCACCTCGAACAAGAAGAAGACGACCAACCATAATGAAGAAATGTATAAAACACAACACACACTCACTCACCATTAAAATGGCTAAGCTGACGACGGCGACGACTACAAGAAAGCAGAAGCAGAGGTTATTTGCGGTTATTGACTTTGTCTCGATTAAATGACCTTGCCCGAAAAATAACAAGAAGACATGAAAGACAAGCTTAAAAGCAACAACAACCCAGCACCGAAACAAAAAAAAAAACTAACAACAACAAATGACAGAAAAGAGGCAAAGAATGGACACTACACACACACCAAAAAGTAGATATTGTGATACTCTCCCTTGTGAGGAGAGTACCAAACATACTCTCCCATAATGTAAACAAACATTTCCTTTAGAAATTCAGCTGAAAAGGAATAATGTTTCTCTAAGTTCTTCATGATTTCTTCTTATTCTTCTTTATTTTTTGGATGGTGAGCAGCAAACTTTAAAAGTGTGCCTGGCTTGTGACAATATCGGCAAGTCCGCAACTAAATGAAATTCTTCTTAGTGTAGCCTTCAACCACAACAGAGTGAAGTTGGCCGCAAAACAATAGAACAACACATTGGCAGAGAGAGAGAGAGGAGAAACTTACCTCTGATTCGTGCAACTCTGCAACTTTGTTGCTTTCATATCAAGTTGTTGGCAAAGCGTCGTGTCTTCTTTGTCTAAGCTTCTGTCTAATGTTTTTGAACTTTTGTTACATTGTCTAATACGATAGATTTCTTGTTCTTTGTTTTTTTCTTTCTGATATTCTCTGTGATTTATTGCTTGATCGCTGATGTTGTATAGAAATTATTTTCTTTAAGAGCCAGCCAGCGAACTCCATTGTATGCCTTGATACTTGTAGAAATGTGAGCGTGATTTCACATTAATCACAGAAAGATTGACAATCCAGTACGAGGGAGGGATTTGAATGTTACTCGTTCGATCTTAGAGATATAACTCTTGAATATAAGGAGATCTCAGGCATTGACTCTAGCATAGAGAATGGACCTAGTGTAGAGGAAGATCTCAGAGATCGACTGTAGTATAGAGAGAGAACTCAGAGATCGATTCTAGTATAAAGGAAGATCGCGGAGATCGACTATAGGATAGAGGAAGATCTCAGAGATCGACTCTAGTATTGAGGACGATCTCAGAGATCGACTCTAGTATGGAGGAAGATCTCAGAGATCGACTCTAGTATAGCGGAAGATCTCAGAGATCGACTCTAGTATAGAGGAAGATCTCAGAGATCGACGCTAGCATAGAGGAAGATCTTAGAGATCGACGTTAGCATAGAGGAAGATCTTAGAGATCGACGCTAGTATAGAGGAAGATCTTAGAGATCGACGCTAGTATAGAGGAAGATCTTAGAGATCGACGTTAGCTTAGAGGAAGATCATAGAGATCGACTCTAGTATAGAGGAAGATCTCCGAGATCGACTCTAGTATAAAGGAAGATCTCAGAGATCGACTCTAGTATAGAGGAAGATCTCAGAGATCGACTCTAGTATAGAGGAAGATCTCAGAGATCGACTCTAGTATAGAGGAAGATCTCAGAGATCGACTCTAGTATAGAGGAAGATCTCAGAGATCGACTCTAGTATAGAGGAAGATCTCAGAGATCGACTCTAGTATAGAGGAAGATCTCAGAGATCGACTCTAGTATAGAGGAAGATCTCAGAGATCGACTCTAGTATAGAGGAAGATATCAGAGATCGACTCTAGTAAAGAGGAAGATCTCAGAGATCGACTTTAGTATAGAGGAAGATCTCAGAGATGGACTCTAGTATAAAGGAAGATCTCATAGATCGACTCTAGTATAGAGGAAGAATTAAGAGATCGACTGTAGTATAGAGGAAGATCTTAGAGATCGACTATAGTATAGAGGAAGATCTCAGAGATCGACTCAGTATAGAGGAAGATCTCAGAGTTCGACTCAGTATAGAGGAAGATCTCAGAGATCGACTCAGTATAGAGGAAGATCTCAGAGATCGACTCAGTATAGAGGAAGATCTCAGAGATCGACTCTAGTATAAAGGATGTCCGTGAAGATAAATATGCATTGAAAATTAAATATGAGTCAAGACACAAACCACCTTATATTAACAGAGCACTGTTACTGAGCCAGCAGAGCGCTGTTATAAATTTAACAGAGCAAAGTAAAAATGTTCATACTGATACTATATTTACAAAATGCAAATTTTAGCAAATCTTAATATTTATTTTAATACAATATAATGAAAATACACAAATAGAAGAAGTCGTATACTATGCAATATAACACAGGCCATAAATAAATAAGCGAAAACCTATAAAACTAGAGGTTACCTAACTCGCAAAGTTGTATACGCACCAAATCTGAACAAAAAAAGTTGGAGTATTCCGGTATTCAGCTAAAATTGCAAAATTGGTGATGAATCGAAATATATAAACCATTTTGGCCAAAAAACCCAGGTATTCGAGTTATTAAGAATTTTTAGTTAAATATGTGTTTTTGAAAATCGTCCACTGTGGCTAAACCAAAAAAGTTGGAGGATTCCGGTATTCAGCCAAATATGCTATATCGATGCTGAATCGAAATATATAAACCATTTTGGCCAAAAAACCCAGGTATTCGAGTTATTAAGAATTTTTAGTTAAATATGTGTTTTTGAAAATCGTCCACTTTGGCTAAACCAACAAAGTTGGAGGATTCCGGTATTCAGCCAAATATGCTATATCGATGCTGAATCGAAATATATAAACCATTTTGGCCAAAAAACCCAGGTATTAGAGTTATTAAGAATTTTTAGTTAAATATGTGTTTTTGAAAATCGTCCACTGTGGCTAAACCAAAAATGTTGGAGGATTCCGGTATTCAGCTAAATATGCTATATCGATGCTGAATCGAAATATATAAACCATTTTGGCCAAAAACCCAGGTATTCGAGTTATTAAGAATTTTTAGTTAAATATGTGTTTTTGAAAATCGTCCACTGTGGCTAAACCAAAAAAGTTGGAGGATGCCGGTATTCAGCTAAATATGCTATATCGATGCTGAATCGAAATATATAAACCATTTTGGCCAAAAAACCCAGGTATTCGAGTTATTAAGAATTTTTAGTTAAATATGTGTTTTTGAAAATCGTCCACTGTGGCTAAACCAAAAAAGTTGGAGGATGCCGGTATTCAGCTAAAATTGCAAAATCGATGCTGAACCGAAATATATAAACCATTTTGGCCAAAAAACCCAGGTATTCGAGTTATTAAGAATTTTTAGTTAAATATGTGTTTTTGAAAATCGTCCACTGTGGCTAAACCAAAAAAGTTGGAGGATGCCGGTATTCAGCTAAAATTGCAAAATCGATGCTGAACCGAAATATATAAACCATTTTGGCCAAAAAACCCAGGTATTCGAGTTATTAAGAATTTTTAGTTATATATGTGTTTTTGAAAATCGTCCACTGTGGCTAAACCAAAAAAGTTGGAGGATTCCGGTATTCAGCTAAATATGCTATATCGATGCTGAATCGAAATATATAAACCATTTTGGCCAAAAAACCCAGGTATTCGAGTTATTAAGAATTTTTAGTTAAATATGTGTTTTTGAAAATCGTCCACTGTGGCTAAACCAAAAAAGTTGGAGGATGCCGGTATTCAGCTAAAATTGCAAAATCGATGCTGAACCGAAATATATAAACCATTTTGGCCAAAAAACCCAGGTATTCGAGTTATTAAGAATTTTTAGTTATATATGTGTTTTTGAAAATCGTCCACTGTGGCTAAACCAAAAAAGTTGGAGGATTCCGGTATTCAGCTAAATATGCTATATCGATGCTGAATCGAAATATATAAACCATTTTGGCCAAAAAACCCAGGTATTCGAGTTATTAAGAATTTTTAGTTAAATATGTGTTTTTGAAAATCGTCCACTGTGGCTAAATCAAAAAAGTTGGAGGATGCCGGTATTCAGCTACATATGCTATATCGATGCTAAATCGAAATATATAAACCATTTTGGCCAAAAAACCCAGGTATTCGAGTTATTAAGAATTTTTAGTTAAATATGTGTTTTTGAAAATCGTCCACTGTGGCTAAACCAAAAAAGTTGGAGGATTCCGGTATTCAGCTAAATATGCTATATCGATGCTGAATCGAAATATATAAACCATTTTGGCCAAAAAACCCAGGTATTCGAGTTATTAAGAATTTTTAGTTAAATATGTGTTTTTGAAAATCGTCCACTGTGGCTAAACCAAAAAAGTTGGAGGATTCCGGTATTCAGCCAAATATGCTATATCGATGCTGAATCGAAATATAGAAACCATTTTGGCCAAAAAACCCAGGTATTCGAGTTATTAAGAATTTTTAGTTAAATATGTGTTTTTGAAAATCGTCCACTGTGGCTAAACCAAAAAAGTTGGAGGATTCCGGTATTCAGCTAAATATGCTATATCGATGCTGAATCGAAATATATAAATCATTATGGCCAAAAAACCCATGTATTCGAGTTATTAAGAATTTTTAGTTAAATATGTGTTTTTGAAAATCGTCCACTGTGGCTAAACCAAAAAAGTTGGAGGATTCCGGTATTCAGCTAAATATGCTATATCGATGCTGAATCGAAATATATAAATCATTATGGCCAAAAAACCCATGTATTCGAGTTATTAAGAATTTTTAGTTAAATATGTGTTTTTGAAAATCGTCCACTGTGGCTAAACCAAAAAAGTTGGAGGATTCCGGTATTCAGCTAAATATGCTATATCGATGCTAAATCGAAATATATAAACCATTTTGGCCAAAAAACCCAGGTATTCGAGTTAGCATCGATATAGCATATTTAGCTGAATACCGGAATCCTCCAATTTTTTTGGTTTAGCCACAGTGGACGATTTTCAAAAACACATATATAACTAAAAATTCTTAATAACTCGAATACCTGGGTTTCTTGGCCAAAATGGTTTATATATTTCGGTTCAGCATCGATTTTGCAATTCTAGCTGAATACCGGCATCCTCCAACTTTTTTGGTTTAGCCACAGTGGACGATTTTCAAAAACACATATTTAACTAAAAATTCTTAATAACTCGAATACCTGGGTTTTTTGGCCAAAATGGTTTATATATTTCGATTCAGCATCGATATAGCATATTTAGCTGAATACCGGAATCCTCCAACTTTTTTGGTTTAGCCACAGTGGACGATTTTCAAAAACACATTTTTAACTAAAAATTCTTAATAACTCGAATACCTGGGTTTTTTGGCCAAAATGGTTTATATATTTCGGTTCAGCATCGATTTTGCAATTTTAGCTGAATACCGGCATCCTCCAACTTTTTTGGTTTAGCCACAGTGGACGATTTTCAAAAACACATATTTAACTAAAAATTCTTAATAACTCGAATACCTGGGTTTTTTGGCCAAAATGGTTTATATATTTCGATTCAGCATCGATATAGCATATTTAGCTGAATACCGGAATCCTCCAACTTTTTTGGTTTAGCCACAGTGGACGATTTTCAAAAACACATATTTAACTAAAAATTCTTAATAACTCGAATACCTGGGTTTTTTGGCCAAAATGGTTTATATATTTCGGTTCAGCATCGATTTTGCAATTCTAGCTGAATACCGGCATCCTCCAACTTTTTTGGTTTAGCCACAGTGGACGATTTTCAAAAACACATATTTAACTAAAAATTCTTAATAACTCGAATACCTGGGTTTTTTGGCCAAAATGGTTTATATATTTCGGTTCAGCATCGATTTTGCAATTTTAGCTGAATACCGGAATCCTCCAACTTTTTTGGTTTAGCCACAGTGGACGATTTTCAAAAACACATATTTAACTAAAAATTCTTAATAACTCGAATACCTGGGTTTTTTGGCCAAAATGGTTTATATATTTCGATTTAGCATCGATATAGCATATTTAGCTGAATACCGGAATCCTCCAACTTTTTTGGTTTAGCCACAGTGGACGATTTTCAAAAACACATATATAACTAAAAATTCTTAATAACTCGAATACCTGGGTTTTTTGGCCAAAATGGTTTATATATTTCGATTCAGCATCGATATAGCATATTTGGCTGAATACCGGAATCCTCCAACTTTTTTGGTTTAGCCACAGTGGACGATTTTCAAAAACACATATTTAACTAAAAATTCTTAATAACTCGAATACCTGGGTTTTTTGGCCAAAATGGTTTATATATTTCGATTCAGCATCGATATAGCATATTTGGCTGAATACCGGAATCCTCCAACTTTTTTGGTTTAGCCACAGTGGACGATTTTCAAAAACACATATTTAACTAAAAATTCTTAATAACTCGAATACCTGGGTTTTTTGGCCAAAATGGTTTATATATTTCGGTTCAGCATCGATTTTGCAATTTTAGCTGAAAGCGGCATCCTCCAACTTTTTTGGTTTAGCCACAGTGGACGATTTTCAAAAACACATATTTAACTAAAAATTCTTAATAACTCGAATACCTGGGTTTTTTGGCCAAAATGGTTTATATATTTCGGTTCAGCATCGATTTTGCAATTTTAGCTGAATACCGGCATCCTCCAACTTTTTTGGTTTAGCCACAGTGGACGATTTTCAAAAACACATATTTAACTAAAAATTCTTAATAACTCGAATACCTGGGTTTTTTGGCCAAAATGGTTTATATATTTCGATTCAGCATCGATTTTGCAATTTTAGCTGAATACCGGCATCCTCCAACTTTTTTAGTTTAGCCACAGTGGACGATTTTCAAAAACACATATTTAACTAAAAATTCTTAATAACTCGAATACCTGGGTTTTTTGGCCAAAATGGTTTATATATTTCGGTTCAGCATCGATTTTGCAATTTTAGCTGAATACCGGCATCCTCCAACTTTTTTGGTTTAGCCACAGTGGACGATTTTCAAAAACACATATTTAACTAAAAATTCTTAATAACTCGAATACCTGGGTTTTTTGGCCAAAATGGTTTATATATTTCGATTCAGCATCGATATAGCATATTTAGCTGAATACCGGAATCCTCCAACTTTTTTGGTTTAGCCACAGTGGACGATTTTCAAAAACACATATTTAACTAAAAATTCTTAATAACTCGAATACCTGCTGAATAGCTGAATACCGGCATCCTCCAACTTTTTTGGTTTAGCTACAGTGGACGATTTTCAAAAACACATAAATAACTAAAAATTCTTAATAACTCGAATACCTGGGTTTTTTGGCCAAAATGGTTTATATATTTCGGTTCAGCATCGATTTTGCAATTTTAGCTGAATACCGGCATCCTCCAACTTTTTTGGTTTAGCCACAGTGGACGATTTTCAAAAACACATATTTAACTAAAAATTCTTAATAACTCGAATACCTGGGTTTTTTGGCCAAAATGGTTTATATATTTCGATTCAGCATCGATATAGCATATTTAGCTGAATACCGGAATCCTCCAACTTTTTTGGTTTAGCCACAGTGGACGATTTTCAAAAACACATATTTAACTAAAAATTCTTAATAACTCGAATACCTGGGTTTTTTGGCCAAAATGGTTTATATATTTCGATTCAGCATCGATATAGCATATTTGGCTGAATACCGGAATCCTCCAACTTTTTTGGTTTAGCCACAGTGGACGATTTTCAAAAACACATATTTAACTAAAAATTCTTAATAACTCGAATACCTGGGTTTTTTGGCCAAAATGGTTTATATATTTCGATTCAGCATCGATATAGCATATTTAGCTGAATACCGGAATCCTCCAACTTTTTTGGTTTAGCCACAGTGGACGATTTTCAAAAACACATATTTAACTAAAAATTCTTAATAACTCGAATACCTGGGTTTTTTGGCCAAAATGGTTTATATATTTCGATTCAGCATCGATATAGCATATTTGGCTGAATACCGGAATCCTCCAACTTTTTTGGTTTAGCCACAGTGGACGATTTTCAAAAACACATATTTAACTAAAAATTCTTAATAACTCGAATACCTGGGTTTTTTGGCCAAAATGGTTTATATATTTCGATTCAGCATCGATATAGCATATTTGGCTGAATACCGGAATCCTCCAACTTTTTTGGTTTAGCCACAGTGGACGATTTTCAAAAACACATATTTAACTAAAAATTCTTAATAACTCGAATACCTGGGTTTTTTGGCCAAAATGGTTTATATATTTCGATTCAGCATCGATATAGCATATTTGGCTGAATACCGGAATCCTCCAACTTTTTTAGTTTAGCCACAGTGGACGATTTTCAAAAACACATATTTAACTAAAAATTCTTAATAACTCGAATACCTGGGTTTTTTGGCCAAAATGGTTTATATATTTCGATTCAGCATCGATATAGCATATTTGGCTGAATACCGGAATCCTCCAACTTTTTTGGTTTAGCCACAGTGGACGATTTTCAAAAACACATATTTAACTAAAAATTCTTAATAACTCGAATACATGGGTTTTTTGGCCAAAATGGTTTATATATTTCGATTCAGCATCGATATAGCATATTTGGCTGAATACCGGAATCCTCCAACTTTTTTGGTTTAGCCACAGTGGACGATTTTCAAAAACACATATTTAACTAAAAATTCTTAATAACTCGAATACCTGGGTTTTTTGGCCAAAATGGTTTATATATTTCGATTCAGCATCGATATAGCATATTTGGCTGAATACCGGAATCCTCCAACTTTTTTGGTTTAGCCACAGTGGACGATTTTCAAAAACACATATTTAACTAAAAATTCTTAATAACTCGAATACCTGGGTTTTTTGGCCAAAATGGTTTATATATTTCGATTCAGCATCGATATAGCATATTTGGCTGAATACCGGAATCCTCCAACTTTTTTGGTTTAGCCACAGTGGACGATTTTCAAAAACACATATTTAACTAAAAATTCTTAATAACTCGAATACCTGGGTTTTTTGGCCAAAATGGTTTATATATTTCGATTCAGCATCGATATAGCATATTTGGCTGAATACCGGAATCCTCCAACTTTTTTGGTTTAGCCACAGTGGACGATTTTCAAAAACACATATTTAACTAAAAATTCTTAATAACTCGAATACCTGGGTTTTTTGGCCAAAATGGTTTATATATTTCGATTCAGCATCGATATAGCATATTTGGCTGAATACCGGAATCCTCCAACTTTTTTGGTTTAGCCACAATGGACGATTTTCAAAAACACATATTTAACTAAAAATTCTTAATAACTCGAATACCTGGGTTTTTTGGCCAAAATGGTTTATATATTTCGATTCAGCATCGATATAGCATATTTGGCTGAATACCGGAATCCTCCAACTTTTTTGGTTTAGCCACAGTGGACGATTTTCAAAAACACATATTTAACTAAAAATTCTTAATAACTCGAATACCTGGGTTTTTTGGCCAAAATGGTTTATATATTTCGATTCAGCATCGATATAGCATATTTGGCTGAATACCGGAATCCTCCAACTTTTTTGGTTTAGCCACAGTGGACGATTTTCAAAAACACATATTTAACTAAAAATTCTTAATAACTCGAATACCTGGGTTTTTTGGCCAAAATGGTTTATATATTTCGATTCAGCATCGATATAGCATATTTGGCTGAATACCGGAATCCTCCAACTTTTTTGGTTTAGCCACAGTGGACGATTTTCAAAAACACATATTTAACTAAAAATTCTTAATAACTCGAATACCTGGGTTTTTTGGCCAAAATGGTTTATATATTTCGATTCAGCATCGATATAGCATATTTGGCTGAATACCGGAATCCTCCAACTTTTTTGGTTTAGCCACAATGGACGATTTTCAAAAACACATATTTAACTAAAAATTCTTAATAACTCGAATACCTGGGTTTTTTGGCCAAAATGGTTTATATATTTCGATTCAGCATCGATATAGCATATTTGGCTGAATACCGGAATCCTCCAACTTTTTTGGTTTAGCCACAGTGGACGATTTTCAAAAACACATATTTAACTAAAAATTCTTAATAACTCGAATACCTGGGTTTTTTGGCCAAAATGGTTTATATATTTCGATTCAGCATCGATATAGCATATTTGGCTGAATACCGGAATCCTCCAACTTTTTTGGTTTAGCCACAATGGACGATTTTCAAAAACACATATTTAACTAAAAATTCTTAATAACTCGAATACCTGGGTTTTTTGGCCAAAATGGTTTATATATTTCGATTCAGCATCGATATAGCATATTTGGCTGAATACCGGAATCCTCCAACTTTTTTGGTTTAGCCACAGTGGACGATTTTCAAAAACACATATTTAACTAAAAATTCTTAATAACTCGAATACCTGGGTTTTTTGGCCAAAATGGTTTATATATTTCGATTCAGCATCGATATAGCATATTTGGCTGAATACCGGAATCCTCCAACTTTTTTGGTTTAGCCACAGTGGACGATTTTCAAAAACACATATTTAACTAAAAATTCTTAATAACTCGAATACCTGGGTTTTTTGGCCAAAATGGTTTATATATTTCGATTCAGCATCGATATAGCATATTTGGCTGAATACCGGAATCCTCCAACTTTTTTGGTTTAGCCACAGTGGACGATTTTCAAAAACACATATTTAACTAAAAATTCTTAATAACTCGAATACCTGGGTTTTTTGGCCAAAATGGTTTATATATTTCGATTCAGCATCGATATAGCATATTTGGCTGAATACCGGAATCCTCCAACTTTTTTGGTTTAGCCACAGCGGACGATTTTCAAAAACACATATTTAACTAAAAATTCTTAATAACTCGAATACCTGGGTTTTTTGGCCAAAATGGTTTATATATTTCGATTCAGCATCGATATAGCATATTTGGCTGAATACCGGAATCCTCCAACTTTTTTGGTTTAGCCACAGTGGACGATTTTCAAAAACACATATTTAACTAAAAATTCTTAATAACTCGAATACCTGGGTTTTTTGGCCAAAATGGTTTATATATTTCGATTCAGCATCGATATAGCATATTTGGCTGAATACCGGAATCCTCCAACTTTTTTGGTTTAGCCACAGTGGACGATTTTCAAAAACACATATTTAACTAAAAATTCTTAATAACTCGAATACCTGGGTTTGTTGGCCAAAATGGTTTATATATTTCGATTCAGCATCGATATAGCATATTTGGCTGAATACCGGAATCCTCCAACTTTTTTGGTTTAGCCACAGTGGACGATTTTCAAAAACACATATTTAACTAAAAATTCTTAATAACTCGAATACCTGGGTTTTTTGGCCAAAATGGTTTATATATTTCGATTCAGCATCGATATAGCATATTTGGCTGAATACCGGAATCCTCCAACTTTTTTGGTTTAGCCACAGTGGACGATTTTCAAAAACACATATTTAACTAAAAATTCTTAATAACTCGAATACCTGGGTTTGTTGGCCAAAATGGTTTATATATTTCGATTCAGCATCGATATAGCATATTTGGCTGAATACCGGAATCCTCCAACTTTTTTGGTTTAGCCACAGTGGACGATTTTCAAAAACACATATTTAACTAAAAATTCTTAATAACTCGAATACCTGGGTTTTTTGGCCAAAATGGTTTATATATTTCGATTCAGCATCGATTTTGCAATTTTAGCTGAATACCGGAATACTCCAACTTTTTTTGTTCAAATTTGGTGCGTATACAACTTTGCGAGTTAGGTAACCTCTAGTTTTATAGGTTTTCGCTTATTTATTTATGGCCTGTGTTATATTGCATAATATACGACTTCTTCTATTCGTGTATTTTCATTATATTGTATTAAAATAAATATTAAGATTTGCTAAAATTTGCATTTTGTAAATATAGTATCAGTATGAACATTTTTACTTTGCTCTGTTAAATTTATAACAGCGCTCTGCTGGCTCAGTAACAGTGCTCTGTTAATATAAGGTGGTTTGTGTCTTGACTCATATTTAATTTTCAATGCATATTTATCTTCACGGACATGTATAAAGGAACATCTCAGAAATCAACTCTAGTATAGAGAACGATCTTAAACATCGACTCTAGTATAGGGGACGTTCTCAGAGATCGACTCTAGTACAGAGAACGATCTTAAACATCGACTCTAGTATAGGGGACGTTCTCAGAGATCGACTCTAGTATAGAGGAAAATCTTAGAGATCGACTCTAGTATATGGAAGATCTCAGAGATCGACTCTAATATAGAGGAAGATCTCAGAGATCGACTCTAGTATAGAGGAAGATCTCAGAGATCGACTCTAGTATAGAGGAAGATCTCAGAGATCGACTCTAATATAGAGGAAGATCACAGAGATCGACTCTAATATAGAGGAAGATCACGGAGATCGACGCTATCATAGAGGAAGATCTTAGAGATCGATGCTAGTATAGAGGAAGATCTTAGAGATCGACCTTGGTATATAGGAAGATCTTAGAGATCGACTCTAGTATATAGTACATAGAGATCGATGCTAGTATAGAGGAAGATCTCAGAGATCGACTCAGTATAGAGGAAGATCGCAGAGATCGACTCAGTATAGAGGAAGATCTCAGAGATCGACTCTAGTATAAAGGAACATCTCAGAGATCAACTCTAGTATAGAGAACGATCTTAAACATCGACTCTAGTATAGGGGACGTTCTCAGAGATCGACTCTAGTATAGGAGAAGATCTCAGAGATCGACTCTAGTATAGAGAAAAATCTCAGAGATCGACTCTAGTATATGGAAGATCTCAGAGATCGACTCTAATATAGAAGATCTCAGAGATCGACTGTAATATAGAAGATATCAGAGATCTAGAGAAGAATGTATTGCAGAAGAAGACCTTAAAGATAGATGGTAAAATGATCGCTTGGAGATTAGCTAATATAAAGGAATCTTTGAGAAGTTCCTCTATACTATCATCGGTCTCCGAGATCTGCCTCTTTACTTGATACGATCTCTGAGATCTTCTGGTATACTGGAGACGATCTCTGAGATCTTCCTCTATACTAGAGTCTATCTTTGAGTTCTTCCTCTAAACTAGTTTCTATCTCTAAGGTATCTTCTCAGTTTTCTACTCTGAAGCTAAGGAACATAATTGTTGCCTTCATCCCTCGTATCAAAAAGAACGATGAAGGGCCATTTGTTTACATAGGGAAACTTTCTGTTGCTGCTTCTGCATCTCTACGCTACGATTGCTGTTCTTCTTACTGCTCTGGTAACGATAACGATGATATTGCTTTCGACAACGGCAACTGGGATGGTCAATGATGATGGGCGACGTCGATGAGGAGAGATTGTTGGCCTTTTTTCTGTGTATTTTCTTGCATCGGCTGGCGTCGGCTGCCTTCAATAAAGTAGTGCAATGACATTGACATCATTATAAATACATTCACACACAAAGAGAGACATAGAGACGGACATCTCGTATATGTGTTAAGGTACGTTAACATTTTCTTTCTCGGTATGTGTAGGTATATGTGTATCATGTTGTTGACGTTCTTGTTCTAGATGTTGTTTTTGTTTCATTATTCTTTGTGGCTTTTGTTGTCCTCATGGAATGAATGACTGGATGGGATGGATGGCTGCTTGGTTGGATGGCTGAACGACTGAACGGATAGAAGTGCATAATAAAGTATAAAACGGCATAAATATACGTAAACCGCAGAGAGTAGCACGACAACAACAAAAAAAACAAAGTCAATGTCATATGATAAGTGCATTCATACTCCTGAAAAAAAACGAAACCAGTGAAATCTACAATTTCATATGACTCATTGGCGCAAAACGTTTAATCGAAAACGACCCCAAGAACATTATGGCTAAATTGAAATGTCACAATGGGTTAGGTTCGTTCATAGCGACCAGAATGTACGTTTTGCTGACTAGTGTCTGCTGACACCGTTTTGGGTCATGCCACCCACCTTGCAAAGGTATAGATAGCATTTTACTCAAATATTTTGCTGAAGTCAGAATGATTTTTGGATAACAAACAGATATAAAAGAAGGACTCAGAGGTCGAGGTATAGAACCTCCTCTGAGATCGACTCTACTATAAAGGAAGAGCTCTGTGATCAGCTCTAATATGTACGAGAAACTCTCAAATTTCGACTTTAGTTAAGGGAAATATCTATCTGAGATTGGCTGTAGTAGAAATAAAGTTCTCTCAGAGGTGGATTCTACTATAGATGAAGAGTTCTGAGATCGACTCTAATGTGTACGAGGATCTCTCAAAGTTTGACTTTAGTACAGGGAAATATCTATCTGACATTGACTGTAGTAGAAGGGAATATCTCTCAAAGGTCGACACCTATCTATAATATATGTATATAGGGGAAGATATCTCTGAGGTTGACTGTAGTAGAAAGAAGCGCAAAGGAACTCTCTTGGAGGTCGACTCTAGTATAGAACAATAACTATCAGAGTTCGATTCTAGTATAGGAAAAGATCTCTCCGAGGCCGAATGTAGTATACAGGGTGGCTGATATGTATTGCAACCAACTTCAGGTTGCTATCATTTCTAAACCGCTAGTCTGATAGCTGACAGATTTATTACAGTGACAGTTCATTTTATAATTTACAAGCTTACAAAAGCATTTTGATCTATTGCATTCAGAAAAAAAGTTATTCGTGATGGAATTCAAGCGTGATAGTGTGATTGCTTTATATTTGGGTGGAAAAACACAAGTGGCTATCGTTAGAGCCCTCCAGCATTTAAATGTGAATAAATCTTTTGTTTCTGGTACCATTGCTCGTTACCGTGATACTGGCAGTGTTGCATCGCGTCCAAAAAGTGGACGAAAAAAACGGTAACAACACCAGAAATGATCCGAAAAGTGAAGGCCAGATTTGATCGATATCCACGCCGCAGTGGTAGAAAAATTGCTTGTGAGCTGAACATATCGCGAGAACGGATACAACACATATTAAAAAATGAGCTTGGACTAAAGCCATTGAAGTTCCAAAAAGTGCAAGAGCTCACCGATGCACAAACAAAAGTTAGACTGGAAAGAACCAAATTTGGTTTTCTCCGATGAGAAGTCATTCCAAATTGAGCAGTTTGTGAACAAACAAAATGATCGGGTTTACATGCCAAAGAGGTCAGCTGAAAATTTACACCTTCGATTGGCCACCAGAACTCAAGCGCCGCCGATGGTAATGGTGTGGGCCGCCGTAACGGCCGATGGTCGCTCCCCGCTCGTATTCATCGACCATGGGGTCAAAATAAATGCCGAATATTATCGGGAAAATGTCCTAAAGACAGTATTGAAGCCCTGGGCAGACAAACATTTCGGCCGCAGACCATGGACATTCCAACAGGACTCAGCACCATCGCACTCAGCATGCGTCAACCAAGAATGGCTTAAAAAGGAAGTTCCTCGCTTCATTTCCACCGCACAATGGCCACAAAGATCTCCGGATCTCAATCCGTTGGACTTTTGCGCCTGGGGCATTTTAGAGAGTAAGGTTCGCACTAAAATATACCAAAGTATCGATCATCTCAAGACGGCGCTTCGCCGGGAATGGGCCAAAATACCGCAGAGCCACTTTAGTGCAGCGTGTGATGGCTTTGTCGGCCGTTTGAAGGCCATAATTCGCGCCAAAGGTGGCCAATTCGAACAAATCTAAACTGTTTCTAAAATTTTATGTTATTTCCGACATTTTTGCTTTTGAACAATAAAATTTAAAAAAAAAAATAAAAAAATATAGCGCTTTAGTTTGTTGCATTACATATCAGCCACCCTGTAGAGGAAGATTTGTCAGATATCAACCCTAATGAGTAGAATGATATCTTAAAGGTCGACTCTAGTATAGGGGAAGATCTCTCAGAGGTCGACGCTAGTATACTGCAAAATATCTCACAGGTCGACTACAGTATAGGGTAATATCTATCAGAGAGTATAGAGTAAGATCTATCAGAGGCCGACTAAAGTATAGAGTAAGATATACCAGAGGTCGTTCTAGTGTAGGGAAAGATCTCTCAGATGTCGGATATAGTATATAGTAAGATATACCAGAGTTGGACTCTAGTACAGGGGAAAATCTCTCACAGGTTGTCTATAGTATAGAGGTAGATTTATCAGAGTTCTAGTATAGATCTTTCTTAGGTCGAATGTAGTATATAGGAAGATCTATCAGATATGGACTCTAATGTATTGGAAGATCTCTCATAGGTCGACTCTAGTATAGAGGAAGATCAGTGGTCGACTATAGTATACGGTAATATCTATCAGAAATAGACTACAGTATATAGTAAGATCTGTCAGAGTTAGACTCTAGTATAGATAGCGATCTATCAGAGGTCGACTCTAATGTATATGAAGATGTCCCATCGGCCGACTATGGTATAGTAGAAGATCTTCCAGAAGTCGAATGTAGTACACAGGTCTCTTAGAGATCTCCAAGAGGTCGACTCTAGGAAGATCTACCAAAGGTCGACTCTAATGTGTTGGGAGATTTCTCAGAATTCGACTTACGTTGGGGAAGAAGTCGACTCTAGTATAGATGATGTTTTATCAAATATCGACTCTAATGTGTACAAAGGTCTTTCAGAGTTCAACTCTAATATATAGGAATATCTAGCAGATTTCGGCACCATTATACCTTCCCCTACCCCACAGGGGTCGACTCTAGTATAGGGGATCTTCCCCTACCCCTCAGGGGTCGACTCTAGTATAAAGGAAAATCTCTCAGAGATATAGAGGAAGATATTTCGGTGATCGTTTCGTTTGGGTAGGTCTCCCAGGAATAAACTCTAATATATGTGAAGATTTCTTAGAGGTCGACTCTAATATATAGCAAGATCTCTTAAAGTTCGAATCTCGAGTATAGGAAGATATCTCATAGATCGATTCAAGCATATATAAAGTTTTCTCACTCACGGGTTGATTGTAATATATCGGAAGATCTGTGAGGTTGACTGTATTTTAACTGAAGCTTTCCGAGGTCGACCGACCCCATAGATCGACTCTAGTATAGAGGAAGATCGCGCAAAAGTCGACTACAGTGTAAAGGGAAATATTCTAGTGGGCGAATCTAGGGATGAGGAAGATGTCCCAAAGGCCAGCTCTAATGTCACGGAAGATCTCCCAGTTGTCGACTCTAGTATTGTGGAAGAATTTCCAGAGGTCGGCACTGATATAGAGGAAGATTTACAAGATTTCGGCTACCGTTCAGATGAAGATCTCTGAAGGTGAAGACTTACGAGTTCGAGGAGGAGAGTTCCTTGTGGTTGACTTTGGGCGTCTGAAGATTTCGCATAAGTCGATCTCTTGGAGATCGATTCTATGTCTCGTACCATAGAGGTCGGTCCTGGTATAAAGGAAGATCTTACAGAGATTGACTATAGAATAGTGGAAGGTCTCCTAGAGGTGGATACTAGTACAGAGTAAGATCTACCACTCGTCTCTTGTATAGAGGAAGATCTTCCAGACTCTTTCAGAGTGCGACTAATGATCTTCAAGACTCTTACAGATAGACTATACTATACTACTGAAGTCAACAGTAGTATAGAGGATAACCGCTTAGGTTGTCTATAGTTTGGAGGAGAATCTTTGAGGTTTCACCTCTGAGTTTGACTCTAGTTCGGAGTAAGACATTTAAGGTACTCGTAACAGCTCTGATGTAGGCTCTAGTTTGTACGAAGACCGCTGTGTTAGACCTCCTGAAATCGTCTCAAGGAGGGAAGATGTCTGATGGCGACTTTAGTTTGGAAGGAGACTTTTCAGAGATCGACTTTGGTTCAGAGAAGGTCAAGTCTAGTATAAAGAACCTCAGTGGTCGTCTCTAATATAGACAAAGAGGAAAGCTTTTATCTCTAATGAGGTAGATTTCAGTAGTTAGCTACATAGGGGAATAGTCGGTTCTAGTTAGAGAAATATATCATGGGTAGATTTTGATGTCATTTGTATATATTCCATTTTGAACCTTAGTCGAATGAAATTTTTCTATTTTTAACAGACTTAGGTGAGAAATGTTGAAACCTGGTCCTATTCCTTAGTTCGTCTATTGCTGGTCCTACTCCTAGTACTCTATACTACAGGGGTATTCAGGAAATACAGTGTCTTTCTTTCCTTTTTAGTATGGGAGGGGCATGACGATTAAGGTAATGCCGGTCTGATTGTAATCCTGCATTAGCTGCAGGAAGATTTTGCAAGCTATCTTGTTAAGGAAACACCAATATATGTTTCTTGAAAAATTCTATGGACATTATTATCTTCTTTCTTTAGAAAAAACAAAAAATTAATTTACCTTGTAAATTATTCGTTAAATATTAATTTGTATTTCTCTACGCAGATCTAGCCAGAAAATACATAGCTGTGATTTATGATAGATACAGGATATGATAGCGACATTCTTCGACGTGGTTTAGCTTAAAAATCTTTACATCTGAATCTCTGACTTCTTTAAAAGGCCTCTGAAAATTCTGACAAAGTTTTACTATTTGGACATAAACTGAGCATTAATTCAAGGTTGCGTATAAGTATTTTTAATATATTAATATTACGTATACGACCTTTGGAGTCATCTTCAGTATAGAGGAACGCTTCCGAGCTCGACTCTTCTATAGAGGACACTTCGGAGGCAGAATCTAGTGCAGATGTTGATTTTAGAGGAATGTTGATTTAAACTAGAATCTTTAAATTATAATTACATCACTCATACGTTTGCTTGCTTGTGGTTCTGACTAAACTGATACTTCTGGTAATTTTCCAAACCATTTCCTGAATTTCAACTTCCCAGTTATAGGTAAAGTAAGTCCCGACTTACATTGGCTGAATGTTCAGCAGATTATCGGCGTTTTGTGGAAGAGAAAGGCAGTCGGCAAGAGGGGAAAAAACTCTCCCTGAACGTTTTGAGTTCTTCGTGCAAGTTCAAAAGAGAAATTGATGATAAGCTGCTTAAAGAAACTTGCCTAGTGTTAATCTGGACTAAGAGCATTTTAAACGAAAAAGTTGATTTTTGAAGTTATTATAAAAAAAGACGCAAAAATATTTTTCAATGATTTTCCTTTAAAATAAATGCCTCAACATTCCGGTTAATGATGGAACACCACTTCATTCATATGGCTGCCGAGGCTGGCCTTGCAGTAGCCCATTCTTTCTGTGTCGACCCAATTTGTTAATACATTTTCGATTGTGTGGTCATCAATAGCTGCAATTTCGTGTTTCAAGTCATAAATCGTCTCTGGATGGTTGGCGTAGCACTTATCCTTAACGGCTCTCTACAAAAAATAGTCCAATGGAGTCGAATCGCAGCTGCGAGGCGACCGTAGTTCAAAAAGCAAGCGCTAGATTGACCACCCGTTACTTATACGTTTATTCGATAAAGACTAATCTGTTTGCTGAGCGCCACTACGACTAGGTTACGTATGATTATTATTTTTAAAGATATTAATATCACTCATACGTTTATGCGTTGAGAGCCTACAATGAATTAATATCGCTCATGCGCTTACTCTTCAAAGGCTACTCTTTTAAATTTTTCTCTTGTAAAAGTGCTATTGAATTGACAAGGAAGAATTTTTCGTTGAATCCCTTAAGGTTTCCAAAAAGTAATTATAACATTAATTTTAAACCTATGAAGCCATAAACTAATCGGTAAACCATAATTTAATTTAGTTTTTGGCAAATGGAAGCATTTTATATTCTAAAAGATAAATAAGGATTTGCATTCTTTAATCCAGCAGCTTTACTTAATTATAACAAGTCATTATACCAAATTTCAGCCCAATTCGATGAAATTTTAGATTGTTGTGGCGTTTATAAGTCAAATCTAGAGGGACCTTTTTATGGGGCCTATATCAAAACATGGACCTATGACTACCGTTGCTCGTGTGAGAGATACCGGGTATAAATAAATCCAATTACCAACTTTCAGCCCGATCAGTTGACATTTGTGGCCTCTATGACGTTAAGAAATCATATCGGGGAGATGCCATATATGGGGGCTATATCCAAAATTGGACCGATATTGCCCATTTTCAATCCCAACATACCTGCAGGCGACGGAAGGACATGACTAAATCGTCTTAGAATTTTAAGACGATTAAGAATATATATACTTTATGGGGTCTCAGATCAATATTTAGAGGTGTTACAAACGGAGTGACAAAATAAATATACCCCCATCCTATGGTGGAGGGTATAAAAAGAGAACAAATTTTACAAAACTACGTTGTCGTGTCGATTACCAATCATCTGAAGCTTGTTTAAAAAATCCAGATACTTCTAACAGTTTTACCAAATCGTTCTCTGAAACTTTGCCAGGGCTAGCTTACGTATTAAAATTTTTAATATATTGATCATACGTTCATTCGCTAAGGTCTAATATGTTTCATATTGGCTACTATGGACTAGTTTACGTATAAGTATTTTAATTGTATTAATATCACTCATACTACTCATCTTTGAGGGCCCACATTTGACTAGGTTACGTATGAGTATTTTTAATGCAATAATATCGCTCATACGCTTCATATGAGACTTCTTTGAGACTCTCGTAAAAGAACTAATGTATTGATAAGAAATATATATTTTCTGTGAATCCTTTAAATTAATTTAAATTTGTTGTTGGTGAAAATACTTCATTTGTTGATTCCTAAGTTCATTAATACAGCGGCTTCAGTTAATTCTCAAAAATTTGCTTCCCACTTTTGGTTAAGAAAAATGTTGCAATACCACCTTGTCGTGCCGATTAGCAATCATCTGCAGCTCGTTTTTAGAAAAATGAAACGTTTACCAAAATCAGAATGTCTTCCCGTTGCCCACTTTATAACTGGACTTTTTGCCAGTTTGATGCCATCATCATCAACATCATGGCAAAGTTTCCGAAATCACGCAATGTCTGCAAACCGGGTTGGCAACAATGTTAAACAAAAAAGGCTTGCCATTGCTACCAACAATTCAGCAACAACAGCAACTCAATGATAAAGCTGCTCCTCAGCTCTATAGAAATTCCAAAGAAGTTACACAAAAAAAAATTGAACGAACACTCAAATGCGATTACCTACTGCTGTTC
This sequence comes from Eudasyphora cyanicolor, assembly GCA_963930755.1. NCBI lineage: Eukaryota > Metazoa > Arthropoda > Insecta > Diptera > Muscidae > Eudasyphora > Eudasyphora cyanicolor. The sequence continues at coordinate 24,270,640 of OZ005737.1, read as the reverse complement.
ACATAATGAACTGAAAAAGATTTCCACCGCATATAGCTCTGTGCATATATGTATGCAAAGGCATGATTGAGCAAAACTGGAATTGTCGTTGCAGGCCTGCATTATGAGGGAGAACTCTCAGTCCACAAATCCTCGGCTGTGGCATAGAGATGTAGGAGAAAAGCTACAGAAACAACAACGGCGACGACAACGGCAAACAAAGAAGGAAGGTGTCATAAAACAAAACCAGGCAATCGAACCATGAAGCCGCCACCACCACTAACCATCAGCACTAGTACCAACACCACCTTTGCTGCAGCCAACCAACCAACCATTCATCCATAAGACCCCAACCATGTCATGTTGCATTGTTTGTTGCACACTCGTCGACTCTCTGCGAAGCATGCAAAGCAGGCTGTGAACTCCGGGGCTGGGGCAGAAATACTTAGAACTGAACTTTAAACGCTTTGCATTTGCAACCCACCTTATGGTAAGTGTCCTCCTCTTCTACTCCTCTCCCAGCGACCCCTGCCTAGCGACTCCATCTGTTAGTATTTCTTTGTTTAAACAAAGCCAGCCAGCCAAACAACCAAACGTTCAATCAGTCCCACTCAGCCTTCCATTGCGCACACTCATGTAACACCCGCTTTTTGTTGGCCCCACATTACCAGCTAACGACTGAACAATCAACGGTGTTTTTTTTGTTTTTTTTTTGTGTGCAAAATCTTGGTCATTCCAGTCGTGTCGACAAAATCTCTGCTTTGCAAGCCGCGCCATGCGTACCTTAGCATGGCCAACCAACTTTGAGGCTAGCGCGAGTGCGCGTACTGCACAAATGTTGCGCATGCGTGGTTCACCTATGCAACGCCAGCCAAATGCAGCTGTTAGCTGCTGTTGGCGTTCTTTGGGCCAGCTAGGCTGGTGGAAGCACAGACAAAGCTGAGAGTTCATATGTTGTTTCTTTTTTTGGCTCTGCAACCAGTTCACTTGAATTACTACATCACTTACCTCCACCACCACCGCCACCAACAGCAGCACCAGCAACACTCGTATCAGTGACTGGGGCTACGACAACGACAACCAAATGGAGAACTGGTTAATGCAGGTAACTAACTGCTGCTGTGGCTACACTTAACTCCTCACAGTCGTTGCTCGCTTTGGAGGCAAACTGTTGGGTGGCCGTTGATTTTGTTGCGGCCGCGCATATTTTGGTTCTTTACGCCATTCAAATTGTAGCTACCTTGAGGGAGGTGGTGGTATGATCAGTCACCTAAGTGAATCGCCCTCGCACATTTTCAGTAGAAAATGTGTCTGCGGTATTTTTTGGAAATTATTAGGAATATAATGGTCCTCACCTCTTTGGGGATTTTTAGATTTCCATATCCATGGCCAGGGAGCGTATGCTTAATATTAATGTATTAATATCACGTTTACGTTTGTTTTCAGGTTACTATGTAGAAATTGAACCTCACTTATAAAAGAAAGTGCAGTTTGGCTATGGGAAGCAAGTTTTTTATTATTATTTCAGGGAAAAAGTTAAGAGCACTTTTGAATTTTAAAAGATAAGGAGTCCGATGGGTTTTTGTCTACTGGTGACCAAGTATGCTAAGTTAAACTGGAGCCAGCTCTTCTCACTTCTTTGCAGAACGTTCTTCGCTGCATTTCTTTAACCATTTATTCCAGGACCAAGAGCGCGTATGTGAAATTTTAATGTGTTAATATCACTTATGCGTTGGTTTAAGAATTGTCAATTGAAAATCACTTTAAGAGAAATAAAAATTTGTCCATTTGAAAAAAGGATCCTCATTACTTTCTTTGGGGACCCTTTTATGCTTTTGCAGAATGTCTGTCATACGATAAGATAAACTTAAGTCAGCTCTTCCCACTTCTTTGTATAACTTTTAGAATATTATATTAATTTGAATATAATTATCCTCATCTCTTTGGGGATTTTTTCAATTTCCATATTCATGGACAGGGAGCGTATGATTAATATTAATGTATTAATATCACTTATACGTTTGTTTTCAGGTTACTAGCAATTGTACATCACTTTTAAAAGAAATGGGAATTTGAATTTGTGGGAAGCATGTTTTTTTATTATTTTTCATGGACCTTTTTAATAGGAAAAAGTTAAGAAAAAATTTAATTTTTAAAAGGTAAGGAGTCCGAGAGGTCTTGGTCTATTGGTCACCAAGTATAGCTAAGTTAAACTGGAGCCTGCTCTTCTTATTTTTTGCAGAACGTTTCTCGTTGCATTTCATCAACCATTTTCCTGGACCCAGGGCGCGTATGAGTAATTTTAATACGTTAATATCACGCATGCGTTGGTTTTAGATTTGTCAATTTAAAATCACTTTTAACTGAAATAAAAATGTGTCCTTTTCAAAAAGGATCCTAGTCATTTCTCTTCTGAGACCCTTTAAATATAGAAAATGTTAAGAAATCACTGATGATTTTGCAGTATGTCTGCCATATGATAAGCTACTCTAATGTCAGCTCTGGCAGCTGCATTTCATCAACCATTATTGCACGAGCCAGGGCTCGTATGAGTTATTTTAATGTATTAATATCAATCATACGTTTGTTTGAGAATTGTCATCAATTGAAAATCACTTTTTACTGAAATAGGAATTTGTCCATTTGAAAAATGATCCTTATTATTTCACATCAGGGACCCTTTTATATAGAAGTTGTTAAGAAATCACCGGTGATTTTGCGGAATGTCTGTCATATGATATGTTACACTGGAGCCTGCTCTTCTCATTTCTCATTTCTTTGCAGACCGTTTCTCGTTGCATTTCATCAACCATTTTCCAGGACCCAGGGCGCGTATGAGGAATTTTAATATGTTAATATCACTCATGTGTTGGTTTGAGATTTGTCAATTTAAAATCACTTTTAACTGAAATAAAAATGTCTCCATTTGAAAAAGGATCCTAATTATTTCACTTCTGAGACCCTTTTTATATAGAAACTGTTTAAAAATCACTGGTGATTTTGCAGAAATTCTATCATATAATAAGCTAAACTGAAGTCAGCTCTTCTCACTTCTTTGCGGAATTTTTTCGCTGCATTTCATCAGCCATTGTTCCATGAGCCGGGGCGCGAATGCGATATTTATATATACTAATATCACACATTGTTTGAGAATTATGAATTGAAAATCACTTTTAAGGGAAATACAAATTTGTTTATTAAAAAAAAGGGATCCTCATTATTTCACTTCTGAGACCATTTTTATATAGAAAATGTTAATAAATCACTGTTGATTTTGCAGAATGTCTGTCATTTGATAAGCTACTCTAATGTCAGCTCTTCTCACTTTTTTGTAGGCATTTTTTTCGCTGCATTTCATCAAACATTGTTCCAGAATCCAGTGTGCGTATGAGTAATTTTGATGTATTAATATCACTTATACGTTTTTTTTAATTGTCGTCAATTGAAAAGCACTTTAAACAGATATAGGAACTTCTGCATTTGTAAAATAGATCCTCATTATTTAACTTTAGGGACCCTTTTTATAAACAAATTTAAGAAATCCCCGGTGATTTTGCAGAATGTCTGCCATATGATAAGCTAAACTGAAGTCAGCTCTTCTCTTCTCACTTCTTTACAGAACTTTTTTCGCTGCATATCATCAACCATTATTCCATGAGCCAAGGCCCGTATGATTAATTTAAATGTATTAAAATCACTCATACGTTTTTTTTGACAATTGTCGGCAATTGAAAATCACTTAACTAAAATAAAAATTTGTCCATTTGAAGAATGTCTGTCATATGACAAGTTAAACTGCAGCCAGCTCTTCTCACCTCTTTGCAGAACGTTTTTCGTTGCATATCATCAACCATTTTCCTGGACTCCGGGCGCGTATAAGTAATTTTATTATACTAATATAACTCATACGTTTTTTTTCGAGAATTATGGTCTATTAAAACCACTTTTAACTAAAATAAAAATTTGTCCATTTGAAGAATGTCTGTCATATGATGAGTTAAACTGAAGTCAGCTCTTCTCACTTTGTAGAACTATCTTCGCTGCATTTCATCAACCATTTTTATCAGGACCCAGGGCGTGTGTGAGTAATTTAAATGTGTTAATATCACTCATACATTGGTTTGAGAATTGTCAAATGAATACATACCACTTTAACCTGAAATAGAAATTTGTCCATTTGATAAAAGGATCCTCATTATTTCACTTCAGTGGCCCTTTTATATAGAAAATGTTCTGAAATCACTAGTGATTTTGCAGAATGTCTGTCGTATGATAAGCTAAACTGAAGTCAGCTCTTCTCACTTTTTTGCAGAGCTTGTTTTGCTGCATTTCATCAACCATTGTTCAGGAAACCAGGGTGCGTATGATTAATTTGAATAAATTAATATCACTCACACCTTTTTAAAAGTTGAGAATTGTGGTTTACTGAAAATCAATTTTAACTGAAAAATAATTTGAAAATTAGAAAAAGGATCCTCATTAGTTCACTTCAGGGACCTTTTGATAGAGAGAATGTAAAGAAATCACCGGTGATTTAGCAGAATGGCATCTTTTCTCTTGTAAATATTGTACTTTTATCTTCTTTAAAAAGAAATTTATGTTAAACGGAAGACCATTATCCTCCCCTCCTAGGAGTTCTTTTTTTCTATAAAAAATCTAAAGAATCATTGCAAAATCATGTAATCTAATTTTGTCTGTAGTTCAAAGTTCATGACTGGAGTGCGTATGAATAATATTAATACATTAATATTACTCATGCGTTACCGGGCCCTGATCATTGTCCAAATGTTCTAACCGCCTTCGTCTAAGTCACAATTTGGTATTTCAATGTGTTTCATATGCATTTTGTTAAACGAAAGACCATTGTATTTTGCATAGAAGTATATTCTTCTCACCTCCTGGGAGGCCTTTTTTCTATAAAAAATCGAAAGAATCATTGCAACATCATGTAACTAGTTCCAAATTCATGTCTGGAGTGCGAATGAGTAATATTAATATTACTCATGCGTTACCGGGCCCTGATCATTGCCCTAATGTTCAAACTGCCCTCGTCTAAATCACAATTTGGTATTCCAATGTGTTTCATATGCATTTTTAGGTGGCCGTTTGTTATTTTTGGTTTACAGTCTGTGCCCAATGTATTCCACTTACATATATATGTATGTAAATATAAACACACGTATGTACCTGGACATTAAAGTGGGTCACAGCATTATATTTGTAAAACAAAATAATTTAAAAAATAAGTTACATTTTTAATTCTCTCTCTTGTATAACTCTAAAAAGCACCCGATATTAATCGGGTTAAAATTTAAATATAATATATATATATAAAAAACATAAAAACATAAAATCATTGATTATAAATAATCATTAATTTCATACTAACATTTGTCTAAGTTTCTTTCGAAATTCTAGGGACAACCTAATATTTCTGAATTTTTGTATTTTTATAAACTACCTGAGCTTACCAAAAATGTATGTTGTCATTGGGCGGAGATTTTGTTTTAAGGTCATATAATCGCATCAAAATAATCATTCATTTCATACTAAACCTTCTTTATGTTTTTCTCGAAATTGTAGGCACAACCTAATGTATCTGGATTATTGTATTTGTATACACATCCTAAGCTTTCCAAAAATGTCTACACTCATTATTCGCAGGTGTTTGGTAGGCTGTGGACGTCTTAGAAATATATATACCAAAATAATCATAAATTTTTTACTGATATTTGTGTAGGTACGAGAATATCTCGAAATTGTTGGCACAATCTTATACTTCTGGATTTGTGTATTTTTATACTCCTCCTAAGCTTTTTGAAAATGCCTTTGGCATTGGCAAAGTTGTTTATTTGCAACTTTATAAATCATACTTATTATCACATTTAAATAAACCATAAATTCAGTCTAATATTTGTATATGCATTTTTCGAAATTGTTGTTACAACCTAATATTTCTGGATTTTTGTATTTTTATACTCTGTCCCAGTTTTCGAACAAGGCATCAGGCATTGGTCGGAGGTTTCATTTAAAGCTGAGAAGGCCACAGAATCATATTAAAATAAATATATAGCTTTTGTGCTTGCATTTCCCGAAATTGTAGGCACAACCTAATATTTCTGCATTTTGTTACAGGGTATAAGTTTGATTCATGGCAGATGTTTGTGACACCTAGAAATACTACAGCTAGATCCACCTTAAAGTAAAGCGATCGACTCAGAATCACTAGCGGAGTCGATTTAACCATGTCTGTCCGTCCGTCTATCCGTGCGTCCGTCTGTCTGTCCATCTTATGTTGTTCGTTGAGTACAGGTCGCAATTTCACTCCGATCGTGTTCGGACTCGGACTCTTTCGTAGTTAGAAATAACCCTGGTTGAAATCAGTTCAGATTTAGATATAGCTCCCATATATATGTTTCGACCTATATGACCCTTTAGTAGAGGTTATTGATGTGTGGACGAACATTGCCGAATTTGAAGAAAATCGGTTCAGATTTAGATATAGCACCCATATACATATTCTCGTATGTTTCGTCCAATTTGGCCCTTTAGCCCCAAAGAAGCTGTATTTTACATCCAATTGTTTTGAAATTTTAGCATGGTATAGTTTATTTCTCTATGGACCAACATTGCTGAATTTGAAGAAAATCGTTTCAGATTTAGACATAGCACCCATATATAGGTTTCGTCCGATATGGCCCTTTAGCTCTAAAGAAGCTGTATTTTACATCTATTTGTTTTGAAATTTCACATGGACAAACCTAACATAGAAAATAGGCACGTATTCAGAGCAATTAACCGATACGAAGAATTGCTGTTAATCAGAACCTTTTTCTACTTTTCCTATCAGAAATATGCTCTGATTCAGAACAATTTTCCTTTTGAAATTAGTCTCCGATTCAGAGCACTTTTCCTATCAGAAATAGGCTTTGATTCAGAGCACTTTTCCCAACGCAAATAGACTCTGATTCAGAGCACTTTTCCTATCGTAAATAAGCTCTGATTCAGAGCACTTTTCCTATCGAAAAAAGGTTCCGATTCAGAGCACTATTCCTATCGAAAATAGGTTCCGATTCAGAGCACTTTTCCTATCGGAAATGAGCTCTGATTCAGAGCACTTTTCCCATCGGAATTAGCCCCTCATTCAGAGCACTTTTCGTATTGAAAATAGGCTCAGATTCAGAGCACTTTTCCTATTAAAAATAGTCTCCGATTCAGAGCAATTTACCTATCGACAATAGGCACTGATTCAGAGAAATTCTCCTAATTAAAATGACTCTGATTCAAAACAATTTTTTATTAAAAATACATTCTGATGTAGAGCAATTTTTTCAATTGAAAATAGACTCCGATTCAGAGAAATGTTCCTATTGAAAATAGGCTCTGTTTTAGAGCAATTTTCCTATTGAAAATAGGCTCTGATTCAGAACAATTTCTTTCAGAGTACCTTTCCTATCGGAAATAGGCTCTGATTCACAGCAATTTTCCTATTGAAAATAGGCTCTGATTCAGAGCAATTTACCCTTTGAAGATAGGCTCTGATTCATTGCAATTTTCCTATTGAAAATAAGCTCTGATTCAGAACAATTTCTTTCAGAGTACCTTTCCTATCGGAAATAGGCTCTGATTCAGAGCAATTTTCCTATTGAAAATAGGTTCTGATTCAGAGCAATTTACCTATTGAAAATAGGCTCTGATTCAGAGAAATTTTCAATTGAAATGATGATCTGATTCACAGAAATTTTTCTATCGAACATAGGCACTGATTCAGAGCAATTTTCCTATTGAAAATAGGCTTTAATTCAGAGCAATTATACTATTTTAAACAGACTCTGATTCAATTTTCTTATTGAAAATACGTTCTGAGCCTATTTTCAAAAAGAAAATTAGCTCTGATTTAGAACTATTTTTCTATTGAAAATAGGCTCTGATTTAGAACTATTTTCCTATTGAAAATAGGCTCTGACTCAGAGCTATTTTTCTATTTATAATAGACTCTCATTTAGACCAATTTTCTTATTGAAAATAGGCTCTGATTCAGCGGAATTTAGACCAATTTTCTTATTGAAAATAGGCTCTGATTCAGCGGAATTCAGAGCAATTTTCTGTCGAAAATAGGCTCTGATTCAGAGCAGATTACATATTGAAAAAAGGCTCTGATTTATAACTATTTTCCTATTGAAAATAGGCTCTGATACAGAGCAATTCTACTATATTAAACAGACTCTGATTCAAAGCAATTTTCTTATTGAAAATACGTTCTGAGCCTATTTTCAAAAAGAAAATTAGCTCTGATTTAGAACTATTTTCCTATTGAAAATAGGCTCTGATTTAGAACTATTTTCCTATTGAAAATAGGTTCTGACCTTTGAAAATAGGCTCTGATTCAGAGCAATTTTCCTATTGAAAATAGGTTCTGATTCAGATAAATTTTCCTATTGAAAATAGGCTCTGATTCACAACAATTTTCGTATTAAAATAATAAGCTCTGTAATTTTCCTATTGAAATTATGCTCTGATTCAGAACACTTTTACTATTGAAAAAGGCTATAATTCAGTAGCGAAAATAGGCTCTGATTCAGAGCAAATTACCTATTGAAAATATGCTCTGATTCAGGGCAATTTTCCTATTCAAAATAGGTTCTGATTCAGAACATTTTTTCGATTGAAAATAGGCTCTGAATCAGAACAATTCTCCTATTGGAAATAGGCTTTGATTCAGAGCAATATTCCTATTGATACTGGGCTCAGATTCAGAGCAATTTTCCTATGGAAAATAGGCTCTAATTCAATGCAAAATTCAATAGGAAAATTTGCTGTGAATCAGAGCCTTTTTCTACTATTCCTATCGGAAATAGGCTCTGATTTAAAGTACTTTTCCTATAGGAAAAAGGCTCTAACTCAGAGCAATTTTCCTATTGAAAATAGTCTCTGATTCATAACAATTCTCCTATTTAAAACAGTCCCTGATTCAGAACAATTTTCCTATTGTGAATAGGCTCTGATCCAAATCAGCTTTTCTATTGAAACTAGGCTCTTATTCAGAACAATTTTTCCATTGAAACTAGGCTCTTATTCAGAACAATTTTTCCATTGAAAATAGGCTCTGATTCAGAGCAATTTTCCTATTGAAAATAGGCTCTGATTCAGAGCAATTTTCATATTGAAAATAGGCTCTGATTCAGAGCAATTTTCCTATTGAAAATAGGCTCTGATTCAGAGCAATTTTCCTATTGAAAATAGGCTCTGATTCAGATAAATTTTCCTATTGAAAATAGGCTCTGATTCACAACAATTTTCGTATTAAAAAAATAAGCTCTGCAATTTTCCTATTGAAATTATGCTCTGATTCAGAACACTTTTACTATTGGAAATAGGCTCTAATTCAGAGCAATTTGTGTAGCGAAAATAGGCTCTGATTCAGAGCATATTACCTATTGAAAATAGGCTCTGATTCAGAGCATATTACCTATTGAAAATAGGTTCTGATTCAGAACAATTTTTCGATTGAAAATAGGCTCTGATTCAGGACAATTCTCCTATTGGAAATAGGCTTTGATTCAGAGCAATTTTCCTATTGATACTGGGCTCAGATTCAGAGCAATTTTCCTATGGAAAATAGGCTCTAATTCAAAGCCAAGTTCAATAGGAAAATTTGCTGTGATCGGAGCCTTTTTCTACTATTCCTATCGGAAATAGGCTCTGATTCAAAGTACTTTTCCTTTAGGAAAAAGGCTCTAACTCAGAGCAATTTTCCTATTGAAAATAGGCTCTGATTCAGAAAAATTCTCATATTTAAAACAGTCCCTTATTCAGAACAATTTTCCTATTGTGAATAGGCTCTGATCCAGATCAGCTTTTCTATTGAAACTAGGCTCTGATTCAGAAAAATGTTTCTATTGATTTCATTTCAATTTTCCTATTGATACTGGGCTCAGATTCAGAGCAATTTTCCTATGGAAAATAGGCTCTAATTCAACGCAAAATTCTATAAGAAAATTTGCTATGAATCGGAGTCTTTTTCTACTATTCCTATCGGAAATAGGCTCTGATTAAAGTACTTTTCCTATAGGAAAAAGGCTCTAACTCAGAGCAATTTTCCTATTAAAAATAGTCTCTGATTCATAACAATTCTCCTATTTAAAACAGTCCCTGATTCAGAACAATTTTCCTATTGTGAATAGGCGCTGATCCAGACCAGCATTCCTATTGAAACTAGGCTCTGATTCAGAAAAATTTTTCTATTGAAAATAGGCTCTGATTCAGAGCAATTTTCCTATTGAAAAATGGGTCTAATTCAGACCAATTTTCCTATTGAAAATATACTCTGATTCAGAGCAACTTATATTAAATGTAAAATTATGACAACCACAACAGGAATAATATTATATTCACAACAATCAAGCATCTCGTTTGTGACAACCCTTATATTATGCTCTGCAATTGTGATAACCTCAGTCCGATATTTTTCTCCATGACTTTATTAAAAAGTCTTATAGACTTTTTTGTGCATAAAATCTTGTGGGTTCAATCAAGGTAAACTTTTTTTGATTTCACCCACTCTATTATACTATATGTGGTATATTTTTGTCGGCTTTTGGTATCCATTGTATTGTTTACACACTTTCATGCATATACATACATATGTGGGTATATACGGCTACATATGTAGGTACGAATATGTATGTACATATGCAGCAGTTGGTGTATTTTTTCATAAATTTAAAGTTGTTGCGTGTCTTTAATTAAACAAAACAGCAACAACCACCGCCACCAACATCATAAAAAATATATATATTAAAAAAAAAATAAAATCACTGCAACTGCAGCAGCAGCAATCATCGACACAAGCGAGTAACAACAACAGCAGCAGCAACACGGCAACAAAAAGTTGTTTTGGGACAAGGTTATTTCTGTAGTTGATATTGTTGTAGTTGCTATTGCTGCTATTGATGTTGCCTGAGTTGTGTTGTTCACTTTATAGGTGGCCATAAAAATATCCACACAACTGCATAAAAAAAATTCAAAATTGTTCAGTTCGTAAATATTTTATATTGCGTTAATTATTTAAGAATGTCTTGTGTTATTTTATTTTTTTATTTTCTTGATTTACAAAGTGAAAATTTCAGTTGTTGCTTGTTTTTTTTTTTGAAACAACATCCATCAATCGCTTACCGAGTCTTTAGTAGTACAAACTACTCGTATTCATTCCTAAACACACTCATACTGCTGTATATACGAACGAAGGTCAACCATCGTGTATTCATTCTCATTAAATGCAGCGATTAAAAGAATAATTTCCATTACGTCTGACCTTAAGGCAAGGAAAAGCTGTGTACGGCGGCTGCTTTGTGGATTGGCTGTTGTAAAAATTATGATATAAGCGAAGAGAAATCTTTGGCAATTATTTGTAAAGAGTTAACAAAAAAACATTTAAATTATCATTTAGATCTATGAAAAATATTTATTTTAAAATTTCCCTAATTGCATACGATTTTTTACTAAATTTTGTTTTTTTTTCAGATGTTTTATTTTTTACAAAGTGGATATATTTAGAAGAATTTCCCCTATGCTTCCTACATATAAAAGACTAAAGGTAAGTTTCGCAATACATATATTTAAAATTCTAAAAAAATAATTAAAAATAGTAAGACAATTTCAGAAAGGTGTGAACATAAATTCGTGAGTTAAATTCGTCCCACAACCAAGACTCAAACCATGTGGAACGTAAGAAAAATTAAGATTTTAATTTAAATTAGTATGGAAAGACTAAGAACAAGAAACACTTAAGTGCAATGCAGCTAAGCGAACAATCTGTCCAGCTTTACATTTTTAAAGGAAAAACAACAGGAAAGTTGTTCAAGATTTTGTGTAACTTCAGGTTTAACCGATTAGATCTGGTGTGTATACAGAAGTAATATATTGTATGAATACCGATAAGTGCCTGGAGATATCAAAAAGAGCCACTAATTCGGAGAAAACATATTTTTAAAGTCTTTAGGTCATTTATCTTGCTTATCAGCCGACATACGGACTGACTGAATTGTACACTTAAGAAAAATATTTTCTAATATATGCGAACCAACGTGCAAACTATTCCCCGTTTGTGCATGTAGACAAAAAGTACTTAAGTGCAATGCAGCTAAGCGAAAAACATTGAATTGTTAAAGGAAAAACACTTTTCAGAAGAGTAGTTCAATATTTTGTGTCACTTCAAGATGAACCAATTATGTAGATCTATCTATTATTATGATCAGGTGTGTATAATTAAATATGTAATAATAATGCTATTACTTGAACTGTGCACTTAAACGAAATGTACGTAAACAAAATATTGTCTAATAAATGCAAACCAATGTAGCAATATATGTTCCCTTTTGTGTAGGTAAGGAAAAATGGCACTTAAGTGCAATGAGGCTTAGCGCGAAGTACTGTACCACGTTTAAATTTAAAAAAAGGTTACATGCACTTCAGAAGTCTAGTAGAAAAGATGAAAGCTAATGCAATTTCCTGTTCATATGGCTTCCTTATATAAAGGAATTTTGTGAGATTTTTTTTAGGGATTTTATGTCTGAGATATCAAAAAAAGCGACTAGTTCGGAGAAAACATATTCTTGAAGTCCTTCGGTCATACTTCGAGAGCTATCTAGCTTAGCAGCCAGACAGACGGACGCATCTAGTCCGAAAGACTTAACGAAAAGTCATTAAACGGAATTCGCCAAACATGTCAAATGGACTTAGGTTACTCCTTTTATGTTTTTAATTTTTCTTTGTAGCAAATGAATGGGTATACAATTTTCCATTAAAGATCAGTATGCAAAGCTAAAAAGATAAGTTTTTAGTAATTTCATTTGACGGATATCCGTCATTCAGAATATTTTTTTAATTTTTCCCATATGTCTCAGCAATATATTAAATTAAAATTATAATAATGACTGCACTGATTTATATGTGAATAACTGGGCTATTCAAATATTAAATGTTTGCAATCTGGTTAAGGTGTAACCAATGTGTCCCTATTGTCACACCTCAAACTAATCATGAATTTATGTTAATGGTTATGACTAACTCCCATAGTAAATTTGCCAGTTCTCCTCTAGCCATTGTATCATAATTTATTATTTTATTGTTTCCTTTAGAGATATATGGATAGATAAGTGTGAGTGAGTGAGTTTGTAAACAATTTCCCACCCAGAGGCAAACGAGTTCTACAAGGTGGAGAATTACTACTTGTATAAGCAGAAAGAAGTGATCTTGATTTCAAGAATATTATTAATATTTTTAAATAAATTTTGACACAGGAAAATCATTACAAAAGGAGATATACATTAGAAATGCTACATATTATAGACTGATACGGACCATTGTGGGCAGATTTACAGAAATCTAGTTGAATAATACTGACGAAGAAAATAAAATCGTTTAGTTGATTGTAAACTCCGAAGAGAAGAAGTCTATAGTTTTGTTTTAAATGTAATTATTGTGCTTTTATTCTTGTTTTCTTAATTTTTGTATAATTTGTTATTATTTGTATTTTAAAGTGAATTTCCCTGATGATGAAATATTGGAAACAATAAAAATTTAAAATAACTTAAACACCAGTATTTTAAATAATACATGATCTCAAGTCAAACCATCAACAACTTCATTAAATAAAAACCAGTAAGGAAAGGCTAAAGTCGGGCGGTGCCGACTATATAATGCCCTACACCACTCTCGTAATATTGAATAACTCTGATATATAAATTTTGTAGTTCATGTATAAATTGTTTACATTAATTTACTTTTGGGACATTTTATACTTAAATAATACCCTGTACCACAGTGTGGTACTGGATCTAAAGAGCCAAATCGGATGAAACATATATATGGGAGCTATAGCTAAATCTTTACCGATTTTCTTCAAATTCGGCAATGTTGGTTCATGAATCAAGAAACTCTACCATTCTAAATTTCAAAGCGATTGGATGTAAAATATAGCTTCTATAGAACTAAAGGGCCAAATCGGACGAAACATATATATGGGAGCTATAGCTAAATCTTAACCGATTTTCTTCAAATTCGGTAGTGTTGGTTCATGGATCAAGAAACTCTACCATTCTAAATTTCAAAATGATTGGATGTAAAATACAGCTTCTTCAGGACTAAAGAGCAAAATCGGACGAAACAAATATATGGGAGCTATAGCTAAATCTTAACCGATTTTCTTCAAATTCGGCAATGTTGGTTCATGGATCAAGAAACTCTACCATTCTAAATTTCAAAACGATTGGATGTAAAATACAGCTTTTATAGGACTAAATGGCAAAATCGGACGAAACATATATATGGGAGCTATAGCTAAATCTTAACCGATTTTTTTCAAATTCGGCAATGTTGGTTCATGGATCAAGAAACTCTACCATTCTAAATTTCAAAACGATTGGATGTAAAATACAGCTTTTATAGGACTAAATGGCCAAATCGGACGAAACATATATATGGGAGCTATAGCTAAATCTTAATCGATTTTCTTCAAATTCAGTAGTGTTGGTTCATGGATCAAGAAACTCTACCATTCTAAATTTCAAAATGATTGGATGTAAAATACAGCTTCTACAGGACTAAAGAGCAAAATCGGACGCAACATATATATGGGAGCTATAGCTAAATCTTAACCGATTTTCTTCAAATTCGGCTATGTTGGTTCATGGATCAAGAAACTCTACCATTCTAAATTTCAAAACGATCGGATGTAAAATACAGCTTCTATAGGACTAAAGGGCCAAATCGGACGAAACATATATATGGGAACTACAGCTAAATCTTAACCGATTTTCTTCAAATTCGGCAATGTTTGTTCATGGATCAAGAAACTCTACCATTCTAAATTTCAAAACGATCGGATGTAAAATACAGCTTCTATAGGACTAAACGGCCAAATCGGACGAAAAATATATATGGGAGCTATATCTAAATCTGAACCGATTTCAACCAAATTCAATAGCGATCTTAACAGCCGCGAAATACTCTAAACTGCAAAATTTCAGAACGATCGGAGTGAAATTGCGACCTGTAGTCGACGAACAACTTTACATGGACAGACGGACGGACGGACGGACATCGTTAAATCGACTCAGCTAGTGATTCTGAGTAGATCGGTATACTTTAAGGTGGGTCTAGCTGTGTTATTTTCAGGTGTTACAAACATCTGCCGTGAAACAAACTTATAATACCCTGTACCACAGTGTGGTGTAGGGTATAAAAAGGTCAACAATAACTAAAATTAACATTTTAAAATATATTTAAAAAAATAAAATGCATTTTAAGAAACAAATTAGTTAGAAAGTTTCGTTACTAGAAATAAGGAACTAATGTCATCGTATAGTTTATTGTATTGGGAAAAAGTAATTTTCTTCTTTGATTTACCGGAACCCAAAGGTATCCCTGCATGAGTAATGGAAAATCGTGAGGTGTCCAATGTATAAACCCAGTTTATTGATTAATCTAACCGAAAAATGACTGAGAGTTTCTATTTATTCTTTGGAAGACAGATTACAAAGCCTTTGCTGTAGAAATGGAAGAAAAAATTGCGCCCTCCCTAGAAAAAAACTTGTCGAAAGAGTCTACTTTGCTTCTTTTCTTCGTTAGATCTTTCATTGTTATGGCTCTTTTAAGAACTGGAAATAGAAGTGGTCGAAAGAATCTCCCTTGCTTATTTCCTCCGTTAGATCTTTCACTGCTATGCTTCTTTTAAGAACTGAAAATAAAAGTGGCGCCCAACTGTGAGACTGACCTTACAACTTAATCTATTAATTCATTTCAAAATTATCTAAACTGCAAAAAATTCCTTTCTAGTTTAAATCGAATTATTGGGAAGCTAAAAGCACCTGGAATTGTTTTTTTTTTTATCAAAACACTGTGTGAATCGAAGTAGCGCCCAATGAAGAGCCTCAGTCCGCCGCTCCTAATGGATTTATTGTTTTAAAAAGTTGGTGTAGTTCCAAAGTTGGAATCATGATTTCTTATAGCGGGTTTTCCAATAGGGATGATATGATTTTGAAGTGACGTTTCGGCCATTTGTAATATGTCATGATCTGTCATTTGTTTTTCATTGTATTCAGTAGTGTTTACAATTTCTTCATGGAGAGGTAAGAAGAACGTTTACAAATTATTCGGTTTTATTATCAAAATAATCGTCCATTTTTTTTAAAATCCAAAAGATACTTTCCAGTCTACCTACGACCTTGACACCCATTAGCAATATTTTGGCTCTCGTTAAGAGCAATCTTTTTGCCATTGACCGATTCCCGATCAGACGTACCTTTAAGTAGCTAGAGCAAAAACAAACATTTCGTTTACTTTTGACGATGATGCTAAGTCCATTTTTTTAAATCCAAAAAAATCAGTTTCCAGTCGTCCATCCTACGACCTTGACACCCATGAGCAATATTTTAGCCCTCGTTAAGAGCTATCTTTTTGTCATTGACCGATTGTGGCTACGTGCCATACAGCACATGAAACAATTGAATTGTTGCGAGAAAAGTTTGGAGATTCGATTATTTCAAGAAATTGTGATATTGAATGCCCTCCAAGAAGTTGTGATTTAACACCATTAGGCTATTTCTTATGGGTTTGTCATTGGTCTTATGAAATAAACCAGACTCTCTTCAAGATTGACAAGTCAATATTGAACGTGTCATTCAAGACATACGACTTGATTTAGTGGAAGAAGTGCTCGAAAATTTTGTTCATCGAATTCGTTCCTGCACAAGAAGTCCTGTAGGCCATTTGAATGACGATTTATTTAGAGCTTAATTGTATCGATTGTACTTCACATTAAATAAAAAACTTTTGAATTTCCTTAACAATAAATGTGTTTTTTTCAAAGAAATCATATCACTTTAACTGGAAAACTCTGTATTTAAAAATTGTATCTTTTATCTTTCATCATTAGAAACAAATAAATATAAATCCATAATTGTATTGAGAGCCTCATTTTTTTCTTTCTTTCATCATTAGAAACAAATATACAAATACAAATCCAAGTGGCGCCCAACTTAGAGCCACAGTTGTAAAATATTTAATTTATTAAATTTATTGCTGTAAATATGTATATTAGCTCCAGAGTTGCAATCCAGTTTTCATGGTCTAAAAATATACAGGATATTCATCCTGCCTGCTTTTAGACGGAGTTGCTTGTTAAATCACTTTCATTATCTGAAAACAGAAGTGGCGCCCAACATCGAGTTTTGTGGTCTCAGAGTTTAAATTGGATTTTCTATTAGTTAAGAAAAAATTTCCAACGTCATGTTTTGAAAGAGAAAAATGATTTAATTCTTCTTTGGATCAATACCACTTGAACTTATAAAGTAGAAGTGGCGTCCAAGGTCTAGCCTAATTGCAGAGTCTCAGTCTTGCATTCATAGTTTATTGGTTCTTTTCTGTTCTTATTATTTTATTCCTGAATAAATGTTGAGATGGTCTCACATTTTTCATTTTCGAAGGAGGTTGACTTGAGGCCATTTTAAACAACTGGAAATACAGGTGGCGTCCAACATCAAGTCTCTACGGTTGGTTGCTTAGATTCAAGTGAAATTTTATTTTTAACTAATGAAGAAGAATTCACAGTTTCTCCCTTCATTCATTCTGTAGACGGAATTGATTTTTAAATCAATTCCACTGCAAAAAAGAAGTGGCGCCCAACGTATAGACTTGTGGCTTTAAAGATAAAATCTGTGTTTCTGTTACTGAAAATAGATGGGAAACTCCTTTCTTTGGATCAAACTTTCATAACTGAAAGTGGCGCCCAACGTCTAGTCTCACTACAGAGTCTCATCATTTCATTAAATTTGGAGGGATTTAATATTGGGCATTTAGTTCGAGAATTGAAATACATCTTTCTTACTGAAAAATTATTTACTTGGGTTTCCCTTCCATATTATTTTCTTGGATCAATCATTCATGAACTACAAAAAGATGTGGCGTCCAACGCAGAGTATTTTATGGATTAAATTAGGTCGTATCTTTTCAGAGTTTAAATCTATTTTTCTATTTTGGTTATTGAATAATGGTTGAAAGGTTTTTCTTAGAACTGAACATGAAAATAGCGCCCAACGTTAAGCTTTATCGCAATCCCAATCGTACATTTCCAATAAAGGCAGTAATTTTTTCGTTTAGTTTCAGAGTTGAAGTCTTTGTTGAAAGGTTACTTTCAATGAATGGTAACGGAAGTGGCGCCCAAGGTAGAGCCTGATCCCAGAGTTTATTTATTATTTATAATTTTAATGGATTACGTTTTTTAGTAAGTTTCAGAGTGAAAAATATTATTTATAAAAAAGGTTACACTTCCATTTTTTTCTTTGGGCCGATCTTGGCTTTTATATAATTTTTTTTATAACTAGAAATCGGAGTGGCGCCCAACGTATAGTTTCTCTTTATAATGTAAGGTTTTATTATTTCATTTTCAATGGTTATGGATAACATTTTTTTTTGCATTTAGTCTATTAATTCCCAACTACATCAATCAAAATGGCGCCCAACTTGCGTTGTGATTTTATCTCTAAGTGTTATCGTGTTATTCGCAGACTAAAATTGTTTTTCCATACATTAATATTGCCTATCATTTCAAGTCTATATTAATGTGATCCATTCACTTAACGTCATCATCATGTGCTCTTTCCACAACACTGGCCATCAAGTCAATGACTGCATTGCTGCGCTCTCCGTAAGGAAATTCATCCAAGACCATTGACTGGTGATTTTGATTTTCCGACATTTTCTTCATACGTGTCACCAGAGTTCTTGTCGTTTCCTTCTTCATTGCTATCGGCCGGCCCCATCAAGCCTAGTGGGAAAAATGTGGCAATTGTTGCCAATATATTTCTGTGTCGTGGAAAAACGAAGAAGACAAAGTAGCAGAAAACCAACACCATCAGAACCAACTATATTACATTGGATAAATAGTCGATGGATGCCTGGGCAGCAAAAAAAAAACACGATTTTCAACAGGTGCGTCCATTACGGTCAAATCAAGTTTCCATATTTTTTCCTACACACACACACTTGCACATGCAAAAAAATGTGTGTGTTGGCTAATAGACGAACGTATATAAGTACGTCCCCTAGGCGGACGGGGGCCAGTCGGCTCGTTGCAGAAGGAGGAACTCACACATGGCCAATCTCTCGAACAATATTGACACACTGGACAGTCCAGTCTTAATAGAATCCAAAACTGGCACTGGGAGGTGAGTCTGTCCACTCAGACCATTTACATTAGATTTCTTGTTTCTAATGTTCGTAGAGTGAGTGAAAAAAATCTGCAGTATCAACAGAAAAAAATGTTGTACGCTTTACGTATTATTTTGCAGTAAACATTGCACAGTGGGAACATTTTTTGAAAAAGGAATTATTTCTTAAAATGGTAATAAATCTGGGGTTTCCTAACCAGTTAGACGATTCAAATAAAATTTCGAAAATTACTGGAAGAAGTGTTGTTGAGCTTAAGTTTGAACAACAACAACGTTTACAAATTATTTAGTTTTATTATCAAAATAATCGTTTTCCAATTGCAATTTTTCGTGCGCAAAGTCCACTTTTTAAAATCCAAAAAAAAACACTTTCCACTCGACCTACGACCTTGACACCCATGAGCAATATTTTAGCTCTCGTTAAGAGCTATATTCTTGCCATTGACCGATTCCGGATCCGACGTACCGTTAAGGAGCAAAAATAATTTGAAATGGATGCCATTCACATTTGAAAATGATGCTAAGTGCGTTTTTTTAATTAAAAAAAATAACACTTTCCAGTCGACCTACGACCTTGACACCCATGAGCAATATTTTAGCTCTTGTTAAGAGTTATCTTTTTGCCATTGACCGATTGTGGCTACATGCCATACAGCAAATGAAACAATTGAATTGTTGCGAGAAAAGTTTGGAGATTCGATTATTTCAAGAAATTGTGATATGGAATGGCCTCCAAGAAGTTGTGATTTAACACCATTAGACTATTTCTTGTGGGGTTATTTGAAGTCATTGGTATTTCGAAATAAACCAGACTCTCTTCAAGCTTTACAAGTCAATATTGAACGTGCCATTCATGACACACCACTTGATTTAGTGCAAAAAGTGCTCGAAAATTGGGTTCATCGAATTCGTTCCTGCAGAAGAAGTCGTGGAGGCCATTTGAAAGACGTTTTAGTTAGAACTTAATTGTATCGATTGTACTTCACATTAAATAAAAAACTTTTGAATTTCCTCAAGAATAAGTGTGTTTTTTTTCAAAGAAATCATATCACTCTTATTGGAAAACCCTGTATTAGAAGAAACAAGAAAATATGCATAAGTCCTGTATATATTTTCGTAATTTTTGAAACTATATTAGAAAATGGGGACATTATCCATTAATTCCCAAAAATATTGAAATAAATCCCAAAATTTGAAATTTTCCAGTTTTTATATTGTTTTATCTGAAGTAATAAAAACAACTTTTAAAATCGATTATCAGTTTAATATACAACTCAATTACACAAATATGAATAGAAGTTATTTAAAAAAAGTTATGGTAATTTAGAATTTTTCAAAAATTTCGAATTGTCAAAGAAATGAAAAGCCAAATTTTGTAATTTTCTTGATATTTTTGGGAATTTTTTGTTTATACAACTAGTTTTATATTTTCTTATGTATAGAAAATAATAAAAAAAAGTTAATGCCATTTAAAACAGAATTTTTAGAAAATTCCGATTTGTTAATGAAAAGAAAGACCTAATTTTGGAATTTTCTTGATATTTTTGGGAATGGTTTGATTGTTCAGCTAGTTTTATTATTTTTCATTTTTGTAGCGAACTTCTACAAAGAAAACAAGCTATAGAGCGAGCAAATCTGAGCATAAATTCCAGAGTTATGGACAAATTAGCGACATCACTTTTTCTGAACATACTCCCATTTTCCCTAATATGAGAATCTGTGGTTGTTGTCCGTGCTACATTCATCAGTAAAAGGAATGGAATGAACAAATGAGGCTACCAATGTCGTAGTTGACAATTACTCGGAGATATTCTGTACATTATTTCCTTTAACTAATGAATTTAGCATGGACAACAACCATTAGTTCTCATATTAGAAGAAATGGGAAAATTTCCATAACTCCTGTATTTATGAACGTATTTTCTTGAATTATATCTCAACTTATTCGCAAAAGTCTACTTAAAAAACCAAAAATTAGAAAATGAAGAAACAGTCCAATAATTCCAATTTTTTTAAATAAAGACCAAAATTTAAAATTGTTCTGCTTTTTTCGCTTTATTTGCCATATTAGAATTAAGCCAAAAAAATTTTTTAGAATTTTAATATATAACCCATCTGCACAAATACTGAAATTAATAAAAAATGTATGACAATTTAAATTGGTTATTTTTAGAAAATTCCCATTTGATAAACAAAACTGAAAAATCTCAATTTTGGGATATTCTTGATATTTTTGACAATTCTAAGATTGTAACTAAAAGTTTAAAATTTTTGGTTTTTGCACCATATTTTTACGAAGAAAACAAGATGCGCCCAAAGCCAGTCCAACTATAAATGCCAGAGTTATGGTCAAATTAGTTTGAGTGTTTTTTTTCCCAATTTGAGAACCAATGGTTGTGGTTCATGCTAAATTCATTGGTAAAAGGGATGGAAATGGCAAATGCGGCCACTAATGTCATAATTGTCAACGTCTAAGTGATATTCTTCCTTTTTCTAATGCTTTTAGCATGGCCAACAATCATTAGAAGGAATAAGAAAATTTACATAAGTCCTATATATATTTTCGAAATTTTTTCGACTATATAGAACATTTCGACTATATTAGAAATTATTCCTTAATTCACAAAAATATTATTTCTCATATTAGAAGGAATGAGAAGATGTACATAAGTCCTATATATATTTTCGGAATTTTTTCGACTATATTAGAAATTATTCCTTAATTCACAAAAATATTATTTCTCATATTAGAAGGAATGAGAAGATGTACATAAGTCCTATATATATTTTCGGAATTTTTTCGACTATATTAGAAATTATTCCTTAATTCACAAAAATATTATTTCTCATATTGGAAGGAATAGGAAAATTTACATAATTCCGGTATTTATGAGCTATTTTGTTATTTGTATTTGTAAAAGTCTAATTAAAAAATAAAAAAATAGAAAATAAAGAAAAAAATTCATAAAAATTTAAAAATGTTGAGGCAAACCTTTGCGCAAAAAAATACATTTAAAAAGAGTTATGTGCCTTTAACGTTTTATTTTTATAAAATTGCGACTTTTTTAAAAGAAATAAAAAATTTAAATTTTCGGATATTTCTGCTATTTTTTGCATTTATAAGATTGTAAGTCGAAAAGTACAATTTTTGTTTTTTATCATATTTTTACGAAGAAAACAAGCTATAGCCGAAGCAAATCCGACTATAAATGCCAGAGTTATGGACAAATTAGACCAAGTTTTTTTCTGAACGCAATACCATCTCTCCTTATTTGAGAACCATTGGTTGTGGTCCGTGCTTAGTTCATAGGTAAAAGTGACGGCAATGACAAAATACTTATGTATGGCAAATAATGAAAAAAAATCTGAAATATCTTAATTGTGGAATTTTCTTAATATTTTTTGGAATTGTTGAATTGTATTACTAAGTTTAAAGTTTTTGGTTTCTGCAACGAATTTTTGCGAACAGAACAAGCTATCCGACGACCAAATCCGACCTTAAATGTCAGAGTTATGGACAAATTAGTTAGAGTGTTTTTTCTGAACATATTCCCATTCCTCCTAAATTGAGAACCATTGGTTGTAGTCCAGGCTAAATTCACCAGTAAAAGGAATGGTGATGACAAATGCGGCTACTAATGCCATAGTTGTCAACTATTCAGTGACATTCTGTATATTTATTCCTTTTACTGATGAATTTAGCACAGACAACAACCATTAGTTCTCATATTAGAAGAAATTGGAAAATGTCCATAACTCCTGTATTTATGACCGGATTTTCTTGACCTATACCTCGAATTGTGCATAAAAGTGTGTATGAAAAACTAAAAATAAGAAAAAGGGGAAAAAATATCGAAATTCGCAAAAAATATTAAAAAAAATCCCTAAATTTAAATTTTTTTTCCAAAGTTCTTCCCACTGTGCCTTGTCACTTTGCTGCTGTAGTTATTGTCTTATTATTGTTGGTGGTGGTGTTGTCTTGTTTGCCAGTCGGCCACTTGGATTTCCATGACATGCCAATTGCTTGGCTTGTGGAATGGTATAGTTCAGTGGTATAGAATACAGTGCAATGGATTGCAGTGGAGTAGAGTATCGTGGCGTAGAGTGGAGTGTGGTGGCTCTGGTTTTTGCCATGTTCTATTTTTGTTGTCTGGTGTCATTTGAGTCCAGTTTTATCACGTTTTCAGATTATTGACACTTAAATAATTTCTGTTGCTATCACGCTTTGTTGCTGTTGCAGTTGCTATTGCTATTGATGTCTGTACTGGGGTGTTGCGCTCGGACGACTGGCTGTGACAACGTTGCAATTGCTGTCGTTGTTGTTTTGCCATTTAAACGGCGGTCATATCTTGCCATGACTTACCCCTCCCCACGGAGGGTGTGGTGGTTCGATGAGGTGCTGCAAGTGGTACATCGTACTTATTTCCAAACTTAATATCAATATTTTCTACAAGTGCTGATTTCGCCATAAAGTAGCAAAAAAGCACATTTCACAGATTATCGCAATAATGACATTTACTCCACAAAAAAAGTCATGGATTTAGATATTTTTTTTTTTCACCGCAATAAAATATTATTAAATTTTAATTAAATTTTGTTATCGCCGTCTCTATTTAGTAAACGATTAAACAATTATGGGAGAATTTAAGTCAAGGTCTTTATTTGGAATTTTTAAATATTTCATTTGAATTGAAGCACAATGGGGGAGATTGGCAAAAATTTAAAATATATCTGGCCATTCATAACCATTTAAACGATAACAATGAAATATCGAAACATAGCCATAATTCCTCAAATAAGCACCCTGGACCGAAAAGGACTATAGCGTTGAACAGTGAATTTTCTGGCCGAATATTAGAAATTTATAGAAGTAAATAACCATAACTCTTTAGTTGAGAGGCCTGCAGCAAAAAAAATCTATATTTTAGAAACACTAATTTTCTGGGCCAAAATTAGAAAAATTAAAAAAACTTTAGATGTTCCTAACTCTTTAAGTAAGAGCGAAAATACGATATCTTGAAATCACTCATTGTAATGGTCATAATTGTAATTGTCTACTAAACTGTCGACGATATAACTCCTTAAATAAGGTGCCTAGGACGCTTGCCCTAATAATTTTTGGGATCAATATCTAAAAATTACAAGTTATCTTAGATAGTTATAAATATTAATAGAATAAGAAATTTTTCGAAACCGACCTTTTTTTACAATATTCTGAAAATTATAAATTACTATAAATTTTTCCTAGCGCGAAAACTATAATTAACCATACTTCGTGAACATAATCCATAGAGCGAAAAGGACGCAATTTTGGGATCAATCAGTTTCTGAGCGAAATACTGTAACCACCTATTTTTTAGTTCAAATTTGTAATTATATTGGCAAAATTTCAAATGGATACAACTTCTTTATTATAAAGATCCCTGGAGCAAAAGGGATATTTTAAGACTAACCATTTCTTGGTTCAAAATTTAAATATTATTTATTTATTTATTTATTTATATGAATTACAATACAAAGTAAATTTATATTCTAATTTTAAGGTCCAGGGAAAGGCCGGGGTACAAAGACCATATGGCTGAATTTCGCATCGACAGACCAGAGCCTCTGGTGGGAATCGAACCCACGACCCCCAAACTCATAGGCGAGTACGCTACCAACTCGCCTACTGGGGCGCTCATTTGAGAATATATTTGACCAAAAACTATACGAATTAATGTAACTCCTTAACTAAGATCCCTAGAGCGAAAGGACGATATTTTGGGACCATACATTTTTTTGGCCAAAATTTTGAAGTTTCGTTGCATAACTTTAAATGGTCCTAATTACTTAAAAATTGAAAAGGAAGCTATTTTAGGATCACTCCTTCTCTGGGGCAAAAATCTGAAAACGCCAAATGAACACAACTTCTTAAAATATATCTGAAAATTTCAAATGACCAGAACTCCTTAAATGTAAGGCCAAATTTTTCAAATATGATTTGAATTTTCTTTGTCGAATTTCAAATGATCATAACTCCTTAAGTAAGAACCGCACAGCGAAGTGAATAACATCATGTGGTCAGAATTTTTTGTATTAACCGATGAATTTTATTTTAAAAAGTTTGAAAAATGTTGCTTGATTAAAAAAAATGATTTCGATCTTTTTTCCCAAATTTTACGGAATTTTAAATTTTTAAAATTTAAAAAAAAAAATTTTAACGAAATTTTTAATAACGATTTTGAAAAAAAATTAAGGGGGACAATTCATTTAAATATAAGTTTAAACAAAAACGGAAAAAAATTATAAATTAAAAAAAAAATCACAAAAAAATTTGCAAAAATCTTTTTGTAAATCCTCGAATATATGATTTGAATTTTCATTGCAAAACTTTAAATGGTCATAACTCCTTAAATAAGAGCAGAACAGGCGAAAAGAATGAAATATACCGTCAGAATTTTTAATATTGATGCATAAATTTTATTTTGCCTAAAAAGTTTATAAAAAGTTGTTAAATTGTAAAATACGACATCGACTATTGTTTTAAGTATTGAATTTTCTTTGTATTAGGATATTCTCCTGCATTTTTAATACTTTTTTTAAGAAATTGAAAACTTTTTTTTGGTTTTTAGAAAATTTTTTATTACTGGATTTTTTAAAAATTTATATATATTTTTTTATTTTAGTTTAAAAATATGTCTCCCCCTAGGATTCTCCCCCAGAATATGCACTAGATTCTTACAAATTCCAAACAGTAATTGGATTTTTGGGACTCAATATTTGTAAAAGTTATGGGCGACATAATTAGGCAGTCTGTCAATTTTTGACAGATTAACATATTTTGTGTAAATTTGAAAAAAATCGATGGGGTACAATTCTTTTAAATTTAAAAAAGTCCACAAAAAATGTTCGGTTATGTTCTATTTTAAACTACAAAAACTTTGCAAAAATAGGTTCACCCTTTCAAGAGCAATAAAAATTTCGTAAAAACAAAAATTCATTTTTTCAATTTTTTAAAATTGCAAATACCCATAAAATTCTGGATTTTATTTTTTTGAAAAATAAATAGCAGTAGTGTCTTTTTTTACCATTTATCAACTTTCTGTAAGTGTTTAGTCTTTAAGGATAATTATAAAAATCCTGACATAAGCAAAACACTCGTTGGATTTTTAGGGACTCAAAGGCAGGTCTGGCAATTTTTGACATTTTTCTTCTGGTGCATATTCTGTGTAAATTTTAAGGAAAAAATTGAGGTAAGCAGTTCTTTTAAATCTATGTTTAAAAAAACTGGAAAAAACTTATAAAGTAAAAAAATCCAGAAAAACTTTGTAAACATCGTTGCAGCTTTTCAAAGAGCAAACAAAAAATCTGTAAAATCTTAAATGCATGCCTCCTTAAATGAGAGCTCTAAATCGAAGATATGATTTAAATTTTCTTTGCAAAACTTTAAATGGTCATAACTCCTTAAATAAGAGCAGTACAGCGAAATGAATGACATTTGGGGTCAGAATTTTTAATATTAACTCATGAATTTTATTTTGCCTAAAAAGTTTATAAAAAGTTGCTAAATTGGAAAATACGACACCGACATATTTTTAAAAAAGAATTGTATTTTCTTTGTAATGGGATATTCTCCTGCCTTTAGACCATTCTTAATATTTTTATAAGAAGTTGATAAAAATATTTTTGGGTTTTACGAAATTTTTAATAACTGGCACTGGATTTTTTATAAAAATTAATTTTTTTTTAATTTTTAGTTTAAGAATATGTCTCCCCCTAGGATTCTCCCCACAGAACATGCACCAGATTCTCATAAATACAAAACAGTAATTGGATTTTTGGGCACAAAATATTTGTAAATGTTATGGGCGAAATACTTAAGCATGTCTGGAAATTTTTGACAGTGTACATATTTTGTGTAAATTTAAAAAAAATCTAAGAGGAACAATTCTTTTAAATCTAAATTAAAAAAAATCTATAAAAAAATGTCCGGGTATGTTCTCTTATAAATAACTCAAACATTGTAACAATCAGTTCAGCCTTTGAAGAGCAATTAAAAATTTCGTAAGAACAACAATGCATATTTTTTAAATTTCAAATACCAATAAAATTCTGGAATTTTTTTTTAAAAAACTTAATGTTAGTGGGATTTTTTTTTAAGGGGAAGAATTCTTTTAAATATAAATTCTAACAAAAACGGAAAAAAAATTATAAATTAAAAAAAATCCACAAAAACTTTGTAAAAATCGTTCCTTTTGGTAGCTTTTCGAAAAGTAACAAATTTTGTAAAACCTAAAATGCATTCCTCCTTAAATAAGAGCTCTAAAGCAAAGATATGATTTGAATTTTCTTTGCAAAACTTTAAATGGTACTAACTCCTTAAATAAAAGCAGTACTCGTACAGGGAAATGAATGACATTTGAGGTCAGAATTTTTAATATTAACAAGAACAAAAATTAACCCATGCATTTTATTTTGCCTAAAAAGTTTGTAAAAAGTACGAGTAGCTAAATTGTAAAATACGACATCGACATTTTTGTTTTTTTTTTTTAAAGTATTGTATTGTCGCCGTATTAAGATATTCTCCTGCCTTTAGACCATTTTTCATATTTTTATTAAAATTTGAAAACCTTTTTTTTTGTGTTTTACGAAATTTTTAATAATTAAACTATTTTTCAAATGCAGATATCTCCAAAGCTATAGCTTCATTGCAATCGGTTGACTCAGCTTTCGAAATTACCCCACTGTGCATCGCTTTTACCTGGTTTTTTCTTGCATAATATTAATAAAACAATGCAGCAAAATTTTTCTCGGAGAGCCGTGCATAACATTTTCTGGTGTAATATGGTAATATCCTAAACACGAAAAAAATGAAAAAAAATTTTTAAGGTAATTTTTTTTCCTATTTTCTTGGAGGGTGGTACCATTAGTATTTGGACCATATTTTTTTATATTGAAGTATATGCTCCAGAAAGCCGATATACACTTTAAATTAAAGGAAATTATGCATAATATTAATAAAACAATGCAGCAAAATTTTTCTCGAAGAGCCGTGCATAACATTTTCTGGTGTAATATGGTAATATCCTAAACACGAAAAAAATTAAAAAAAAATTTAAGGTAATTTTTTTCCTATTTTTTTCCCAAATGTTCATAATGACGCTTTCACGTGAAAACAGGAGTTTACTAACTGTCGTCACAGCTTTTAGAAAAAAATTATTTTTTTTTTTTTGGAAAAATTATAAAATTGTTCTAATTGTTTTAACGACAGTTACTAAACTTCCGTTTTTACGTGAAAGAGATATTTTCAGTATTTCTAGCCCATAATAATTTCTTTAATTTCAATGGTATGTCGGCTTTATCGAGCTTATACGAGTACATCCAAAAATATGGTCCATATACTAAGGAACATACTATTAAAATTTGAATTTTAGAAAAAAAATAAAAAAAAAATTTACCATAAAAAAAACTTTGTTTTGTTTCATAACATAGTATGCCTCAATCAAAAAAAAAAAACAGTTTTTAGGTCTCGGACATAAAAATATTTTTTTTGGTTGCATAGTTTAATTTATTGTTTCCCGAACTTTTGCAAAATTTTGAATATTTATTGAAAATAATTGCAGTCTCTCTTAGAATCCATATCTACGACAACAGACCAGCAAAATGTCTTATTACCAAATAACCTGACGAGTAAGCTAAATTCAAATGTAGGAAGGAATTCGCCTTTCTATTCCTCCGGTCTCTCTCTCTCTCTCTCTCTCTAATGAAGTTCTGAAATATTACTCAGATATTCAAAACAAAGATTTTAACATCTTTATTTTATATTTCGTTGCTCTTATTATAACATTCTATCTTTTATTTATCATTCCATTTCAAAAGATTCGCATAAATGTCTTTTGTTTTCCACGTTTTGCTAATATTGCTTGAAAATGCACATAATTGTACCGTCCAAAATAAATTCAGCATATTCAGCCGTCCGTTTATGTTTCGTTTTCGTTGGCTAATAGTTTACACTGATTTCCATGTCAGATTGAATCAGCTGATTCCTAAAGATACGAAGGCGTCACGGATACGTTTGTCTTTAAGTTGAACAACAACCTTTTACAAAGTAAACGTTTCGTTTGTGTGGATATTTATGATGTTACTGTACTCCTCCACCAGTGGTGAAATGTGTTGAGAGAGTAAATTACGAAGAGAGGCCACTGAATTCATGCTGATAAATCTTATTTTATTTAGTAGCTGATAGTAATGCTGGGGGTAATGACATGTCATTACTGCGTAATGCAAAGATTCTACTGCGAAGAGTCTTCTTGATTAAAATCAGCATATTTATACACTTTTGTCACCAAAGTTCAGCAACTGTTGTTGGTTTTTCTCTTTTTTCCCCACACAATCTTTCTTTGTTCTTTTTTTGTTTTCCATCTGATTGTCCTTGTCACATTATACTTGTTTTACACTCTGTTCTATTCTTGGCAGTTATTTTTTTTTGCAATTGCAATTGACGTTGTTGTTTTCCCTTTTTGTAAATGTCAATGTCATCTTAACATTCCAATAAACGATGTTGTTTCGATGCAATACCCTTTTTTTCTTCTCAAAAGTTATTGACACTCATAAACAGCCAGCACAGCAGTAGAAGCGACAATGACAAGAACAACAAAATAGCAATATTCCAGGGTTGGCAAAAAGTTCACAGACATGAAGACGTGGGAGATAAGTAAGCGAGTGAATAAGTGAGATGAGATGGGGAAAACTGTTGGCAGTTTAAAAGAAAAAACTTATCCTTGACTTTGATTGCTGCCAGGAAAGCTAAGGGTGTAACAGGGAACTGTTAAAGGGAAAATACTCGTAAGTGGTAGTTTCACCCCATTTTTGTGGATTTTGGCACAACGACATGGCAACAAGTGAAGTGCAAAATAATGTCATGAGATGTTTTCTTTGGCAACGCATACACACGATTGTTATTGACATTGACACTTTTAAGGTGTAGACAAAAGAGTAAAGGAGTTTTTCCGAAGGACATTTTGTAAGGAGAAATATGTATAATTTTGTATATAATTATAACTGTTTGAATAAAAAAAATTGTAATTAATTAATTCACGAAAATATGTACAGCGTGTTTCTGTAACTGGAAAATTTGCTATCGTTCGCCTGCCAGACGTCAAACAGCTGATTTGGATTTTACTAACTACCTTCAGAACGACAAGTCGCACGATAATGAACTCTTACGAAAACGTAGTAATTTTAGTATATATTTTGATTTCTCTATTTCACTTTGCTGTCATCTGGGCGAACAAAAATGTCAGATTGAGCCACTTTGTTTTATTTGTCGACTGTTATAACTGTTTAATGAAAAAAATTTTAAATTAATTAATTCACAAAAATACCGCGGGTTTCTGTAACTGGAAAATTTGCTTTCGTTCGCCTGCCAGACGACAAACAGATGATTTGGATTTTACTAACTACCTTCAGAACGACAAGTCGCACGATAATGAACTCGTACGAAAACGTAGTAATTTTAGTATATATTTTGATTTCTCTATTTCACTTTGCTGTCGTCTGGGCGATCAAAAATGTCAGATTGAGCCACTTTGTTTTGTTTGTCGACAATGACAAAAAAGCTTATTGAAAGCAAAATAAGTAGATATTAATATAATTATGGCAAAACAAATTAAATAATAATAAAATTATGTACACATATTTAAGCATTAATAAGTCAAAATTGACAGCTCGCTAAGATGGGAAAAAATCATCAGTGCATAATGAGAGAGACGTGAGAGAGAGAGAAAGAAATTAAAGTCTTGATTCAGCTCAACTGACCCTCACAGGGTTGATTTTTGGCCACCGATAGCTTATAGATTTCAGAGGTGTATTTCGAAAGTCGACCATACAAAAGGAGTACTTTTTTAAATCAGAAGTTGTGAAATTATTGATCTGGCAATTACATTATTTTCCATTTGGTAAATTGCTAACGTCTTTGACGTAAGGCGAACCTTAGAGAACCCAAATTCCTGACGAAGTGATTGACTGGTTTTTGTTCACAGAGACTTTGGTTAGATATACGGAAACAGGCCATAATTTTTTGTGGGACTACCATTAGGGCCAAGATTTTAAAACTATAAAAACCATAAAATTTTGAATCACAGAGCGAAATGGACGATACAATTTATTCTTTAAATAACTTATTTCTTAAAAATAATTATATAAAAATATCTATATAATCTATAAAAATAATTAATTATTTCGCTGCGATGCGGTATAAAGAATCATCCAATTCAAAATTGGTAGCATTCATTTTTTGACAAAAATAGTTATAAATGACCATAACCTTTCACATGAGATGCCTGGAGCGAAAATAAAAAAGTTTGGGACAAAAATTGTTTGAACAAAATATTAAAGTTAATGACAATACCTCCTTGAATAGGAGACCTGGATCCAAAGGGCCATATTCTGGGAGGCCAATTTTTTGGGATAACATTTGAAAACAATAAATAAACCCAATTTCTTAATAAACGAGCCGTCGAACGAAAAAAATATATTTTTATGACCGAAATTTCACAACTTTAAATTGCTATAACTTCTTAAATTTGAGCCATATAGCGATATGGACGATATTTTTTATTACTAACCATTTCTGGGCCAAAATAATCACAGATATGATATCTAGAGCGAAAAAAACGATATTTTTGATTCAGACATTTTTATCCCCTCATCTTACAGGGAGGAGGATATATATAATTTTCTACGGCCCAAAAGTGTAACACATCGAAGGAGTGACGTAAGACCCTAAGTATATTCGGAGAAAATTCGTTTTAGGACATTTTAAGTCATGTCCGCCTGGCTGAACGGCACGATAACTCTCGAAAGGAGTAATGGATTGACTTTAAATTTGGTATGTGTTAATATTTTTTCTAAATTCGAAGATGGGCCATAATGGTCCACTCCTTCTAATTCCTCCCTCAGAAAGGATTAAAATATAGTGAACTATTGATTCTCTAATAACTTCTATACTACCTGTGAGAATCCTCAGTAATTCCACACATAGTAATAGTTCTGTCTGTCGCTATCACTTTGAGAAAAATGGGAGAAGTGACCCCGTACCTTTTGGTACCTCCCAAACAAAGGGACCATTTTGTACAAAAAAGTTAACTGCATATAACTTTAATGCCAGTGCATATAAATATTTACATATACAGTGTAATGCTTTTATAGTACCTACAGACCGGTAAAAAGTGGACATTATTGCTGCGCCCCTTTTGGTACTTCCAATTTGACAGATTCATTCGAACACAACATTCCCGCAACTTCTTTGTGCAGCAATCATCTAAATGTTTTTATATTTTGTACCTATATTTTCAATGACTATGAACTGATCAAAATGTTTTCACTTTTCTGACCTCATCACAAGGTACCATATACCATATTACATTACTCACCAGGTGAGGGATTACCTTAGTCGGTTTACCCGACTAAAATTTTCTTATTATGGCCAACACTTGTAAACTTTAAATGGCTATAACTCTCTAAATAAGATCCCGGAAGCAATAATTGGTTGTTCTTTAATCTTAGAACTATGACCGACCAAAACTCCTTAAATAATACAAATAAAGACAAAAATAATGTATTTTGGGTCCACCCATTTTTTGGAACAAAATATGAAAACTTTAAATGACCATATCTCTTTAAAAAGAGCACTAGACAGAAAATTGTATGCGCGAAAATTTGAATATACATGTGACCTGCACGAGGGCAGTCCCAAAATTAGCCAATCTGACATATAGATGGCGGTAATAGTTTGAAAAAATACTTTCGTGAAAAATGGAAACCTTTCAACATTTATGTCTTAGTTGCAAGACGCCACGTTGACAACTTTAAATGACCATAACTGCTTAAAATAGAGCACTGGAAAGAAAATTGTATCAGCTGACGTTGAATATACATGTGACCTGTACGACCTTCTAACATTTATGTCTTAAGTTTCAAGGCGCCGAGTTGTTTAGTTTCACTTCAATATGCGATGTACAGCACTTTTTGAAATGCCTATGGCTTCAGCTATCTCACGAATCTTTAACCGACCGGTCATCCAATACAATTTGTTGGATTTTTTTACCATTTCTGGCGGGGACTTCTCAATTTGTCGCCACTATGGTGTTCGTCTGGGCAGCTCGAATGGCCTCGTTTAAACTCTTCCACACAATATTTTATAGTTGTAAATAAAGGAGCAGAATCCCCCAAAGTAGAATCTCGTTCGGTTGAAGGTTCGTGAGCTAGCTGAAGTCATAGGCAGTTCAAAAAGTTATATGCATAATGACGGAAAATTTGAGAAAGAGAAAGCTGTGCGCAAGATGGGTGCCGCGTTTGCTCACAATCAAGACAATGCCCCATTTCACACATACACTATTGCGATGGACGAAATCAATTAATTAATGTTCGAATTGCTTCAGGACGCACCTTATTCCCAAGATTTAGCCCCTTCAGATTATTTTTCGTTTCCAAACATTAAAAAATGGCTCTGCAGAAAAAGATTTGCCTGATTTCATAATAGGTGGAGGTTGTGATTGATGGCTATTATCAGGAGCTAGACAGTTCTTACTATAAACAGGGTATCGAAGCTATTGAAAATCGCTGGAAAAAGTGTATCGAGCTAACAAAAAGAGATTATGTTGAGAAAAAAGAGATTATATTGAAATAGAGATTACGTTGAGATATAAAGAAAAATGTTCCCTAATTTGTTGAGTTTTCGATGTTAGGTCGGCAAATTTTGGGACGGCCCTCGTATGAAGACTACGTTCTTTACAGTGAGCTCCGAAGCTTATCATCACGATTCGAACCATCCGTGTAGAAGTGGAAATGGTTTCTGTCTCAGGGTGAAAAGAATAATAATTTTGGAATCCCATTTTTAGCGGGTCTCAAGGTCTTTTCAAATTTGATTTTTTCCTATTATTCGCTATGAAAATTCTCCTAAAAATAAATTTTTTCGTTGGACTATATTTCATTGCCCCATCCGCGTTACTCTTTTAATAGAACGGTGCATATATGGGAGCTATAGCTAAATCTTAACCGATTTTCGTCAAATTCGGTAGTATTGGTTCATGGATCAAGAAGCTCTACCATTCTAAATTACAAAATGATTGGATGTAAAATATAGCTTCTACATGACTAAAGGGCCAAATCGGACGAAACATATATATGGGAGCTATAGCTAACTCTTAACCGATTTTCTTCAAATTCGGTAGTGTTGGTTCATGGATCAATTAACTCTACCGTTCTAAATTTCAAAACGATTGGATGTAAAATACAGCTTCTATAGAACTAAATGGCCTAATCGGACGAGACATATATATGGGAGCTATAGCTAAATCTTAACCGATTTTCTTCAAATTCGGCAATGTTGGTTCATGGATCAAGAAACTCTATCATTCTAAATTTCAAAACGATTGGAAGTAAAATACAGCTTTTATAGGACTAAATGGCCAAATCGGACGAAACATATATATGGGAGCTATAGCTAAATCTTAACCGATTTTCTTCAAATTCGGTAGTGTTGGTTCATGGATCAAGAAACTCTACCATTCTAAATTTCAAAATGATTGGATGTAAAATACAGCTTCTACAGGACTAAAGAGCAAAATCGGACGAAACATATATATGGGAGCTGTAGCTAAATCTTAACCGATTTTCTTCAAATTCGGCAATGTTGGTTCATGGATCAAGAAACTCTACCATTCTAAATTTCAAAACGATCGGATGTAAAATACAGCTTCTATAGGACTAAAGGGCCAAATCGGACGAAACATATATATGGGAGCTATAGCTAAATCTTAACCGATTTTCTTCAAATTCGGCAATGTTGGTTCATGGATAAAGAAACTCTACCATTCTAAATTTCAAAACGATCGGATGTAAAATACAGCTTCTATAGGACTAAAGGACCAAATCGGACGAAAGATATATATGGGAGCTATATCTAAATCTGAACCGATTTTCTTCAAATTCGGCAATGTTGGTTCATGGATCAAGAAAATCTACCATTCTAAATTTCAAAACGATCGGATGTAAAATACTGCTTCTATAGGACTGAAGGGCCAAATCGGACGAAACATATATATGGGAGCTATAGCTAAATCTTAACCGATTTTCTTCAAATTCGGCAATGTTGGTTCATGGATCAAGAAACTCTACCATTCTAAATTTCAAAACGATCGGATGTAAAATACAGCTTCTATAGGACTAAAGGGCCAAATCGGACGAAAGATATATATGGGAGCTATATCTAATTCTGAAGCGATTTCAACCAAATTCAATAGCGATCTTAACAGCCGCGTAATACTCTAAACTGCAAAATTTCAGAACGATCGGAGTGAAATTGCGACCTGTAGTCGACGAACAACTTTACATGGACGGACGGACGGACGGACGGACGGACGGACGGACGGACATCGTTAAATCGACTCAGCTAGTGATTCTGAGTCGATCGGTATACTTTAAGGTGGGTCTAGCTGTGTTATTTTCAGGTGTTACAAACATCTGCCGTGAAACAAACTTATAATACCCTGTACCACAGTGTGGTGTAGGGTATAATGAGATGTAGGTGGCGCCTAACTATGTGGTTTGGTGCCGCGACTTTGTTATAATTTGAGTATTTAATTTTTTTTTAATTTTTATTGTCAGAATTTTTTATATATCTAACAATTAATTTTTCCCAAAATTTTATTTTTTGGATAAAAATTTACAACTTAAAAATGCCATAACTTCTTAAATAAACCCTCTTAGTAAAATACTAGGGCAATATTTTACGAACACCGATTTTTTGGACATTTATTCACTTGATACGGTCTTAGATTTGTTGACCTATGTATTTTTCATATCTTTTTCTTGGCGAGTTTTCAGTATTAAAAATTCAACCAAAAATCATTGTAGACAAATGGCTTACAAAATGTTAAATTAATTTTTTGGATCATTTTACATATTTTTTCATTGGACTATTTTTATACCCTCACTTTAGTGTGACGAGGGTATATATCATTTGCTACGGAAAAAAGTGTAACACGTCGAAGGAGTGACCTAAGACCCCAAGTATGTTCGGAGGAAATCCGTTTTAGGTCATTTTAAGTCGAATGAGCAATGTCCGTCCGTCTGTCTGTCTGTCTGTCTGTCTGTCTGTCTGTCTGTCTGCCTGTCTGTCTGTCTGTCTGTGTGTCTGCTGGCTGGTGCGCACGATAACTCTCGAAAGGAGTAACCGATTGACCTCAAATTTGGTATGTGGTAATATTTTTTTCTATCTCCGGCTAAGTTCGAAGATGGGCCATATTGGTCCACTCCTTCTAGTACCTCCCCCACAAAGGGTTAAAATGTTGTGAAATATTGATTCTTTAATAACTGCTATACTACTTATTCGAATCTTTTGAAATTCCACACATAGTATTAGCTTATTAGTCGTTATCAACTCGAGAAAAATGGGCGAAGTCGCCACGTCCCCTTTGGTACCTCCCACACAAATGCACCATTTTGCACCAAAAGTTAACAGCTTATAACATTAATAACAGTGTATAAAAATACTTGAAATTTTGTACAGTATTATGCTTTTATATTGCCTACAGTCCAGGGAAAACTGGGTGTTGTTGTCACGCCCCTTTTGGTACCTCCCACACAAAGGTACCTTTTTGCTCCAAAAGTTAACAGCTTATAACATTAAAACCAGTGTATAAAAATACTTGAAATTTTGTACAGTGTAATGTTTTTATAGTGTCTATAGCCCTGTGAAAAATGGGCGTTATTGCCACGCCCCTCTTTGTACCTCCCACACAAAATGCCCAAATCATACCACAATTTAATGTCTCATAACGTTTATACCAGTGCACATAAATGCTTATAAGTCGGCACAGTGCAATGAATTTGAAGTATCTAATTTTCAGCAAAAAAAAGGTGTATTTGATAAACCCATTCTGGTACCTCCCACACAAATTGACAGAATAATTCGAGTAATATTCAATATTACATTACTCACAAAGTGAGGGTATACCTTAGTCGGTTTACCCGACTGAAACTTTCTTACTTGTTTATTAATCATTTATTCGAACAGCACATTTTCTTATGACATCTATATAACATGTAAAATTTGTAATTGGTGATTAAAGGCCGGGTTAGGCAAACGTAACGCCCCCGTAGCGTAACGGATCAGCTGATCCAATCTCACATATGGATATCGGTGTAAACGATTAGCCAACGTAACGGACGGATATTTGATTGGTACGGTACGTTTAAATGCATTTGCAAAAAAAAAATCAGCAAAATAACGAAAAATTAAGACACTTATGCGAAACTTTTAAAATTGAATGAAATATAAATGATAAAATGTAAAATGAAATTTTTGTTGTGAATGTCTGAGTCATATGACACGTTTTTCAGTTTTTAGGAAATTGCTCCAGCGGACAACGTTACGGCTGCTCTAAAGTTAAGTTGCGGTTGCCTAACCCAGCTTTGACACGTTTTTTACTAATCCATTTTCTAATAAGGGTATGCTTGGATCTTCATATAAGCGGCAAAAATCTTCTCTCTCAAATGTCATGGCGCTGCCATCACAATCGGTTTTTACTAAAAATGAAATGTAGATGGCGCTTTGCTTTATAATTACCTCTTGATGATTTAAGTTATACGATTTTGATTTAAATTATTTACTTTTGTCAAAAAATTAATTTTAAACAATATAAAATAAAGCATCTTATTACTTAGAAAAAGGAAAACTTTAGAAACTTTCACTCTTCATTCAAAACTCCAGGAATAATCAAAAATGTTCTCAAAAATTGTTTTTCAATTCTTGATGAGAGGCAAATACTGATAGATTATATTTTTATGTTAATTATTTTTAGTTATTGCGTTGCATTGCCTTATCGAGTTATGCAGATCCCCCAGCAAATATTTTTGCCAATAAAAAATTTGATACGAATATCGGTACCGGAAAAATACTCTTAT
Organism: Eudasyphora cyanicolor; assembly: GCA_963930755.1. Lineage (NCBI taxonomy): Eukaryota > Metazoa > Arthropoda > Insecta > Diptera > Muscidae > Eudasyphora > Eudasyphora cyanicolor. The sequence goes on along the minus strand of OZ005737.1, from coordinate 24,232,484 downwards.
CAATTTTTGTATGTTCTAAAAATAAGTATTTTTTTTGGGTCAAAATTGAAAACAACCATTTGCAGAACTCTTAATAAGTGGTAGTTATATTAACCCACAAAATGTGAGTTTAAAAAATGTTTGTGTTGTACCCAAATCTGATTTATTTTATCAAAATTGGCAACATTGTTGCTCAAAAAGTCCTGAAAAAATAATTGATCCAATTTAAATGCAAAATGTGTAGATAAAAGTGTTTTTTATTTTAAAAAATAACTTTTTGCCCATAAGAGTTTTTTCAAATCCGCCTTGATTACTTGATTTCTGCCGAGACTTTTTTCGCAAAAACCTGTCATAACACAAATGTTATAATTTCAAAACTATTTGATCTTTGACACCCTCTCGAGGGGTTTTGAGCAAACGCCGTCAAACAATGCCACCTCCGATAAACAATTGTAAAACAAGAGTTTTATTTATTAAACATTTTGGCGAATGACAAATGGTGTCTTGACATAACGATCGTGATTGGATTTTTAAATTGTTTTGCAATAAAGCGGAGAAAAAAAATGCGAGAAAATTTTATTGTGTCAATATGTAAATTATGCATTGAACTAGAGAGGAGGGGGGGGGGACCTCCACAACAGGAAATGTACGTTCGAGCGAACGATAGACGAACCGTAAGTCTCCCCCACAACTGGCCCCCGGACAAAGAAGTCAAGAACTGATTGTCATATTTCGCTGCAATCGCATTGTTCAATGACACATGCAGCAATGCATGGTTTTTGGAATGGCTCGGCCCTGCTTGGCCTGGCCCATGTAGTAGTAGAATTATGGCCAATCGAACTTAGACATTCGCATGAAGCAGAAGAAGAAGAAGGAAAAAACAACAATTATTATAAGCGGACACCAGTCAGAAGTACGAAATTCGCTGGCGTTTAATTGTAGTCAAGTAATGAAGTAAGGTGAGTTTAGAACAAGAATTTTACAATCATTCCAAATGCAGCGGCAAACAAGTCATGGAACATAACCGGGACACACCTTGTAAGCCAGCACCAGCACCTCCAACTCCAATAACAGCAGCAACACCAGCACCTCCACCAGCCAAGCCAACAAATCAAGAATTTACAATGTTTGAAGGGGTTTCTTTTGCCAATAGGTTGATAGACAGCTTGTAGATATACAGAGAGCAATTAAAAAAGGTACACACTTCTATAAGCTAAATGTAATCAATTAAATCAAATTATTATCAAATGTGAACAGATTTCCAACAATTTCAATGGGCTTTGTTTTTGAACCGATAAAAAGTTGGCTTGGAACATTTTGATATTATATTAGAAATTGCGACCTGCATCTACCGAACAAACTTTACATAGGCAAACGGACAGACATTGCTAAATATTTATTTACCGTAAGGTAAAACTAACTCCAGTATATGTAGGTGTCAGCCCAATATCAAAGTTGTATCCACAGGGCGACAGAACTTCTCAGCCGTTTTGGCTCTGCGGCTCCCCTGAAGCCCTTAAGTAAACAATGTCATATAGAAGTGTTATAAGTTTAATTACCATGCATTATAAAATATGGGATTTTAACTCAGCAGCTGCCATGGAATAGTAAAAAAGCTTCCTAGGAATCCGTGGTTCTCCACTGGTGAAGCCCTGTTATTCGAGTGTGTAACTTTTTTCTTTGCTCACTGTACTTAGAGTTTTTTAAATATAAAAGAAAGGAATGTTGGTTGCTGGTATTTCATTGCCTAAGAATTTAAAAATAACTGTGATGAAATAGGTATGTTGTCAGTCAGAGAGGAAACTTGGAATGTTTTGGACTTAGAACTTTCAGAAATTCAACATTTTATTTGATTAAGGATGTAAAACTGGATTAGGCATGCGTAAATGTATTTTAGGGTACAAAATCAGCTGATCAAACGGAATCGATACTTCTTCCTCATCTCCACATCTTCAGCAGAAGTCATTGGAGTCAGTAGCTGACCTAATAGCGTGTTCACCTCTCAGGCTGTGCCCCATCAGAACTGAGACTAACATAAACAGTTTTTTCCTCTCCAGTGCGAGGAGATATTTTGACCTTCATATATTGGCCAGATTTGACTAGCTACCCTACAGGTACCGAATTCTGTCCAACTTTCATTAGACTGTCTGATTGACTTTTGCCTTAGTCAAAGCTTGCATGTTGACAGTGGCGCTCCAATCTATGCAAATTCTTTACGAATTTGAATTGTCGTCCCTTTCCTAGAAAGTTCATCGGCTTTGCAGTTCCTCGGGATATCCCTATGTCCATGTACCCATATGAGATATAAGTTAAACGGCTCAGCCATCTCGTTAAGAGATCTGCGGCAGTAGAGGGCTGTTTATGAATTTAGGGATGTGGACTCCAGGGTATCTACGCAAATTCTTTGAGAATTAGAAATATCCCCCCTTTCTTAGCAAGTTCAACGGCTTTGCAGTTCCCCGGATATCCCTATGTTCAAGTACCCATTTAAGGTATAAGTTAAACGGCTAAGCTATCTCATTAAGAGATCTGCGGCAGTCGAGGGCTGTTTGTGAAATTAGGGATGTGGCCTAAAGAGAATTTATGGGTGCCTTGCTGTCCGTGTAAATGACAACGTCACTATGTTGCGATTTAGCCACGACTTCCCATATTGCCATTATTTTGGCTTGACATACACTTCAGGTATCTGTTAGTCTGTGAGCTATAGCAAGACTAAGTTATTTACAGTGAACCCCGTAGCCAACATTATCTACCAACTTCGAATCATCCGTATAGAAGTGGAGGTGGTTTCTATTACGTGGTATTCTGCCAACCCGTTTCTCTCTGACTGGTATCATAGTAGTGGAAGGTGTACACCGTTGGTTTATAATCCAGTCGGTCGGTTACCGTATCCTCATGTGGCCGTAGTTCTTGTGCCGCTCTGATTGTAACTTCTCTCGCCACAATATCAATCGCAGAAGATGGAATAGGACTTGGATGGTAATGGATCGTATATCAGTTGCCGTCCACCGCACCACGACGTACGACGGTATTGGGTGAAATATTGCTATATAAGTAAGTATATTCAATTGACGATATTAGGAGACGTTGGCCTTCCTTACATGTTCCAGTACATTAAGTCTGAATAACAGTTTCCTATCTAGAATTATTCCAGAAATTTTACACTTTCAGAAAAGGCTATTTCTGTTCCATTTATCAAAGAAGGGTCCACATGTGGGACCTTATTCTTCCTAGTAAAGAGATCCAATTCTGTATTGTTTGGGTTAACGCCCAAACCGCTTTTACTGGAGCACCTGTAGTATGTCTCTAAGCACACTGGGGAATTTACCAGTTACTGCGATTGTCACATCGTCCGCATATGCCATGACCTTGCAGACACAACGATCTAAGTTCTGATTCACACGAGGCAACTTTTTCCAAGCATGTTTCAAAGTTTGTAGGAGAGAGAGGCAGAGAGCTCTTTCCGCCTGCCACTATCTTCTACAAACTTGGCACCTGCTTGGAAAGAATTGCCTTGTGTGAATCAGGACAAACAAGATTCCATTAACGCTAGGTTTTAAATTAGTGGGTTCATTTAAATGCAAAATGTGGAGATCAATGTGTTTCTTTGTTTTAATATTTTTTTAATGATGAATTATTTAGATTGATTAGCGGTTACATCTGCATTGAATACATTATTTCTGCGGAGACTTTTTCAGGGATCTGTCACCGTCTTCATTTGTAAATGACAAACTAATCAGCTGAGTGTCAAAAAAAAAATGCTATATTAGAAAAATTATATAGAAAAATATATAAGAAAAATTGTAGTACTAATTAACATAGAACAAATTAACAAATGTTCCTTAACATAAAAATAAATTTACTGAACTAAATATTTTAGTTCATATTTTGGGCGTGTGGCTTAAATTATGTTCTTTTGTTTTCAAACCGGCAAATATTAATTTTGTGCCGAATTTCTAGTGCGTTTTATGTTATGCTTAACCAGTTTCTTATACAAACACCTCTATCATCAATAAGCCGCTGATGATCGCATGAAATCTGCAGATTAGTTCTTTATACATATATTTTTCATTGTTGTATATTTGAACTGCGTTGTTCTTATCATCTTTATTCCTGTAATTTACTGTTTCTCCCTCTCTTTTTCTCCTCTACACTCCTTTTTCAATGTTAACCTTTGCTGGCGGTTCAAAGCCGCTCATTTGGTGGTTTATCTCTGTATCTTTTTCTTCATTTTATTTGTTCCATTCTTCTATTACTTTTCAAACATCGTCACAGTAAAAGCCTCAAGGGATTTAAATTTGAAAAAATATATACAGCTTTACCTGCCTACCATCGTTTGTCCGCCAGTCTGTCAATTCTTGCCTGTTGTTGTTGCTCTGCCTCTATTCCCTCACTCCTCAACCTTTCTTTTCACCTTTATATTAGAGCAGCAACAACAGCTCTGCGACAGCAGCAAGCAAATCAGAATTGGAGAAAATCTCAAATGAAAGAAAAGATATTCTTAAACTAGTTTCACCACTTGTTTTTTCTGCTTTATACCTTTGCTTCTTTTCATTCGTCTACAAAGTCCAGAAAAACAACAATGACTACTATATTTTATGAACTACTCGACTACTGCGACCACTGCGACCGACCGACTATGTGTATTTCTTTCCTTTCTTATTGTTGCTGCTTATCTGCTTTGTTTTTCATGTTCGCAATTGACTTGTTTTAACACCTTTCCGTATGCTTCTTCTTTTTCTACACATTCTTGTTCTTGTTGGCAGGCCAGTGCACGAGAAAAGACCCCAACATGACGCATAACTGAATGGTTTGGGGAAAAGAGAGCGTGAGCCAGAGACAGTAGAGAGTGATGTGAGAATTATAGATAATCTATGTTGAGAAAAAAGTTGACAAATTGATTTTTAAGAGAGTAAAGGTAACAGTTCATTCAAGTGGGAATATAGTACTAAGAAAGGAGAATATATTGCTGCTAAATGTCAGAGACGGGATTAGTGTTACCGTTTTTTTTTTGCTCTAGAAAATTGGTAGAATTTTGTTCCTTTAGTAGGATGATAAAGTAAGGCATAAAAAAGCAAATTTATCATAATTATAAAAATTATAATTTTATAGAAACGTGAGCAGTTAGGAAGAGATTAGTTGTAGCACATTACGTGTTCTGGTATATGTTTATTATATTTTTCAAAAGCTTGAGTGGTAAATACAGGGTTGCCCATATTCGACGGACCCATGATTTTATAAAAAAAAATCAAAGAAAAAAATAAAAATTTGGCGGTTGGCAATCTTAATCATTTAATTTGTTCCAAGTAGATTTGTTTACATCAATTTTTGAATATGATATCTCTCAAATGGCCGCCTCTGGCGTTGATGGCGTATTGTGCCCTTTTTGCAGCATTTTCCATCGTTTTCGCCAACATTTCGGCCGGAATAGCGGCTATTTCTTCACGAATGTTGTCCTTGAGCTCTTCTACGGTCCTTGGCTTGTTAACGTAAACCTTTGACTTCAAATATCCCCACAAGAAGAAGTCAGGCGGCGTTAAATCGGGCGAACGCGGTGGCCAGTCCAAATCACCACTTTTCGACATCAAACGGCCCGGAAACAAATTCTTCAGAAAATCGATTGTTATGCGACTTGTGTGCGGTGGAGCGCCGTCTTGTTGAAACCAGAACTGCCTCATACGCTTTCGACGAATAATTGGCATCACAAAATTGGTCATCATGTCGCGATAACGCTCCTGGTTGATGGTAACAGCATGGCCATTTTCGTTTTGGAAGAAAAACGGCCAAATGACCGTTTTCGCACTAACGCCGCACCAAACTGTGACTTTTTCGTCATGAAGAGGCAATTCTTGAATCTCCTGAGGATTTTCAGTGGCGTAAATACGGCAATTTTGCTTATTTACGGTCCCATTCAATGTGAAATGGGCTTCATATTCAATATTTTAAAAGCACGTTGAGTTTTCACAATTGACTTCTTCTGTTGAATGTAAATTTCAACTATTTCAGAGCGCTCGCGTGGCGTGTATTGTTCCATGGTAAAAATCTGCTTGGACTGACGCTTCAAACGCGGTATGTCATTAAGCGATCTGACATCTCTGTCAAAAGTTATGGCGTTGCCAGATGGGTCCGTCGAATATGGGCAACCCTGTAGTGCCGAACATTATTGTTAGAATCAAGACTGTGGGTAATTTTATTAAATATATTTATATCTCCATTTTAAAACAAGCTAAGTCTAAACATATAGTTTTTCAGGAGAGGTTATCAAAGTTGTATAAATTAAATTTGTGTAAAATTCCGTAATAATCGTATGACCTGTCCAGTTTTGTGAATAACTTTTAATTTGGTTACGGATAAATATCACATTTTGTCTGAATATAATAATACAGAAAAACTGCAAAAACATACTAAGTCGAGCGTAGCTTGGAATGAATCATTATTTCTTAAAATATGTATTTTTTATTTTTTATAAAAATAGATTTCCTTTCGGTTATATACTGAACTTTAAAATAGTTAATTTTTTTTATGTTTTATAACAAAAAATTTTAAAAATCAAGTGAAACGGATTTGAATTTTCATATCTAAGGAAAATATTTTATTTAAAATAATGTTTGGGCAGATTTAAATTTATGTTTTATGCAATTACACACTTTCTTAAATAATCAGAATTATATTCAACACTGACGACTAGATATTGTGGTTCGAAATATAATGTGAATCCAGCAAAATCGTCAAGCCTGAAAAATTTTCCTTAATGAAATATGTTGTCTTTATATATTTCGAGCGTTTTTATTGCTAATAATTTAACTGATTGTATATTCTTGAATTCAATACATCCTTATTCAATCTAATTTTAACAAAACAAAATTTTTTCTTTATTTTCAGGTAAGTGTGTATAAAAAATATGTTGCTGTTATCCTAGATTTTGAGCAATATTCAAGGTAACTGATTAAAACCCGTTTTTAAACCTAAAGATTTTTTTCCCAGCAGATTCATAATCACACAAAATGTATACATTTAGGAGTTTAGGCATATTGCTTTAAAAAAATATGCAGTTAGGAAATAACATTAAAAACCGCCATATGACGAACAATTAAATGTAATTAATGCCATATTGTAGACCAGACTTCAACCTTTCTTTTAGGTAATAGAAATTGCGTTTATGATGTCGAGATTGACATATATTTTTTAGTTGATGATTTTATCGATGATGAGTAGATATCGAATTGCATGAATATGTCCTTTCTTAAAATATTTTTTATTTTTTCAGAAATAAAAATAGATTTCCTTTCGATTAATATATAGGAATTTTTGGCTATAAAACAGTTCATTTGTAGGGATTCTCATTTCTTAAATTCAATCCGTGTTTTATAACAAAAAATTTTCAAAATCAAGTAAAACTGATTTTATTTTTCAAATCTGAGGAAAATATTTTATTTAAAATAATCAGAATTTTATTCAACACTGACGACTTGATTTCGTGGCTCGAAAAATAATGTGAATCAAGCGAAATCGTCAGATTTCGAACTCACAGGACGTGGTATAGAGCTTCCTGAAAATAGCGCGTCAAGAAGACGAGTTTTTTGTACTTTAATGTAAACATATTTTTAAACCGTTTTACAAATGGAGTAAAAGGTTTTGTGTAAAAAATTATGCTGAGATGTTTTTTTTTGAAAATGTAAGGATGTTGAATATTTTATGTCCATCCTTAGGACCAACGTCGATTTTAGACGATTAAGACTGCCACCAAATATATTATAGTTGACAATATTTCTTCTTATTCGGTTCTAATATGGTGGTGTAGTAATACCCTACACCACCATATTAGAACCGTCGTTCTAATATGGTGGTGTCGTCTCCGCCCGACTTTTGCAATTCCTTGGTTTAGTTCTCAAAATAAAACCTTTCATTCAATTTTTAACAATTTGTTTAGCAATCATTTCTACTGATTTCAATGCAACAGATTGGACTAGCTGACTTTGTATGCTACGGCGAAATTCCATATACGTTAACCTAACCCAATTAGCTTCTCCCAACTTTATTCTTTCATTGCATTAAAAAAGTTTCGCACAAATTTCTTTTATTTTCATTTTTGTACTGGTTTCATTAGCATTAACATCAGCTGATTTGTTGGCAATGTCACGTTTACGTTTGTCTAATTCAATCTAAAGCAAAGTCTATAAATTACGTTTTTCAAGAGTTACAAACGGAGAAATGTGATTTCATCAAATGCTAATATTTCTTGTTATTTTACGACATTCTAATTGTGAAATTAAAAAAAATCTATTGAAAATCGGTTGGACAGTACATATGTGAAAAACTGCAGTCGTTGAATAAAAAATATGTATGTATATTCATTCGGAACTGACAGAATCACTCGATCATATTTTTAATCTATTATTTTTATTATAATGATTTTTTTAGTTCTCCAAATAAAACCCGGCATTCCATCGCGTTAAACTATGCTACGGCGACGTTACGTTTACGTTTACCTAGCCCAGTCAGCTCCGCCCGGCTTTATCCTTTCTTTGCCTCAAAAAAGTTATGCACAAATTTCTTATTTTTTCATTGTTTTACTGTTTTCATCAGCTGATTTGTTGGCGATGTTATGTTTACGTTGGACTAATTCAAGCTAAAGCAAAGTTTATAAATTACGTTTTTCTAAAGTTGCAAGCGAAGAAATGTAATTCCTTCAAAGGCAAATATTTCTTGTATTTTATGACATTCTAATTGTGAAATTAACAAAAATGTATTGAAAATTGGTTGGATTTAAAAATCTATTAATTCGTCACACAAAGAATCACTCGATCATATTTCTAAATCTATTATTTTTGGACTATGCAATTACCATATTGATTTTTTTAGTTCTTCAAATAAAACCATTATGAACTCCCAACCCTGTTGATTTTGTGTGAGAACTACTCTTAGCATTTATTTGCATAACTCTACATTGCATTAGCTGCGCATTTCATAAACACTCAAAGTACTACTGCTTCTTTAAAAAGTGACAGTTACGAACGATTAAATTTTTGACATTTGTTTTGCTCTCTTCGAGTTATTTTGGCATTCTCTTGTTAACTCTCGAGATTTAATTTGCTGATTTAAAGATGTGTTTTTTGCAATTTTATTTTAGAAATCAATTGTGTTTGCTCCAATTGTGATTGCAAAGTGAAATGTTTGAGGAAAAATGCCAAAAATATGAATTAAAAATAAAAACAAATTTGTGCTCTTTCTTCTCTTAACTACTAATGTCAAAAATTTAATCGTTCGTAACTCGAGAAATTTGCTTAAGGGAGCGACGGACCATCTAGTACTTTGAGTGTTTATGGCGCATTTGGCGCGACAGTTCTCTTTCTGTTTTACACACTATTTTGATATTATTCTCTTTAATTTCTTATTCGATTTAAAAAAAGTATCTCCTCTTTCATTTAGCCCCGCCATACATTTCTTTATCTTGTAATCAGAGATAATTTCATGACACTACAACTTCCCTTAGAATTATCTATCTCTCTCTGTCTGTCTGACTCTTTTCCGTTCTACTTCTTATTCACCTTTGGTAGGTTTCTTATTGTACACTCGCTCGTTCCCGGTTGTGTAGTAGAAAAGGTTGTTGTATTCATTGAAGTACTTGATTACAATTTAGGTAAGCATATGGATGAGTGTGTGTTTGTGCGCGCCTTGTATCTGTGAGTTCTGAGAGTGTTTTTTCTCAGGATTGAATGACAGAGTGTGCGAGTACATGTGGATTTATTCATTCGTTGGGTTGATTGTTTGCTTTCCGTGCTGCTGTGAGTATGAGTTGTGTTGTGGTGGCGTTCGTAGTGCTCATCCGCCAACAACAACGTTGATGTTTTGTACTGCTGCTTCTTGCTGGATTGTTGTTGTTTTCGTTGTTGTTGCTGTGTTTCCTTAGCAAGGTCGTTTGCGTACACAAATTCAGCATTACTTGAAGGTCGTCCTTTTTTGTGGTGTCTGCTGCTGCTGCAGCGGTTGTTTAGCTCGCGACAGCGACATTGGGCTGTCTGCCTGCTTGCCTGCACATTCAACCATATAACACTCTGATGACTGACGATGATGTTTTCGTTGGTGGTGTTATATTTTTGTTGCTGTTGTTGTTCTCGATGGTGGCGGTGGTGGTGGCGAGTTTTGTGTATGGGGGATGACGACTTTGGTTTTGTTTGTTTGATGATGCATTTGATAATGATGAGATACACACCAAATGAAATGATGACGATGTCGCGGTGACGTTGGCAGAAGTGTTGGCGTCGTCGGCGGTGTTGTGGTGATGATGTCGTCGTCGTCGTCGTCATCATCATCGTTGTTGTTGCTGTTGATTCATTTTATTGTATTCATAAGTGTTCTTCTCGTAGTGTACGAGTGTAGTTGTTGTTTGTCCCCTCTTTTGTTTTTGTTGTTCTTGTTGTTGTTGTTTTCCATCTGTTTTTTGTTTGTTTTGTTTTATTATTTCTTTCCTTTAATATCAAAGTTCAATTGCTTGCTTTTGCTTGTTGTTTTGGTGCTATTTTTATTTTTAAACATTTCTCGTTTCGGGTGCACGTGAAATTTTGCTGCTTTTGTTTTAGGTCGTCGACGTCTTTATGGTCTTTGTCGTCATTGTTTTTGTTGGTATATGTATGTTTGTGCATTCATATTAATCATTTCATTTTCATTGAAACCCCTCTTCCTATCTGAGACTTATGAATTTAAATTCTCCCTCGCTCGCTATTCACTCGCTCTCCACTCTCCCTTGTCAATATAGAATAAAACAAAGCCCAGCTGTTTTACGTTTCTTTTGTGTGTGTGGGTTTTTTGTTTTGCCTTTCGGGGAAGGGTTTCGTTTTCAGTCTTTGTATCTTTCTCTGTTGTCATTGTCGTTGCCCCCTTTTCGGCGGCGGACTGAGTTTCAAGTGTCATATGGTTTACCATTTATTTGTCCCACCATCATAGCAGTGCGGTGTAGTGCGAGAGTGTTTTTTTTTCTTAAAGAGAGTGAGTATCCCCAAAATTGTGTTGTGATGTTGTCGCTCTTCCCATCTATTGGGTCTTATCATTTTATATTGATAGAATTTTGGATAGAAAAATTGCTTGTGTGTGATATATTTTTTTGTGGATGGACACAATTTGAATTTAATAAGAATTTGTCAGAGTGAATATAGTATTTTATCAGAGGGCTTATGACTTCTGGGCTAGAAGGAACTGACTATAGTCAAGTGGCCAGCCTCCTTAATCGCTTTAATATTTATACATATAATTTATATTATAATTTCTTTAATCTAATCTTCATTGTTTTTCGTGTCAACAAATCTACATAAATGTTGGAAGAAAACATTTTAATCAACATAACTAAGAACGGTAGTAAGTTCGGCAGGGCCGAATCTTATATACCCTCAAGTGGCCAAGCCTCCTTAATCGCTTCTAAGCTTATAAATATATTATAATTTCTTTAATCTAATCTTCATTGTTTTTCGTGTCCCCAAATTGTATCTACATAATCGAAGAAAACAATTTTAATCAATATAACCAAGAGCGGTAGTGAATTCGGCAGGGCCAAACCACAGATCTTTAATTATACAGATGTTCCGTCCGCCCGAAATGTCAAAATCTATCAGTTACCAACGAATAGGAATGAACTGTCACACGCGAAAAAAAAAGTTTTCCGCGAACATTGTTTGAACTTTTTTTTTGCACTAATCGATTAATATTAATTTTTAATTGTGACAGTTACAAAAAATTCGGTAAAATCAGTCCGAAATCCGCGGAAAACCTCACTTTTTTTAAAATCCGACTCGTTGTAATTTCTATTCGTTCGTATCTAACAACTTACTGGCTCGGGGATGACTTATTTTATTATTTATTATTTTTGGGCCCAACCTTATATACACATGGATCGCATGTGAATGTTTTCGGGTACAGATAAACTCATATTACCTAATTTCAGTCCGACTCGTTGAAATTTGTGGTTTTTGCTGCGTTAAAAAGTCAAATCTAGAGGGAAATTTGCATGGAAGCTACATACTCGTATGTATATCAAAACATGGACCTATGACGACCGTTGCCCTTGTGAAGGGTTCTGGGTATAAATATAGCGTGATCCACTTCGAGGTCCCCTCCTTTTTTAAAGAAAAAAACAGAAAATTCAAATTGAATGGGGAATGTTTATTATCATTTGAAAGAACATTCTTTGTGCATTTATTTTTTGAAGATTATGTCTATCAAATGTTTGCCGCGGCTACGTCTCAGATGGTCCATCCGTTGAGTCCAATTTTCGATGACTCGTTTGAGCATTTCGTCTGGTAACTGGCGAATGACACGCGTGATGTTTTGCTTCAAGGCCTGAATCGAATCGCGATATCACACGATCTTCGTGGCCAATCGACCGGCCCAAAACGTGAAATTATCTGCTCACCGAAGTGTTCTCTCAATAAATCCATTGATTGATGCGATGTGTGGGAAGTGGCGCCGTATTGTTGAAACCAAATGTCGCCGAGATCACGAGTTTCAATTTCAGGCATCAAATAGTTGGTTATCATGGCACGATAACGGTCGTCATTGACGGTTACGTTCTCACCGGCATCATTTTTGAAGAAATATGGACCGATGATTCCACCGGCCCACAAACCACACCAACACGTTGTTTTTTCTGGATGAAGTGGCGGCTCTTGAATCTCTTCAGGTTGCTCTTCGTCCCAAATGCGTCAATTTTGCTTGTTTACATACCCATTGAGTCAGAAATGGGCCTCATCGCTGAACAAAATTTGGCTCGAAAACGTCGGATCTTCTTGGAACTTTTCAAGAGCCTTCAGGCTTCAGTTCTTGCACAAGCTGTATTTTGTATGCTTTTAATTTAAGATCTCGACGTAAAATGCGCCAAGTCGTTCCATACGTCAGTCCGAGTTGCTGCGAACGGCACCGAATCGACTCTCCACGGTATTCGTGTACACTCTCAGCTACGGCCGTTACATTTTCTTCACTGCGTGCTCGACGTGGACTATTCGGTCGAATATTAACCAATAATGAATGCCGGGCCTCAAGATGGGTGATGGTGTTGCGAATAGTACGCTCAGTAGGCCGATTTTGTTGACCATAAGTTGAGCGAAGTGCACGAAACACATTCCTCACAGAACGTGAATTTTCGTAATAAAGTTGAACGATTTGTAAACGTTATTCAGGCGTAAGTCTTTCCATGATGAAATGCCAAACAATACCTAATAAAAACAAGTAAGAAAGTTCAGTCGGGTAAACCGACTTATGAATCCCCTCATCTTGAGTCCCCAATATAAAATATATAAAATATAAGTAAATTTTTTTTTGTTTTAATTAAATTATTGTCAATTTAAATTGAATTTAATAACTTTAAAGTATGTACTGGTATTAAAGTTAAAATCTGTTTACTTTTTGTACAAATTGGTCCATTTGTGTGGGAGGTACCAAAAGGGGCGTGTCAATAACGCCCACTTTTCTCTGGAATCTGGTTACTATAAAAGCATAGCACTGTACGAAATTTCAAGTATTTATATGCACTGGTATTAATGTTATAAGCTGGTAACTTTTGGTATAAAATGGTCCATTTGTGTGGGAGGTACCAAAAGGAGCGTGGCAATAATGTCCATTTTTCACTGTATTGTAGGTACTATTAAACCATTACACTGTACAAAATTTGAAGTCATTGTATGCACTGGTAATTAAGTTATAAGCTGTGACTAATAAACTAATACTATGTGTAGAATTTCAGAGGATTCAAATAAGTAGTATAGAAGTTATTAAATAATCAATATTTCACTAAATATTAACCCTTTGTGGGGGAGGTACTAGAAGGAGTGGACCAATATGGCCCATCTTCGGACTTAGCCGGAGATAGAAGAAAATATTACCACATACCAAATTTGAAGTCAATCGGTTACTCGTTTCGAGAGTTATCGTGCGCACCAGCCCGCAGACAAACGGACGGACATTTCTCATTTGACTTAAAATGACCCAAAACGGATATCCGCCGAACATACTTAGGGTCTTATGTCACTCCTTCGATGTGTTACACTTTTGGCTCGTAGCCAATGATATATACCCTCCTCTCTAAGGTGAGGGGATAATAACATGAAACGTTATCTGTCAAAAAAAGGTTTTTGAAAAAGGCATCTCTACTTGGATCACCCGTTATAAGTTTCGTCCGATTTGGCCTTTTAGCCCTACAGAAGCTATAGTTTACATCCAATCGTTTTGATATTCAGCATGGTAGAGTTTCATGCTACTCATGAATTTAGTCAAACGGATTTATTAATTCATTTCATTCATTTAAATTCCCATCCATTCCAAAATTGACATATGTTAGGCATATTTGACGCGTTGCTCTTTCCTTCACTATTTCTTGTGACATTTCCTCATTTTCTGTTGTTTTTTTAAAAGTAAATCCAATCAGTTGTCTGTTTCTCCCCATGGACTGATGACAATTGATGACTTCAAAAGCTAAATCCAAAACTAAAAATGAAATTCCATTAGCCTGTCATTATTCATGTCAAAGTGACAGATTTTTTTTTGGGTACAATGGCATTTCTTTTTTATTTTTCATTTTTTTTGGTACTAAATACAAAGGCACCAAATTTTACACGCATGTTCGTAAACATTAGGGTGTATTGAAAGATAATTGTTTTCGCCACCGGTGCTTAATATTCGATATTGATCTTTTTCAATTCTCACTTTTTAAAATATCTCAAATATTTTTTTATTCTCTCGGCTTAATATCAGTTTGTTTCTAAAATGCTATAGAAGGTAAAGTTCTTCTAAAACTGTATTCTAAAATAAAATTACTTGACAGCAGAGCGTCTTCTATCTCGATTTCATGAATCCTACATCAATCTTAGGGATACTTTATCTTAACTATAATTTTACAAAAATTATCAACCTTTACAAAAATATTTCAGTACACCCTAATTTACATGTATGAGTATTTGGTTATAGATTAATATGTTTTACTACAGCTCGTACATCATCTTTCTCGCATCGTTTTTTTTTTGACAAATGACAGTTCTTCAATTTGCATAGCGTATAGGTTTTTTTTTAATTTTTAGCACCGCTTATAAAAAGTGTGAGATATACATACCTATGTATATGGAAGTTCCAATGTGATTTCCATATACAGACTCAAACACGTGATATTTAGCATGAGCAATCACGGATTTTGTTAAGACTGGATTTTTAAATGTGATCCTAAACGTTAATAATAGTAGTCGTTAAATTTAAAATCCCATAAATCGGTGTAGAGAGTTTTAGGTGATTTGTGAACATTTATTTCTCTTCTATCAAAACTGTTCTCCCCAATTTCCAATCTCGTTCAAATTTTTGAGACGAGTTTCAAAAAATTTATAAATGAAATTATAAATTAAAATCGTTCGTAAAGAGTACCACGTTACTTCTTTCTGGCACCACCTTAGACAATGACCTTTAAAGAAGTGCTAATTATAGAAATAATAGAAATTCGTCAGAAAACCAATAGTAGAAGCAGACGAAAAAAAATGTTAAAACAAAATTTGCCGAAAAAATTAGCATAAATTTCCATGAAAACAAAACGTTGTTTGAACGCGTCACATACACGTGCGAGTTTGGCTTATTCGTTTTACTGCTGTGGGACCCTACCCAAGTCGGTGGTGAAATTATTACGCTGAAAGTGTAAGCAGCAGAAGAGTGATAAGAATAGTAAAAGAATAACAATGACATTTACAAAATACATAAGTGCAAATAACTTGCAGGAACTCAAATATTTCTGAAATGCAACGAAAATCGCTTAAAGAACTTCGCGATTCTATGAATGAACCTAACGCTCACGATTTCCTTGATAAAATCTAAGAACTCCCCGATTTCCTAAAGTAACTCACCTATATACTTATTGATCTTTCCGATTGATCGAAGGAATTCTTAATTCATTTAAGGAACTCCAAGATTTCCTTCTGGATCTGCAAGATTTGCTTATGGAACTCCCCGATTGCCACAGGGAAATCCGTGAAGAAACTCCAAGAGCTTCATGAATCTCTTAGGAAACTTTATAATATTCGTAAGAAAATCACTGATTTGCTTAAGAAACTCCCTGATTTCATTAAGGATATCCACAAATCCCTTAAGAAAAACAGTGATTACTTTAAGTAACATAGCGACTCCCAAGGATTTCCTTAACATTTTCAATGATTCCACTTATTCTTATTAAACGCAATTATACACTTCAGCAACTCGACGACTCCTTTTAGGAACTCGTCGATTTCTTTAATTAACTCTCTGGTACGAAATATTTCCCTCAGGAACTCAGTGATTCAATTAATGATACCTTTGAGTCCTTAATATAATGTTTAAGTTCCTCGAGGGAATAGTGGTGGTCCGAATCGGATTAGTGTAGCTACTTGAGGGAAAGGTAGGATTCGTTGAAGTAGTCGTGGAGCTTCTGGAGGGAATTTTGGGATTTGTTGAAGAAGTTGTGGAGTTCCTTGAGGGAATCGTGAGATTCCTCGAAAAAGTCGTTTTTCTTATTCCTTGGGTGAATCGTGAAGTTCTTTAAAGAAATCGTTGAGTTTTCGTTAAGTTCTTTATGATTCCTTCAAGGAAGGAAATCCTGGAGCTCCTGTAGGCAATCACGGGATTCGTTGAAAAAGTTGTGAATTTGCTTGGGGGAATCGTGGCATTCATTGAAGAATTCACTTTTCTTATTCCTTGACGGAATTGTGAAGTACCGTGAGGGAATCGTAACGTTATCGTGAAGTTCTTAACGATTCATTCAAGGAACTCAACGATTCCTCTAAAATACTTCACGATTCCCTCAAGAAACACCACGTCTTCTTCAAATAATCCTACGATTCCCTCAATCCGTTTCCGAACTTCAGAATTCCCTTATGAAACTCTAAATAATATTGAGGAAATCGAGGATTTTCTAAAGGGACTAAAATATTACTTATGGAGTTTAGTTATTCTCTTAAGTATATCAGAGATTCCCTTAAGGATTTAAACGAGTGCTATAATGAACACAGGGATTGCCTTAACGAACTAAATTATTGCCATAAGAATCTCATCGATTTTCTTACGAAATTTATCGATTTCCTTAAGAAACTCAATGATTTCCTTATAAAATTTAATAATATCCTTATAAAACTCAACGATTTACTTATAAAGCTCAAAGAAATCGATAAGAAAATCAATGATTTCCTTAAGAATCTCAAGGAACTCCTCAATTGCTTAAAAAATTGTCCACGTTTTCTTAAAGCCTTTTTAGGATCTCAATGAACTCCATATTACCATAAGATATTTCTTAAGGAGCCCCACGATTTCATCCAGGAATTCCATGATCTCCTTAAGGTACTCTACGAATTCCTAAACGAACTCTACAAATGCCTAAAGGAACTAAAGTATTTCTTTAAGAAAATCCGCAATGTCCAATTGGAATTCAATGGTTGCATTAAGGAACTCAAAGATTTCATTAAGGAGCGATTTCTCTATGGATCTCCAAGAATTCAATATTTCTCTTAAGAATCTCTACCATTTCTTTAAGGAACTCAACGATCTCATACAGAAATTCGAACTGAAAATTTTCATTAGAAAAATCCGCGATTTCCTACAGGAACTCAACGATTCCCTTAAGAATATCACCGATTTTCTTATGGAACGATTTCTTATGAACGGTTTCCTTAAGAAAATCTACTATTTCTTTAGGAAACTCTACGATTTCCTTAGGAAACTAATGAATTTCCTCAGGAAACCAATGAATTTGCTCAGGAAACCAATGAATTTCCTTTGGAACCTCTATGATTTCTTTATGATGCCTTATGATTTTCTTAAAAAATTTTGATTTCGCTATGAAACTGTACGATCTCCTTAACGATTCCCTTAGGAAAATCTGCTAACCCCTTAGAAAATTCTGCGGTTTTCATAGAAAACTCTGTGATTTCGGAGGAAACTTTACGTTCGCCTTACGAAAATCTACGACTTCAGATGGAAACGCTACGATTTCTGTTGGAAACTCTACGATCTCTGTTGAAAACTCTACGATTTCCTTAGGAAACACCACTATTTCCTCTAGTTCCTTAGGAAGCCCTACAATGTCTTAAGAGAATCTTCGATTTATTTAGGAAGTACCAAAATGTCTTAATGAAACTCTACGAGTTCCCTACGATATCTTAGGAAACTCCACGATTTCCTTAGAAAACTCCACGATTTCCTTAGGAAACTCTACGATTGCCTTAGGAAACTCTACAAAACTCTTAACAAATTCAACGGTTTTTTTTATAAAATTCTACAATTTCCTTAAGAAACTCTACAGCTAGGAAACTTACAAGGAAAATCTTTGATTTCCTTAGGAAACCGCGGGATTTCCTTAAGAAACTCTGCGATCTCCTTATGAAACTCTGCTATTACCTAAGGAAGACTCTACGAGTTCATAGCAAACTCTATGGTTTCCATATAAAACTCTGCGATTTGGTAAAAAACTCTACGTTTTCCTTATGAAAATTTACGATTTCAGATGGAAACTCTACGATTCCCTTAGGAAACTGTACTATTTTTACATGAAACCCTGTCATTTTCTTCTGAAACTCTGTGATTTTCTTAGGAAACTCTACGATTCCCTTAGGAAACTCTACGAGTTCATAGCAAACTCTACGGTTTCCATAAAAAACTTCGCGATTTCGGGTGAAACTCTACGTTTCCCTTACGGAAATTTACAATTTCAGATGGATACTTTACGGTTTCTGCTGGGAACTCTATGATCACCATAGGAAACTCTACGATTTCCTAAGCAAACTCCACGATTTCCTTATGAAACTCTACCTTAGGAAATTCTGTAATTTCCTCGGGAACTTCTTCGGTTTCGTTAAGGTACTCTGAGATTTCCGTAGGAATCTCCACGATTTTCTCAAGCAACTCTTAAGATTTTCATTGGAAAACTGTACCATTTATTTAGGAAGCATAAACATTTCATTAGTAGCATGACATTTCTTTAAACACATCGATTTCCTTAGGAAACTCTTCGATTTCCTTAAGAAACTGCACATTTTTTTAAGAAACTCTACGATTTTCTTAAGAATGTCCACGAATTGCATAAGAAACTCTACGATTTCCTTTGGAAACTCCATAATTTCCTTAGGAAATTCCACGATTGCCTTAGAAAACTCTTCAATTTTTTTCGTAGACTCCAATGTTTACTTAGGAACTCTTCGGATTTGTAGGAAACTTTACGAAATTGTCATTTACAAATTATAATAGCATTCCCCAACTATCATCACGCTTGCGTAGCAACCGCCTTTTTCGAAATACTTTCATCATGCGACTCGATGTGATTCTTTTTAGCACCTTCTCTCCAACGACCACAACCCCCATACGAGTACATTTCACATTTCATAGAGCTGACGTTTATTTTTTCTGTCATTATGCTTATATACTCGTATAGTTTTGTTATTGTTGTTGTTGTTTGGGTTGATTCGGCATCTTCCCGCGGCTTTGGCCGACAAACAGTAAATTCGGTTAAGGTTAATGTACCTTTAATTTTAATTGTTTGTATTTGTTGCTGCTGGTAGGTTCCTGGTGTTGTAGTTGCTGTGGTGGTGTTGTGTTCATTATTATGCTATTTTCTCTTTCCACACTATCATCAGGCAAGGTTCTTTTCTTTGTCGCCCTCGTCGTTGTCGTCGCCGTAGTCGTCAACATTGTTGATGTTTTTGTATTTCCTAGGGTCGTTGACACCTTATTTAATTCTGACTTATTCGTTGGTTTTCTGTTCTTTTTTTGGAAATGTTTGGTTTGAAGAGCACTCGAGTCATTGCCTGACAACGGAAACATGAAATGGCGTATGAGGCAATGTCGTTTACTGCTCAAAGTAAGATATTCATTTAGCAAACGACCTTGCCATGGAGTTTTCCCATATGTGGAAAAAGACATGGATATGACGAAGAAATTGGAGTACAATTTAGTATTAGTTGAATAGATTTAAACAAGTATCGACATTGGAAGCGATGATTCTGTGGCTTTGAATTCTAAGAGCATAGTGTTCGCTTTAAATTAATGTGATATTAAATAATACTAATAAATGAAAAGGTTTTTCTCCATTACAAATATTTGTATAGAATTCATATTGGCCTACGTGACTAAATTGATCGGAAAATCTATATATTCACCCAAACAACCTAGATTTTTCTAAGGAAGCCATATGATGATGACGAGGGAAACATCAAGGAATCCATTTAAAAATGAAATGGAGATTTTTTTTTGAAAATAAAACAAGTTCTTCCACAGTTTCTGAAAAAATGAAAAAAATTTTCCTATGAATATTTTTGGAAGCTAAATGGATTCCTAGAATATTCAATTGCTTCATGAACTATCTCAGCGACACAAGATTTTCGGACATAAAGATTTGATTAAAAAATAACGATAGGGTGGGAAGTTACTGACTCATCTCAGAGAATGTGTGCATGTAAAAAGATCATAAATAAGGAGCGCATAAAAGTCAGATCCAGTGGCTTAACTGCATGTCCATGGACATGAGATGTTAAAACTACTCCACTTTTCAACCTAACCTAAACCATCTATCATGAGCAGCCGACAGAATGAGGTTTCTCTAAGAAATCGAACAAATTCAGATTCTTGGAGAAATTTTAAATTTATTTTAAAGCTCAGTTTGCCATATACCGGGTTTTTCAATAAGAGCGCTACAAAAGTTATTTTGAAATAAAACAAAAACGGTTTTGGATATCAATGAAATTCTTTATTCCTGTGAAAGTACGTTCGATGCCATTATGTATGGAACTCGATTTCTTTTGCATGGACACCACGGCACGCTTGCAGAAGTCCAGACGCTGAACCCAATTTTCGACGGTTTTCAAGCATAAATCGGCCGATACTGCTGTAATTTCACGTTCGATATTCGTACGAAGTTCCTCAATCGTCGCTGGCTTGTTGGCATAGACCATAGACTTGACATAGCCGCACAGGAAATAGTCTAACGGCGTCAAATCGCACGACCGAGGCGGACAATCGACTGGACCATTTCGTGAGATAACACGTTCTCCAAACTTGGTTTCCAATAAATTGATTGTGGCATTCGCTGTGTGGCTTGTGGCGCCGTCCTGTTCATATCATCCAATTGGGGCCAAAAAATATTCGGTTATCATTGAACGGTAGCGATTCCCATTCACAGTAACGTGCCGGTCTTGATCATCACGGAAGAAGTACGGCCCAATGACGCCGCCGGCCCATAAACCGCACCAAACCATAATTATTTCGGGATGCAATGATGACTCATGGAGTACGTGTGGATTGCTGTCTGACCAATAACGCATATTTTGTTTATTGACGAAGCCATTCAGCCAGAAATTAGCCTCATCGCTGAAGATGATTTTTCGATGAAAATCCGAATTATTTTCAAGCTGTTGCACAGCCCAATTCACGAACGTACGACGCTCCTGGTGGTCAAGCGGCTTCAGTTCTTGCGTCAATTTGATCTCGACGCTCAATTGTTGATCTGCTAGGACGATTATGACGACCATAAATTGGACGTAGCTCTCTTAACGTTGAGGCCCCTGACTCCGAATTTCGGTAGTAAATTTTAATAATTTCGACTCGTTGTTGGTTGGTATAACTTTCCATCATGAAATGGCAAACCTTACTGAAAGAAATGTCAAAAGAGCGGCAAAAAATATGGCGTCGTTTGCTGTCCCTGTAGGTCTACTTTTGTAGCGTCCCTGTTGAAAACCCCGTTACTTCAAGGTTCTGCAAAAATTCTTCTATATCCCTAAAGAATTTTCTTAATATACTTGAAGATTTCATTATTGAACTAACCCCTCAGGAACTTAACGAATTCCTTGCTGAACTGATGATTTTCTAATAAAATTCCCAAATTTTATTATTGGTTTCCTTAACATTCGACGATTTTATTCGGGTAGATACAATTATTTTAGGGATTCAGCAAATTCCTTAAAGCAAATTCCAGATTACCCAATATTTTCCTACGATTTCCTTGGGGAACTTCAACATAAAGGAGCTTCACTTTTTTCTCAAGTAATCCTACGATTTCCCTAAAAAAATACCACGATTGTTTAAGAAATCAAACAATTTTCTTAGGTTTGTTTCAAAAAGAGGAGGATTCCTTAAGAAAACTTAAGAAATTCTACAAACTCTTTGATTAATTCTGCGATTTCCCAAAGGTATCCTGCGATTTTCTTAAGGAATCATAAAATTTCCATAAGAAATCCTTAAGTATACCCATTATCTCCTTAAGGAACTCCCGATTTCCTTATTGAGCACCAATGTTTCCTTAAGAAATCTTAAAGCAATACGATTTCCTTAAGGAATCTTAAGGAATCCTACGACATCTTTAATTAAGCCTACGGTATCAATAAGGTATCCTACGATTTTCTTAAGGAATTATACCATTTCCACAAGGAATACTTAAGTATATCCATTACCTCCTTAAGCAACACCCGATTTCCTTAATGATCTCCAATGTTTCCTTAAAGAAACTCCCAAACAATGCACTAACGATACTGAAAGTGCTTCAACGATCTCTATAAGGAGTTCGGAACTATAATATTTTCTTAAGGAGTCCTACTATTTTCATAAGCAATTATACGATTTTCATTAGGAATCATATGGATTTTTTTAAGGAATGTTAAGATTTCCTTTGAAATTCTATGATTTGCTTTAAGAATTCTACGATTTTCTTATGGAATCCTACGATTTCCAATATTGTCTTAGGAATACTACGAGTTCACTATGGAATCATATTAATTTCTTAAGCAACCCGAAGACTTCCTTTAGGAACTCGTCGATTTCTTTATTGATCTTCACGATTTTCTTGGGAAATGAATTGAATGACTTATTTACGGACCTTCTCTCAAAGATCTCAAAGATTTCCTTAAAGATCTCAACGATTTCCTTAAGCAACTCAACGATTTTCTTAAATATCTCAATGATTGCCGTAATGATCTCTAATGTTTCACTCCAAAACAATGTACTAAAGGTACTGAAAGAGCTTAAACGATCTCTTTAAGGAGTTCGGAACTCAAATATTTTCTTATGGAATCCTACGATTTTCAAAAGCAATTAATCGATTTTCATACGCAATTATACCATTTTCATTGGGAATCCTATGATTTTCTTAAGGAATGCTTAAATTTTCCTTCGAAATTCTATGATTTGCTTTAAGATTTCTACGATTTTCCTAAGGAATCCTACGATTTCCAAACATGTCTTAGGAATACTACGATTTCACTATGGATTCATATTCATTTCTTAAGCAACCCTAAGACTTCTTTTAGGAACTCCGCGATTTCTTTATTGATCTTCACGATTTGCTTGGGTAATGAAGTGAATGACTTATTTACGGACCTTCTCGATTTCCTGAATGAATACACCGATTTTCTTAGGAATCCTACGATTTCCTTATAGAATCATACGCCTTTCTTAAGGAACCCCAAGAGTTTCTTTAAGAACTCTGCGATTTCTTTATTGATCTTCACTGTTTGTTCGGGTAATTAACTGAATGATTTCTTTACGGACCTACTCGATTTCCTGAAGGAGCACACACTTATTTTCTTAAATATCTCTTAAATTTCTCAATGATTTGCTTCTGTAACTCAACGATGTACTAAAGAAACTTAGAATGTACTAAAGAAACTCAAGGAGATTCAACGATCTACTTAGGAATCCTTAAGTATATCTAGTATATCCTTAAGGAAACATCATGATCTATAATCTTTCCTTAAGGATCTTCAAAACAATTTTTTAAATTATCTCAAAGACCTTCATCGATATCCTTAAGAAATTCGAAACTATCATATTTTTTTAAGGAATCGTATGATTTGCATATACGATTTTCATTAGGAATCCTATGATTTTCTTAAGGAATGCCAATATACTCTTTAGAAATTCTAAGATTGCCTTAAAGATTTCTACCATTTTTCTAAGATATCCTCCGATTTCCAATATTGTCTTAAGGAACCCACGATTTCTGTAAAAAATAAATAAATTTTTAAGGAATCCTACAAATACCTCAAAGGTCTCCTTTATTTCTGTTTAATATTTCCATAAGAAACCCACGATATTTTTAAGGAGCAGTTCTATTTCCTAAAGAAACCTATAGATTTTCTTAAGTTTTCTTAAGAAACCCAAATATATTCTTAAGGAAATCTGTTTTTTCCCCCAAGATTTTTGGTAGAACCGCTTATTTCCTTCAGGAACCTCACGATTTCGTTAAGGAACAATACTATTTTCTTTAGAAACGCTGGGAACTCCAATATTTTCTTAAGAAACTCTATAAATTCTCCAAGGAACTCCACTATTTCCTTTAGGAACCTCACGATTTCCTTATGAAACTCCAATATTTCATTGAGGGACTACACGACTTGTTTAAGAAACTCAAAGATTTCCTTACGAATATCCACGATTTTCCTATGAAATTCCAAAAAATGCGTAGGACAATCCATGACTTTCTTTAAGATCTCCAAGATTTCTCCATGGCTACATAATTTGATTCAGGAACCCCGCGATTTCCTTATGTAACTCGTTGGTTTAATTGAGGAACTTCAAGATTTTATTAAGAAAAGCCAAGATTGCCTAAAGGATATCCACGATTTTCCTATGAAAATCCAAGAAGTTCATAAGAAACTCCGCTATTTAGGAACCCCGCGATTTCCTTAACAAACCCTCCGATTTCCTTATGAAACTCTACGGTTTAATAAGGAACTTCAAGATTTTATTAAGTAACACAAGTTTTCCTTAATGATTTCCACGATTTTCATTGGAACTCCATTATTTCCTTAAGAGATGTAAAGATTTTTTTAAGTAACTGCACGATTTTCCTGAATAATCCCATGATTTCCTTATCTTTCCTTAGGATGTCCTTTATGAACTCCAAGATTTCTTTTGGAAATTGCTCGATTTCCTTTAGGAACCCAATATTTTCTCTCCAAGATTTTCTTATAAAATTCCTTGACATCCATGATTTCCCTATGAAACCCCAAGATTTTCTGAAGGAATTCCAATATTTCATTAAGCATCTCCAATTTTTCACCACAACTCCAAAATTTCCTTCAGGAACCCTGCGAATCTCTAAATGAAATGTATTATTTTGTTAATTTACCTCCGATTTTCTTAAGAAACTCAAAGAAGATTTCCTTAAGAAACTCGAAGATTTTCTTAAGAAACTCGAATAACGTTCCTTCAAGAACCTGGTGATTTTCTTTAAGAAATTCCTTTTTACGGAACTTCATTATTTCTTTGAGGAAACTTAGGATCTCATTAAGGAATTCCTAGAATTTCCTTATGTTACTTCATGATTTGCTTAAGGAACTACGCGATTTCCATTTTTTACTCATCGATTTCCGTAAAGATCTCCACGATAGAATTAAGGAACTCAATATTATTGAAATGAACTCCAGTATTTCAGTAAGGATTGAAGGATGAACTTTAAAAATACTTATAAAACTCGAGTACTTATAGACTATGAGACGGTATGACTTCAGTAACTATATAGAAAATCTATGACTACCATGAAGAATTGCATGATTTCCTCCAGAGAATTCCACGATTTCATAAGTAACTCCAAGATTTCCCTCAGGAACTTCACGATTTCCTTATGGAACCATAGGATTTTCTTATGGAATCTTAGGATATCCTTTAGGAACTATAAGATTTCCTTGGGAAACTCCACGATTTTCTTCAAGAACCCAATATTTTCTTAAGTAACCTCCAGATTTTAATAAAGAACTCCAAGATTTTCTGAAGAAATTTCTTGACATTCATGATTTTCCTACAAAACTCCAAGATTTTCTGAAGGAATTCCAAGATTTTGTTAAGGGTCTCCAATATTTCTTCATAACTCCAAAATTTCCTTCAGGAACCGTGAGATTTTCTAAGGAAAACCTAAGATTTCCTTGTGAAACTCTAAGATTTAATTAAGAAAATCCACGATTGGGAGGGATTTCTCGAGACTCTTACGTTAATCTATGATTTCCTTTAGGAACTCCATAATTTTATTTAGGAACCTCACAAGTTCCTCAAGGAACTCTGCGATTGCGTTAAGGAACCATGCGATTATCTTAAGAAACTCAAAGATTACCTTTAGAGGCTCCAAGATTGTCATATGGACTTCACAATTATTTTCGGAAAGCTCACGATTTCCTTAAGATAATTCCAAGATTTCGTTTAAGAACCCTGCGATTTCTTTAATATACCGTATAAGTTTCAAGATTTTTTAAGAGTCTTCAAGATTTCCTTAAATGACTCCACTATTTCCTTATGGAACTCCAAGATTGTATTATGAAACTCCAAAATGTATTTAGCAACCCTGCGATTTTCTCAAATAATTTTATTATTTCCTTAAAGAACTCACGATTTTCTTAAGAAACTTCAAGATTTCATCATAGATCTCCATGATTTCCGTAAGATACTCTAAGATTTTCTTAAGAGACTCCATGATTTCCTTAAGAAACATCACGAATTCCTTACGGAACCCTAAGATTTTCTTTAGGAACTCCATAATTTCCTTATGATCCTCACGATTCCCGTAAGGAACCCCGCAATTCTGTTAGAGATCCTACGGTTTCCTTAAGGAACACTACGATTTCCTTAAGGAACCCCACGACTTTCATAAGATTTTCTCTAGGAACCTCACGATTTCGTTAAAGAACAATACTTTCCTTATGAATCGCTACGATTTTTTACGAATCTACAAGATTTTATTGAGAAACTCTAAGACTTCTTCTAGGAACTCCACGATTTTATTGTGGAACTCCAATATTTCCTAAGGATCTCCATGCTTTCCCTATGAAACACCAATAATTTTATAAGAAACTCCGCGATTTCCTTTAAGATCTCCAAGTTTTTTTCCATAAATTCCTTCTGGAACCCCGCGATTTCCTTATGAAACTCTTTAGTTTTATTAAGGAACTTCAAGATTCAAGAAACACCAAGATTTCCTTAAAGATCTCCAGCATTTCCCTCTGAAACTCCAAGAGTTTCATAAGAATCTCCACAATTTCCTTTAGGATCTACAACATCTGTCCATAACTCCATATTTTCCTCCAGGAATCCGCGATTTCCTTATCCAACCTTACGATTTCCTTATTGAACTGTAAGGTTTAATTAAAGAACTTCAAGAGTTTATAAAGAAACACCAAGATTTACTTAATGATTTCCACGATTTCCAGGTGGAAGATTTCCTTAAGAGATTTCAAGATTTTTTTAAGTAAGTCTACGATTTTCCTCAAGAACCTCAGGAACCCTGCAATTTCCCTAAGGAACCCTTCGATATTCCTAAGCAACCCTTTGATTTTATTAGGATTCCTTATTTTCCTTATTTCCTTATAGATCTCCCCGATTTCACGGTAGAACTCCCAAATGTCCTTAAGGAACTTCACGATGCTGCAAGTTATTTCATGAATTCCACGATTTCTTTACTTTACGATTTCTTTAAGTAACTCTAGCTTTTCCTTATACTTAAGAATCTCCACGATATCGTTAAGAAACCTATTTTTTATTTTCAAAACCTAATTTTTTGTCTTTATCTCTCTCTCTATATTTCCTTTCAGACATTAGCACAATATGATACTACATGATCAACGACATCTATCCAATTTTTATAAAAAACAAATGCACAAATCAATCAAACATTAAGAAAAGACTTTAGATTATACTAAAAGCAAAAAAAAAGAGAATTAAGTTAAAGCCCCGGGGGCGTGAAACGCCCTCAAACCAAGACCAAGAGACTAAAGGAAGATAAATATACAATACCAACCGAAAAAGACTTAAACTTTATACAACGTTTTGTCATTAGAAGCAGCACAAATATGTCTACCATAAAAACTGAAAATATCAACGGGGCAGCTGTGGTAACCACAACCTCCGCAACGGGCGGTAATACCTTTCAATTACCCATCAATATGTGCACGACAATGGGTTCTATACCGGGAGCCGGCGGAGGAGGAGGAGGGACCGGTGGTGGTGGAGGAGGAGGAAGCTGTGTTGGTGTTATCACTACAACTACTACGACCACCCGCAATAATATCTCTGTGACGAATATCAAATGTGAAGTTGATGATGGAGCCACCTCTTCATCGTCCACCTCTACCAATGGCAATATAGTTTCTGTAGGATTTTATAATGGCTCCAGAGCCGGTGCAATTGTAGGTGGTACACCCGGTGGAGGTGGAATGACTACTGGGGTTATTACCTCGGGTCATGGTATACGCATACCGGTGACCAAAGCCGAGGATTCAGACTCCGAGACAGAGTTAACTAATATTGAAAATTTAAAAGTTACCCGCCGAGTGGCTTCTTCTTCTTCTAGTTCTGCGACGGTTAATCATCACAATGGACCCAGGCCCATGTCTTGGGAGGGTGAACTGTCGGATAATGAGGATACCCGAGAAGCTGAACTAATGGATACCGATACGACTATGAGTAATGGTGGCTCGTCGCAAGAGCCCACCAATGCCGTGGCTGTTATAAAAAGTGAAGCTACCACTACTACCCCTTCGGCGGTGGTGGGCCAGGGAATGCTTATTAAGCCGGAAATGGATCATATGCTTTCGGATTTGCATCATGCGGCGTCAATTTATCATCCCAAACTGAAATTGGCCCCCACCCAAAGTGATCCGATCAATTTGAAATTTGAACCACCGGATCATGCCACACCATTGGTCAATTCGCCCTTGCTGGCGCGCCAGAAGTCCACTACCGCTTTGCCACATCTACCTGCCAATCCCAGTCCTGATTCAGCCATACATTCCGTGTACACGCACAGTTCACCATCACAATCGCCACTGACGTCCAGACATGCACCCTACACTCCCTCACTGTCGCGGAATAACAGTGATGCTTCGCATAGTTCTTGTTATTCCTATTCCTCCGAATTCAGTCCCACGCACTCGCCCATACAGGGCCGTCACCAGGCTCCGCATGTGGTCTACGGGAGTTTTAATGGCTCAACGGGCAATAGTTTACATCATTCCGCTTTACTTTATCGACCACTAACGGGCAGCTCTCAAGCCAATACGGGCGGTGGTGGCGGTGGCAAATTGGAAAATGTTTCCAATGAGGTGCAGAACCTCTCTATGGATGCTTCCTCTGCGAATTCCGCCTCCTCCGCGTTTAGTATGGGCACAGATGCTTCTGGTTTGCCAGCCTCCCCAGCGGCTGGCATATCGCGCCAGCAGTTGATCAACTCGCCCTGTCCCATTTGTGGTGATAAGATATCCGGCTTCCATTATGGCATCTTCTCTTGTGAGTCCTGCAAGGGTTTCTTTAAACGTACCGTCCAGAATCGTAAGAACTATGTGTGTGTTCGTGGTGGGCCCTGTGCGGTCAGTATTACCACGAGGAAAAAATGTCCCGCCTGTCGTTTTGATAAGTGCCTGCAAAAGGGTATGAAATTGGAGGCGATTAGAGAGGATCGCACTCGCGGAGGCCGTTCAACTTATCAATGTTCTTATACTTTGCCCAATTCCATAATGAGTCCACTGCTAAGTCCCGAACAACAACAGCAGCAGCAACAGCAGTCTACGGCCCAGAATTTGCTGACGCAGCAACAACAATCCCAGCTACAGCATCAACTGCAACAGAGATTAAATCCTCCGCTCCATTCACCGCATCATCATCACCAGCAGAGTAATGGTTTTGGCGGCAGTCTGCAGACCAATAACTCCAACACCACCATTAAGACCGAGATCCTAGATCCCTACAGCAAGAACTCGGCGACATCGGCAACGCATTCACCCTTGTTGAATGGTTTAAATGCCACCACGTCGCCACGCAATCACTCTTCGTCGCATTCATCCTCTAGCAACACCCCCAACAATACATCCTCCTCACAATCCCACAATTCCCACAACAGCAGTATTCCCCAGCTACTCCAAGAGATCATGGATGTTGAACATCTTTGGCAATATACCGATGCTGAGCTGGCGCGACTCAATCTACCCTTGACCTCGTCCTCATCATCGGCCTCACTTAATTCAACGTCCACGGATTCTTCAGCAGCTGCCAGTCAAATGACCAATCCACTGCTGGCCAGTGCGGGTCTGTCGTCTAGTACCAATCCGGATTTGATAGCGCATTTGTGTAAAGTGGCCGATCATCGTCTGTATAAGATTGTAAAGTGGTGTAAAAGTTTGCCGCTATTTAAGAATATATCGGTTAGTTCAGAAAAGCACAAATCCTTTCAAATCCCAACTAACTTCTTTATGATTCTCCTTTCCTTAGATTGACGATCAAATTTGCCTACTCATCAATTCCTGGTGTGAGCTTTTACTCTTCTCTTGTTGCTATCGTTCCATTGATGCTCCGGGAGAGATTAAAATGTCATTGGGCAAAACAATAACACTGCCACAGGCTAAATTAACTGGTTTTCAGGTAAGAAAGCAACTAATTTCCAATTACCTACAAGCCTACACAATTAAATGTCTCTCTCTAACTCTATTATGTAGCCCTGCATTGAAAGAATGCTGAATTTGACAGACCATTTAAGACGTTTACGTGTCGATCGTTATGAATATGTTGCAATGAAAGTTATTGTTCTTCTACAATCGGGTAAGTAAATAGGGTAATCATAATGTAGAAAAATTAAGGCTACGCAAATTTTTGTGGTACACTTGAGGTTTAAACTATGTATGTTCTCAAAGGTTAATGCAGTTTATACCAGGGTAAAGATAATAACCTAAAGATGTGCAGAATCATATTTTTAAATAAGTTTTTATAACGTAATATTTAGAAAAATGTTAATTTCATTTCGTACAATAACGGCAGAACGGCTATTCAAATTTTTGTGGTACACTTTTCGGTTGTATACAATTCTCAAAGGTTAACGAAAATAAATATCAGGCGATAAAAAATTCCCCAAAGATGTGCAGAATCATAACTGTAAATTATTTTTCATAACGTAATATTTAAAAAAAGTTAATTTAATTTTGCGTTAAAAACAGCAGAAGTGCTACCCGATTTTTTGGGGTACACATCTAGGCCTTTTAGTGACCTTAAATTAAAAAAAAAATCATATATATACATATAGAAAGATGTGCTGGATAGTATTTAGATCTGGATACATCACATAAATTGAGGTATATTGTTATCTTGGGTCTAATTAGGGTAGCTACCTTATTAATTCATACTAACCAGAAATAATCAAACTATGCTGAAGAAACTGCAATATTTTCAGACCAAAAAGCCTTGTTATATATATACTGCAGAATACTACTCCTGTAGGAATAGGTTAGGTTAGGTTGGCTGAGGATAACGCCTGGTGAAAGAAAGCCAAGCGACCACTGAGACCCTGTGTTATTCCTCAAGTGTCTTGTTCTCCAATAGGTTCGTTGAGTCTAGGGCTTGAAGAAATCCCAAAGTCTAGGTTGATTCGAAACTTTGAGTTCGTATATCTCCTGAAAGTAAACGAAACCCACTATTTTGTTTCGTCTATACAATATAGATGGACATTGGCAAAGGAAATGAAAGGTATCCTCCACCGTGTCAGGTTCATGACGTCAGCGGCACATATCGAAATTTCGTAGGTCAATTCTATACATATGCATACCGAGGCTGTTATGTCCAGTTATAACACCCACAATTAGTTGTAGATATGTTTTTTCCTTAGCAGTATATCTGTGCTCCGTATAGACCTTTCTCCTGTCACACCAAGCATTTAAATGCCATCGCTGATGCCAAAGGTTTTTGTATTTCGATTGTATAGTCCGCCACGTGTGACAACCTTAGGTCACTACTAACCTTACCACGGCTAAGTAAAGCCAATAAATTACCTCTTATACCACGATGTCGGACGTTAACGTTCGCATGACTTCTAAGCGAACAACAGCTGATTTGCACCTACAAAAAATGCATCAGAACGACAAAGAGAATGAAAACATACTGCCTGTAGATTGATCGCACATCGGCTGATTTTCGTATAGAAGTCATGCGAAAGTTAACGTTCGACATCGTGGGTCAGGCGGTTAGTTTAGGCTTTAACCCCCATTTGGCGCCCATAAACTTCAGACATAAATACATGGCCACGAAAGCTTTTTTAATGCGAACTTCTTAATTTTCCGTCTAATTTAAATTGCGATCCAGAATTACTCCCAAAAATGTTGCCTAGTTAGACAGTTTAATAGTAGTTCTTTATAGTGTTGGTATTCTTAAAACGGGCATTTTATATTTTCAAGTAGGTTTAGGTTAGAGTGGCGGCCGTTTTTTAAAAGCTCACATGGACCATTTTAGGTCCCTAGTGTTACCATGAAATGCCTCTCATCGAAACCAGTAATATACAAAGTAATCGATAATACGAATATCGTTGCCGGAAAGATCTGTTAGACTACCTAGAAAGGCCGACCCTAGTATGTCCAGAAGTCGCTCACTCAATTCTATCCACTTATTCCTCATCTCCACTGCTTCTGCAGAAGTCATTGGAGTCAATATCCAACCTTCTGGCGATTAGGCAGTGTCCCGTCAAAACTGATGCTAACGTAGACAATCTTTTTTCTCTAGTGCGAGGAGATATTTTGACCTTCTCTGGTCATATCGTGGCCAGATTTGTCTTGCTACCATACAGGTGCCGATTTCTTTCCATCTTTCGTTAGACTTCCTGATTGCCTCTTGCCTAACACAGTACAGCATTTTTCAGCTCATTGATTTGGGACTATATTCTGGGAATTGGACGTGAAAGTAACCCCAAAAATAAGAACTTCTGCATCATTACTTAATGGACATACGATTTTTTTTTGCTCACGGTGGATTTTTAGCCCTTTTTCTATATTTTTTCTCGGTATACCGTACGGAATATCTCTTTTGTGTCTGAAGCAAAGTTGTAGATATTGAATAGGAGAAAAAAAATGCGGAACAAACCTACCGGAAAAAAGTGCATTCAGTGTAGAGTGATCAAAAAACCGGTTTTTTTTTAAAAATAAAAAACCGGTGGATGGTTTATTTAAGTTATAAAAAAACCGGTGGACGGTTTTTTTTCTTCGAATAAAACCGGGGAAACCGGTAGAACCGGTTTTTTTCTGCATAACGAAACAGTATGAAAATTGCCGTTTGAAAAACATTTTCCTTTTTAATAACAAAAAAAAAATTACATAAATAAAATTAGTTCTGAGTTGGATTGTGATGAATATTGTCATTTGAGTCAAACGGTCCATTTATCTCATACTTATAACTAATTAGCTATTGTATTTAGAAACATTTTCCAAAAGTGTTATCGATTGGCTT
This sequence comes from Eudasyphora cyanicolor, assembly GCA_963930755.1. NCBI lineage: Eukaryota > Metazoa > Arthropoda > Insecta > Diptera > Muscidae > Eudasyphora > Eudasyphora cyanicolor. The sequence goes on along the minus strand of OZ005737.1, from coordinate 24,199,298 downwards.
TTCTTCAACCTTTTGAAAAAATTAGCAAATATATTTTCATTACTTTTTTGCAAAATTAAACTTTTTTGAAATTTTTGGTAAAAACCTATGTCTTAATTTTTGATGTTTTTGCTCAAAAGAAAGCTTAGATAATTTCCTTTAAAAGCTTTGTGATCTATTAATGGGATGGGACCTGTTGATCTATCAAAATAAATATAAACCTCTGAAAAAAAATTAACGTTCAACCAAACATTTTAGCATTTCAGATGGGAAAAACAACCGTTTGACAAAAATGTCAATATTTGACACCCTCCAACTCGGAAAGTCCTTAATCGATCTCGTTGGAATTGTGTCTCATAACTACTATCTGATAGGGCTACTTGGTGCAATTTTCATTCCGACAGAAGACATCCCTTTTAAAAATTAACTCATTTGACATGAAATTCCCCTTATGTAGTTCAGTCAAGAAAATATTAATATTTCGGGGTATTAAATTGAATATTTAATAGAGGTACTAAATCTTTATACATATATATTTTATATACACACTTTAGTGCAGGTGGGTATATACGAGTATATAAATATATAAGATACTAGTCGGTTTACCCAATTGAAATTTTCTTACTTGTTTTTGTTTCGGTTTGGAAGTGGGAGAATGCGTTAACTTTTCACATAACTTCTGCGCATATGAATCATTTATTTTCTTTAAATTTTTGTAATTTGTATAGAAATTGGTGAATGGCTTCGGATTCTAGCAAAGTTGCCGAGTCTTTTTAGGCCATATAAGGAGATCTTTCATATTATTATCTTAATTTGTGATATTTTGTATATAAAGTTGTAAATAATTTTTAATATTTTAGTGATAATAAAAAAACCGGAAACCCGGTGGAAACAAACGAAAAAAACCGGTTGCACCGGTTGTTCGAAATTCATGATTTTGAGAAAAACCGGGGACGGTGGAAGCAAAAAACCGGTGGGCCGGTTTATTTTATACCGGTTTTGATCACTCTAATTCAGTGCCTTAAAAATCGCAAAATTATTCTGTTCTGCTTAAAAATGTTCTGTTTTATTTATATTACGTATAACGTATACCTATTTTAAGGCACTTGATTCAGACACAAAAGTGATATTCCGTACGGTATACCGAGAAATATCGAAAAAAATTAGAACAAGTGCTAAAAATCCACCTAGACCATTTATGTCCATTAAATTATTGAGCCAACTTGACTAAACGAATGATGCAGAAGTTCTTATTTTTGGGGCTACTTTCACGTCCAATTCTCAGAATTGGTTCCCAAAATCATGTGTTGTACTGTGTTATGGGTCGGAGCCCTCACCTGGGTTCTTCCGTAACCCAGGTGAGGGCTCAGGGGTCACTAGGGATGTTGTTTTTTCGACAACATTTATCTGGGCTTCCGGCCAGATCTCACACACTCATGATGCGATGATTTGGCATCACCGAAAGCTAAGACTTTATTCTCCCTTGATGCTATCCTGCAACGTTAAAGATTGGAGGTGTGCCCGGAAACTCACTGAGCCTTAATGGCCGATCGCACATGCACCATTTGTTCTTGGGGATGGTACCATTCTCACTACTTCTGTCTATAAATACCTGAACTTTTTCGTGAAAATTTTATATTTTCTGATCAAATAACGTTTTACTACTTCAGTCCCAAGTCGGTATCTATATTAGTGCATAGTGCTCTTCTAGGGCTTAATAAATATATATCCACGCTTTCCATTAAAATCAATCAGAGGTACTCAAACTGTGATCCAGATTTTTGTCGTAAGTCGAGTACAAATTTAGGGCAGGGTATATAAGACATATACTGAACAAGAGTTCTCTCCTAGGGCCACCTGTGGGTACTGACTTTTTCTGTAAAAATCAACCAGAAGTACCCAAGTTGTGCTCCAGAAAAGAAAAATATTTTCAGGACAAAAGCAGCATTACCATTTCTGTCCTAAATGGAATAAAAATTCAGGTCTGGGCATATTTTATTCATATTAGGGAATAGTGCTTTTCTGGAGATAACTGAACATACCTTTTTTTCAATTAATAGCAAACAGAAGTACCTAAACTCTGCTCCACTTTCATTTTTTAGTCAAAAATACCTTTTAAAGTTTTTGTCCTAAATCGAAAACATATTCAGGTCTGGATAGACGGCACATACATTAGGGAATAGTGATTCACTAGGCCTACATGTACCCACCTGCTGTTTCCATTAAAATCAATCAGAAGTACCCAAACTGTGTTCCAGAAAATGGAATATTTTCTGATTAAAAAACTTTTTACTATTTCTCTTGCAACTCGTATCGAAAATCAGGTCAGTAGATATGGTATCTATATTAGAGCATAGAGCTCTCCTAGGACTTAATAAATATATATCCACACATTCCATTAAAATCAATCAGAGGTACCCAAACTGTGATTCAGAAGTTTCAATATCTCCTGACCAAAATGGCTTCTACAATTTCTGTCGTAACTCGAGTACAAAATCAACCAGAAGTACCCGTATTGTGCTCCAGAAAAGTAAATCTTTTCAGGACAAAAGCCGCTTTAACATTTCTGTCCTAAATGGAATAAAAATTCAGGTCTGGATATATAATATATATATAAGGGAACAGTGTTTTCTGGAGCTAAGTGGACATACCTTTTTTGTCAATTTATATTAACCAGAAGTACTCAAACTCTGATCCAGAAAATTCAGTTTTTTTCAGGCAAAAATTCCTTTTACAGTTTATGTCCTAAATCGAAAACACATTCAGGTCTGGATAGACGGCCTATACATTAAGGAATAGTAATTTACTGGGCCTGCTTGCATCTACCTGCTGTTTCCATTTAAATCAATCAGAAGTACCAAAACATTTTCTGATCAAAAAACCTTTTACTGTATTAATCCCAAATCGTATCGAAAATCAGGTCTGGAGATATGGTATCTATATTAGTGCATAGTGCTCTCCGAGGGCTTAATATGGATAACCACGCTTTCCATTAAAACTAATCAGAAGTAGTACACAAATTGAGCTCCAGAAATTGCAAAATATTCCGGTCAAAAAGGCTTTTACAATTTCTGTCGTAACAGGAATATACATTTAAGTCCGGGTATATAATAATTATAGTGAACAAAAGTGCACCTCTGGGGGTTTTCTGTCCTAACTGGAATAAAACTTCAATTCCGGATTTTTTTTATATATATTAGGGGACATTGGTCTTCAAGGATTACTGTCAGATACCCACCCATATATTAGAGGACAGTGGTCTTCAAGGATTACTTGCAGTTACCCACTCTTCCCATTAAAATCCACCAGAAGTACCAAAACTCTTCAAACACGAATATAAATTTAGGTTTGGATATATGGTGTATATGTTCGAAAAAAAGTTATCCTAGGGCTGTATGGAAATACCTAAAAATTCCATTATTGTCTCTTCCTACTTTATTACAAAATTTTGGTCTGAATTTCTATTTTGCATTATATTTATAATGTTTTTTCTTATTTTCAGATACTTCTGAGCTGCAAGAACCAGTCAAAGTTCGAGAATGTCAAGAGAAGGCATTGCAAAGTTTGCAGGCTTATACCCTGGCGAACTATCCGGAGACACCATCGAAATTCGGCGAACTCCTGCTGCGCATACCGGATCTACAGAGAACGTGTCAGGTAAGTTGGGCATTGAAATATACAAATTTTCGTAAAGAGAATTAATAGTTTATTTTTTATTATTTTTAACAGTTGGGCAAAGAAATGCTCTCCATCAAATCCCGAGATGGTGGCGATTTCAATTTACTTATGGAACTGCTGCGGGGAGAGCATTGACGAACGCCTATGTCATTGGCAGCCATCATCACCATCATAATCATTGTCGTCATCATGATCACGATCAGGATCACCATCAAGATAATCAATCATAAAACATTCAAAATATACCATAACAAGAAAATGGTATGCAATTTATAAGCTCTCTTCGTAAAAGAGAATTTAACACAACAGAGCATTTGTTCTCTTATACTTTTCCCTCACATTCCCAAGGGGGAAATATTTTTATAAAAAATAACAACAATTTTATGAAAATTTTTACAAGTATTTTTTATACTTTTTTTTAAGAAAACTTAAGCTAAAAACTAAAATTTTTTGTAAGAAAAAAAAAATAATTATTAATAATTATAATAAATAAAAAAAGATGTGCCTAATAACAAATAAAAATAAAAAGAAACCTAAAAATAAAAAGCAGAACTTAAAAGAAACTGATTTAATTATAAAAAAAGGAAATGCCAGAAAAAAATCCCAAACGAAAACTGATAAACACAAAAGAGAAAAGAAATAATAAAAATCCCAGTAAATAAAGTAAGAGAGAAAAGTTTGCCAAATTTTTTCCTTAGTAACGAAAAGTTTCACTTTATTTTTTTTTATAAAAAAACAAACACACTAAACAAAAAACTGGACCCACATTTCTAAAAAAATATAAAAATTAATAAAAATATTGAACAAAATAGAAAAACCCTCGAAGAGACTTGATTTTTTCTAATTATTATTAAAAAATATAAATATAAAATAAAAAACAACAACACTTTTTGTAATAAGTAAATAGAATTGTATTGAATCATTAGGTTAAACAAAATTAGTATTTTTTATAAATCTAGTAAAATAAAGCAAACACAGAGAGGGGGAGAGAAAAAAAGTTAAGTGGAGAGAAATTGTCTAAACATTTGAATTAATGTCCTCTGCGATATTATTTAAGTTCTTAGATATTTTCACTCTTTTGCATTTTCTCTCTCTCCCCCTTCTTAACAATCATTACTATAATAAAACAATAACTTAATTAAAGAAATAAAAGTTACAATTTATTATTTTTTGTTTTATAAAATACAGATAAATCAAAAAAGAGAAATTATAAAGACAATTATTTTACAATCTTTACAAATGTTTTGTGATTTATTTTTTATTATTATTATTTTTTTGCAAGAATTGGTTTGTTGTGAGTTGAAATTCGAAGTGTTTTAAAAAATCACATATTTGTGCAAATTTTAATACTATTAAAGATATTATTATATTTTCAATTTGTAATAGCGAACAAAAAATATTTTTTTGCAAAAAATCGCAGTATTCTTCCGAATCGTTACCCTCAAACTTTTTATTTTAAAAATGTATTAAAACATAAGGGGATATCAATTTTGAGCACTTGAGTCCATTGTTTTTAGTCGTATTTTTTATACCGCCACCATAGAAAGGGGGGGGGGGGGGGTATATTTATTTTGTTACTCCGTTTTTAACACTTTTAAATATTGATCTGAGACCCATAAAATATATATATATATATATACTTATATATTCTTAATCGTCGTAAAAACTAAAACGATTCAACCATGTCCGTTTGTTCGTTCGTCTGTAGTAATCCCTCTAAAATCTACAATAATTGAGCTAAATGTCTTAATGTCTTTGGTACAGATACTTCATATAGCTACAGGTATATAACCTCCTGTCTCGCACATTTAACCCCAATGTCGCATCCAACCTATCGAAAGTCAGATAAGAAACATGTGTTCCAATAACCACTATATTTATACCATACAAATTCGAAACTTTTTATTTTAAAAATGTATTAAAACATAAGGGGATATCAATTTTGAGCACTTGAGTCCATTGGTTTTAGTCGTATTTTTTATACCGCCACCATAGAAAGGGGGGGGGGGGTATATTTATTTTGTTACTCCGTTTTTAACACTTTTAAATATTGATCTGAGACCCATAAAATATATATATATACTTATATATTCTTAATCGTCGTAAAAACTAACACGATTCAACCATGTCCGTCTGTTGTAATCCCTCTAAAATCTACAATAATTGAGCTAAATTCTTAAAAATTTGGTACAGATACTTTATATAGCTACAGGTATATAACCTCCTGTCTCGCACATTTAACCCCAATGTCGCATCCAACATATCGAAAGTCAGATAAGAGACATGTGTTCCAATAACCACTATATTTATACCATACAAATTCGGGGGCGTATTTGAGGATTACGTGTCCAGACAACACGCTTCCAACCTGAGAACAAAGTAAATAGGAGCCATGAAGAAATGTTTATCTCAAAGCACTCGTTTAGGGACGATATCTATTCAAAATTGGCCATATAGTCCTAAGTTTCTACATAGCCCCCATAAAAAGTCGCCTACGATTTAAATACCTTTGGTTCTAGAAGCCTCAATTAATATGACTGAAAGAATACAATTCCTAGGGAAAATGGGACACATCGTTCCATTCTTTGATATAGCCCCCTTATACATTTTCTTTTCGGTTAGACTTCTTGAGTATGTCCATCTGTCTGTTCTTGCGATGAAAGTGTGGGTCACAAATATGAATCAATATTTACGAAAATCAGTACAGAGGCTTTCCGTTGGTTAGGGACGATATCTATTGAAAAGTGTTCATATAGGTCCACATTTTTATATAGCCCCCATAAAACGTTCGCCTAAGATTTGAGTTAATTTTGTCCTAGAAGCCTCAATTTATAATTAATTCGACTGAAATTTGTTAGAATTCGGCGCAATTCACAATTCCTAGGGGAAATGGGGCACATCGATCCATGTTTTTATATATACCCCATATATATTTTCTCTCCGGTTAGACTTCTTGAAACTCTAGAGAATGTCCGTCTGTCTGTTCTTGTAATGTAGGTCGCAGAAAATCGATGCAGAGGTTTTTTCTTGGGCTAGGGACGATATCTATTCGAAATTGGCCATACAGCTGCACGTTTTTATATAGCCCTCATATAAAGGTCACCTACGATTTGAGTTATTTTTGTCCTAGATGACTAAGTATACAATCAGTATGACCGAAATTTCGCCCTATACAATTTCTAGGGAAAATGGGGCACATCGGCCTATGTTTTGATATAGGTCCGCCATATAAAGCTGCCTTTCGTTTAGACTTCTCGAAGCTCAAGAGAACACATTTTTCTACCGATTTGGCTGAGATTTAAGCATTTATACTTTATATTACTTAAAATCGTCCATAGTGAAAACGTATAAAGGTGCCTTCCGATTAGACTACCTGAAGATTTAGAGAAAATATTTTGCAATTGATTTGGCTGTAATTTATGTATTTATGCTTTCCTTCCCTGGAGAATATGGAGCATTTTTGTACATGTTTTAATTTAATATCCCAATTAAAACTACCTTCCGTTTAGACTTCTTGAAGCTCTAGAGAACACCTTTTCCATTCGCATTTATTCTTTATATTGCCTAAAATCCTCTCAAGTGAAAATGGGCCACATGGGTATATGTTTTGATATAGCCCCCAATATAAAGGTTCCTTCCGATTAGTCTTCCAGATGATATAGGGAACTACATTTTCAACCAATTTGAATGAAAATTTAATAATATTTACTTTATATTGCTTTAAATCGTAGAGGAAATCGGACACATCGGCCCATGTTATGATATATGCAGTTCTGCCACACAAAGGTCCCTTCCATTTAGATTGATTCAGAGGCCTAGAGAACACATTTTCAACCGATTTCGCTGAAAATTAAGCATTTATACTTTATATTACCTTCATATTCCGTAGTGAAAATTGGGGCACTTAGCCCATGTTTAGATATAACCCCTATGTGTAGGCCCCTTCAGATTAGATTTCTTAAAGCTGGGGCATATTGGTCCATGTTTTAATCTAAACTCCTATATATGTATAGGTCTCATATAGGAAATTTAAGAATTTGTGCGTTTTGTTGCTTTAAATCCTCCCTTGAGAAAAAGGGACACTTCGGTCCATGTTTTGAATTAGCCTCCATATAAAGGTGCCTTCCGATTAGACTTCTTGCGTTCTAGAGATCGAATTTTTTAACCGATTTGGATGAAATTTACCGCCTGACTTCGATGCGGAAAACAGCTGATTTGCGACCAACTGACAGGCATCAGTCCGTATATTTTCATTAGCTTTGTCGTTCTTGTGGTTTTTTGTAGATCGCAAATCAGCTGTTTTTCGTATAAGTCATGCGAACGTTAACGTTCGACATCGTGAGTCAGGCGGTTAAACTTTATATTACCTCAAAACGTCTTGCGAAAATGGAGCACATCAACCCATGTTTTCGTGTAGTCTTCAATATAAAAATTTCTTCCGTTAGACTTCTTGAAGCTCTATATACGCATATTTCATCTGATATGGCAGAAATTGAAGTAATGATACTTGTTATTGCGTTTAATCCTCTATAGAGAAAATCTGGCACATCGACCCATGCTTTGATATAGCTCCGCCATAAATAGGTCCCTCCCGTTTAGACTTCTTGGAGACGAAGATAACACATTTTACAACCACTTTGGCTGAAATTTAAGCTTTTTATCATTGTATTATCTTAAATCGTTCCTAGGAAAAATTGGATCACTTCGGTCCATGTTTTGATATTGTCCCAATATAAAGGTCCCTTCCGATTAGACTTTTTGAAGCTCTCGAGAACATCTTTTTCAACCAATTTGGCTAAAATTTAAACACTTATACTTTATATTGTCTTAAAAAGTCCCTAGTGAAACACATCTCTCCATGTTTTGATATGGCCCCCAAATAAAGGCCCGTTCCGATTAGATTTTTCGATGTTCTATGAAATTGAAACATTTATACTTTATATTGCCTAATCATCATTAGTGAAAATGGTGGTTGATTTTTTTATAGACCACATATAAAGGATGCATTTTATACTTCGTATTGCATAAAATAGTTCATAGTTCGGAAGGGGTATATCGGTTAACGTTTTTATGTAACCCACATATGAAGGTCCCAATGGAATGTGAAATTTAAAAATATGTTCACCATTTAACCTGTAATAATTTTTTGTAATAATATATGTGGTTTTCACAAATAACTCACAAAGTCGACTTAAGACGTTTTCGAGTTTTTTAGATAAATGTATTAATTTGTCTATGGTACTAATATCTACCATTTGCGAAAATAGGCGTTTTTGAGCATTTTATGACGAATGAATGTATTTGTCACTCCCATAAGGATATCACTAGAACCCAAAACTTGTATACGCTCCCCTGAACCACAGATATTATTACAGGTTAATTGATTAACGTGGTGCTTGATAAATACTGGTGGATGGCACTATTCAGCCGGCCCCGCCCGACTTTAGACTTTTCTTAATTGTTTATGTTACTTTTTGTTTTCTAAATATTTATTCGTCTCCAACATTTGCTGAAAATCATAAAGATTAATATTTCTTAAGACGGAATTATGGTACTCTCTTCATTAGTCGCTTTTCCTAGTGGGTACTTAGCTTTAGCTACTACAACAATCGATAATGACATTGATATAAAAACATTCGTTGATTTAGCACGTTCACACACCACTACAACTTAACGAATGTGAACCACAGCCGGGGTGCGCAGCTGATATTGACTTATCGCTTATTTATTTTGGTTTTCTTTTAGTGATAACAGGTTAGTCGTTTTCTAACACTATAGTGATATTTGTATAGAATTTCGGTTTAGTCGACAAAATTTTAAACTATTGTGCAAGAAATCGTGATTTTTCTGTTATACTTTATTACACGAAAGACGACGAGTACTTTGAGAGACGATGTAAAATTTTTCTGATATAGAAAATATCACCGTTTAACAACATTTCGATACCTCCATTCAAAACTATGCTAAGTGCAAATAGGTACTGATGCATTTTTTAAATTTGTGTTGAATTCCTTTATAATGCAAATAAAATGACCTTTACTGTTTTGTGAATAACTTTTGATTGTGTTGACGGATAAACACCAAATTTTGACTGAATATAATTTGAAAAAAAATGCAATTTCCCTAAAAATGTGCTAAGTCGACTTAGCACGGTTTAGAATGGAGGTATCGATGCAGGGAAAATATCATTGTTCAACAACATTTGGATTTAATACGGGACACATTCGTACACAGGTAAGATTTCTTTTAATTGGCGGTTAGTACTTTCTGCCCATCCTTAGGTTTACTTATTCTTTTAATCAAAGTGCAGGTCGTATTTATAGTCCAATGGTTATGAACAATGGCAAAGATAAGTTTTTTGGGTAAAATTACATGGTATTGTAAAAACTATAATTTAGTTATTAAGCTTTCAAAATGACCACAGGAAAATTGGGACGCAGGCCTATAGATTCCTCAGGACACGGTTCCGAGCGTGGTCAATATAATTATCAAAGTAAAATAAATAATCTACAGATTAAAACTAAACCCCTCCCGGAAGTCCCATAGAGTATCTAGAAAAATATGAGCAGTTAAATATTGTCCTTTGTGGCATGTTGAAAGACGACTATGCGGTACAAAGTGCATTTGCGCGGACAGTTTTCAGTCGCGCTTAAAGATGTTCTCCTCTGGGGTAAATCAAAAGATGGATTTTAGATTGGTTCAGATTTAGATATACATATGTTGATGTTCCTTCCGATTGGTCATCTATGTGCTATAGAAGCTGTATTTAAAATAGAGTGAATATGAAATTTGGCGGAGATTAATTATAACGATTTGCTATCAAGGCGCTGGGAAAGTTGAATTTTGAACTCTCTCGTAATTTAAAGAAAATTGGTTAATATTGAGATATAGAAATTGGCTTGTGTATTTCACATCAGATCGTTATGAAATTTTTCAGAGAGGGTACCTTGATCCAAAGACATTGTCGCATTCTAAAACCAATAAGGAAGGGAAAGAGTCTGGCGGAGCCGACAATATATACGCTACATCACCATATTAAAGCAGAATAAGATGAAATATTGGCAAGTTTTTATCATTGTTGTATTTCTAATGATGCTGATCTGTTTAAATATTTGTATTTGATAGCGCTTATATTCATAATCAGATATACATACGTATTACGTCTATATCTAAATCAGGATCGATTTTCTTGAAAATACACAGCGGTTGTTTTTGGTTTAACAAACTGTTATCTGTTAAATTTTATGAGGATGTATTGAGAAATGAGGATTTTACATCGAATAGATGCAAAAATTTGAACAAATAACACTATGCAACCAATGAACACTTTTTGAAAAATACACGGACTTGACAGTATAGGTTCGATTCTACTATCAAAGGGTAGTAAAACCCTATACTCGGTTTGGCGAAATTGGTTACCAATTTTTTTTATGGGCTTCCAAAGTTTCTGAAAATCAGTGGGCCCCTCGAAAAAGGTGTCATCAGCTTTTGACCAACAACTAATTCAGACTTGGTGATACCGCTTAACTATATTTGGCAATAATGTAGCTAATAATATGTTGAACATAGTTTCTTAAAATTTTTTGCGATATAATATTTTTTGCTGTACTTTTTTTGAAAAAGTGAAGGAAAAAAATAATTTTGTTCACTTTTTTCAGCATAACTTTCAGGGACTCGTAATTGTTCACTAACAATGTTTGGCAAAATTGTAGCCAACGTAATTCTGAACAACTTTTGTGAACATATCAATACAATCTGAACGTGTCTAGTTACCCTTAATAGCTCAAAAAACCACATTGTACCCCAAAAATGTTAGTATTTCACTATTATGTAACAAAAATATTTTTTTTGGTATAGGGTATGTTCTGCAACTTTATGGAAAATATTAAGGCCAATATTTTTGTGGAACATATTAACCCTCTAGCTCCCCCACATAACTGTAATTTTTGGCCCCATTTTAACAAATTTTAAATTATTAAATACAAAGTTTAACCTTTCCAATAAAATCAGAAATTTAAAAAAAATAATCACTACTTTTTTTTTGAGGCCGATTCAAATTTGAAATTTTAAATGGCCCACCCTGTAGTACCCATAGTATATACAAAATGGGCGTTATTGGCACTAAATTTCCCTTACTTTTATAACATGGGTCATAATTTATACATTTATCCATAGATTTTTTAATAGTCATTGTTGTCTTCTTTAGAACACTAGCTTTTAAAAAATGGAACAAGCAATTGTTTTGCATTTTTAATATTTATTATGGTTATTTTCGCGCAAGCAAAAAATAATTTTACTGAAAACAAAATATTTTTCTAAGTGTTGTAACTACAGCTACTATAAGACTACAATTATGTGAATGTGATATTCCCAACATTTGTTGCCTCATAATTTTATTTCATTAAAAGGGTATCACGGCTCAATCGTGCTCATACTTCAAATATGGTCCAAATACTAAAGGCATGTCCCACGAAAATTGGAATTTTAAAAAAAACTTTGCCTCAATCTACGTAAAAACAAAAGTGTGTCTCGGACACAAAAACAAATTTTTGTATTGCATAGTTTTATCATTGATTTTAATTAATTATTATACCCTACACCACACTGTGGTACAGGGTATTATGACTTTGTGCATTTGTTTGTAACGCCTAAAAGGAGAAGAGATAGACCCATTGTTTATTATACCGATCGACTCAGAATCACTTTCTGAGTCGATTTAGCCATGTCCATCTGTCTGTCCGTCTGTCTGTCCATGTATTCTTGTAATCAAAGTGCAGGTCGTATTTATGGTCCGATTGTGATGAAATTTAGCATAGTGCTCTTTTTTGACCCAAGGACGATCCCTATTGAAATTGGTTAAAATCGGTTCCGATTTGGATATAGTCCCCATATATATGTTTCACCCGATTTGACATGTAAGCGCTGTAGAAACCACATTTTACATCCGATCGTTATGAAATTCGGCAGAGAGAGTTTTATTATTACGTGAATGAACACTACCAAATTCGGAGAAAATCCGTTCAGATTTAGATATAGCCCCCATATATATGTTTCACCCGATTTGACATGTAAGCGCTGTAGAAACTGTATTTTATATCCGATAAGTGCGAAATTCGGCAGAAAGAAGTTTCTTATTACATGAAGGAATACTGCCAAATTCGGAGAAAATCGGTTCAGATTTAGATATAGCGCCCATATATACGTTACCCCCGATTTGACATGTAAGCGCTGTAAAAACTGTATTTTATATCCGATCAGTACGAAAATCGGCAGAAAGAGGTTTCCTATTATATGAATGAACACTTTTAAATTTGGATGAAATCGGTTCAGATTTAGATATAGCCCACATATATACTTTACCCCCGATTTGACATGTAAGCGCTGTAAAAACTTTATTTTATATCCGATCAGTATGAAATTCTTCAGAAAGAGGTTTCCTATTACATGAATGAACACTTTTAAATTTGGAAGAAATCGGGTCAGATTTAGATATAGCCCCCATATATACGATACCCCCGATGACATGTAAGCGCTGTAGAGACTGTATTTTATATCCGATCAGTACGAAATTCGACAGAAAGAGGTCTTTTTACGTGAATGAGTATTCAGGGAAAATCGGTTCAGATTTATATATAACCTCAAAATATATGTTCCTCATTATTTGGTATCAAATCGCTATAGTAGTTGTAATTTACTTCCGATCATTAAAATTTTCCAGAAAGATGTTTCTCAATTTAGGAACGAATATTGCTTAATTTTGCGACTATCGGTTCAGAATTAGATAATATGTTCCTACCCATTTACCAATTATTCCAAATTCTTATAGCAGTGACCCTTATCGCATTGTTAGAAAGGTGTAGGGTATTATATAGTCGGCCCCGCCCGACTTTCTGCCTTTCCTTACTGGTTTTTACTTTGACTTTAAAGTTAATGGAATCTTAATATTTAATATATTAGTTGCAGATAGTTATGGTAACAAACATTTTCGAAATTAAAAATTGTTTAACGTTATTTCCTTGTGTGTACGCAAAATAATTTTAAATTTCTGATTTCTTTCGGTGAGTATTACAATTTCTGTTAATATTTATTTATAATCTATTGTTTTTATAAAATAATCTCTGACATTCATTTTCCAAAATTATTTTTATTTATTTATTATGTAAAGTTTTGTATTGTACATATTTATAAAAATAACAAGTCTATAAACTAACACTAAACAAAACAATTAAAATCGACTGATAACTTTAATATTATAAAAATGTAAAAAAAACAGTAATTATTCATTATTAGAATTAAGTAAAGGTAACCAAACTACTATTAATATAATTAGTTCGATTTGAAACAATTTTTCCTATGGCAAGAAAGAAAACCAACACAAAAATCCACACTGAAGACTCTATATAATATATTTTGTAAGCAATTTTTTGCTATTTTATATAGAAAACCTAAAAAAATGAAAACAGTGAAAATCACCGAAGTAATATGAACTTGAACACAAAACAAATCAATAACTCATTGAGAACAATTTTTGTAGAGAATGAAGAAAAACAAAACAAAGAATTTTTATAGCGAAAAATTAATTATTAAAATAAAGAGAAAAATGTTTAATGTTGTGAATAAAAATTATGTGGTTTTTATGAAAAATAAGAGGTCCAAAAAGGTGGTGGTTTTTGAATATACAGCTGATATGTAATGCAAAAAATAATATTTTTTTAATTTTTTTTAAATTTTATTGTTCAAAAGCAAAAAAATTCGGAAATAACATAAAAATTTAGAAACAGTTTAGATTTGTTCGAATTGGTCACCTTTGGCACGAATTATGGCCTTCAAACGGCCGACAAAGCCATCACACGCTGCACGAAAGTGGCTCTGCGGTAGCGCCGTCTTGAGATGATCGATACTTTGGTATTTTTTAGAGCGAACCTTACTCTTTAAAAGTCCAACGGATTGAGATCCGGAGATCTTGGTGGCCATTGTGCGGTAGAAATGAAGCGAGGAACCTCCTTTTTAAGACATTCTTGGTTGACGCGTGCTGAGTGCGATGGTGCTGAGTCCTGTTGGAATGTCCATGGTCTGCGGCCGAAATGTTTGTCTGCCCAGGGCTTCAATACTGTCTTTAGGACATTTTCCCGATAATATTCGGCATTTATTTTGACCCTATGGTCGATGAATACGAGCGGGGAGCGACCATCGGTCGTTACGGCGGCCCACATCATTACCATCGGCGGCGCTTGAGTTCTGGTGGCCAATCGAAGGTATAAATTTTCAGCTGACCTCTTTGGCAAGTAAACCCGATCATTTTGTTTGTTCACAAACTGCTCAATTTGGAATGGCTTCTCATCGGAGAAAACCAAATTCGGTAACTGGCCACTTTCGTGCAAGCGAAGCAACTCCTTGGCTCTTTCCAGTCTAACTTTTTTTTGTGCATCGGTGAGCTCTTGCACTTTTTGGAACTTCAATGGCGTTAGTCCAAGCCCATTTTTTAATATGTGTTGTATCCGTTCTCGCGATATGTTCAGCTCACGAGCAATTTTTCTACCACTGCGGCGTGGATTTTGATCAAATCTGGCCTTCACTTTTCGGATCATTTCTGGTGTTGTTACCGTTTTTTTTCGTCCACTTTTTGGACGCGATGCAACACTGCCAGTATCACGGTAACGAGCAATGGTACGAGAAACAAAAGATTTATTCACATTTAAATGATGGAGGGCTCTAACGATAGCCACTTGTGTTTTTCCACCCAAATATAAAGCAATCACACTATCACGCTTGAATTCCATCACGAATAACTTTTTTTCTGAATCTGAAGATCAAAATGCTTTTGTAAGCTTGTAAACAATAAAATGAACTGTCACTGAAATAAATCTGTCAGCTATCAGACTAGCGGTTTAGAAATGATAGCAACCTGAAGTTTGTTGCAATACATATCAGCCACCCTGTAAGTTATCGATAACATAATTAATAATAACTTGATCGATTAATTGGTCACGACAATCATTCACTGTGTATCACAACTATAACATGGTTGAAGTAACCATATATATTTAGATGATTCCTTATGAGGGGTTGAGCTGAAATATCAGAGAGTTTCCTTCTAAGTGAAGGAAGGAATGTATTTGTTATTTTGTTATAAAATGTTTTCTGCGACAATATGGTTATAAAAATTTTATAATAACACTTCTCTTGACAAAACAATACAATCATTGTCAAAAATAATATGTTATGATATGGTTACAAGAAGACCATATTATGGTTACGATTCTACCATGTTATATTCACTACGTAACCATATTATGGGCACGAAAACACATGATTACGGATTCTGACCATAATATTGTTCTGACGGGAATATATTATAGTCATGCTGAACATATTATTGTCATGGTAAACTGAAAAAAATTGTCTTAAATTAAAGACTTACGCCAAAGATGCCATTAATCATTAAAATAAGTACATATTTTACTTAAAATATAGATAATTAATTATTATTTAGTTCATTTTCTTAATTTTAAGTGCAAAACGTACTTATTTCAAAGACTAAGGGCGTCTTTGCCGCAAATCTTTAATTTTAAGACACAATTTTTTCTGGGTATGGTTACGACACAACTATATTATGGTCACGTCACAATCATATTATGATCAGAGACCCGTATCTCTACAAATTCAGGCATATTACAAATTCTATTTGTTTTGTTTGTCATCAATGTCTGCAATTTTATTCATAAGTATATGTTAAAATATTATGACCATAGTTTGATTATAAAGGAAACATATTATGGTCATAAATTCCTAACTATTTTTAACATGGGACCATATTATGGTTATATGCCCATTATATGGTTACATGACCACTTTATGCTCACGTAAAACATAATAAAGTTATATGGAACCAGATAACGGTAAATATTGCAAAGCAAAGGGGTAAATTGCAACAACCATATAAAAGCAATTGCTGGTAAATTGCAACAACCATATAAAAGCAATTACATTATGCTCTGTAAATATCCTCACCAGATATATTTTTCTCTGCGTGTAGTATTGGCTTCCATTTATGACTGTTTCATTTCTAATACTGTCATCAAAAATGTTATACAATTTTATTGCAGATATGCAATACGTTTATTAGTTCAATCATAAAAATGTAAAAGTTCATTGTTGATTCCTCGCAAAGGACACATTCAGGCATAATATCACATTTCAAATTCCGCTGCAGTTGTCATTTACAAATCCTAACGATGAGCAGGATAACAACAACGAAAATTTTCTTTATTTACACTTTCCTCAGTCTATTTTTGGTAGATTTCTTAGAGTCTCAGAAATCCTATAAAATTCCTTTGCCTTTGGAAATCAAATTCAATCTCAGTGAAATACGCAATTTACGCGATTTAATGGAATATGGAATTATTGAGCCATCAGCTTTGCCTGTTTCCAGTCGACCCATTGGTTACTACTGTGTGCCCAAGTTTCTGAAAAAGCTGAATAATTTCAATTATCCTGGATGTTTGCGGCATTATTTGAATAAGGCTGTAATTGATGATTGAGAAGTGTTGCAGAGAAAATAAATTTAAAGTCTTGAAAAAAAAAAATAAATAATAAAATTAATATTATAGCTTATGAATAAAGATTGACTTATAACGGGTTATTTTTTGCTTTTTGGGTGGCTACGTAAACAAGAAGAATTGTCGCATTTGGGCAATGAGTCAATTATTGTAGAATTTTGATTAATAGCCAGAATTGGAATTTTGTAGGGCCGGAATTGGAACGTATTGATGAGGACTACGTTTTTTTTTTTTATTTTATTATCAACAAGACGGCGGTACACAAGCAACGGCAACAGCGCTCTTTTGCGTGAAAATTTTCCTGGCCGTGTGATTTCTCGAAGCTGCGCTCACAATTGGTCACCGAGTTATTGGTCACCAGACTTTTTTTGGGGGCTACGTGAAAGATAAGGTCTATGCCAATTGTTTTTAAGTATCAAAAACCTCTTATTGGAAGACCATTTATTACCAAAATTCGTGCTCTGTGAAAAATGTGTTTGTATCGAAAAATTGTCTTCTGCGACCAAGCAAATGTTTGGCTTAATGGGTACGTCATTAAACAGAATTGCCCAATTTTGTCCGCTGAGCAGACAATAGCCGCGGCCAACATTTGATAGACATAATCTTCAAAAAATAAATGCCAAAGAATGTTCTTTCAAATGATAATAAACATTCCCCATTCATTTTGAATTTTCTGTGTTTTTTTCTTTAAAAAAGTAGAAACCTCGAAATGGATCACGCATTATTTTCTAACTGTTAGAAGTTCTATACCGGTTGAATTTAAAAAAAATATTATATTTTTTAAATTAAACCGGTGATCCGTCTTCCTAGTAGCGCCGACCCCAGTATATTCAATGTGGAACTGGAACAGAGCAGATGTTCTACGCTACCTGCTCATCTACACAGCTTCTGCAAGTCATCGAGATCTGCGGTAGTCGAGGGCTGTTTATTAATTTAGGAATGTCCCTCCCGAGATTTACTGACAGCGTGGCTTTTCAAGTAAATGTCGACGCCACTGTTGGTCACTTTGTTTGCGACTCAGCTGCTTGGCGTCATTATTTCCCTTATAGTCATTATTTCGGCTTGATCGACACTAAAAGTATCTGGTACATACCATATTATCGGTACTGACCTAAGGTTTTAAATGACTGAATATAATATTTCGTAGAGAAATATTATATTTAGATTTGCAGTGAACATAATGTCTCCAAAAAAAATGGTGACAAGTTGATGGGGATTTTGGCTGGGCTACACATCCCGTCTCTGCTGATTATTAACGTATTTCATCTATTCCGTGTCGAATATTAAGCTGGTCTAAAAATATTTTTTCTTCTTTTCAGATATAGGTTGACCTAACCAACGGAAGTAGAGAAACCAAAGGCAAGAGCCAACGCGGCGTTGAAATCTCCCGAGGAGAGGTGATGAATTTTCCACCTAATACTACTCAACTGCGATGGTAACGCTCATTAGCTCCAATAGGTTTACAGCAATATCAATGAAACTGGGGCTAGTCTCTGTTTTATTTTATAACTACTAACTATCTTAAAATATGTAACCTATAAACTGGGTAACTCTCCAGCGTTCCGCCCAAAAGATATATCAGATTTGACACTGATTAACTATAAAAGGGTTTTCATAGAGGAATGAAGGGTTTCAAGGACTACTCTCTTCCAGCATCTAGCATCGATATTAAAAGTACAAATGCGCCTGCTCATTGAAACATCAACTTAGAGTATTCATATTTTCTCCAAATAAGGTAGGAGCTTGATGGTAGGCCGCATTGTATCACTCTTCCAATCAAAGGGTTACAATTTAGTGAAATATTGTATCTCTTACAACTTACGTATGTACAGTGCCGGAGTATATACATATAGCCTCGATTTCTGGCGCCAAGACGTACATATTACAAAAAAGTAATTCCTATATATTAATATATAAATATTTTATGGATTTATAAAGTTTCCGTCTGCGTTTGAAAACATTTTCCTTTTTAATTTTTTACCGATCCTTTCCTACGAATCGGTATACCCATATATTAGAGCCGGATATATACCGATTCCTTTCTCATTATCTTTTCTGGATAGACAACAAAATTTTATATTTGATGAAAAAATATTACCATTGGATATACCTTGGCCTTTTGAATTTATACTTTACAAAAAATATTCATTGTCAAAAATACAAAAAGGCAAAGTGGCTGCCCTATGTCCTTGATAGCCTCTCGAATTCTATCTTTGAGGTCTTGAATCGACGCTGGGCTGTTGGCGTAGACCTTAACTTTCACGTGGCCCCAAAGGAAGAAGTTAAATCACAAGATCTCGGTGGCCAATTGTGATCACCTCTTCGAGAGATAACACGGTCCGGAAACTTTTCCCGTAACAGAGCAATGGTTTCGTTGCTTGTGTGGCACGTACCGCCGTCTTGTTGAAAGTAAACGTTGTCCAGATCAATACCATCCAACTCCGACCATAAAAAATCCTTAATCATATCTCGATAGCGCAATCCATTTACCGTAACTGTTGATCCAACCTCATTTTCGAAAATTTAAGGTCGAATGACCCCGCCGGACCATAAACCGCACAAAACAGTCATACGTTGAGGATGGAGAGGCTTCTCAACAATAACTCTTGGGTTTTCCGAGCCCCAGATGCGACAATTTTGCTTGTTGACGTAGCCACCGAGGTGTAAATGGGCCTCATCAGTCAAGATGATTTTGTATCGTTCGTATCGTTTTTTTGTTCGATCGTTTTGTATCGTTCGATGATCGTGTATCGTTCCATTTTTAGTAATGGCGTAGTTTCTACTTGTCAAAGAAAAAAAGCTTCAAAAGTGACAGCTACCGAAATACCGGGTGATTCAAAATAAAACCTCTTGTTGGAAAAGCCTGTACTTTTTCTTACAAAAAATGAAAAAAATCTAATTTTTTTTTTGAAAATATAACATCAAATGGCCATAACTTTCGGATCGATATTTTTCTATCACATAGACAATTTTGTTGCAGGAAAGTGGATGTGAAAGAAATCGGGTTATATTCTGCTCCGTTATTCACAAAATACTAAGACAGGTTCGGGAAAAATGAAAATGTCAATTGCAGATATCTCGGTAACTATACGAAATAAATCTTCTGTGGACATCGGTTACACTCGCTTAAATATTTTGTTTATCAGAAGTGGCCAATTTTGAGGGCCTGTTGCTCCGCTCCTGCATATAATAGTGGGTCTAAATTTTAAACATAACTTCTCTAATAATACGAATTTGTTCCCTTTTATTTTCAATTACTCCCACTGTGCGTTGTACGGATTTCCTGGCGTATTAGCAACATGGTCATTTATGTTACTTATAAGCATTATGTTCACATAATTTTTTTTATTAAATTATTCTCATAACATAGCATCAAAGATTAAATTCAGAACATATTAATTTTATTGCAATTAAATGTTTGAAAATTAAGACATACATTTTTATATCTAGTCGGACTGTAATTTCCTAGCTTAAACATAAATAATTCCTCCCCAAATTATGCCACTTTTTAAATTCTTCCAATTAATAACGGCATTTCAATATTTAATACATCTTTCATACACCCTGTTAGTGGAGACACCTTGTGTTACATTCCATTTTGTTGCCCCAGCATATACAGTTTCCGCCATCATATTAAGTCTAGCCAGGACACAATGCTGTAGAAGTAAATGTATACTCTCTCCCTTATTACATTGCACTGTTGTTAAATGTATGCGCTGAGAGATACTCGTATATTGGCTCTCTCTCATTTCTATGCTGTTGTTTATTGGTCTCTACAAATTGCTTCTCATGCCTTCTGGTGTATTGTTGCTTCAAACACCGGTCGTTGTACGGGAATAAACCTCTTCTCACCCGACGTTTATTCGTATAAAAACGACCATAAAAATCACGTTAAAAGAGTTATTAAATACTGACTGAATGCACAATTCTCAGCAAATAACATATGATTGGATTCAAGAGAGTGAGAGAAAGGAGGAATGGTTGAACATAAATATGTATATTTATGTTCATTCAACATATACATATGAATGTATGTTTGTATGTATATTTTATCAACATATGGTTGTGTTTTTGCCAATAAACAAAAAGACAACGAGAGGATATGAAAATCAGATAATAATTGAGAATTTGGTGTTGCATGACGTCCGTCTGCCAGCCATCCAGACTATCACTTGCTCTTTCCATTAGCGGAAGAAGTGTCAGCAGAATTTGTAATGCAATTTTTATGCAAATTTTTTGAAGTTTATTCTTTTTGTCTGCATTTATTGATATGACTATGAAAATAACTCAAGTATACGAGAGTTTTTGACTTTAAAATGTCTTTGTTTATGAGCGTCAAATGTCCGAGACTGTATCGGTCATTGTAATATAAACGATGACTCATAAAGTAGCAGAATTTGGGTGGTTATCAGTCATTATAATTATGACAAAGTTAAAAGTATCGTACAACAAAATGAAAAAAGAATACAATATAATGAGGCAAAATTACCCTCGTGAGGCAAAATATGATAGCGAAAAATATTTTTCAATTCTCAGACTATGGTCAGTGTAGCAGTGACCAAAACTATTTTTATTATCTCATTGCTTTTAAAAGCTCCTTAAGAGCTAATAATCTTAAAATGTATATTTAGTCGTTTTTGTTTATTTTTGTTCCCTTAAAGGCAAAATTTCACAGAAATTTTCTATAAATACAAAATTTTTTAGAAATTTTCTTTAAATACAAAATTTCTCAGAAATTTTCTATAAATACAAAATTTCTTAGAAATTTTCTATAAATACAAAATTTCTCAGAAATTTTCTATAAATACAAAATTTCTCAGAAATTTTCTATAAATACAAAATTTCTCAGAAATTTTCTATAAATACAAAATTTCTCAGAAATTTTCTATAAATACAAAATTTCTCAGAAATTTTCTATAAATACAAAATTTCTCAGAAATTTTCTATAAATACAAAATTTCTGCGAAATTTTCTATAAAAACAAAATTTCTGCGAAATTTTCTATAAAAACAAAATTTCTGCGAAATTTTCTATAAAAACAAAATTTCTGCGAAATTTTCTATAAAAACAAAATTTCTGCGAAATTTTCGAAAAAACTAAATTTCTAAGAAATTTTCGATAAAAATAAAATTTCTAAGAAATTTTCGATAAAAACAAAATTTCTAAAAAATTTTCGATAAAAACAAAATTTCTAAAAAATTTTCGATAAAAACAAATTTTCTAAGAAATTTTCTATAAATACAAAATTTTTCAGAAATTTTCTATAAATACAAAATTTCTCAGAAATTTTCTATAAATACAAAATTTCTCAGAAATTTTCTATAAATACAAAATTTCTCAGAAATTTTCTATAAATACAAAATTTCTCATAAATTTTCTATAAATACAAAATTTCTCATAAATTTTCTGTAAATACAAAATTTCTCATAAATTTTCTATAAATACAAAATTTCTCAGAAATTTTCTATAAATACAAAATTTCTAAGAAATTTTCTATAAATACTATACAAAATGTCTAAATACAAATTCTATAAATACAAAATTTCTAAGAAATTTTCTATAAATAAAAAAGTTTTTAAAAATTTTCTATAAATACAAAAAAATACAAAATTTCTCAGAAATTTTCTATAAAAACAATATTTCTCAGAAATTTTCTATAAATACAAAATTTCTCAGAAATTATCGATAAAAACAAAATGTCTAAGAAATTTTCGATAAAAACTAAATTTCTAAGAAATTTTCGATAAAAACAAAATTTCTAAGAAATTTTCGATAAAAACAAAATTTCTAAGAAATTTTCGATAAAAACAAAATTTCTAAGAAATTTTCGATAAAAACAAAATTTCTATGAAATTTTCGATAAAAATAAAATTTCTAAGAAATTTTCGATAAAAACAAAATTTCTAAAAAATTTTCGATAAAAACAAATTTTCTAAGAAATTTTCGATAAAAACAAAATTTCTAAGAAAATTTCTTATAAACAAAATTTCTAAGAAAATTTCTATAAAAACAAATTGCTAAGAAATTTTCTATAAAAACAAATTGCTAAGAAATTTTCTATAAAAACAAAATTTCTAGAAATATTCGATAAAAACAAAATTTCTAAGAAATTTTCGATAAAAACAAAATTTCTAAGAAATTTTCGATAAAAACAAAATTTCTAAGAAATTTTCGATAAAAACAAAATTTCTAAGAAATTTTCGATAAAAACAAAATTTCTAAGAAATTTTCGATAAAAACAAAATTTTTAAAAAATTTTCGATAAAACAAAATTTCTAAGGAATTTTCGATGAAAAAAAATTTCTAAGAAATTTTCTATAAATACAAATTGCTAAGAAATTTTCTATAAAAACAAAATTTCTAAGGAATTTTCGATGAAAAAAAATTTCTAAGAAATTTTCGAAATTTTCGAAATTTTCTATAAATACAAATTGCTAAGAAATTTTCTATAAAAACAAAATTTCTAAGAAATTTTCGATAAAAACAAAATTTCTAAGAAATTTTCGAAATTTTCTATAAAAACAAATTGCTAAGAAATTTTCTATAAAAACAAAATTTCTAAGAAATTTTCGATAAAAACATAATTTCTAAAAATTTTTCGATAAAAACAAATTTTCTAAGAAATTTTCGATAAAAACAAAATTTCTAAGAAATTTTCGATAAAAACATAATTTCTAAAAAATTTTCGATAAAAACAAATTTTCTAAGAAATTTTCTATAAAAACAAAATTTCTAAGAAAATTTCTTATAAACAAAATTTCTAAGAAAATTTCTATAAAAACAAATTGCTAAGAAATTTTCTATAAAAACAAAATTTCTAAGAAATTTTCGATAAAAACAAAATTTCTAAGAAATTTTCGATAAAAACATAATTTCTAAAAAATTTTCGATAAAAACAAATTTTCTAAGAAATTTTCGATAAAAACAAAATTTCTAAGAAAATTTCTTATAAACAAAATTTCTAAGAAATTTTCTATAAAAACAAATTGCTAAGAAATTTTCTATAAAAACAAAATTTCTAAGAAATTTTCGATAAAAACAAAATTTTTAAGAAATTTTCGATAAAAACAAAATTTCTAAGAAATTTTCGATAAAAACAAAATTTCTAAGAAATTTTCGATAAAAACAAAATTTCTAAGAAATTTTCGATAAAAACAAAATTTCTAAAAAATTTTCGATAAAAACATAATTTCTAAAAAATTTTCGATAAAAACAAATTTTCTAAGAAATTTTCGATAAAAACAAAATTTCTAAGAAAATTTCTTATAAACAAAATTTCTAAGAAAATTTCTATAAAAACAAATTGCTAAGAAATTTTCTATAAAAACAAATTGCTAAGAAATTTTCTATAAAAACAAAATTTCTAAGAAATTTTTGATAAAAACAAAATTTCTAAGAAATTTTCGATAAAAACAAAATTTCTAAGAAATTTTCGATAAAAACAAAATTTCTAAGAAATTTTCGATAAAACCAAAATTTTTAAAAAAATTTCAATAAAACAAAATTTCTAAAGAATTTTCGATGAAAACAAAATTTCTAAGAAATTTTCGATAAAAACAAAATTTCTAAGAAATTTTCGATAAAAACAAAATTTCTGCGAAATTTTCGATAAAAACAAAATTTTCGATAAAAACAAAATTTCTGCGAAATTTGCGATAAAAACAAAATTTCTGCGAAATTTTCGACAAAAACACTATTTCTAAGAAATTTTCGATAAAAACAAAATTTCTAAGAAATTTTCGATAAAAATAAAATTTCTAAGAAATTTTCGATAAAAACAAAATTTCTAAAAAATTTTCGATAAAAACAAATTTTCTAAGAAATTTTCGATAAAAACAAAATTTCTAAGAAAATTTCTTATAAACAAAATTTCTAAGAAAATTTCTATAAAAACAAATTGCTAAGAAATTTTCTATAAAAACAAATTGCTAAGAAATTTTCTATAAAAACAAAATTTCTAGAAATATTCGATAAAAACAAAATTTCTAAGAAATTTTCGATAAAAACAAAATTTCTAAGAAATTTTCGATAAAAACAAAATTTCTAAGAAATTTTCGATAAAAACAAAATTTCTAAGAAATTTTCGTTAAAAACAAAATTTCTAAGAAATTTTCGATAAAAACAAAATTTTTAAAAAATTTTCGATAAAACAAAATTTCTAAGGAATTTTCGATGAAAAAAAATTTCTAAGAAATTTTCTATAAATACAAATTGCTAAGAAATTTTCTATAAAAACAAAATTTCTAAGGAATTTTCGATGAAAAAAAATTTCTAAGAAATTTTCGAAATTTTCGAAATTTTCTATAAATACAAATTGCTAAGAAATTTTCTATAAAAACAAAATTTCTAAGAAATTTTCGATAAAAACAAAATTTCTAAGAAATTTTCGAAATGTTCTATAAAAACAAATTGCTAAGAAATTTTCTATAAAAACAAAATTTCTAAGAAATTTTCGATAAAAACATAATTTCTAAAAATTTTTCGATAAAAACAAATTTTCTAAGAAATTTTCGATAAAAACAAAATTTCTAAGAAATTTTCGATAAAAACATAATTTCTAAGAAATTTTCGATAAAAACAAATTTTCTAAGAAATTTTCTATAAAAACAAAATTTCTAAGAAAATTTCTTATAAACAAAATTTCTAAGAAAATTTCTATAAAAACAAATTGCTAAGAAATTTTCTATAAAAACAAAATTTCTAAGAAATTTTCGATAAAAACAAAATTTCTAAGAAATTTTCGATAAAAACATAATTTCTAAAAAATTTTCGATAAAAACAAATTTTCTAAGAAATTTTCGATAAAAACAAAATTTCTAAGAAAATTTCTTATAAACAAAATTTCTAAGAAATTTTCTATAAAAACAAATTGCTAAGAAATTTTCTATAAAAACAAAATTTCTAAGAAATTTTCGATAAAAACAAAATTTTTTAGAAATTTTCGATAAAAACAAAATTTCTAAGAAATTTTCGATAAAAACAAAATTTCTAAGAAATTTTCGATAAAAACAAAATTTCTAAGAAATTTTCGATAAAAACAAAATTTCTAAGAAATTTTCGATAAAAACATAATTTCTAAAAAATTTTCGATAAAAACAAATTTTCTAAGAAATTTTCGATAAAAACAAAATTTCTAAGAAAATGTCTTATAAACAAAATTTCTAAGAAATTTTCTATAAAAACAAATTGCTAAGAAATTTTCTATAAAAACAAAATTTCTAAGAAATTTTCGATAAAAACAAAATTTCTAAGAAATTTTCGATAAAAACAAAATTTCTAAAAAATTTTCGATAAAAACATAATTTCTAAAAAATTTTCGATAAAAACAAAATTTCTAAGAAATTTTCGATAAAAACAAAATTTTTAAGAAATTTTCGATAAAAACAAAATTTCTAAGAAATTTTCGATAAAAACAAAATTTCTAAGAAATTTTCGATAAAACCAAAATTTTTAAAAAATTTTCAATAAAACAAAATTTCTAAAGAATTTTCGATGAAAACAAAATTTCTAAGAAATTTTCGATAAAAACAAAATTTCTAAGAAATTTTCGATAAAAACAAAATTTCTGCGAAATTTTCGATAAAAACAAAATTTTCGATAAAAACAAAATTTCTGCGAAATTCGCGATAAAAACAAAATTTCTGCGAAATTCGCGATAAAAACAAAATTTCTAAGAAATTTTCGATAAAAACAAAATTTCTAAGAAATTTTCGATAAAAACAAAATTTCTAAGAAATTTCCGGTAAAAACAAAATTTCTAAGAAATTTCCGGTAAAAACAAAATTTCTAAGAAATTTCCGATAAAAACAAAATTTCTAAGAAATTTCCGATAAAAACAAAATTTCTAAGAAATTTTCGATAAAAACAAAATTTCTAAGAAATTTTCGATAAAAACAAAATTTCTAAGAAATTTTCGATAAAAACAAAATTTCTAAGAAATTTTCTATAAAAACAAAATTTCTAAGAAATTTTCTATAAAAACAAAATTTCTGCGAAATTTTCTATAAAAACAAAATTTCTAAGAAATTTTCGATAAAAACAAAATTTCTGCGAAATTTTCTATAAAAACAAAATTTCTGCGAAATTTTCTATAAAAACAAAATTTCTGCGAAATTTTCTATAAAAACAAAATTTCTGCGAAATTTTCTATAAAAACAAAATTTCTGCGAAATTTTCGATAAAAACAAAATTTCTGCGAAATTTTCGATAAAAACAAAATTTCTAAGAAATTTTCGATAAAAACAAAATTTCTAAGAAATTTTCTATAAAAACGAAATTTCTAAGAAATTTTCTATAAAAACAAAATTTCTAAGAAATTTTCTATAAAAACAAAATTTCTAAGAAATTTTCTATAAAAACAAAATTTCTAAGAAATTTTCTATAAAAACAAAATTTCTAAGAAATTTTCTATAAAAACAAAATTTCTAAGAAATTTTCTATAAAAACAAAATTTCTAAGAAATTTTCGATAAAAACAATTTTATGCGAAATTTTCGATAAAAACAAAATTCTATAAAAACAAAATTTCTGCAAAATTTTCTATAAAAACAAAATTTCTGCGAAATTTTCTAAAAAACAAAATTTCTGCGAAATTTTCTAAAAAAACAATATTTCTGCGAAATTTTCTATAAATACAAATCTTCTCAGAAATTTTCTATAAATATTTTTATATATATTTTTTTATAGATTTCCCTCTTCTAGATTCCACTTAATAAGGGGATTTCGGACATTAACCTTCTTTTGACCAATGTTTCGTATGCAATTTTTATAGAATTTTTGCTTAATTTTTCACAATTTCGTTTGATCCATTTTCATTGATATTTCACGATTCCTTCTCAGAGATATTTTGTAGGTGATAACTCGGTATTTTTTTGCGGTCAAAGGGGCAAAAACGTCTCATAAAAGCAATATTTTTCAAGAATTGTTGATGACAACATAATACTGAAGTTTTGAAGCCTTGAAATATGCAAAGAATGATTACACTTTTGTTCAAGCCTCTTTAAATCTTAAAGTATGCAAAGTAAATATATGTGTGTGTGGCTAATCTCTAAAGTATGCAAGCATTTTAAAATACAATTATATACAATTGATTTGAATATTTATATAAATGTATTTTTGATTACATTTCCAATGTCTATATTTTGGCAATGAAAGAGAAACGTCTCCCAACAGTTATAAAATCTTCCACCCAAAATACAAAATTCCATATTATGTGCCCTCGATTGAGATTTTATTTTCATATTTTCATAGTCTCAAATTATGCATTCCTTATTATTCATACACCTTGTGACATCCTACAAGTAGGCAATTGATTTCGCTTTAAAATTGCCTAAGATTATTTCATTGATTTCATAAACAAATAACATTAGGACGCAAATCGCAACACAAAAAAATTTCAAGTGTTTGGAGTTATAAAAACATAAAATCTCATAGGATTACATTTTACAGCAGAGTTATTATTTCCAAGTATCATTGATGTCAACACAATGCGGTGTTGAAGCCCAGAAGTATTCAATGGGGGGAGGATTACGCTTTGTCAAGCTTATTTATGCCCCAAAGTATGCAGAGTAAGCATATGTGTGTGTGTGTGGCTAATCCCTAAAGTATGCAAAGAATTTTTAAAGTCAATTATATACAATTGATTTGAAAACATACCTAATGGTATGAATATTATATTGTACATAACAATTTACTTTGAAGAAATCAAAATCCGATTTATTGTGCAAATATTTGTATTGATGCCAAACATAGACAGCATTTTTCTTTTAAATCCAATTGTAAATATTACGTGCTGGAGTACAGTATGCAGAAAAAGAAATCATATTGAAGGAGGACATGTCGTTGTTGCCTTACACCTTCAGTTACCATTGAAGGTACTCGTAGCATCATGTCAGGTATCCCTTTGGCAGACAGCATCACAAAATTAACCATATCAAAGTCTGCGCATTTCAAAAGTGTGAGATTTTTTTTTGCCAGACATAAAATCCTACAGAGGAAATGTCCCACTGAATTTTCTGTCTGTCACATGGCTTCACTTGATTTCCTGCCATTTCACTTTTTATTTTCGCCTTTTTTGCGCGCGTACACAATACAAATGTTCCATTTCATTTTGTTCAATTCTAGGGAAATCGCATCTGTTTACCTCAACATTTGTTAGCGCAATGCAGACAAAATTCGAGGCCGACACAGCCATACTGTGGTTTGTATACAACAGGAGTTTTGAGGTGGGAAAGGAATGGGTTGTCTGTTCATCGAGTGAAGGATTTGAGAGAGGACATAGACGACTTTGAGTTACCTTTCATGGGTAGCCAGGGAATAGATAAAATAATTTTAAATCAATCGGTTACTACTGCCGAAAATTATTGTGAGCACAAGCCAGATAGACAGACGGACAGGCTGATAGACATCGCACAAATGACTTAAAATGGCCCTAAACAGATTTCCACCAAATATTCTTGGGGTCTCTTAGGTCACTCCTTCAAAGTGTTACACTTTTGGCCCGCAGCAATTGATATATACCCTGGTGCGCAATAGTGGAGGTATAAAAAGAGTATTATGTTGAAATTCTCTTATTTCTACCAAATCGCTGTGATTTCTACATTATCCATAGTTTTTCCTCAAATAGGTATTGATTTCTTAATTAAGATTCTAGCTTCCAAAAAATGGAACCATAAAATTTTTTGCGATATTTTAATAGTTTTTAGGTTTTTTTGTGCCAACAAAAAACCATTTTTTTGTGAAAAAAATATTTTTTTTCTAATTGTTTTAACGACAGTTACTAAGCTTCTGTTTCCACGTAAAGGCATCATATCTAACATTTATAGCCCTCATAATTGCCTATAATTTGAAGCATTTCCCGGCTTTATCGAGCATATACTTAAAAAAATATGATACAAATACTAAAGGCACCTTCCAAGAAAATGGGAATTTTAAAGAAAAATAAAAAAATGTACAATAGTACATTTTTTAAAATATTTTTTCGTATTTAAGACACCATATTCCACCATATTTATGTACAGCCCTTCGAATACAATTTTGTTGCATAGTGTAATAGGGAAATTTTAGCCTACATTCTGGCTAATTTTAATAAAATAAAGCATACTTGAAGGCGAATATTTTAGTAAGATAACATTTTTTAGGAAATTTTAGGAATATTTACTTAAAAACTCCGGAAAAGTATAGATAGCTTATCATCTTGGTCTCAGGCGAATTCACTCGGAGTCCTGTATGGCCCATTGTGTTACCCTTTGTGGAAAGGAGAGCCTAGTGAAGTGAAAAAGAAGAAAAATGTGACAAATCAAGTTAATAATGCTAAAAAGGTAGAGTGTTGTTTCTATTATCGTTCCATTAGTTCACACTCGGCAACATTTAGCCTTGTCAATAAAATGGATTTTAAGTGGAACAATTGATAGAACTACCAGGTCATCAAAGAAGCTACCCTCCATATAGGAGAGTCTACACTCTTGGAGACCTTGACCTAAGGAAATCGCAGAGACGTCATTGGTATACCTTCTGTGGGCAAGAGAAACCTGTATCAGACGCCGTAAGGCTGAGAAAGATTATATCCACAGTATCCTCTGCACTGGGTTATCTACAGGATGAAGATAACAACTGGACGAGCAGACATTAAAGTTTCGGCTCGACTCAAATTTCCTATATAAGCTACCCATCTACAGTCAAATAATGATGTTTTAGATAACTGCCTGCCTAAGTATAAG
This sequence comes from Eudasyphora cyanicolor, assembly GCA_963930755.1. Lineage (NCBI taxonomy): Eukaryota > Metazoa > Arthropoda > Insecta > Diptera > Muscidae > Eudasyphora > Eudasyphora cyanicolor. The sequence continues at coordinate 24,168,365 of OZ005737.1, read as the reverse complement.
GCGGATTTTTAGGACTACAGTGACAGAGTGTCTACAAGTCCTGAACAGCGAGCAGTCATTAAATGTTTAGCTCGACTCAAATTTCCTATATAAGCGATGCATCTACAGCCAATTAATGATGTTTTAGATAACTACCTGCCAGCATAAGTTGGAGCTTTAAGGACAACAGCTACAGAGTCTCTACAAGTCCTACTCCATCTGATGATGTTTTAAACAACTGCCTGCCTAAGCATAAGGTGGATCTACAGACGATTGATATTGTGGCTATAGATGTTGCAGTCAGAGCGCCGGGTGCAAGAACTACGGCCACCTGAGAGGATATATCATTGTAGTGCATTGATAACCGATCGAATGGACTATATACCAACTGTGAACACCTTCGAGAGAAACTTTGCCGCTACAATAGCTGTCAGAAAGGAATAGGTTGGCAGAATATCAAGTAACAGAAACCACCTCCACTTCTGGTTCGAAACTTGGTGAGAAGGTTAACTTCAGATTACACCGTTAAGAACTTATAGTTCCCGAAAACTGCACCTTTACACCACCTTTTTGGAAGTTTGTAATTAGAGCTATGTTTAATTCGAGGAACTACACCAGTTCCACCTAAAAAGCGAAAATATTTTTCAGAAATTCGCTACGAAGGGGCTTTATTTTTTTCAGAAACGAAATCACCACTAGTGGTGATATAGCTCACAGACTACCAGATACTTGCAGTGTCCCTGAAGATGTCTGAAAGCTACATCCATAAATCCACAAGCAGCCATTGACTGCCGCATATTTTCACGAGATAGCTGAGCTGTTTAAAGTACACTTCAAATGGGTACCTGTGCTTAGGAATATTCCGGGGAACTGCAAAGCCGTATTGGAACGTTTAAGGAAGGCCAACGTCGCCTTATATTCCTGAAAATAGACTGTTGGTTCGCGGTGGGGCCTCTCTCCTAAAATCGGTCACTGGATATATATAGCAGTAGTTCGTCCAATAATGGTGAACTGACAAACTACCCATCACCAACCTACTAACAAAGGTTCAGAGAACAGCCTGCCTGAGCATAAACGGAGCCTTAAGGACTACAGCGACTGAGTCTCTACAAGCCCTACTCTATATACTGCCTATTAATATTGTGGCGAGAGATGCTGCAACCAGAGCGGCGCTAACATAAAACTGCCTATCAATGTGGAGGTACGAGAACTACGGTCACATGAGGATATCAAAGTGTAGTGCTATGGTAACCGACCGAGTGGACTATATACCAACTGTGTACACCTTCAAAAGAAATTACATCACTATGATTCCCGCCAGAGATGAATGGGTTGGCAGAATACCAGGTAATAGAAACCATCGCAACTTTTACACGGATGGTTCGAAGCTTGATGAGTATAGTGGCTTCGGAGTACTCTGTGAAGAACTTAGTTTGGATGTAGCTCACAGACTACCAGATACCTGCAGTGTCTATCAAGCCGACATATTGGCAATATGGGAAGTCGCCAAGTGGCTGAGTCGCAACATAGTAACCAACACTGGCATTGTCATTTACTCGGACAGCCAGGCTGCCGTTAATTCTCTGGAGGCAACATCCCTAAATTCACAAACAGCCCTCGACTGCCGCAGATCCCTTAAAGAGATGGCTGAGCAGTTTAATATACACTTCATATGGGTGCCTGGGCATAGGAATATCCCGGGGAACTGCAAAGCCGATGAACTTGCTAGGAAAGGGACGACATTACAAATTCTCGAAGAATTTGCATCCAAGAGTCAATCAGGCAGTCCAACGAAAGATGGACAGAAATCGGCACCTGCAGGGTAGTTAGACAAATCTGGCCAAGGTATGGCCTGAGAAGATCAAAATATCTGCTCGCACTAGAGAGGCAAAAATTGTCTACGTTAGTATCAGGTGTGACGGGACACTTCCTGTGTGGTGAACACGCCAGAAGGATCGGTATTGACTTCAATTACGTCTGCAGTAGCTGTGCGGATGAAGAAGAAATGCAGAGCATTTAGCACCTACTTCGTTCTGCACTCGGTAAGCGACTGAGGTCGGCCTTTCTAGAAGGTTTGACAGGTCTTTCCAGTACCAATGTTTGTATATCAAACAGGTTCGTTTCGATGGAGCCAGTGGTAACACTAGGGACCAACATTGGTCCATATAATCTGCAAACCAGCTGCCACCCTTACCTAAACATTATATAAGTACTTGAGCATATGGATATTCGGAAAGTCGCAAAGCTTATTAATTTGCTAGGAAAGGGAAGACATTACCAATTGTAGAATTGCTTCACTGTCCACCTGCAAGCTTGGACTTAGGCAAAGCCAATCAGGCCGTTCAATGAGAGATGGATGGAAATTGACACCTGTAGGGTAGTTAGAAGGTCAAATCATCTCCTCACACTATAGAGAAAAAAACTATCTTCGTTAGTCTCAGTTCTCACGGGACACTGCCTGACAGGTGAAGATGTCAGGAAGTTTTTGTGTGAGTCCAATGATTTTTGCAGAATATGTGGTGTTGAGGAAGAAGTTGAGAGCATTTAACACCCGCTCGGTTGCTGTTACGCAGTGAAAAACTCTATCTGGATATACTGAAAGTCTTACAAGAAAGTCTGATCGATCTGGCCAGTACCTGAGAAGGTCAACATATCTCCTCGCACTAGAGAGGAAAAGAACTGTCTTCGTTAGTTCTGACGGGACACTGCATGATCGACGAATATGCCAAAAGGTTGAGTATTAAACAGAAGAGGAGGTGAACAGGAAGAAGTGGTGAGCATTGATAACCTGAATTGTAACTGTTACGCATTAAAAAAGCATATGAATATGCTGGGGTCGGCCTTTCTAGGAGGATGTACAGGTCTTTCCGGTTCCGATGTTCGTATTATGATAACTTTGTATATCAAACAGATTGGTTTCGATGAAGGGCATCTGAGACCGTAACACTAGGAACCACAATTGGTCTATGTGAGCTGATAAACTGGCAGCCACCCGAATATGATAACCTGGGAATATGGATATTTCTGAGATCTGTAAATCTCATTATTTTTCTAGGAAAGTGATGACTTTACCAATTCTACAAGTGCTTCACTATCCCCGTGCAAACTTTGACTTGGGCAAGAGGAAATCAGAAATTATCAGCTGTAGGATAGATAGAAGGTCAAAACATCTCCTCGCACTAGAGAGAACAAACACTGTCTTCGTTAGTTCTCCCGGGACTCTGCCTGATCGGCGAATATGTCAAAAGGTTGGGTATTTAATCCAATGACTTCTGCAGAAGAGGTAGTGATGAGAAAGAAGTAACTGTTACGCATTAAAAAATCCACCTGGATATGCTGGGGTCGGCTTTTCTAGCAGGTTTGACAGTTCGGGACACTGCCTGATTGGTGAAGATGCTAGAACCTGCATTGTACTGTTACGCTGTGAAAAACTTCATCTGGATATACTGAAAGTATTACTAGAAAGTCTGATCGATCTGGCCGGTACCTGAGAAGGTCAAAATATCTCCTCGCACTGGAGAGGAAAAAACTGTCTTCGTTAGTTCTGACGGGACACTGCCTGATCGACGAATATGCCAATAGGTTGGGTTTTAGGAGGTTTGACAGGTCTTTCCGGTACCGATGTTCTTATTATTGATAATTTTGTATATCAAACAGGTTGGTTTCGATGAAGGGCTTCTGAGACCGTAACACTAGGAACCCCAATTGGTCTATGTGAGCTGGTAAACCGGCTGCCTCCCAAACTTTACTTAATATGAGAACCTGGGCATATGGATATTTCTAAGAGAGAAAGTGACGACATTACCAATTCTACAAGTGCTTCACTGTCCACGTGCGAAATCAGGTCATCCAATGAGAGATGGATGGCAATTGTCAGCTATAGGGTAGCTAGAAGGTCAAAACATATCCTCGCACTAGCAAAAAAAATCACTGTCTTCGTTAGTTCTCCCGGGACTCTGCCTGATCGGCGAATATGTCAAAAAGTTGACTATTAAATCCAATGACTTCTGCAGAAGAGGCGGTGATGAGAAAGAAGTAACTGTTACGCATTAAAAAAAGCCACCTGGATATGCTGGGGTCGGCTTTTCTAGGAGATTTGACAGGTCGGGACACTGCCTGATTGTTGAAGATGCTAGGAAGTTTTTGGGTGAGTCCAATGACTTTTGCAGAAGAGGTGGTGTTGAGGTTGAAGTGAAAGCATTGAGAACCTGCATTGTTACTGTTACGCATTGAAAACCCCATCTGGATATACTGGGGTCGGTCTTGTTAGAAAGTCTGATCGATCTGGCCGATACCTGAGAACGTCAAAATATCTCCTGGCACTAGAGAGGAAAAAACTGCCTTCGTTAGTGTTACTGACGGGATACTACTGTCTGACTGTTAAACACGCCAGGATATTGTGAATTGAGACGAATGACTTCTGCAGTAGCAATGAGATGTTTTTATTGATAATTTAATGTTTTATTGATAATTTAATGTGTGAAACAGGTTGGTTCCAATTAGGGCCAACTGCGCCCGTGGTACACTAAAAAAAAAGCGTACTGAAAATCAATGAATTTTTCGTAAAGTTTAAGATTTCGGCAATGATTTCGAGCCAAAGACAATCGCTATAAAAATAAGAAGGTTTTATAGTTAATTTAAAGACGTGAATAGTACTTGTTTTGAGGATGCATTTCATAGAATTAAGAATTTTGGGTAATAAAACTAATTAAGTTTGGTCTTCAAATAAGCACATTTTTGCGTAAATTTAAGTATGGCGCGTGCTTATTTTTAGTAAAATATCATATAATTTAAAACATTATCGTAATAAAATTTAAACTGTTTGTCCTTGATATAAGAATATACTGGTAATTAATTTAAGGCATACATGAATTTAAATACAGTTTTTTTAAATATGTATGGAAAATTCGTTACATTATATTGATTATAATGTTACTCTTTTAAATGAATCATTTTCTTTTACTATTCATAGAAAATTCAATAACACAACACATTATCTTTCTAAATAAATATTTTATTTGTTATATTTTATATTGGAAAATACCAAAAAAATATAATACATATTACGGATAACCTTGAACATTTTATAATTTAAAACAATATGTAATTGTAGTTTGATGACTTCTGACTCAAACTTGACTTTTATTCGAATATTGTATTGTTATGTATCGATTCTATAGCGGGATTCATTTCTCTATTTGTTGTCCATGAACAATTTTTATCGGAACCGACCTTAATGATTTTTAACCTAGAATTTGGCTGGAATTTAAATAGAAATTACATAAAACAAATATTATATCATATAGTTTGGATGCTCACTCATTTCCTGCAATTTGTAAATTTTTAATTCTCCACTGCATTTTTCATATATCCAAATAAATTTCAATTGCGCGAACTAAAATAAAAATAATTTTAATAGAAATCAAACAGAATGACTTATATACGATAAAGTATTAAAATAAATTTTATCATATAACTGTCACAAAATGTTGAAAGAATATGGAATATACTTACTTACACTGAAATATTTAGTCATTCTTCTACGACACAAATTCTCAGATCCATACAAAACTTGCTGTACTAAAAGTTAAAAAAAAATATTTATGTAAGATATTATTAATAATAGAAACTGATTGTTTTGAAAGTGGCGAATGTGACATTTTTCATATAAATTGAGTTATCAAAAATAATTTTCTCAAAAAAATCAATCGTGACTTAGATTTTAAAATCTTAAGTTTTGTTAGCAAACAAAACTGCAAAAACTTATTAAAAATTACTTCTGTAAAACAAAAGCTAATGCTGCTTATGACATTCTTAACCCTGTTGTTAGATTAGCAAATCTGTACGAATCCTAGATTAAGCGTCCATTTGGTCAACATTACATTTTTTATATAAAATGAATATGGAAGACAATATTTTATATTTATTTTTATTCAATACTTCGTGAAAAGAAAGCAGCTTATTTACAATTATTTTTGAGCAAAAACGCTTATTATTTTGATTTTAGTAAAACAAAAATATCCCTGGGACCAAATTATAAGGCAATATATATACATACATATATTACCGTTTATAAAGGAAACGATACAAAAATTGGACCAAATGGGCCTAATCTAACAGCAGGTTTAATTATGAAGTACTTATAAAGCAATTATGAACACGAAATCAAGGAAAAATTTAAACTAAAATTCAAAAAAGGAAAAAATCTTTTTAAATAAATTATATTTGGAAAACTTTTTAACAATAACTTTGTTTGTGTGAAGACACGTATTTTATATGTGAACGTCAGTTCGCAAATATATTTTGTTCTAATACATTAATATATGCGTTCCAAATTAAATTTCTTGATTTTCAAATAAAATATATTTGTTCAGAAATACATAATACTTACAAATATTGTTTCCAAATCTATTTCCTTTCAATTCAAACATTCCCATGTAGGTGTATGCTCACTTATTTTTTGCAAGTTATAAATGGCATTCAGCACTGCATTTTTCATATATCCATCACATTTATCTTCAAATATTGCGTGATCTAAAATTAAAATAATTAAAGTTTTTCTGAAAATAAATCAAAAAAACTTATCTATAAACAAAAAAAAAATGCAAATAAATTTTATCATATCACAATTGGAAAACGCTGAAAACTAAGAGAAATATTTCAACCGTTCATATATAATACTTACGTTGAAATATTTTGTAAAATTTGCCACTCTTCTCACAAAAGACCCATTCTAAAATTGTATTATTAAAAAGTTAAAAAAGATAGTTATATGTATAACATATTATTAATAATAAATTTCTATATTGCCACAAATAATTTTACATTTCTGCATTATGCGCTGGTATTTTTAATAAATAAATACTTTCAATTAAAATGTGTTTTGTTAATTTTGTAATTGCCAATAAGATGTTTATTTCAGGATAATATGTAATATTATTTTTCACGTACCTAAACATTTTCCCATAGTCTCTTTCAGTATTACAAAATCTATTACTCACATTTTTGTCATCCAGTTGGCACAAATCTCTTCACAGGACTTACAAACAAGATCTCCTTCAAAAACGCATGTACATCGCCATAAATAACATACAGCAAAAATAACTATGTCACACGCACTCCCTTATCACAGAGATCAATGGTGACGCCGACGGCATAACCACATGCATACGGTTTCATTTGTTGTTGTTGCTATGCTTTAGCAAAAATAACTGTTAACAGCCCATATTAAAATTATTTTCGGTGCAATATGCACGTATGTATGCACGTATACTTACATATTCACAGCAATCAAAATTTTTCACAATCCGCGTCCCGAAAACAGACAACCGTTTCCTTCCATCGCTTGTAAATAACTGACGATTTAAAAGAAAACGAAAAACAGAACTGTTCTCTATTTTCTCTTCTAGCATTCCATAACAATTATTGATTCACACATTACCAAACAAAACCTGATTCTCCGAGCGAGAGAGGGAGATTGTATAATTCTCTCGTATGTATTCTTAAAAATAATGACAATAGTCATACAATTTATTACCAAGACAGCCTTTCCTTTAAGGGGAGCATAGCCTTAAATTTATTACTCAAATATCTCATACTGTTAATTAAGTCCGATTCGGCATTAAAACTATGATATGTCTACGTCGTAGTGTTAATGTAGAAAATCCTTAAAAGTATTGAAATATTACTTAAAATAATGCGGATTGTCACAAAAATAATGATTTTTTTCTTTAATTTAAATGCGTACATTTAAAGAAGCGCGTACACAAAACTAATGATTAGATAGACATTAATTCAAATTCAAAAAACTTTATATTAAGGAAAATTTCGTAAAAAACGTGTAAATTTTCATTATTTTAATGAAAATTGTCATTGAATTAATGCTGAGGTAGCATACTTAATATAAGAATGTGTCATCATTAGTTTTATTACTATTTTTTTTTTAGTGTAGCACTAGGGACCTCAATTGTTCTGCGTGCGCTGGTAACTCTAGCTGCCCTCTAACCTAACATATATCCTACCGTAGTAAACACACATACCATTCTGGTTTTAGCCAGATTGTTGGAATATCCGAGAGCTTTAACAGTAATCGTTCCATGTCTTTCAATTAAGTAATTCAATGAGAAGGGTATGTAATTTCAAGATTTTTGGGTATTCTTAGTTCCTCAGGGCAGGCTCTGTCACACACGTCCGCCGTTTCGTTGCTAGTAAGGTTCGTGTATCCGGGGACCTAATTCAGTATGATATCGTCTGTCTACAGTTGAGATATATGTCTTGTATTTGCAATTGGATAGCGTCAATTAGTTAGGCTGACGCCAGACCGCACACGGAAGCAAAGCAATGTGAAAACTGCTCGAAGTCACTGCTAAAACAACGACGCAACATGTCATGCCGACTGCAGAGATAGAGAGAATTTACACATGTGTTGAAGTGAGAGATCAGATTGAAAGTGTTTGTTTTTTCTCTTTCTTTCTTGCATTTGTGTTCTGAAGTAGCAAAGCAGAGTTAGAAACGCTTCAAAACGCGCTCTCTTGCTGAAAGTAACGGAATTTGTTACTCTCAGCAAGAGAGCGCGTTTTGAAGCAACTGTAGTTCGGTATGCTATATTTTCTAAGAAGCAAAATAAGTTCTGTTATTTTTATAGGATTAGTACTAATCCATTCTCGGTTGGCTATCGTGAGAGATTTTTCAGTGATCATGACTTCGTCGGTAAAAATGTACCTCTGACCAGTAGCAGCATATTGCCATTAGTAATAATGGCAATATGCCATTAGGTTCCAAATAATCGGTAACCATTAGGTTCCAAATAATCAGCATATTGCCCTCTATTACATGACGTCTGGGTGTAGCCTCAAGCGACTAAGGCTAAGGCTTAGAACTGCTAGTAGCATAGGTGATGTTGACAGACTCAGTTCAGGTGCTGTAAAAAATTGAAAAGATATAAAAATATTTTTAAATTGTTGCAAATTACTACAAACTATCAATATTTGTTTATCCATTGGTAAAGCATAATTTTTGACGAATTTTATTCAAATAAACTGAAGAACTCGTATACTTAATATCAGATATTTTAGGTCAATTTAAATGTTCTAAACTGGAAATTCGTATATTTTGGCGAGGCTTAACAAAATGTATTTTAAATAATATTCAAAATTTCTCGCCATTTATTTATTTATGATCCATTTTAAATGTTCTCCCTAAAACATCATATTCCCAAACATAGCATACCATAGGGCACAATATACCTAAATAACTGAGGTTTCCCCCAACTGTAGCATACCGTAGGGCGCAACATACAAGCACTCACAAATACATGTGGCTCGCCCCAAACACACAAAACATCACGTTTCATTTCGTTTATGTTTAAGTGTCAGCAGGTTTTAAATATTGAAATAAATTATAATGAATTCTATTCCTGCTGCTGGATACACAGATACACTCAATCGTTCGAACAACAACAACACGAAGTCTATAAAAAGAACAAAGCTCTTAAGAATGCCACCAGCACCGCAGCGGAAAAAGTTAACAAAATAAACAATTTGTTTATTTTAGCATACTTTAAGGAGCCGGTGTATAAGGACAAACAATTGTGGTATGATTTTGTGGGAGGAGTGCCACACCGGGTGAGTTGGATTAAAAAGACATGTTTTTGTGAATAAAATTTAATTTGTATTCAAAATATTGCGTTGGTATTAAATGTTTAGATTCACGGGACTGTAAGGGAAAATTATGAAGCTCAATTTCTAAAATCTCGTGTAAGATGCAATATTTTATTTTAGAAATTTAAAATCTGGACTCTGTTCAAAGGGATGGAATAATATACTTAGAAGTGAACTACGACCCTAACTAAATACGAGTAGGTTTGGCGAAAATTTGTTTCAGGGCTTTAGAAGTCATTTAAACTGTGTCCATCCAAATGTCTTACAGTCCATCTTGGTATACGTAGTGACCGAATGACTTTCAATTTTGTGTGCGGTGATCTATTCTCAAGTTTAAGATGAATCATATGTGCCCAATCTTTCTGATCGATACCTTTCCCAAAAAGGATTACAATTTAGTCAAATTTTGAATCTGTCATAACTTCCTTCTGTAATTTTGTATATAATAGTAGAAGATTCAATGTTCTTTCTCTGTCTACTTTTAGCATTTCAGGGACTTTGTTATTGACTCTTCGTGCCTTGTTTGCCTTCAGAACTTTTGGCGTAGGAATTAATTGAAATCGAGGGACTTGAATGAGATGTCTTGTCTGACCATGTGGTGAAGCTGGCACAAGTTTGCATGGCATTCTTGAATAGTGCTGTTTCTATAGAACAAGTTTCACAGTTCGGAATTAGTCAATATTAGGTTAGATTAGTTAAAGTCCACTCGGGAGTTGTGATTACATCTGACGCTTTCACTCGGTGTGGACAAAGTTCGGTCCATTGTGGTTCCCTCAAAGTGAATGTGATGTAGAAAGCATTAGTCGGCGAGAGAGAAATGATGAGTGGAAGAAAGGAGAGTTCTGTAGCGCAGCGTTCTTAGTGGCTTTACTGAACCTGGAAGATTTATCTATGTATTTTGAGAGGGGTTCTAAAAGGAGCATCTAAGTCATGGCAATCGCTGTATCCGGCAAATTCGAAAACGTCCTCAGAGACATCCTACAGGGGGCTCTGAACAAATTTGCTTGGCTATACGTATATATCAGTAGTTCGCCCAATACAAAGCAAGGTTCACAGAACCGCCTGTCTATGCATAAGTGGAGCGTTGAGGACTACAGCGATTGAGTCTCTATAAGTCCTACTACATTTACTGCCCATTGATATTGTGGTGCGAAAATTTACCACCAGAGCGGCATTACAATTGAACTGTCTACCAATGTGGAGTATAAGAAATACGGTCACATGAGGATATCACAATATTGTGGTATGGTAATTGACCGAATGGACCACACCGTTGGAATAGATGTACACCTTCGAGAGGAATTTCACTACTAAGATATCTGCCAGAGAGGAATGGGTTGGCAGAACACCAGAAAATAGGAAACATATTTACTTTTATACAGATGGTTCGAAGCTTGATAATAAGGTTGCTTCGGAATGCATTGCAAAGAACTCAGTCTTGATATAGATCATAGACTACCAGATACTTGTAGTGTCTATAAAGCTGATATAATGACAAGAAGGGTGGCTGAGTCGCAACGTAGTGATTTCATTTACTTGGACAGTCAGGCCTTCAAATCTCTGGAGCTCACATAGCTAAATTCACAAACAGCCCTCGACTGTCGCAGATCTCTTAACGATATGGCTGAGCATAGGGATATCCCGGGGATCTGCGAAGCTGATGAACTTGCTAGGAAAGGGACGACATTACAAGAATTTCTCGAAGAATTTGCATATATTGGCGCGCCACTGTCCACATGCAAGCTTTGGCTTAGGCAAGAGGCAATCAAGCGGTTCCATGAATGAATGACATAAATATCTGTAGAGTAGCTTGACCAGCAAAATACTAACTTAGAAGGTCAAAATGTCTCCTCGCACTAGAGATCTCGCAGAAGACTGTTTACGTTAGTGTCCGTTCTGACTGCCTGATCGGCGAACACGCCACAACTTTAGGCATTGAGACCTGTAGGAGCTGTGGTGATGAGGAAGAAGTGGAGAACAGTGAGCACTTGCTTTGCTGCTGTCACTCATCAAGTGAATGACGTCTAGGTATACTGTGTTTCTAGGATGTTTGACAGGTCTTTCCGGTACCCATGTCCGTTAATTGATAAGTTTGTTTATCAAACAGGATGGTTATGATGCGGTGTATCTGTGCCCGTGGTATGTATTACTGGGACCTGTATTGGTCTATGTGAACTGGCAAACTGGCTGCCACCCTAACATTATGCCTAAGAGGAGCATCAGCTAAGTCGTTAATGTCTTCGAAGAGCCTGTACCCTAGATAGGTGAGGCGATACTCTTGCAGTTTACAAAAACATAGCAAGTGCTTTAACGATTCTTTTCCTGTCTTCATTAAAACAGCTTCTACAGAGTCCGTACTTGGAAGCTTCATCCGTGCTGTTACGTAGCCTATCACACAGAGTCCAGTTATGACACCTGTCAGAATATTGAGTGTGTTCTTGGTGGGTGTCACATCAATAACCGGCCAAAGATATCGATATACACTGTAATTCTGTACTGATTCTCACCTCGACCTGGTTTCTGCTAATCCCAATTCGTTGACGTGATTTTTTGATTGATTTTAATTTGCACGAATGGAATTCTTACGCCTAAGATCGCGGTTTCTTATTGTGCACAGAAGCCTAACCATGATACACTTGTCTGCTGATTCCTTACGCGGTAGTCTGCTATGTCCTGGTATCCAATAGAGCGTGAAATCATGAGCGTGAATTTGTGGTCAGTAAAGGAAGCAATCCATTTGGGATGTCCTGTTGCAAAATCATTTGCGGCAATATTAATGGCGTAAATTTCTGTCTGGAAGATTCTCCATGTTGGAGCTGTTGGTGAAGATTGAGATATCATCAGCTTCCATGAAGCTTCTTTACGCCCAAACTTCACGACTTCTTCTATATTATTTATTTTTCCTCTTGAGTTTTTTGTGATGTCCTAAAGATCTTTAGGTCTGTGCTCTTCCGCAGCCTTCGGTGCAGCGCAAACCGGTTCGGTGTAAAATTCTTCCATCACTTAGCTTCATTTGCTTATCAAGGCGTTTATAAGCTTCTCTTCTGTTCCACAATCTGTTTTTTGGCAATATTAATGACGTAAATCTCTACCTGAAAGACCGCACATTCACTTGGGAATCTGGTGGGAATTTGAGATTTAAGGATTCGCAGTATAGTCCCGATCCCGTGCACGTCTCCATTTTTGAACAGTCGGTGAAGATTGAGATATCATCAGCTTCCGTGACGGTTCTTGTGTTTGTGTTGGCGATTTTTTCCTCTTGGTTTTGTTGTGATGTCCTATAGAAATTTATTGATCTTTGCTCTTCCGCAGCCTTTTGAGCAGCGCAAGCCAGTTCGGTGTAAAATTTTCGCCTTTCTCTCCGCTTCATTAACTTATCAAAGAGGTTATAAACTTCTCTCAGCGCTACCTTCTTGGCTTCTCTCCTTGTCAGTGTAATGACCCACTTCTCATCTGATATTCAGATATGTTCCTGTGGAAGAGTTTTTGGAAATGATTTCCGACTGTCGGTCACCTTATGAACCAGATGCAGACGTTCCGATATTATAACTCTTTGTTGTCACTCCAGGTTTTTAGGTAGCAGAGACATTTTGGCAGCGACAATAAAGAGGTGGTGGGAGAAGCACTCCGCTTCACGTTTAGCACATGAGTCGAGAAGGCAGGTTCTGCTAATGCCAATATGGTCGATTTAATTTTCTGTCCTGTTGTCTGGGGATAACCATTTAGGTTCTTGGACAGTTGTTTGTGCAAATAAAGTAATCGTTGGGGACTGATTGGACCTCCGCATTCGATCCCAGTGTTGATAAAGACAATTGTGTAATTCAGAGAAGCTGGTAACAATACTGTTGTTGATCCAGCAACAATATATTGTATATTCGTCCATAATATGCAGATTTTTCGTCTGCTTCATTGATTTCTAGTTTCAAATAGGCCTGGGGATAAGTTAAGTTGGATTGGTTGTGGTTCTTGATCAAACGCTTGGCAGATATTCGGCATATAGCCATCAATTCGAACCCAGTATGTATTGGAGCGGCTACATCAACTACATCTTAGCTGCTCCAGAACAGCTCTGGTTTGTCGCCGTCTCACTTCTTCTGGTGGAGGATGCTCTGGGAACGATATTCACCCGGTGTCCTTCGTTATCTGAAGGACTACGTCGTCGTGAATAACCTGCTTGATAAACTCTCCGATCTAAAGGCTCCATTCTGTACCCTTGAACCTCATGTTATTGATTGTGAGGCCACTGGAGGATGCTCCCTCAAAGCGATATTCACGTGGTAGTTGTTATCTGCTGCGACTTCGTCGGCATGAATAACCTGTTTGGAATGCTTTATGATATGAAAGATTTTTGTTCTACCCTTGGACCTCGCGGTCTAGATTGTGAAGATCTCTCTTGACCTGTCAGCGTGGAGGAGCCTATCCGCAAGGTGGTAGTTAGGATGTCTACGCCGCACGGGTATGATCTTCGACTCCATATGAAGGTGGTCCTCGGAAGACATAAGGAGGCACCCTACCGTTGTTCTTTTGGTAGCATTCTGGCAGGTCTGCATGTTCTTCCACTGCGTGACAGCTCATGAGGAGCCAGAACAGCTCTTGTTTGTGGCGGCAGTCTAACTTTTTTTGATGCCACTGGTGAGCCATATTTATCCGGTAGGTGTTATCTGCTGCAACTTCGTCGGCATGAATAACCTGATTGGTACGCTCTATGATCTAGAGGCTTTCTTTCGTACTATCGGACCTCACTTTCTAGATCGTGAAGAACTCTTCTGACCTGTGGGGCGAGCCTACTCATAATGTGAAGGGTGGGATGCCTACTACGACAACATAAAGTCGTGTCTCCGCACGGGTATGATCATCGACTGTTCCTAGGGCGCCAGTCTGTCATGTCAGTATGTTCTACAGTTGCGGCTCGTTCAAACCCGGTGACCATACTAATTCTGAAAAGTTTGCGACGGATCGGACCATCGCTTTATAAGTGGTCAACGCAGTTTCTTTGTCCGTTCCCCAAGTGCTGCAGGCGAGCGACATGTTCCTACTTCTTATTTTATCACAGATTGTCAGAATATCTAAAAAGGCTGTCGAACGTAACCCCGAGAATTCACTCGGTGTTTGTTATTTGCAGCGCGACTTCGTCGTCCTGAATTTTAATCAAACCTGCTTTGAACGCTATAGGCTCTCTTTTGTACCGCTGGACCTCTCACTCTACATGGTGAATATATCTCCAGAACTGTCTGCGTTTAGGGAGCCTACCCACAAGGTGGTGGTTACTCCGATAGAAACTCAGCAGTTACTGCTTCGACAACATGAAGATGTGTCTCCGCTTAGGTACGACTCCTCATGAAGGCATGAGGATGCACTCTGTTACTGCTCTTATGTTCTTCATCTGCGTCTCGTTCCCATTCGGTGACCATAATGACGCTGCATAGTTTGCCACGGACCGGCCCATCGTTTTATAGGTGGCCAACAAGGTTTCCTGGTCGGTTCGTCAAGTTCTAGAGGCGAGCGACATATGTACCTTGTTTGTAGTCCTAATTCTATCGCAGAAGATCTAAAAATAGTTCGTGGTCGGAATTGGTGTGTCATCGACCTTGACATTCAAAGGCCAGAATCGTCTAATCGTCGACATACGCAACGATTTCAAGGCCGACAGAACCGAAGATTTCACCCACCTTGGCAAACTCCCTGTTAAATTCTACGGGATTTTGACTTATTGTTCTTGAATTCCATATACTTATACATCTGGTGCCCACACATTTGGTTGACTATCTAACGTTTCGAACTCGACGGGAGAAACGTATTCGATAGCTTAAGAGTACTGTCCCACGGACTGTTCTGGTTAAGACCTTGGCTAATATATGTGGTTATGATGTGCAGGACAGAAGCGGTACTATGGTGCTTTCGGAAACCTTGCTAATGATCGGTAATCGGAAACTGGCCATACAGGCTCGGGAGCAGAAGTGCCTCAAGTGTATTCGCTACTAGCGAGAGAAGGGAAATTGGTCGTCTATACTCCCATCATTGCTTGGTTTCAATAGCAGGACTAATCTGCCCATCTTCCAGACCTCGGGAACTATAAGAGTCAGGTCAGGGACAAGTTAAGAACTTTCGTCAGCTACTCGACTCCCGGTAAATCAAAATAACTCACTTAAGTTTCGGCCTTGTCGATATCACTACTATTTTTACTTGTTTATTTTTATCTTTTTCGATGAAAGTTCTTTATTTGTGTAATAAATTTTGCGGTAATACTTACTCATTTCTGTCGAACTTTTACAATTATCAACAATGAATTCATATAACTTCTGATTTATGAAGAAAACAAATGATTTCCAGGGAAATTGTAAAATTCGCAAAATATCAATGTGTTTGGAAATTAATTAAAATCTGATTTTTTTCAATGATAAGATTGGGTATAGCAACTTAGCTAGAAATTGACTGATAACAGCCAGATAAACATAGATAAGTTTTTGCATTCGCGAAGAAGGCGTTCCTATATAAATTGGCCCCAAGTGAAAATATCTGTTAAACTGAGTTTACACAATTAACACCAGACAACGCTGTGAATATAAAACAAGATGACGATTTTATGGGAAAATTCCAAAAGACTACTATTGCTGGGCTTTTTTTGGAATATTATCACGGGGATTTCCATGGAAATGGTGAGATAACTTCTCAAATTGTTGGTTTTATTACACAGTATTTCTTTACTACGAGTAGGTTTCCCATCCTGTAACGCTTAGCGCATCTCAAAATGAATCACAAATAATCTTTGATGTCCACACAAAGCTTGATGAATTGGAAGGTATTATTGCGGAGACCCAACAAACTCTGAAGGAAACTCAGCAAGACCTGCAACAGTGTTTGAAGGACAAACCTCAATTGATTAGTCTTCAGGAAAGTTTAGACCGACTGGAGGTGAACGCAAAACAGATTGAGGCCAACACCAAGAGCGGTGATATAGTCATTCAAAGGCGTGTGGACGGTTCAGTGGATTTCTATCGACCCTGGGCCGATTACAAACGAGGATTTGGCAATAGCTCGGGGAATTTTTTCATTGGCTTGGATACCATAAACAAAATTACAAACAGTAGACCCTATGAACTGCTGGTGGTCATGGAAGATTGGGAAAATGATCGTCGATATGCCAGATATGATCAGTTCGTTGTCGGCACGGAAGCCGAGAAATATATGCTCAAACAATTGGGCAAATACAGTGGCTCGGCTGGTGATGCATTAAGCTATTCCTTGGGGCAGAATTTCACTACAATAGATCAGAAAAACGATTTATCATCGGAGAATTGTGCGATTAAATTTACGGGAGCATGGTGGTATAAATCTTGTCATGAAAGGTAAACAAAGATTCGATTTGTATTTATTTATATGACCAACAAATTTTATTCTATTCCTAGTAATCTGAACGGCCGTTATTTGGTTGGTACAACCTCGGTCTTTGCTCAAGGTGTTGTCTGGAAGCAATTCAGGGGTCACTATTACTCCTTGAAATTTGTTGAAATGATCTTACGCCCTACCTAGATGTAACGTGGGTTTTGTTTTAAATGTTAATAAATTGTAATGCTTAAACATACTGTCAGCTCCAAAATTTTGTAAACATAACTACTAAAAACAATAAAGATTCACATAGCTGTAAAAACATTTAATTTGACAGGAAGAAGGCTTGTTCTGGATTCAGTTGGCCCGTGCCGGGATGGAAGAAAACCTCGTATCTTGTTATAACAAATCCGACCAAACCGTTCGACGCGCCAGATGCCTAGAATGGGTGCATTTCTGTTATTCTTCGGGCCTTAACCACTTGCGAGAGTATAGGACGCCGATTTTGTCTCTGCATGCTATGCCGACATGGTCTGCTGTCATCGATGTCGTGGACAACGAGGTATTCGGAGTCGTGCTTTATATGCCTGACATTATATTAGACTGCTCTACGTTCTACTCAGTGAACGAGGATGGCTTCACGCTAAGAAAGAAGAAGAAATGTCGGGACATCAGCAAAAGAGAATATGTCCCAGAATATGACCAAATTACAGCAGAGGTTGTAGGACTTACTGATGACATTCGTAGAGCCATCCCGGGATATCTCAAAATAAGTGAACTGAACATTCAGATCAATAACATGATCAACCAACTCAAAGGGAATAAATAGGTAGATTACAGGAATCAATGCAATCGGAGCCCCGGTGTAGGTATATCGTGGGCAACGCTTTCGAATAACTCTAAGAGAGATGATCGGACGACAGTTACGTTTGAAGATATTACTGTACTGGGTTCGAAGAACCAATTCATAGAGTACCTCAACGGATCGCTGATGACATTCGTAGGGCCAGCCCAAGATATTGTAGAATAAGGGAACTGAACCTTGAGATAAATAATATGATCACCGAGGTCCCAAAAGTCATACTGAGATCGAAGCCATTTAAAGCGATGGATGCAGAGAGAATTTGGATGAGTCGAGTACCCTAAAAGATGCCTAATATAGTACCCGAAGCCTGGAAAATGTAGGTGAGTGCTCACGCTCCTGAAACCAGACAAAAACGCGTGTAAGGGAGAACGGTTCAGGGCGATTAACTACTCTCGCCAGTAGCGAAGACACCTGCAGCAGTACTCCTTCCGAAACTTATTGCATATATCCATAGTGCAGACCATTGCTTTCCACGGTCACAGTGACAATTGACCTTGGCTGAGCGACATGCGATGGAGAAATATCCAGACTTTGCAAAATGTCGCCCTTTAAACAAGTACAGGGTGCCTCACTATCAAGAACACAACACCATGGAAATATCCAAGCTGGTATTGCTAATTCGGATTCCTAATCTAAGCACACCAGCCTTTCGAAAAATAATAATGATTGGCGCATGGGTCTCAGGATCCTTGATAGAATTGAGAAAGCCGACCCCTATCTCTATCATACAATCAGAGAAAATCTCTAAAATGGGAGTATCGCTGAACAAACATGATACTCTGTCAACTTACATACAACATCGGCTTATTAAAAGGCTTCTAGCATGGCCATAGTTATCAGTGGTATCACTGGTCCACAATCCTGCTGATGTTGTTAATGTACTAGCGTCATGTGGCGGTATAACTACATGGTACATCGGTCCCCAAGAAAAAGTATAATGACAAAAGCTTTTCTCTCAATATTCTTGAGAGACTTGAGAAAGCGGTAACGCATCTCTGTCCTACAAGTAGATAAAATCTCTAAAATTGGAACTATTCCTGAAGATCAGGGAATTATGTCAACTTCCATACAACATCTTCTTCGCTCTCCAGATAAACCGCCGGCTTCCAATAAGAGCAATGCTATATTTGGTAACGCTGTTCCATGGCCCTTCGTTAAAGTTGCTGTGGACAGCTTGGTACTGGTGGTCATCAAGAGGGGAGAAGAAGACAGTAATACTCCTAAGGGAAATAGTCGATATATATATAACTAACTTTTACTGTATACTCTGACAGGGGGATCTACGAAACCTATAGTTCCCATCTATTCCCAGGATGGGGGCTGGACAGTGATCCCAGATTGGTCACCAGTCCTAGATTTTCTGGAATCTAACTGGTAGTATCTTCGGTTACGCAGTCCGACCAGAGCACTTAATCTGGCACCACGGGAGTCAGGAAAGCCCTCGGGATGCAGGTTCCGGCCTGACTATTGTTGAAGACCCTATTGGCTGCAACGTGGTGGCTGTGGTTGAAACCAAAATCGCTGGGAGAGAACATTGTCGGGTGTGGAGTTGCAAACCAACCGGTTGCCATGACCCTAAGAATGGCAATGAGTTTTAGATGGGCTCGGCTCTTAACCAAGGAGGTCTAGAAATACATTGTGCAACATTGTGCGTGGGGCGTTGGTCGACGCATGTATTCACCCAGGTGTTTAGAGCATGGTGGGGTTAAGCCTGACGACAGGAAGTCACCTAAATCCAGAATACCTACTGTATACTCTGAAGTTATATTATAAATACCTAGGCTGGTATCAGGGACTCTTAAACTTAATTAATTCGGTTCGGTGACATCCGTTCAGTTGTCGCGCTATCACTGCACTCTGAAGAAGATTGTGTGCAGCTGTGGATATTGTCAACAAGGGGACAACATCCACTGTATGGATTCATAAACGGATATGGGGTATCGATAAAGAACATGACTCGCTTAGTTTCCATACAACAGCAGCCTACTAAAAGGCTGTACTCTTTAGACAAACCATCGGCTTTCAAAAGGGCCAAAGTGATCAGTGGTAACGTTGGTTCCCGACCATTCGTTGATGTTCCTATGGACAGATTTGTACTGGCGTTCATCAACAAATCAGGACCGAATACAATTAATAAAGTTCAGTGAATCGCACTCTGTTGAGTTCTTAAGCTGTGCTTTGAAGACGTTTGATGAAATCCGGCTGCGTGCGTTACTGGATGTTGTCAACAAGGAGAACTTCGCATAGCAACCAAGGGCTTATGGATTCCGGTTATACAATCTGATGCGGAATTCATCATTAAGAGTATTAAGTATTGCAATCAATGTCTTCCAAGAGACTGCTGAACTGTCGGTCGATTCTATGAGGCTGATAGGGTTCAAACGCACGTGGTATTTATACTGAATACCGAGTCTGTTCCACTTGCCGATGACACAATGTCATACAACTGCAATAAGGGGAAGTATTCGTAAGACGTTAAAAGCTAAAGATTTCTGGTCGATTTCTCTTAAAAACCCTAGAAAGATAAATACATAGATAGTAACCCTAAAACAAAAATTGATTGGTGTCTGCTATCAAATCATCAGCATGCATATAGCAACGGAAAAACCACCGAACTGCATGATCTAGTCAGCTTTATTGGGGGATCTCTCTCTCTGTTAAGGAATATTCTATGGTAGTTTTCTTAGATATGGTAGGGACCTTTAACCACCCTGGAGTTTGAAAGTAGTATATGAAGGTCCATTCATTACCTTCTGATTTCAGCTAGCTTACCAACATGGGAACGCCCCAAAGTTGTGTTATCTCTTCCTTTGCTATGGAATCTCTCCATTCACAATATTCTGTTTCCTCTGGAGGAGAACCCGACCAAGACAGATCTAGCTAGCCAGAACTACATAGGTAGTTTACTGGACAGAAAAACATTCTGGGAAGAGCAAAGAAGGCTGTGGTAGCGTTATATACCTGTAAAAGGGCAATAGAGAAACGCTGGGGTTTGAACCTACGCATAGTTTATTGGTTGTACACGGCAGTTGTCAGTACATCACTAAATGATGTACTACTGCCAGTAAACTTAAGGAATTGTCACTCTGATTAGGAAATGGCTACAGACATAGTGTCATTCTCGACATTATGCCTGACTTTCTCGGTATTGTTGATTACACTGCCAGTAAACTTAAGCAATTGTCACTCTGATTAGGAAATGGCTACAGACATAGTGTCATTCTCGACATTATGCCTGACTTTATGGGTATTGTTGATTACACTATGTCTGAAGCATGTCTGGAGAACAGCTCTGCACAAATCTACATTCTGCGCGGTACTAAAAAAGAGTTCAGCAAATGGCTGCTATGTTCATCATTGGTTCGCTGAGAAAGACCCCAACTGAGGCACTAAATGATGTACTACTGCCAGTATACTTAGAGAATTGTCACTCTGATTAGGAAATGGCTACAGACATAGAGTCATTCTCGACATAATGCCTGACTTTCCGGGTATTGTTGATTCGTGAACTTCTATACATACGATTCCAAACTCAACAACCAAATGGGATTTGTTGTCTTTGGTAAGAATTTTCAGCTATCCATTGCAAAAAGACTCCTGTTCACTGTAGCACTTACAAGCAGAGGTAGCAGAATGGTTGAAAATTAATGTACTGACAAAAATCGGTATCAATATATTCTCGGTTAGTCATTCTGCTATAGAGTCCCTGGAGACGGATTTTCTGAACTTAAGAACCCGACTGCTGCAAATCTCTTCTCACAAGATGGCTGATTAGTTCTATACAGGGTGCAACACACACAGCTGCAAAGTGAATGAACTTCAAAACACTAGGAACTACCGTGCATGCTCCAGGGGAACAGGGATATGTGGGCATGCCTCTAGCGACCTTCAAGGTCTTTTTGAGGGATTGTGCCCTTTAGGAAACAAATGGCAGGTGGTCACTAGTCAGAAAGTGCATACATTCTAGGCTGATGTGGCTCTGCTTAAACTTCAAACGCAGCAAGGCTCTGCCACCGTTATCGAGAACGGACGTCTCATTTGTCTTTTCTGTCATAACGGATCAGTACTTTAATGGGCGACACACATAGAGATTGAATTGAGATTGTCTTTAGACAATTTACTTTATGTGAATTTATAGAATATACCATAGGTGACTCTGCTTTGTGCTCCCCATTTCCCTTACTTAATGGAACAGAAAGCATATCAGCAACTCTGAAGCCTTACCAAATTTGTATGTGGGCCGCAGAGCTTCAATGACCCGAATTTTTGGCCAAAACCCTACAAAAATACGTTTTACATGCCATATGTAACCTGCTTTGAGGCTATATACATATACATATATATTTCCCGTTCTACATATATTTCCCATCCTATATAGAACAGAAGGCATATCAGTAACTCTGACACCTTAAAAACTACCTGTCGTTCATCAGAGCCACTTAGATACGTATTGTAATCCATTTTAGCAATGTAAAAACGTATGCCATGCATTGCTTCCAGGTTCGCAATTTCTGCAACTTAAACTTTTATGTGACCGAGATTAATTCGAATTCTTACCAAGAACGTAGCATTAGCTCAATACAGAGTTCCCCTACCGGATTCGATTGACTTGATGAAAACCCTGCCCTACCGACATTGTCTTGTAGGTTTTTTCGCTACTTAAACATGTACATATATCCTGTCCTGACCGAGTCTCGATCAAATTCTTACCAACAACGTGCTCAATTCGGGTTTCCCCAATCTGATTCGATTGATTTAATCGAAACTCCATCCTACCAGAATAATCATGTAGTATTGTCTTTCGACTGCAAAATATTTCTGCATTGGTACTCCCTTTTTCCGTTTCTCTATGGAACAGTAGGCATATCAGCAACTCTGATGCGTTAACAGCAGCCTGTCGCGCCACAGAGCGACATGTCACTAGGTTAGTCATTTCAGCAACGTAAACACTTTTGCCCTGCATTGATTTATATTGTTGATAGAAAAACGTCTGGATTTTCTCTAGGTTCAACATTCCACCATGACCGTACTCTTACTAAGAATCTACTAGCAGTTCAATTCAAAATTCCCTATCCTATAAACTCTGTACTACAAGAATTTCCAAGTAGCATTATCTTTTGTAGGTCTCGACTGAAGAATATCTGTCAAAAGGGCTCACAAAAAATTCTCTTTAATAATATAATAACAATAATAATATAACAAAGGTGATCTGTTTTATAGCTCTATATTTCCGTTCCTGTGTGGAACACAAGACAGAACTTAAGCTCGAAAATTAAGTTGGATCGTTGCTTTAAGAACCTTTATTTTATTTTAAAATGTTCAAAGTAATCCTCTGCGTGTTGGCAGAAAATGCAATTCCTCACCCCATTTATAAACTTTGTCCATTGCTGTGTTCCACAAAATCGATAGTTGAATAGCTGGTATCATCTCCGCAAAAGTCCATCAAGTCTGATGTGTTTATGACGGATTGACAGAATGCTTTAGCGCGTCTAGCTAAAAGAAAAATGTATCTAAAAACTCTCTTCCTATGAGTATGTATCCATTTTTCTCTAGTTAATGTGATTAATTACTGTTGGAATGTCAAGATAAGCCCTGCCACTATAAATAGTAATTGTTAAATGTCTATTGACTAATTTTTAATGACCCATTCGTCCTACAATTCAGTTACAATGAAGTACCTGCAGAAAACACTACTTAGTCTAATTATCGCTTTAGCTCATGGTTCAGTACAGACCCATACCTACACATCACCTATCATAAAAGGGACTAACACCAGCAACAATGTTTCCAACATTTTCTTTGATATTTATAAAGAACACCAATTTGACAGCATTCTTCTGGTGTCGGAAAAATCAATTCCGCCAGAAGCACCTTTTGATGTCCTAAATCAATTGAAAGTGCCTAAAATCATAATGAAAAAACGAAACAGTTTTGAATTTTCTCACATCTACAATTCGGAAATTATCACCGTTATTATAATGCAGAATAGCTGGAATGAAGGATTGTTGGCCACCACAGCTCAAACCTTAAATTATATGCGCCAGTCACGTATCCTTGTGGTGGCTAGGAATGTTCCAATGGATCTTCAAAGCCATTTCAAAGAACAACTATTAAAATGCAGTGAGCTATTTCAGATGACCAGAGTTCTTTTGATTTTACACAATGAAAGAAGAAACGGAGAGTCTTTGTATCTGTATCTCCAACTTCATCCTTATCCCCAATATCATTGGCAGGTCTTAAATGCTGCAGGCCCTTATTATCCGCAGCACTGGCGTAATATGCATAATAAAACCCTTATAACCATTGCTGAACAAACTATACCACGCATATTCATCTTCCTGGACGATCAGGGTAAACTACATCTCAATGGTTATGTGGCTCGATTAGTTTTACTCTTTGCCGAACGTTTCAATGTCACGCTGGAAATGTTTCGTCCCCCAGTCTTGGACAAATCCAAGTACTACGCAAATATAGATGACCTATTGCAGAATAATCTGGTAGATATTCCGATGTCTATTGTAACGGGTGCCGTTACTGGATGGCAGAATAATTCAGCTACCATGGAGTTGACGGAAATCAAGCTAATGGTGCCATGCCCAGAACCGTTTTCCGTCAAAGAGGTGTACAGCGTTATTTTAAGTTTTCATTTCTTTGTATGCGTTATTACTTTTTCTCTGCTATTTTCAATTATGCATTCGCTGATTGATTACTTATTTCATGGACTTCTCCAAGGAGTTAATTTCGTACTCAGTGATAAATCCTGGCCTGGTGTTTTGGGCCAATCTTTCGCAGTCCGAAAGTCTCCGAGCAGGACTCTTAAACTCCTCTACATGATGATACTTCTAGCGGGTTTTAATATCAGTATTTATTTTGGGGCTAATATGAAGACACTGTTTACCTCGCCACCTTTGCATAAACCTATTGCAACATTTGATGATCTCAATAGAAGCCCACTTAAGGTCTTGGTAGTAGGACACGTTTCATTTATACCGCCACAGCCAATTAAAAATATTGTCTTAACCAATAATAGCATCTTTTTCCAGGAAATGCGTCAGAACTTTAACACCTCCTTTGGCTACTATGTGTCTACGCCAAATTGGCACATCTATAGCCTTAGGCAGCTGGGATATACTCACAAGGTGGTTTGCATCTATGACAATCTCACCATCTATTTTGCCCTGCCCATGGCCATAAGATTGCCACACAACTCGCAGTATAAGGAGGCCTTGGATTATCTAATAAATCGCGTTCACGATTTGGGTTTAATGGAGGCCTGGCATACCAGTACATTTACGGATATGGTAAAAATGAAGGAGATCTCGAGACATCAACCAAGGTCCGCGGAAGGGGAGAAAATCTTAACTATAAATGATTTATATTGGGTATGGATGATTTTCGTAATTGGTTTAGCGGCAGGGAGTGTGGCATTTGTTCTGGAACTTTGGCTGGGTCGAAGGAGGAGACTCTGTATTAGAGAAATGTAATTTAGTTGAATAAATATTGTCCTCAAGGTAATCTTAGTAGGTATCTTAGTAGGTACAGCAGAAACGTTTACTGTAACAGCTGATATAAACCACAAAACAGTAAATGTCTGTTGAAAAACCGTACTTATTGTTGTAGATTGCATAAAAAATGACAAAGTTATCAATAAATATATGTTAATGTAATAAATAATAAAGAAGTTTTGGATAATTCAGTTGAAGTGATTTTCCTGAACCAACTCCATTTACTGCTTTAGAACCGCGATATTGCTTCTCATCTTAGTAGAAACAGAAACAGAATGATTTGTACTTAACTATTCTACTTATATTTATAGTCGGATTTATTTCAGTGATTCAAAATTTGTAAGAAAATCCAAAACTAGGATTATTTATGGCTACGACTACGTTTGTCGTTCTGTTTGCAAAAGTTGAAATATTGGTCTGAAATCTTATAACGTAGTTATACTCTTGATCGTCGTAAAATTTTAATTCTAGCCATGTCCATCTGCCTATCTATCCGTCTTTTCTTTCTATTAAAATCCCCCTTCAAGTCTATGTTTGATCAAATTTGGCTGAAGTATTGCCTATTGTTGCAGGTCGTTTGGTATTATAAAGAATCTATTTGATATAGCTATAGCCCTAAAGAGATCTCTTTCAAATATTTTTCTTGAAGCATTAGAAACCCATTTTTCCAGGACATTTGGCGGAAATTTTGAAGTTTGTATTATATTTCAAGAATAATTAGTCAGTCATATTCCACATATAGAGGTCACACTCATACCGGGTTTTTCAATAAGAGCGCTACAAAAGTTTTTTTTTAAATAAAACAAAAACGGTTTTGGATATCAATGAAATTCTTTATTCCTGTGAAAGTACGTTCGATGCCATTATGTATGGAACTCGATTTCTTTTGCATGGCCACCACGGGCACGCTTGCAGAAGTCCAGACTCTGAACCCAATTTTCGACGGTTTTCAAGCATAAATCGGCCGATACTGCTGCAATTTCACGTTCGATATTCGTACGAAGTTCATCAATCGTCGCTGGCTTGTTGGCATAGACCATAGACTTGACGTAGCCCCACAGGAAATAGTCTAACGGCGTCAAATCGCACGACCGAGGCGGCCAATCGACTGGACCATTTCGTGAGATAACACGTTCTCCAAACTTGGTTTCCAATAAATTGATTGTGGCATTCGCTGTGTGGCATCTGGCGCCGTCCTATTGGAACCACAAATTGGCATCTGGCGCCGTCCTGTTGGAACCACATTTTCTCCAAGTCCATATCATCCAATTGGGGACAAAAATATACGGTTATCATTGAACGGCAGCGATTCCCATTCACAGTAACGTGCCGGTCTTGATCATCACGGAAGAAGTACGGCCCAATGACGCACCAAACCGTAATTTTTTCGGGATGCAATGATGACTCATGGAGTACGTGTGGATTGCTGTCTGACCAATAACGCATATTTTGTTTATTGACGAAGCCATTCAGCCAGAAATGAGCCTCATCGCTGAGGATGGTTTTTCGCGCTCTTAACGTTGAGGCCACTGACTCCGAATTTCTGTAGTAAATTTTAATAATTTCGACTCGTTGTTGGCTCGTATATCTTTCCATCATGAAATGGCAAACCTTACTGAAGAGAAATGTCAAAAGAGCGGCAAAAAATATGGCGTCGTTTGCTGTCCCTGTCGGTCTACTTTTGTAGCGTCCCTGTTGAAAAACCCGTTACGTGTATATCCTTATTTAATGACCGCATTTCCAGACGACTTGTTTGATATTTTGTAGTTTGTATATTATTTCTACTATTACTATAACATTTTAAGAACAATTCTACACAAATACATATTCCACATATAGATGTCGCTATGAAACATGCTTATTTAAGACATACGGGCCACATTTTCCGCACGACTTGTCTGAAAATGTTCACTTTGTATTTTGATATAGCTCCCCTACATAGTTCGCTTTTAAACATATCTATTGAAGTCGTATTTTGCCAATAATTTGGCTGAAACTGTGCATTTTGTAATTATTTTTGATATGGATTCCTTAAAACAAAAATAA
This sequence comes from Eudasyphora cyanicolor, assembly GCA_963930755.1. NCBI lineage: Eukaryota > Metazoa > Arthropoda > Insecta > Diptera > Muscidae > Eudasyphora > Eudasyphora cyanicolor. Next base: position 24,140,985 of record OZ005737.1, on the reverse strand, counting down.
CCCCTCAAGCGGCCTTCTTTATGTCACAAATACTACATTCTACAACCGATATGTCTGAAAATTTTCATAATTGTTTTATTTACAAATTTCTGCAGAACTGTCTATCCTTGGGAATGAATAGAGGTCGTTATCAAATCTTTTCCATTAGATTTGTTAGGTTAGGTTAGGTTAGGTTAGGTTAGGTTAGGTTAGGTTAGGTTAGGTTAGGTTAGGTTAGGTTAGGTTAGGTTAGGTTAGGTTAGGTTAGGTTAGGTTAGGTTAGGTTAGGTTAGGTTAGGTTAGGTTAGGTTAGGTTAGGTTAGGTTAGGTTAGGTTAGGTTAGGTTAGGTTAGGTTAGGTTAGGTTAGGTTAGGTTAGGTTAGGTTAGGTTAGGTTAGGTTAGGTTAGGTTAGGTTAGGTTAGGTTAGGTTAGGTTAGGTTAGGTTAGGTTAGGTTAGGTTAGGTTAGGTTAGGTTCGGTTAGGTTAGGTTAGGTTAGGTTAGGTTAGGTTAGCCAATATATTCAGAGCCACCCATTGAAAGTCTCTAAGGAGGTTGATGACATTAACAGGATAACATTCTCCGCTACATTCCAAATTAGTGGAAACAGCACCGCTGTTACCCCTCTTTTTTCAATCCTCGTTAGAGTAAGTTTGCCATTTCAGCAGATATTTATACATACTATTTATTTCATGATTATTTTAAAAAATTACATTTATCTATTGCAAAACCAATCTTCAACCAATCTGAAGCAGCAGCATAAGAACCATACATATATATCAGCTGCTTGCGAGTCAACTACTTACAGCAGATCTTTCTGCAATGTCTACCGACGTACATATTTCCACGAGATTATTCTAAAATTATTTTATTAAAATTATATTTCTCTATTACAGAGTCTCGTTCGGCCCATCCAAAGCTCCACAACAAATGACGCACTAGCGGCCATTAAACCAATTACGAAAATTATCCACACCCAAAATAAATCATTTACAGTTAGGATTTTCTCCCCATTTCCGTCTCTTGGATGGTGTATGGAGATCTCCTTCATTTTTACCATATCCGTAAATGTGCTGGTATGCCAGGCATCCATTAGGCCTATATCATGTACGCGATGTATTAGATAATCCAAAGCCTCCTTATAGGGTGAGTTGGGTGGCAGTCTTATAGCCATGGGTAGGGCAAAATAGACCGTGAGATTGTCATAGACACAAACTATCTTGTGAGTATATCCAAACTGTCTACGGTTATAGATTTGCCAGGTTGCCGAAGACACATAGTAGCCAAATGAAGTATTAAAGTTCTGACGCATTTCCTGGAAAAAGGTGTTGTTCTTGGTGTAGACAGTATTTTTGATTGCATATGGAGGTACAATTGAAAGACGTTCTACTACCAAGACCTTTAGAGGGCTATCATTGAGATCATCATATGTTGCAATGGGTTTTTGTAAAGGTGGCGAGGTGAAAAGCGTCTTCATATTAGCCCCAAAACGAATACTGATATTAAGACCGGCCAGAAATAACGTCATGTAGAGGAGTTTAAGAGCCCAGCCCGAAGACTTTCGAGCAGAGAAAGCTTGGCCCAAAACACCAGGCCAGCATTTATCGCTGAGTACGAAATTTACTCCATGGAGATGTTCGTGAAATAAGTAATCGATCAGCGAGTGAATGATGGAAAATAGCAGAGTGAAAGTAGTAATACACGCAAAGAAATTTGCACTTAAAATAACACTGTACACCTGTCTGATGGAAATAGGTCCAGGACATGGCACCATCAACTTAACTTCCGTTAATTCCAAGGCAGCTGAATTGTTTTGCCAACCAGTTACGGCTCCTGTCACAACATGTAAAGGTATATCCACCAGATTGTTCTGCAATAGATCATCTATATTTTCATAGTACTTGGATTTGTCCATGACTGGGGGACGAAACAACTGCAGCGTTGCATTGAAACGTTCGGCAAAGAGTAAAACTAATCGTGCCACATAACCATTGAGTTGGAGTTTACCCTCCTCGTCCATGAAGATGAATATGCGTGGTACAGTTTGTTCAGCAATGGTTATAAGGGTTTTATTATGCATATTACGCCAGTTCTGTGGATAATATGGACCTGCAGCATTTAAGAACTTCCAATGATATTGGGGATAAGGATGAAGTTGGAGATACAGCAAAGACTCTTCGTTTCTTCTTTCATGGTGTAAAATCAAAAGAACTCTGGTCATCTTAAAAATCTCACTGCATTTTAGTAATTGCTCCTTGAAATGGGTTTGAAGTTCCATCGGAACATTCCAAGCCATCACAATTATACGTGACTGGCGCATATAATTTAATATTTGAGCAGTGGAGGCAAACAACTCTTCATCCCAGCTATTAGGCATTATAATTATGGATACAATTTCCGAATTGTAGATTTGAGAAAATTCAAAACTGTTTCCTTTTCCCATTATGATTTTAGGCACTTCCAACTGATGCAGGACATCAAAAGGTACTTCCGGCGGAATTGTATTAGCCGCCATCACGAGTATGGTGTCAAATCGTTTTTCTTTATAAATTTCCAAGAATATTTTGAAAACATTGTTGCTGTTGGTAATTCCTTCCAAGATAGAGGAAGTGGTGTTGAAGGTCTGCATTGAACAGTGAACCAAAGCGATAACTACACTAAGTAGGGTTTTCCGCAGGTACTTCATTGTAACTGAATTGTAGGATGAATGGGTCATTAAATAGCTAGTTAATAGACATTTAACAATTATGATTTATAATTGACAGAGCAACATTAATTAATCATAGTAATTACGGGCAGGTAGACATATCGAGTTTTTCCATTCTGTCTCTACTAATGTTAAGTTAATCTTCTGCCAGATACTGTAAAGAAAAGTCACACAGCTGATAAGTGTTCCAATATTCCGTGTTACATGCCTCAGGTTAAGATCTATTTATTGTGATGATAAAAGCTATCGTGTTATTTAGCGATTAACAAAGCTGAATAATCTAATTAGTATGTCTCACAGTGGGTGAATTTAGAAAAAGTGAAAAAATTCGAGTTTATTAGAGAAGGCGTATTTTGGAGCTTATGTTTGAAATTGGAACCTTCTAAACCTTACACGAACGGAGCTACAGAACGTTATCCCAAGCTGACTCTGGTAACATTTTTAATGTATGTAAAATATTTATTTTTAAATCCATTACAAACATATATATTCTGAAGAAGCTAACATATATTAAAAAAATCGTTAAATTGCCATAACAGCGTATTGTGGGCAATTGTGATTTTTTACAGGGAAAATTTTTGTCGAATGCATTACCCAATAAAATCCATAGATTTCTACTACTTTTGATATATACACGGAGAAAAAAACAGGAAACAAAATATTTTTGAGAGCAAAATTTAAATAAAATATACTTTGGCGCAAATATTTTATATTTACATACCACAAAAAATGTTTAAATATCTCTATTATCATTAATATTTTTTTGGGAGTTTTGGAGCAGATTATCTAAAAAAACGAGGAAATATTTAAATAAGTTGCAGAATTTTGCTTCCGACTTTTAGCAAAGCAGTTAATTTTCCCAAAAATAATATATTTCCATAAAATATACTACAGAAGCGATTTTTTTTCTTAGGGTATAGTTACTTTTGTAGGAGGATTATTCCTGCAGTGTCTCCTCCATTGTATGCTTCGATATGGAACATCTATTCCAAAGCCTTTAAGCCACTGGCACAGTGATTTGCAGCAAAAATTTTAAAACATTAAAATAAAATTAAAACCAGTAAGAAAGGCAGAAAGTCGGGCGGGGCCGACTATATAATACCCTACACCTCCCTAACAATGCAATAAGGGTCATTCCCATAATAATTTGGAATAATTGGTAAATGGGTAGAAACATATTATCTAATTCTGAAACGATAATCGCTAAATTAAGCAATATTCGTCCCTAAATTGAGAAACATCTTTCTGGAAATTTTTAATGATCGGAAGTAAAATACAACTTCTATAGCGGTTTGATACCAAATCAGGAGGAACAATCAATATAAATCTGAACCGATCTTCCCTGAATACTCATTCATGTAAAAAGACCTCCTTCTGTCGAATTTCGTACTGATCGCATATAAAATACAGTCTCTACAGCGCCTACATGTCAAATCGGGGGTAACGTATATATGGGGGCTATATCTAAATCTGAACCGATTTCTTCCAAATTTAACAGTGTTCATTCATATAATAAGAAACCTCTTTCTGCCGAATGTCATACTGATCGGATATAAAATAACATTTTTACAGCGCTTACAAGTCAAATCGGGGGTAACGTATATATGAGGGCTATATCTAAATCTGAACCGATTTTCTCCGAATTTAGCAGTATTCCTTCATGTAATAAGAAACCTCTTTCTGCCAAATTTTGCACTGATCGGATATAAAATACAGTTTTTACAGCACTTACATGTCAAATCGGGGGTAACATATATATGGGGGCTATATCTGAATCTGAACCGATTTTCTCCGAATTTAGCAGTATTCCTTCATGTAATAAGAAACCCCTCTTTGCCGAATTTCGCACTGATCGAATATAAAATAACATTTTTACAGCGCTTATATGTCAAATCGGGGTTAATGTATATATGGGGGCTATATCTAAATCTGAACCGATTTCTTCCAAATTTAACAGAGTTCATTCATGTAATAAGAAACCTTTTCCTGCCGAATTTCATACTGATGGGATATAAAATAAAGTTTTTACAGCGCTTACATGTCAAATCGGGGCTAACATATATATGGGGGCTATATCTAAATCTGAACCGATTTTAACCAAATTCAATAGGGATCGTCCTTGGGCCAAAAAAAAGATATGTGTAAAGTTTCGTCGAGATCGGACCATAATTGCGACCTGTACTTTGATTACAAGAATACATGCACAGACAGACAGACGGACAGACAGACGGACAGACAGACAGACAGACAGACAGACGGACAGACGGACATAGCTAAATCGACTCAGAAAGTGATTCTAAGTCGATCGGTATAATAAACGATGGGTCTATTTCTTCTCCTTTTGGGTGTTACAAACAAATGCACAAAGTTATAATACCCTGTACCACAGTGTGGTGTAGGGTATAAAAAATAATATTAGGTCCACTTCCATCCAAAGCTTATATGTTAGAGAATTAGTAGAAGTTTAAAATATAAAAAAATTCAGGAAAATCGTAGAGTACAAACAAATTAAAAAAATACAATTAAATTTAAAAAAAAAATTATATTTTTTTCTAAAAAATAATGAAAAAAAACAACATTTAAAAAAAGATTTTTCAATTTCCAAAAGATTTGACCAAAAGGCCGATACACAGAGCGATATCTTAACGATTTTTTAAACATAGATAACTTTTGAACGAGTTATCGGTAAAATCTCAAAAAATTCCACAAAGCGTTTATTCAGGTGTACTAAAAATAAAAAAATGGGAAAAATAATAGATAGATAGAATATAGAAGATAAAAGATAAAAGATAGAAGATAGAAGATAGAAGATAGAAGATAGAAGATAGAAGATAGAAGATAGAAGATAGAAGATAGAAGATAGAAGATAGAAGATAGAAGATAGAAGATAGAAGATAGAAGATAGAAGATAGAAGATAGAAGATAGAAGATAGAAGATAGAAGATAGAAGATAGAAGATAGAAGATAGAAGATAGAAGATAGAAGATAGAAGATAGAAGATAGAAGATAGAAGATAGAAGATAGAAGATAGAAGATAGAAGATAGAAGATAGAAGATAGAAGATAGAAGATAGAAGATAGAAGATAGAAGATAGAAGATAGAAGATAGAAGATAGAAGATAGAAGATAGAAGATAGAAGATAGAAGATAGAAGATAGAAGATAGAAGATAGAAGATAGAAGATAGAAGATAGAAGATAGAAGATAGAAGATAGAAGATAGAAGATAGAAGATAGAAGATAGAAGATAGAAGATAGAAGATAGAAGATAGAAGATAGAAGATAGAAGATAGAAGATAGAAGATAGAAGATAGAAGATAGAAGATAGAAGATAGAAGATAGAAGATAGAAGATAGAAGATAGAAGATAGAAGATAGAAGATAGAAGATAGAAGATAGAAGATAGAAGATAGAAGATAGAAGATAGAAGATAGAAGATAGAAGATAGAAGAGAGATAGGTAGATAGATATCACAGACCTTCAATTAAACAGATGTTCCGTCCGCCCGAAACGTCAAAATCTATCAGTTAACTGTCACATGCGAAAAAAAACAGTTTTCCGCGAACATAGTTTGAACATTTTTTGTCCTAATCGATTAATATTAATTTTTTAATTGTGACATTTACAAAAAATTCGGGAAAATCGGTCCGAAATCCGCGGAAAACCTCATTCATGGAAATCCTTGAAATTCCTATTCGTTCGTACCGGACAACTTACTCGCTCGAGGATGACTTATCTTATTGCTTTATTACCTATTTTTGATAGATATTTCCGTATAAGTGTTTGTGACTAAAGGCAAAATCACGAATACGCTACTATAAACTGAATTTTCTGTTAAGTAGAGAATGAAACACCAAATTTGTAAAATTAATAATCTGAATTTTTTTTGAAAATCTCTCGTCTACCACTTCACATGGTTTGTGTCAATGCTTCTTGTAAATCTCATCACATTGAAAAAAGTTACACTTGAAAATCATCTGGAAAATCTCACACAGATATGGATAATCCATATCTGTCACGAGTTTAAAATCAATTGCCAACTCATATAAAACAAGCAGTTTGCAGCTAATAATAATAATAATTAATAGAATAAAATGAATTCTAAAAATAGGTTAACATACGAGCTAGTCCAGTTTGTCTACTCCAACAATCAGGAACAACAAATATTGAAAGTCTTAGCACTTTGTGAGGGCGCCAATTAACGCTCAAAGATTATGTGGCATACTTTCAAGATATGTCTGTATTCTATGCAATCGCTATTCATTATTTTCGCTTTGAATCTACATAAAGCAAAGAAAAATAGCTCATTCTTTCCGGATTCTATGTTTTTATCGTCGTTGTCTTCATTCATTTTTCTAGCCCCAATCTTATCATTCATTCATTCAAATATATGTATGTACATATATATAGTTTTACATAAACTATTTTCGCATATTTATCTACAACGACATTTTCATTTGAATTTTTGTAGTGAATGTGAAGAAAACTCCATTAATTATAATGGTGGGTTTTATGAATTGACTTTTTTCTAATCTTCATCCTCAAGCGATATATCCGTGGTTTTGTAGAATAACCGCTTATATGAGGAAATCAAAATGTTTGAGAGAGGTAAAACACATTTTCATTCGAAGTAAGTACATATGAAATAGTAATTATATGAAAAGGTATTGATAACCTGAATCTAATTGTGCAAGATTAGGAAAGTCATAAATTGTAGACCTAATGGGGACGGCAGTTGGTGGTGGTACAATAATTGGGATTGGGATTTTGAACATGAGATATGTAATACGACCACAGAAAGTACAAAAATGACATCGGGAAAGAATAGGAGATATGAAATATCCTTTGTGGAATATCGAAAATATGAAGAAATATTCAAAAATTACGGAATTAGAACGAATATTCCAGGAACAGCGATTGTTTTCATTCAAAGCAATGGAAGATGGACATACCTCCTTACCCTACTACAAGGATAATTTATTTGAATGGCTCATATATGTCATTATATGTAAAATATGACATCTTTCAAATGTCAGCTTGCGCTTCGCTAGGTTCAATTGTCAATGGCTCGGATGCATAGATCTGGCTGAACTTGAGCGGTTGTAGTTATCAATTATGTGACCATTAATGCATATTGTATAGTCTGAGCGCCTTCGTACATTTTTTTGCTTCAGATCAACATTAGAGAAAGCTGTAGGTCTGATCATTGGGTTTATAGCTATCGATAACCGAAATAAAGAGAATCCCTGAAAATAATCAAATAATAATAGGAAACTAATTGAAGTTTTCCGGAAAGAATGTTATATATTTAATATTCTAGAAAATGTCCTCGAATTTGAAACAAAATATGTACCAAGCAGGAACATCGAAAAAACCTGATTTATCTAAAAAAATTCAGCAAAAATATTATTTGCAGAGAAAATTTTTTAGAATTTGCATTTTTCTCGAAGGTATTGTCAAATTGACTTTTTTTTAAATCTAAAATAAATTTTTCTCAAAAATTTCGCAACATATCATATGGGTCAGAATATTTAATATCGACCTATGTAATTTAATTTTGGCTAAAATGTTTACAAGTAGTTACAAATATGTAAAATAAGATCTCGCTATCATTTTTACTTAATTTTTTTTTTTTTGAAAAAATTTTGTGGCTGTTTTAAGTTTTAAAAAAATTTTTAAAATTAGTTTTTGTCTTTTACGAAATTTGCAATTGCACTCGAACGGCTGAACAGATTTTTGCAAAGTTTACTTTGTTTTTAAGAGGTAATTTTTTAAAAAAAAAATTTTTTGGAAATATTTAAAAAAAAAATGTATGAAAGTTTTTTTGAAAAACCTTTGTAAAAAAATTGCTCCCCCTAAAATTTCCTATATGAAGAAAAAAAATTGGTTCGATATACTTAATAGTACAAATAGTTATGACCACTTGCACATATAAAAATATTTCATCGAGATTACATTTTTCTCAAAAATTTCATCGAACTTACATTTTTCTCAAAAATTTCATCATCAGCGAAAAATTGAATTTTAAAGAATATTTATTACAATTTACATTTTTCTCGAAAATAGTGTATTAATATTTGGTATTAATATTATTTTATCATTTTTTTGTCACAACTTATTTTTTCTTCAAATTTACATTTTTAAATTTCATCGGATTACATTTTTCCCAAAAACTTCATCGAATTTAAATTTTTATAAAAAAAATTACGAAATAAAATTTTTCTTATTACGTTTTTATTTGTTTTATTTTGGTCTTTAATTTTAGGTACGAATAGTATTTTAATGTGAAAACTATTTCATAAACAGTACAATTTTAATGACATTTTCAAAAAAGTAAAATTTTGATGATATTTTCTAAAAACTGAAATTTTCGAAAAAGTAAAATTTTGAAAAAAATGTGTTAAAAGTAAGATTTCGTTGGAATTTTCAATGAAATTTTCAAAAAATTAAAATTTTCGGAGAAGTAACATTCAATGAAAAATTGTGAAAAGTAAAATTTTCTAAAAAAATTTCGATGAAATTTTGTAAAAAAAAATTCGATGAATTTTCATGAAATTTTCAAAAAATTAAAATTTCAATAAAATTTTCGGAACTAAAATTTGTGAAAAGTATAATTTTCTAAAAAAAATTTCGATGAAATTTCCTAAAAAAATTTCGATGTAAGTTCCTAAAAAAATTCGACGAAATTTTCTAAAAAATCGATGAAATTTTCTAAAAAAAATCGATGAAATTTTCTAAAAAAAATTGATGAAATTTTCTAAAAAAAATTCGATTAAATTTTCTAAACAAAAATTCGATGGAATTTTCTAAAAAAAATTTCGATGACATTTTCTAAAAAAAAATCCATAAAATTTTCTAAAATAAATTTCCATGATATTTACTAAAAAAATTCCTAAACTAATTTCGATGCAATTTTCTAAAAAAAAATTTCGATGAAATTTTCTAAAAAAATTTCGATGAAATTTTCTAAAAAAATTTCGATGAAATTTTCTAAAAAAAATTCGATGAAATTTGCTAAAAAAATCGATGGAATTTTCAAAAAAAACGATGGAATTTTCTAAAAAAAATCCATTACATTTTCTAAAAAGTATAATTTTGAAGAAATTTTCTGAAAAGTAACATTTTATTAGAATTTTCTGAAAAGTTAAATTTCGATGAAATTTTTTAAAAGTAAAATTTCCATGACATTTTCTGAAAAGTAAAATTTCGGTGAAATTTTTTAAGCAAAATTTAAAAAGAAATAATAATTCGATGAAATTTTTTAAAATTTTAAATTTATATAAAATTCTGTGTAAATAATAGTTTCTAAAAAATAAAATAAAAATAAAAATAAAATTTCGATTAAATTTCTAAAAAGTATAATTTTGATGAAATTTTCTAAAAATTAAAATTTTAACGGAATTTTCTGAAAAGTCAAATGCGATGAAATTTGTTAAAAGTAATATTTGCATGACATTTTCTAAAAAGTAAAATTTCGGTGAAATTTTTTTAAGCAAAATTTCAATGGATTTTTCCAGAAATTTAAATATCGATGGAATTTTTAAAAAATAATATTTTGATAAATTTTATCTAAAAGCTAAAAATTCGACAAAAATTTAGACAAAATTTTCTAAAAATTAACATTTTAATAAAATTTTCTGAAAAGTAAAATTTCGATGAAATTTTTTAAAAGTAAAATTTCCATGACATTTTCTGAAAAGTACAATTTCGGTGAAATTTTTTTAAGCCAGATTTCAGTGGAATATACAAAAAATTCAAATTTCGATGGAATTTTTAAAATATAAAATTTTGATTTATTTTTCTAAAAAGTAAAATTTCTACAACTTTTCTATACAGCAAAGCTTTGATGATTTTTAAAATTTTAAATTTATATAAAATTTTGTGTAAATAATAGTTTCTAAAAAATAAAATTTCGGTTAAATTTCTAAAAAGTATAATTTTGATGAAATTTTCTTAAAATTAAAATTTTAACGGAATTTTCTGAAAAGCCAAATTTCGATGAAATTTTTTAAAAGTAAAATTTGCATGACATTTTCTAAAAAGTAAAGTTTCGGTGAAATTTTTTTAAGCAAAATTTCAATGAATTTTTTCAGAAATTTAAATTTCGACGGAATTTTTAAGAAATAATATTTTGATAAATTTTATGTAAAAACTAAAATTTCGACACAATTTTCTAAAAATTAACATTTTAATAGAATTTTCTGAAAAGTTAAATTTCGATGAAATTTTTTAAAAGTAAAATTTCCATGACATTTTCTGAAAAGTAAAATTTCGGAGAAATTTTTTTAAACAAAATTTCAATGGAGTATACCAAAAATCTAAATTTCGATGGAATTTTTAAAAAATAAAATTTTGATTTATTTTTCTAAAAAGTAAAATTTCTACAACTTTTCTACACAGTAAAGCTTTGATGAAATTTTCAAAAAAAAAAAAAAAAAAAAATTCGATGACATTTTTTAAAATTTAAAATTTATATAAAATTCTGTGTAAATAAAAGTTTCTAAAAAATAAAATTTCGATTAAATTTCTAAAAAGTATAATTTTGATGAAATTTTCTTAAAGTTAAAATTTTAACGGAATTTTCTGAAAAGACAAATTTCGATGAAATTTTTTAAAAGTAAAATTTGCATGACATTTTCTAAAAAGTAAAGTTTCGGTGAAATTTTTTTAAGCAAAATTTTAATGGATTTTTCCAGAAATTTAAATTTCGATGGAATTTTTTAAAAAACAATATTTTGATAAATTTTATCTAAAAAGTAAAATGTCGACAAAAATTTCGACAAAATTTTCTAAAAAGTAACATTTTAATAGAATTTTCTGAAAAGTAAAATTTCGATGAAATTTTTTAAAAGTAAAGTTTCCATGACATTTTTCGGAATTTTTTAAAAATAATATTTTGATAAATTTTTTCTAAAAAGTAAAATTTCGACAAAAATTTCTATACAGGAAAATTTTGACAAACTTTTCTATACAGTAAAATTTCGATGAAATTTTCAAAAAAAAATAAAAATTCGAAGAAATTTTCTAAAAATTAAAATTTATATAAAATTCTGTGTAAATAATAATTTCGATGAAATTTTCTGAAAAGTAAAATTATGATGAAATTTGCTTCCTAACCATGCAGACTACAGGAAATATCTGCACAAATTTGCATAGGTCTCCCATTCCCGAATTTTTGGATAACCCTTTAGAAAAATACCTAGGAATAAGTTAAGATGTACTTAAATATAGACACAGCCCTACCAATCGTCAGGGGATTTAGCTCCTATCGACCCATCCCAGCAAAAATAAGTCATTGTCTATTAATAAAACACTTTTATTTGGATTTGAAACAATTACACCTTGGTATAAGATTACAGCGACACCATCTTCCACAATGTCCCAATAGTAATTCGGCGAAAAATACAACACCTCCGGCAAACAGACCAATAATGCATATCAACCAAATCCATAATAAGTCATTCTCATCTAAAACCTTGGGACCTCTCTCCGGATTAGGATCACTCAGTGATATCAACTTCAATCTTCGCATATCTCCAAATGTACTGGAATGCCAGGCCTCCATAAAACCCATTTCTTGAACCCGATGTATAAGATAATCCAAAGGTTCTTTGTATTCCGAATGCTGTTGCAAGCGTATGACCCAGTGTACAAAGGGAAACACTAAAAGATCCTGGGATGAGCAGAAGACGGCCTGGGAGAAGTAGCGCTGTTTTCGCGAGAACATATCCCAAGTAGCCGAATTAACGGCATAACCAAAGGAGGTATTGAAATTCTTACGCATTTCCAGATATTTTGTAGTATTTTTAGTATATTCTAGAGATGCAGCGATGGGTTCCAGGGCGGCTTCCATGGACTCGGCTTCAGCACAGTCTATGAGTATTTTTAGAGTTGATTGTTTTATATCAGCAAAACTTTGAATTTGCCGCTGATGAGGAGGTCTGGTGAACAGAGTATTCATTTGTGATGAAAACTGGGCGGTAATATTAAGCCCTGCCAAGAAGAGTAGAATATAAATCAATTTCAAAACCCGCCAAGGAGACCGTCTGGCCGTGGACGATTGTCCCAAAATACCGGGCAATATTTTCTCATTCACTACAAAATCTCTCCAATCTAGATGATCTTGCAGGAAAAACTCTACAAGAGAATGAGCTGTGCTTAGCAGGAAGGCACAGATGGCAATGTAACCAAAAAAATAACCATTCAATAGAACTCTATAGATCTTGCGAATGGTCAGTGGTTGAGCACAGGGTACCATTAGAAAAGCACTTCCAATATCATAGACATAAGAACGATGCAGCCATTGTCCGTTGAGGACAGGATCGGCTGTAAGCGGAATATCCACCAGATTTTTGTCCACCATTTTATTGACTTCACTGTAGGGGGTGACCTGACCCAATTCGAAGGGGCAACAAATTTCCAGGCTGGCATTAAAGCGTTCAGCAAATAGCAAAATCAATCGGGCCACAAATCCATTAAACTTAAGGTTACCTGCGGCATCTTGCGAAATGACAGCGCGTGGTGCGGTTTGATCTGAATAGGTTTGCAGGACTTTTCGAGACATATTACGCCAATGCTGGGGATAGTATAGAGCTTTAGTTCCTAAATTTGGAACTTTTAAATTCCAATGATAGTCCGGATATGGTTTCAGTTCATAACTCTCCTCGTAGCAGGCATATTTCCTTCGAGTAATTGTTAACAGAACATTGGTCATTTTATAAAAACGACATAATTCCAACAGTTCTACCTTAAAATTAGCTAATTTCCCCAGGATATTCAAAGCAATCACCCAAATCCGAGTTTGTCTTATGTGATTCAATATATGGGCTGCAGTCTCCAGAAAATCGTGACGACACTTCTCCGACATTATGAATACAGCCAAAATTTCGCTATTGAATTTGGCCATATAAGTGAAACTATAATTTGTAGTTAAAATAATTTTTGGTAGGGCCAGACGATAGATTCCTTCCAGCCGGGAATCGGTGAAATTAATTTGCTGCACTATCAATATACTTTCATAGGAACGTTCCTTATAGATATCCTCTAAGATTTTCTCCACGGTCTTTACGAATATTAGGTCATCGTCCATTGTTGCGAAACTTCCGTAATCGGTCATTAGTGATGTACATCCTTTCACGGCAACAATGATTAGACTTGTGACAATTTGGAATAAATATTGCATTACAACTGTTTCGTGTGATTTGTGTAATGGACTGCAATAGGTGTTACTTCTTCATCTACAATTGTACGTAATGATTTGAAGTTAATAGAACTCTGCCGGAGTCACGATATGTTATTGTCGAGTCTGTGTGAAGCTTTACAAGGAAAAGTGGTATATTTCATAGAACAATAAAAATGAATAATTTGAATTTTTTTCGGATTTTATTTTACACAGAATGTGGTGGACTGTAACTGATAAGCGATCCATCACCATTTAATTTATGAAGGTTCAGATAACTGTCTGCCTAAGCATAAGCGAAGCTTTAAGAACGACAGCGGCAGAGACACTGCAAGTTCTACTATTTGGTAATAAGGTGCGTGCTGAAGCAAGTCGAACTTTAATTCATTAATTTTGGCCATCGCAATATTGGATGTGTGAACTGGTGCATTGTTGTGATTGTGAGTAAACGCGGCACCAATCACACATCGCGCATAGCTTTCTCATCATTAAATTTTCCCTCAATAAGCGATGCATAGCACTTTTTGATATGCCTATGACTTCAGCTAGCTCACGAACCTTCAACCGACCACTACGGCGTTCGTCTTAACATTTAAACTCTGCGACCTAATATTTTATAGTTATAATGAAGGATTTTATAGTTATAAACTAGAATCTAGCTCGGTTTTAATATTGGTTGGACTGAGACCTTTTAAATAAAATTATTGTATTACAAATCGGTGACCAATGTTTACTTTTAGAGCTCAAAAAAGGGGCGCCTTGAAACTTAAAACATATGTTTTAAAATGTTGTCACTTTTCACGAAGGCAAGCTTTTTCAAACTACTACCGCCATCTATATTTCAGATCGGCTAATTTGAGGCCCGCCCTGGTACATCCCTAAATTCAGAAACTGCCCTCGAATGCCGAAGATCTCTAATCTGTTTGAGATATACCCTATATGGGTATGGGGATATCCTGGAGAACTTCAAAGCCGATAAACTTGCTATTAATACAAATTATCGAAGAATTTGCATATATTCGCAACCTTTGGCTTAGGCAAGAGTGAGGCAGCCAGGCAGTCCTATGGGAGATGGACGGAAATCGACACCTGCAGGGTAGCTAGATAAATCCTATGAAACTCAAAATATCTTCTACAACAAGAGCTAACAACAAGGGATAAGCTGTCTACGTTAGTGTCACATCTGACGGGACATTGCCTGATCGGAGCACTAGCCAGGAGTTAGTGAGTCCAATGAATTCTGCAGAAGCCGTGGAGATGAGGAGGAAGCGGAGAGCATTGAGCACCTGCTATGTGTCTGAGGAATCCAGGAAGTCCAATGAGAGATGGAATAAATCGATACATCTAGTGCAGCTAGACAAATCTGGACAAGATACGACCTAAGAAGGTCAAAATATCTCCTCGCACTAGAGGAGAGAAAATCTGTCGACGTTAATGTCAGTTCTGACAGGACATTGCCTGATCCGAGTAATTTGGAATTGAGACCAAAGACTTCTGCAGAAGCTGTGAAGATGAGCAGGAAGTGGAGGGCATCGAGCATCTGCTTTGTGTGCGATTTAGCCAGACAGTCCAATGAGAGATGGAAGAAATCGATACCTGTAGTGCAGCTAGACAAATCTAGACAAGATACGACCTAAGAAGGTCAAAATATCTCCATGCACTAGAGGAGAAAACTGTCGACGTTAATGTCAGTTCTGACGTGAAATTGCCTGATCGGAGCACTCACCAGGAGTTTGGAAATTGAGTTCCAAGACTTCTGCAGAAGATGTGGAGATGAGGAGGAAGTGGATAGAATAGATCGCCTGCATTGTGTGTGAGGCATCCAGACAGTCCAATGATAGATGGACAGAAATCGACACCAGTAGAGTAGCTAGACAAACGAGCTTCTAAGGTTGTATCTTGGCCAGAGGAGAGAAAACTGTCGAGGAGGAGAGAAAACTGTCGACGTTAATTGCCTGATAAGCGAACATGCCAGTAGTTTGGGAGTAGGGTCCAATGACTTCTGCAGAAGCTGTGCAGAGAGGAGGAAGTGGAGAGCATTGACCACTTGCTTTGTTACTGAGTATGCGATGTCTGGTTATACTAGGCCCGGTATTTCTAGAAAGTCTGACAGATCTTGCTGGTACCGATAGTCGTATTATTGATAAATTTATGTTTCAAACAATTACGTTCGGAATAGCGGCAACTGGGCATGTGTTAGCACTGGGGACATAAAATGGTCTAAGTGCACTGGTAACACCGGCGGCTGCCACCATAAACAAATCTAATGACATAACCTGCAGAGATCAATTGCGAGGTAGTCGAATAATCTGGGCAATAAAAAACTGTAAACCTTTTAAGCTGTCCGGATAACGTCACGTCGGGGGAACAACAGGCATTGTCTGATGGCAACCAAGGACTTTATACCGGTTGTATAAAACAGTCCTATATACCATCGAAACGAAGAAGAACTATGATGGTTCTCATTCCCAATGCAGTTCTAAAGAATTCCGACCGATTAGTCTAAAACTTTGGATAGATTAACCGACAGTTATCTTAGGACTAACATTTCTACACAGGCTACTGTCCAGCCCATAATATGCCTTTAACGAGGGCAAATCCACGAAACCGCTCTCAATGATCTAGTCAGCTTTATTGAAGGATTTTTTCTGTTAAGGAATAGAGGGACCTTCAAAAAATAAATCCAGCCCTAAAAGTAACGGATCTGGCAAACTCTAGGAGACACATTTCTCCTTTGATTAAGAGACACATTTCAGCTAGGATTGGGTCATCTAACATCCCTAGATTTATCTAAGTTATGGAACATCTCCATTAACAGTACTCTGATAGGTAGGATAGGGTCAACTAACCTCTCTAGATTTGTCTCTGCTATGCAATATCTTCATTCTATGTGCACTTGTTGTGGGTAGCCAACATATGGTGGTTCGGCAGGTTGCTATTGGCTAGCTTCTATTGTAGGTCTGAGGCTCCATTGGATCTGTATGTTAGGTATACGAGTATTGAAAGTAGCATACCGCTTGTCCTCGGTTCAGATGCAAAGTCATCCTCTCGGATGTGGTACTCTAAGATATCCCCACATTCGGCTGGTCTTCGGAACCTTATACTTGAAGAGGTGTTATTTCCGAGGATTATAGCGACGGACGTTTTTGTTGTGAACAAACCAAGCAAGTTGTATACCTTTGATGGGCCTAATGGATTCAGTGGCACTGACGTGACGGATGCAACGAAAGCGTGCCGATTTATGTGGATTGTGTGTGACAAATGGAGTATGAGGTATCACAGACCCATCGAAATATTGGTATATCATGGCACGATCGTGACGTGAAATGTAGACATTATGTGGAATGTGTTATGGAGGCGATATCGCCCTACAGTCGATAAGTCGACTTTAGGGCAATGAATATAGATAATATGTCAGAATATTGGATCAGTGATCAGTATCCTATATACAGTTAAATGGTAAAGTCAACAGCTGAATCTGATCCAGAGAGTCTGATTTCAATGCTGAAGACTTAGCTCCCTGTAAAGCTGAATACCTTGCTGCCTTATGTCGTAGTAAGAGAGGTTGTTAGAATTGGGGACGATTCCTATATGATATAAGATTTTACCCTTCAAAAGGAGGGTATAAGATTTGTCGTGGACGTGATAAGTAGCGCGACTTCGCGTGATACCGTCTCGGAGGGAAAGCGTGGATGTACTGTTAGTGAGTCCTCTTTACAAGAGCGGAAATGGTCAATATTCCCTTTTTGTCGTGAGAAGTTAACTGACCCTCCAAACGTAGACAGTAAACTGTAGACCCTCCAAACGTAAAGTAATATGGAAGGTGATCCCGGAATACTCGTTCCTGCATACTTTTTATAGTTCCATTATTGAAGACCAGTTTCCGAAAGCTTCGAATTTAGTTGTTGTGCTCTTAAAGTCTACCCATAACATGAAGAATGATCCACACTCTTATCGGGGTATTAGTATTCTCTCGGTATTTGGAAAAGTACTGAAGAGAATAATGGTGTCCCAACTGATGGAATACAATCCAATGATAGTGCTTCTGAGAGTCTACAGTTTGGTTTAAAGCAACACAAGTCTACTGAGGATGATTTAATACATGTAAGTTGTAGATTAGGTTTGATGGATGAAATAGCTATGGCAAATCTATATACCACTAAAATTTGCATAAGCTAGTGCTATCTTGGGTTGTAAAGCGAGAAAGCCTTCCCATACAGGATTTAAGAATTTCTATAATTAAACCTTGGAGATATTAATTGATAGTTATCCTATTTGATTATGCAGATGTCATCTGTCTTCTCTCTCACAGATTCGAGGATATGCAGAATAAGCTAATTGATGTACAGCTAGAAGCATACAAAGCAATTGTGAAACAAAGCATGCGTATCAATACTATACGAGTAAACTGCAATAGGCTCTTTATAAACCATGAACATCTGGAAGATGTGACGTCCTTAAGTTACCTCGGAAGTATCTTAACTACATCAGGTGGATCGAGCGAAGTAATCCAAAATATAATAAATGCCTAACAAATCATTTGGAAGATTAAACAACGTGTTGCGATCTTCTCAAATGCAGCATGGAATGCAGCAACCAAAGATATAAACGCAGTTCTAGTATTCACCAACCGCTGCCTGCGCAGAGTATTCAAAATATTCTGGCCAAACACAATCTCAAACACCAATTTATGCAAATAACTAACCAAACCCCGATTAAGGACGAGATTCTAAGATGAAAATGGAAGTATCAATGCTTGTATCAATTTATACCGGGTGTTTCATTTAGTGGCAGAGATTTCTAGTTTATTCAATGTTTGTCAATTATACCACTTTTCCTATCATCAGATCGCTAATATGGTTATTTCTAAATATATTTTAACCCTTTTCCAGATTCTAATTAGTGATTGCAAATAAATAAACACATTGTGTTACTAAAAAACTTGTTTAAACGGTTAACGCAGTGCAAAACCCAATTAGTATGAATATATATATAACTAGACTAACCTTTATTTCAGTATAAATCTGCATGTTTTAGATACATTTGCATTACTAGACTTTCAAATTGCTAAGTCTTGTTAATTATTGAAGGCGTTTAATTTAATTTAAATGCAGTTGTTTAGTGTTGTTTTACATATTGGTAACAACGAAGCTAATTCAACAGAGTAGAGATGGGCGCGTGACACAAAATAGTCGTGAGGCGTGAATGTGGTCAGATAGAAAAAGGCCCGTTCCTTTTTTTAAATTATTTCTGTCTATCCCGAATCTAACGGACTCTTCATTGATATCATAAAACTAGAGAATCGATTTTGGAACGATTGTTTCTTTATAATACCACTTTAGCGATGGAGGGTATGTATAATTTGCATAGATTAGGTTAGGTTAAGAGTGGCAGTCGATTGTGTTACCACATGGACGTAAGGAAAAACATAAGTTATCCCTAGCCCCTCCCTTTGAACCAATTTGATTGCTTTACAAAGCTTAAAAGTTGCCGGATTCCAACATCGGCATACAACCTTGGGCTCAAAGAAAGAAGAGCCCACGTTTGTATGCCGCCTTCTAAAGAGCGGTCACAGAAGGTGTTCTATTGATTCGCCCACCTCTTCGTCTCTACAGCATCTGCAAAAGTCATTATGCCAGACATTAAATCTCTCTGCGTGCCGTCCAATAAGACAGTGACCTATCATGACAGACAGGTCGTTGTCGTTCTTGACAACGACTGCAGTGCTGTTTTGGACTTTTTGAGCCTAGGCCAGGCCACATCAGCCTGGAATGTATGGAGTTCCTGACTAGTGACCACCTATCATTTGTTGCCGTAAGTGCACTTTCTCTCAAGAAGAGCTTGCAGGTCGCTAGAGTTATGTCCACATGTTCCAGGTCCCCGTGTAAGGTAGTTCCTAGTCTTGCAAGCTCATCTGCCTTGCAGTACCCTGGCATGTCATGTGGCCCGGTACCCATATCAGGTGAATATTGAACTGTTCAGACTGTTCTCGTTAAGAGATCTGCGACAAACGAGGACAGTTTTTGAATTCAGGAATATAGTTTCCCGGGACTTGATAGCAGCCTGACTATCAGAGAAAATATTTATACAGACTTTGGTCAGCATATTAATTTTCAGCCATTCCAGGGGCGCCATATCAGCATGACTATTAAAGAAAATATTTATACCGACTTTGGCCAGCACATTCATTTTCAGCCAGCCGTTTTAATATCGAAAATGTCTGCCTGGTAAACGCTACAATGATCAGGCAGTCTTTTTACAAGTGATAGCTTAAGTTCACCACCAAAGCCCACTTGGATATTGAGTTTGGAACCCTCTGTATAGAAGTTAACGAATCTCCTCTGTCCCGGGATACGACCATTTCATTCTAAAAAGAGTGTGTGTAAAAGAATGAGATCCTTCTTGTCAAAAAGTGCTTCAGTCACAGTCTAATTAACAATGCCCGGAAGGTCAGGCATTCTGTCTAGAATGATACTATGTCCGTGGCCATTTCCTGACCATAGTGACAGTTCCCTGAGTCTAATCGCAGTACTTGCGGCACAATGTACTGCTATAATATCTAGCGGCATTAAATGTACTATAACATTAAGTGCCGCAATTGGTGTCATTCTCAGCGCACCAGTGATATATATATATAACAGCCATTCGCTGAACCTTTTTTAGTATCGCACAGAAGTTGGATTTCTGCAGAGCTTTCCACCAGACGACAATGTCGTACAGCTTTATCGGTCTGACTACTGCCGCATGCAGCTAATAAACTATACGACGATTCATACCCCAGCGTTTTCCTATTGCCGTTTTACAGGTATATAGCGCTGCCACAGCCTTATTTGCTCTATCCAAAATGTTGGATTTGAAGTACATCTCCCTGTCTAGTAAAGTACCTAAGTATTTTGCGGTTTCATGGAAGGGAATTTCAATACCCCTCAAAGAGACAGGTGTAACTCGTAGCTAATTTCTCCTGGTGAAAAGAACTAGTTCCGTCTTGGTCGGGTTAATACCAAGACCATTATTGGACGCCCATCTTGTGGTTGTATTAAGGGCCTGCTGTAGGATGTGTCAAAGATTACTCGGAAACTTTCCTCTAACAACTATTGCCACGTCATTTGCATAGGCAACAACTCTGGCACCCATCATCTCCAGAGAAAGGAAAATATTGTTCATGGAGATTTCATAGCAGAGGAGACAGAACATCCCCTTGGGGCGTTCCCCTGCTGACAAATCTATGGAGGTCAGTTGACTAGTTAAACTAGCGGAAATGCGTATCTTAATTAGAAGGTTATGAATGAACCTGCGTATACTGCTATCAACCCCCAGGGTTTCTAACGCCGTAATTATAGCGGCTGAAGATATGTTATTGAAGGCTCTCCACATATCTAAGAAAGCTACCATAGTATATTCATTAACAGAGAGAGATCCTTCAATAAAGCTGACTAGATCATGCCGCGCGGTTCCGGTGGACTTGTCCTTGCTGTAGGCTTTCTGTTGTGCGGACAGTAGCCTGTGATCAATTTTAGTCCTAAGGTAACTATCTATTAATCTCTCCAGAGTTTTAAGGAGAAATGACGATAGACTGATTGACCGGAAATCCTTAGCTCCAGTATAGGACGGCTTTCCCGCTTTTGGGATGAAAACAACTTTGGTTTCTTAACATTTTGATGGTCTGATTGATACAACATGTGTAGATCTCTCTGAGGAAGGGAGCAATGGTATCAGACACTGCCTGTAGCACCGCCGGCGAGACTTTTTCTGGTCCTGGCGACTTAAAAGGTTTAACGACTTCCAGATTCGGTTACAATCTCCCTGGCGAACTCTGATGGCTGCACGTCAAAGGAATCCCAAATTGATTCAATGCCGCCTCAGAGTTCCCCTGAAAATGAGGCTGAAATTCTCCGTAACCTTGAGGCTTTGGCTGAGCTTTCTACGCCACTACAGAAATCTATGCAGGATTTATCTTGAGCTTTTCTCAACTCCTTTTTGTACCGCTTGAGTTCTTCCTTGTACTCGTATGTGTGTCAGTGTCAGGTAAGGCTTTGGTGGACTTTGTCTTATTAAAGAGCTTCCTACAGCACCTCCTCATCAAAATTAATTGAGACGTCCACCATTGCGGTCGTTGTTTGCCTCTGGGCTTTAGTTTGGGACATGCGGCTCTATAAGAGTTTCAGCAATTAGTTCCACCGTTCCTTCTATATACCGGATAGTTTACATCTTCATTTCAGGACTGTTTGTAAGAAAACTGTTGAATACGTTCCTAAATTCTTCCAAATTTCCATTCTTAATATTGAGTGGTAAGAAGGTATTAGGAGGCATCGCATCATGTCGAAGCTAATATACGAGTATCTATGGTCGGAGAAGCCAATCAGAAATCCTTCCACATACATTTTCGGAGACAAGGTTGACATCGACCACCTTCTGACTGTTTCTAGTGATGAAGATTGTTTCATGCCCTCTATTACAAATCACAAGGTTACTACTTATAATAATGGATGATTTTTTTGGCAACACTGTTTTTCGCAGCTCAGCTGTTTTCGTATAACATGTTCAGTTTGGTCTTTAATTTAACCATGAATCGACTTAACAACGAACAACGCTTGCAGATTATTGCATTTTATTTATTTTTATTGAATTTTGAGTTCGGTGAACATTTTACTTCACATTTGGGGCCGGTCAATTGGCCGCCTAGATCGTGCGATTTAACGCCTTTAGATTATTTTTTGTGGGGCTGTGTTAAGGCTCATGCTCATAGGGACAAGCCCGCAACGGTTGACGCACTGGAAGCCAATATTGAAGACTTTATTCGTCAAATACCGGCCGATATGTTGGAGAGAGTATGCGGTTATTTCAGAAAACCACAGATATAATAACAATGTGTTTTTATATATCCCTGTTATCAGGAATTTCCGTTATGGTTCTGTTTATGCTAACCGACAGTTGCTACCATCAGTTGGTGTTGATTTTGACAGTTTGTGTGACATCTATAATGACCCGTTGGCGTTAACGGAGCTTCCCGAAAAGGAGTGTTAGACACATTAGATTTTGTATTAAAATTTCGTCAATGATTTGTTTCATATTTACTAACCGAATATGAACAAATTGATTTATGAACAAATTAATATGTATTATCTGTTATGTTTTATATGTATATTGAATGGAAGATAATTAGTGTAATATCCCAATATAAGCAAGCAAGCAACATAAGCAAGCAAGCAACATATCCCAATAACTTTACTAGGATATCACATACATTAAATAATAGTAAATTATACCATTTAATGCGCAATTATTCCATAATTATTTTCTTCGTAAACGTACGAGAATGAATGTTAATCGACCATTTAAAAATTTAGAAAGCTATAAATTGAAAACATATTATTCTATAATTAATTACTAAATGAAGACCATACATTTAGGACTTCCTCAAGACTATCATCTAGGATGATGAATCAGTTACAATGGAGTATTTGTTACGAGTTGTACTCGGCATAGCAGTCGCTTCCACACTAATAGTTCAGAGTTCAACCATGAATATATCAAAGCTACATGGGATTAGAAATGAAGATTGTACATTCCCATTTGAATCACTCCGTCAGTTGCTGGCAAATATCTGCCAAGAGCGTCCGTACAAAACCTTGCTGGTGGTGCAACAGAATCGTATTGAAGATACCACTTCCCAGGCAATTTATCAGCTCGAAGGACCAAAAGTGATTGTCTCTACTGGTGCCAAGTATGAGTTTATAAGAACATTTAATGCCGAAATCATGGTTGTAATTATAATGAGGAATGCTTTGGATCACAATGTAATGGAAACCGCTGCACACACGTTGAACTATATAAGGCAGTCAAGAATTTTGATCTTGGCTGGGAATATTGCAGGTGATGGTGATCAATTCAAAGCGGAGTTATTGAATATATGCCGTCTGTATAAAATGACAAATGTTCTATTGAATTTTATCCCTTGCCATGGAACTGTGTTAAATAACATGCATCAACTCCAGCCCTATCCTCAGTATAAATGGAATATATTGAAGGGCCCATACTATCCACAACATTGGCGAAATCTCCTCAATACCACGTTGATTTTTTTCACCGATCAAACTATGACGCTCTCCTATCCCTATGAAGATGGTCATGGGCAGTTGAAATTGAATGGTTATGTGGCGCGTTTGATTTTACTTTTTGCAGAAGTCTTTAATGCCCATCTGCAGATGTACGATACTTTGGAAGTAGCAGCCCGAACTCACTTCAATGATGTCAACAAGTTGGTGGAGAATAATCTAGTGGATTTGCCCATGACATTAACCTTTGCAAACGATGGCAAATGGCTTTATAAGTCGGCGGTTTATGATCAACTGGAGGGCTTGATCATGATACCCTCTGCCCAGACTCTGACTATAAGGGAAATCTATAGCATTCTCTTGAATGGCTTTTTCTTTGGTTGTGTTGTCGTTTGTACTCTGCTGTTCTCGCTGCTACACTCTTTGGTGGACTACTACTTTGATGGCATTTGGCATCCCACGGATGTTGTGATTAACAATAGATTATTATCGGGTGTCCTGGGACAATCTTTCCAGCCTAGAAATGCTCCTTGGTTCGTCTTGAAAGTGCTCTACTTTTTGGTTTTCTTTGCCGGACTCAATATCAGCACTCAATTTTCGGCTACTATGAATACACTAATGACAAGTCCTCCCTATCATCCACAAATTCAAACGGTGGACGACCTAAATAACTCTCCGTTAAAGATTGTAGCTTTCTCGACTGATATAGAGGCCATAGGCGATAAAGCCAAACCAATTATGCCATCTTTGCTACAAACCGACAATAACTCCTTTTATGATGAAAATCGCAATAACTTCAATACATCCACAGGCTACTTTCTCGTGTCTTTGTCCTGGAAAGTTTTGCAACGTAAGCAACAATATTTCAAGCGCAACATTTTCAATATCTATGAGAATATGACCCTGTTCCGACTACCTTGTGCCGTGCAGCTACAACCTCATTCCGAATACAAGGAAGCTTTGGATTATCTCATACATCGAGTGCAAGATTTGGGTTTAACTCATCACTGGTATGCCAGCACTTTTGGCGATATGTTGAGAACAAAGAGAATTAGCATAAGTCCTCCCAGTAGCCAGAGAGGGTTCCAAGCTCTGCTCTCTTTTGGACCTGGATTATTCTCGTCTGTGGTTTAGCGGCGGCCTGTGTGATATTTTCTTTAGAATTATTTTTTTATAATTGGTCTAAGCGCTGCCAAGGAAATGGAGTTATTCATCGGTAGCAGAAATTTTAATCGTGTACCAAATTAATTGTCAGTAATAATATTATTTCCAGAATTCTAGAAGTTATCCATCAATAAAAGAAGACGGCATATTATTATTTAATTGAAAAACTAAATTTTTGTTAAAGGGTTCGGCATAACATTTTCTGGTGTAATATTGTGTCATAAACACGAAAAAAATAATTTAAAAATATCTTTATGGTAGACCTTACATTTAAATTAAAGGAAACACATAAAAAATAGAGAAAAAATCGCAAAAAAGATGTTTGTCCCAATTTTTGAAAGCAAGCATCTTAACGAAGAAAAAGGCGGAACAATCGCATATCAAGTGCTCAATGCTCTCCACTTCTTTCTCATCTCCACAGCTTCTGCAGAAGTCATTGGATTCAATACCCAATCTTCTGTCGTGTTTGCCGATCTGGCAGTGTCCCGTCGAACTTTTATTAACGTAGACAATCTTTTCCTCTCAAGTGCGTGGGGATATTATGACCTTCTCAGGTCATATCATGGCTAGATTTGTCTAGCCACCCTACAGGTGGCGATTTCTGTTCATCTTTCGTTGGACTGCCTGATTGCCTCTTGCCTAAGCCAAAGCTTGCACGTGGATAGTGTCACAGCAATATATGCAAATTCTTTGAGAATTTCGTAATGTCGTCCCTTTCCTAGCAAGCTCATCGGCTTTTCAGTTTCCTGGGATATCCCTATGCCCAGACACCAATATGAGGTGTATATTAAACTGCTAAGCCATCTCGTTAAGAGATTTGCGGCAGTCGAGGGCTGTTTGTGAATTTAGGGATGTGGCCTCCAGAGAATTGATGGCATACTGGCTGTCCGAGTAAATGACAACGCCAGTCTTGGTTACTATGTTGCGACTCAGTCACTTGGATTCTTCCCATATTGCCATTATTTCGGCTTGATAGACACTGCAGGTATCTGTAGTCTGTGAGCTATGTATATTCAGACTAAGTTCTTTACAGTTTACGCCGAAACCAACCTTTACATAAAGCTTCGAAACATCCGTATATACATACATGGAGATATATGCTATTACCTTGTATTCTGCCAACCCTTTCATCTCTGGCTGGTGATGTAGTTCCTCTCGAAGGTGTACACCGTTGGTATATAGTCCACTCGGTCGCTTACCATAGCACTACATTTTGATATCCTCATGTGACCGTAGATCCTGTACCTCCACATTACTAGGCAGTTTAATCTTAGCGCCGCTCTGGTTGCAACTTTTCTCTCGCCATAATATTAATCGGCAGTATATGGAGTAGGGCTTGTAGAGACATAGACGCTGTAGTCCTTAAGGAACAGGCAGGCAGTTCTCTGGACCTTTGATAGCCACCATAGCACAATGCCGTATAACAGTATTGGACGAACTACTGTTATATATATCCAATGGACGATTTTAGGAGAGAGGTCCCACCGCGACCCTACAGCCCTCCTGCAGAAAGGAGGGCTTAACAGAAGCTGTTAAGTCTAAATAACAGTTACCTATCTCGAATTATTCCTAGAAATTTTGCACTTTCAGAAAAGACTAGATACATATGTTCCATTAATCCGAGGAGGAAGCTCCACATATGGGACATTATTCATCCTAGTACAGAGAAACAATTCTGTCGTGTTTGGGTTAAAGCCCAAACGGCTGCTTCTGGCCCATCAAATCAACTTGTTCAGAGCCACTTGTAGGATGTCTCTGCGGACGTTTTCGAATTTGCCACTCGCAGCAATTGACACTTCGTCCGCATACGCCACAACCTAGCAGCCACAACGTTCTAGATCTAGCAGGATTTCATTCAGCGCTAGGTTCCAAATCAGTGGAGACAGTACTCCTCGTTGTGAGGTCCTTCTGTTTACAAACCTTGTTAGGGTTGTGGACCCAAGACTTTCTGTTATGCGTCTTCTGTTGAGCAGACTTTGAATTAGTCTAATCAAGCTAGAGTTCACCTTTAGAGGTGACAGAGCCGCAATTACCGCATCTGAGTGAATGTTGTTAAAGATCCCATCTATGTCAAGAAAAGCCACCAATGTGAATTCCTTGAAATGTGGGGACAATTAGATAGCGCTCACAAGTTAGTGCAGGGCCGATTTCTGTAGAATTTCCCTTATTGTAAGCATGTTGGTTCCCCGACAGGAGTTTTGTATCCAGGTTTTCCCTAATGAAATAATCTAAAAGTCTTTCCAAACCTTTCAATAGGAAGGAGCATATGCTAATTGGTCCTGAAGTCTTTTGGCCTAGTGTGCGATATCTTTCCCGCTTTGGGTATGCATACCACTTTGGTATCCCTCCATCTATTCGGTATGTATGAAAGCCTGATACAGTCTACATAAATTTTCTATAGCCAGGGGACAATGTACATTGACATTTTCAGCATTTCTGCTGGAGTAATGCCGCTTGGTCCCGGTGACTTGAAGGGCTCAAAGCTGTTAACTGCCCAGCTTATTCTGGATATCTCAGTCAACAAGCTAGCGACGCTCGCATTCTTGTTGGTCCTGCTGATCTTCGGGTTCTGTTGGTAAGTTCCCCGGGTAATGTGTGTCGAGCAGCTGATAGTATATTCCTCCACTTCGCCACACAAGGTATACCTGGAGCGTCTTTGCGCCTTTCTAAGCTCCTTCTTATATATATTGAGTTGGTTTGTAACTCTTCGAAATATTGATCATAGACCACATAAAGTATAAATAGAATTTACTAATTAAAAACTCCGCATTCATTATCCACATCATGAGTGCGTCATGCTATGTGTTTGGTTGTCCGTCTGTCTGTCGGACACTAGCACCAAACGGTCAGATCTATTGAATTGTTTGGTTGTCCGTCGGACACTAGCGCCAAACGGTCGGACCATGCAATTGAACTTGAACTGATTCCTTTGTGACATATCCAGAGCACAATGTGTGTGTGTGTAGTTCTGAGTATCCAAAACTTCACACCAAATCCACAAAGACTTTTAGGTAAACAAACATATTTTTGTGGTCGTTTCATATTCTATGCATATTATTATGTAATACGATCACATCGTATGTAAACAGATGGGAGGATATGCATTTGTAAAGAGCTAAAATATTTCCTGACCATGATCAACGTTGATATGAGTTGATAGGGAATGAAAGCCCTATAAACGAAGTGAAATGATTTGGAAAGTCAGTTTGATTAAGGCTACAGCTTGCAAAGCATTCAGTTTCAAATCTTAATTGTGTAAAATAAAAAAAGTTTAAAAGCAAAATGTTTGCTTTTAAGCTAAGAGAGATTTTACAAGACATATGAAACATCATTGTCTTGTATGTGGAAAACTATTCAAAAACATTTATGTAATGAAACATCATCAAAGGGTGTTTCATAGTAATGCAAATTTAAGTGAATCGATGTTGATTAATAAAAAATATGAATCAGAATCGGGGAAACTAAAAATATTTTCAATAAATGGAGATCACAAACTACGTTGGATATATGTATTGTAGACCTTTTTGTTGTTATGACTGGATTGTTTGTTCGTAATAAATAAAAGACGATACTTTTATTTTTTATTTATTTTTCTTTATTTGCCCAATATTTCGGCCAACTTCGTTGGTCATCATCAGGAGGAATCTATCACACAAAAACACGAATTATTACAATAAAACAATGACAATAAAAACATTTTTACGATAAGTATTTACCTTTAATATTGTTGTAACAAAAAATAGTCCTTTCGATCTGTGAGATGATAGTCTAGTTTTAAGTTTCGTTTTAGTAGTACCAACATATACCCTCTGGCATATGTCGGACTTGTCACCATTACACTTTATTTTGTAGAGAAGATTTGACTTTTCCTCCTTTTTTACTTCAGATTTGGTTTGGCTGAACACTTGATTTACTGTATTATGCGCTTTGTATGCTAGTTCAAAATGTTCTTTGTCATAAATGGCAGAATGTTTTAACCTTTCGGAGAGTCCAGGGATGTAGGTCATTGATTTATACATTTTCTTTGGTTTTTCTTCTTTATCATTTTCTTTCCTTCCTTCTTTGTTTGTTGCTCTTTTCAGAAGATTGTTGATCAGTTTGTCCGGAAAGTCATTCATGCGTAAAATATTTATAATTTTATATTTATTCCTATTGTGATAATCCTTGTCGCTGATTTGTAAGACTCGATTTATAAAATTATTCGCCGTATTTATTATTGTTCGTCTTGGATGTTTAGAGTTAAAATTAATAAGTCGTCCAGAAGCAGTTTCTTTTTGGTACCAGTCCATTTTAAGCGTAATTTCTTGACTAATTATCACAGAATCTAAATATGGAAGTTTGTTATCCATTTCCTTTTCCATGGTAAACTGGATCTGTTTGTTGAAAGAGTTCAGGATATGTAGTGTTGAATCCACATCGTTTTTCTTCACTATAGCGAAAAGGTCATCTACATATTTAGTCATTATTTTGGGTTTAGATTCCATTTTATCTATCGTAATGTCCAAAAGTTCTTCCATAATGATGTCAGCGATTACTGGTGAAGCTGGTGACCCCATGGGCATGCCCTTTCTCTGTTCATATATTTTGTCGTCATATTTAAAGTACCTCGTCTCCTTTATGCAAAAAGTCAATAGTTCGATGAATAGTTCCCGGGGAATTTTTGTATATTGTGCAATAATGTCCCATTTCTTATCTATTGCAGTTATGGCTAAATTAATAGGTATACTTGGGAATAAGGAGATAACGTTAAATGATATCATTATTTCATCATTATTTATCTTTGTGTCAATTATTCTGGTCCTGAAATCTCTCGCGTCTTTGATGTTGTATTTAGAGCTTTTCGTCAGATTCTTGAGAAAGTCTAGTAAGTATTTACATAATTCGTATGCTGGAGCGTTTATTGAAGAACATATTGGTCTGAGTGGCATTCCGTCTTTGTGGATTTTAGGCAATCCGTAAATCCTTGGGGCTGTGGCAATTTTGTTCGTCAATCTGTTCTTCTCTTGAGCGTCAATGAGATGTCTGTTGTATAGTATTTCAATTAATCTATTATTTTTGCTCTGAAGACTGGACGTAGGGTCTTTCTTTAAACGTCTGTATGTGCAGATGTCTCCTATAATGTTCCTCATTTTTAGTTTATAGTCCTCTTTGTCCATGGCCACGGTTTTTCCTCCTTTATCTGCACTTAATATAAAAATGTCATCGTTTTCTTTCAAATATTTTCTTGTCATAAAGAGTTCATTCAATAAACGTATTATAACATACGAATATAATAATTTGTGAGACAAAAGAGTCACTCCTGAAGCTGCTCAAACTCAGTTTGGCGGAGCACACATTTTTGATGTTTAACATAGAACTGAATATGTTAAACCCAGAGCAGATAATGAGCAAAATATGAGTGATGGGCCATCAACTTCTAGAGGTAGAATCACCAATCCCGATTCCTTAACTACACCCAAGATTTTCAACCACGTATCTAAAATGAACCTGTTAACTCTGGGGGGATGACATTAATAATCTGTTTGATGACCACACTGATGCCATCATGAACAAGATGTTTGAATTTCAAGAGCGGGATTCAGGGTGGGCATTGTAGGAAATTCTAAAACTAGACATTAGTATCAATCTGGCTGATCTCACCAGAGGCTCAAAGTTCATCAAAACACCAAAGTCATTGGCAAAAAAGAATGCATGTCTCGTTACGGTGACCCAAGTAAAAATGTGTGGAATGGATAGAGCCGATTTTGTCGTGGTCGATATTGAAAATAATAAGTTTTTTCATTTCTCTTTAAATAAATCTTTCTTCTTTATATATAAAATCCTTTGTACGTTTGCTAGTAACGCATGTTCTCCGAAACCATAGAAGCGAATGGGCTGAAAAATGAACAATATATTCAGTTTGGGGTCATTTGTGTTTTAGAATTATTTTCACCGCGATAAATTGCGGAGTGGTCAAGTTATCTGCAAAATTCGCATTTCCAGAGCGATTTGATTGAAATTTAAAATGTATGTGTGGTTTGTCTTGATAATAGTTTGGATGTATGATTCTAACCGGTAGATGACGCTGTAGTGGACATATGGTCAATATAAATTTTTTGAATGAAATATGTTTTAATGAGTAACAAACCAATACGTCCCAAATAGGACGGGCAGGACAACGTCTGCTGGGGTCAGCTAGTTTATTTATAAAGTAATATGGTGAGTATACAAAGTTCATTGTGTATTATACTAATGTCCTTTACCACACACATCATACGAGAGTGGGATATTGCAAGTGATGCGACGTCTCATCAGCAAACAGCTCGGAGACCAACGCAAACGTTCGATTACTGGAAAATCCCCATCTTGCCAGTTAAAGATCTCTACTCCACAGAAATGACATGCTGTTTTATCCAGATTGCCTGTGTAATACATCCCCGTAATGGCCAATGCTTTGACATCAATAAAGTCGAGCGGCCAATTACACACAGAATACAGTTTGGTTGACTCAACCAAATTATTTGCCAACCGAATTTTGGTAGTTCTGTCTACTATCATGCGATTCCATCAGGACAACCAATATTTTGGTTGTGGTATACTTGTGCTTCCATGTTGACAATAATCATATTTGGTTGCGCCAACTACGAAAATGGTGGCTTAAATTATCTGCTGTAGTTGCCACAACCAACTGTTTTAAAAAAATTGGTTGTTCTGACAATTTGTCAGTCATATATTTACTACCGACAAAACAGTTGTCATTAATTTTTATTTTATTTATTGAACAAAAAACAAAACAATTCATAGCAAAATTAAAAATCCCATATTACAATCCCATATCACTATTATGAGATGTGGAAATATTTGACACACATTTTAGTACACAAAAAAAAAAATCACAAAACTTTTATGCAAATATCGCTTAAACCTGTGCTTCCAATTTCATGATTGTTGCTTTTATTTTTTATGTTAAACATTTTGCACAACATATTCTGCATTCCACATATTATTATCCACAAGAGATTATTTTTGATTACCTCTACCGTTCTTGAACAAAATGTTGAAGATTTTTTAATGTCGAGTAATTTTATTTTTTGTTTGTCATGTATCAGCAAAAGAACAGCAACAAATCTTTCGGTTGTATTTCCCAAAATACATTTAATTATTCTAAATTTGGGAAATGATTGGGATAACCAATAAACGATTATTTATTAATATTTTTATGTTGTAGTAACCAATTATTCGTTGCAGTAATAATCTTTGGTCTATTTATACAATTTATGTTGTCAAGAATAAAACATTGGTTGTCACAACCAAAAATCGATTATATGGTACTATAATGAAGATTTAAAATTGGTTACCACAACTAACCGATTGTCAATGAAAAAAACAATCTTAATTCGATTGATACAACCATCGATTTAGTTGCAAGCATTTTCATTTGATCGTATCCATGTTATTATTGTTGCTTCAACTAATTATATATAAATACATCCGACAGACGGTGTAGGCAATATACTTTTTGTTGCTAGTACTATTTTTTATACCCTACACCACACTGTGGTACAGGGTATTATTTAAGTATAAAATGTCCCAAAAGTAAATTTATGTAAACAATTTATACATGAATTACAAAATTTATATATCAGAGTTATTCAAAATAAAGAGAGTGGTGTAGGGTATTATATAGTCGGCACCGCCCCACTTTAGCCTTTCCTTACTGGTTTATTGTTACAATCGAATTCCAACCAATTATTTTCCTGGGTGTATCAAACGTTCTTAGTCGCACGACTTCATTATGTAGACCGTCATTCATAGCGAAATTCGTATTAAAGTTTCCGTTTTGCGAAATATCCATCTTACTCTATTGAAATCTTGTGACGAACTGTGATGAACGTACAGACTTGTCAATCACATCTCACTTGCATCTCCATTGAATAACGTAAGCATAAACTCGCAGTATAAGTTTTTAAATAAATACATGATCCGTATTCGATATTTGTTTACCGGAAAAGTAATGTAGGATCATGATTGAACACATTTTTGTTTCTTATTTGCAAAAAATGCTGAACAATCGGAAAATGTTTTCGACAAAGTTTAGACGTCCGTCCGAAATACTGACCGAGAATTCTTCCAAATCTATTCTTGAAAAATAAACGTAAACAAAATATACAACGATTAAGATCCTCAGCTGGCTGCCTGCAAAACGATAGCGAGCTTGCGTTTTGAAATTAATTACCCTGAGTAATGTGCACATTAGAGTGGTTTAGCATAAAATGTGAAAACATTTATATAAATTCTACTAAAAATACACTTCACAACGAAAATTTTCTATTTTACACTTCAAAAACCAACATTTATACATACATACCTCTATACATACCTACAAAAACTATAGTCGATCATCAATTTTAATTTTTTGACTACATTTTTGCACGACCCACCCTAATGTGGGGTAGTATGAACATTATTATACTACTAATTAGCCTTCTTAATATTGGGTGGGAAGGCGACATTAGATTGCTTCCCATTTATGTAGAAGCTAATACACGAGTATCTATGGTCGGAGAAGCCAATCAGAAATCCTACCACATAAATTCTCGGAGACAAGGGCGACATCGAGCACCTTCTGACTGTTTCAAGTAATGAAGATAGTTTCATGCCCTCTATAATAAATCACAACGTTACTATAGCGCGATCCATTTCCCTATTTTTTTAAAGAATTTCATGTTCATTTGAAAGAACATTCTTTGGCATTTATTTTTTTGAAGATTATGTCTATCAAACTACGTCTCAGATGTTCCATCCGTTGAGTCCAATTTTTGATGACTCGTTCGAGCATTTCGACTGTTGAATGACACGCGTGATGTTTTGCTCCAAGGCCTGAATCGAAGCGGGTTTGTCCGCATAAACTTTAGACTTTACATATCCCCACAGGAAAAAGTCTAACGGTGTGATATCACACGATCTTGGTGGCCAATAGACCGACCCAAAACGTGATATTATCTGCTCACCGAAGTGTTCTCTAAATAAATCCATTGATTTATGCGATGTGTGGGAAGTGGCGCCGTCTTGTTGAAACCAAATGTCGCCGAGATCACGAGCTTCAAATTCAGGCATTAAATAGTCGGTTAGCATGGCACGATAACGGTCGCCATTGACGGTTACGTTCTCACCGGCATCATTTTTGAAGAAATATGGACCGAGGATTCTGGTACGTCGGATCGGTCAATGGCAAAAAGATAGCTCTTAACGAGGGCTAAAATATTGCTCATGGGTGTCAAGGTCCTGGGTCGACTGGAAAGTGTTTTTTTGGATTTAAATAAAAATGGACTTAGCGCAATTGGCGAGCGATTATTTTGATAATATAACTGAATAATTTGTAAACTTTGTTCAGGCGTAAGTCTTTCCATGATGACAGCATGACACGACTCACACGTGATCTGTCAAAAAAAGGCTATTGAAAAAAGTATCTCTACTTAGACCACCCGTTACTTATAATAATTCTTTATTTTTTGGCAACACTGTTTATCGCAGCTCAGCTGTTTTCGTATAATATGTTACTGTCAAACATGTTCAGTTTGTTCTTTAATTAAACCATGAATCGACTTAAAAACGAACAACGCTTGCAGATTATTGAATTTTATTTATTGTTATTGAATTTTGAGTTCGGTGAACAGTTTAGTGATTTAACGCCTTTAGATTATTTTTTGTGGGGCTATGTTAAGGCTCTTGTTTATAGGGACAAGCCCACAATGGTTGACGTACTGGAAGCCAATATTTAAGAATTTATTCGCAAAAGACCGCCGATTTGAAAATTGGAGTTAAGTTTAATTCGAGGGACTAGTACATCATATCGACTTAAAAGGTGCAAATATTTTCAAGTATCCACGCCGACGGGGCAACATTTTTCCCAGAAACGAAATCGTCATAAAGCTCTTAAAAAATCACTCGTTCTATTCGATAAGTAATTCGCCCCTGTACTATGTCTTCACTACTAAAAGAAGGAAGAAGGCATATATTAAGGTCGTTCTTGGTAAATATACAGGCTCTACGTCTTCCATTACGTGCACCTTGAAGCAGCTTAAACCCTGGCGTCCGAAGCCCACAAACCATATCTCCATTCAACCATGGTTCCTAGATTTGGATCAGTTCAGCCCCTCCTTGCGCCAGGAGGTCTTTTAAGGCAGGTGATGCCTGCTTAGAGTGTTGGAGGTTTATCTGTAGGAAAGGGACCATTGTCAGGTTTCGCCATCACCCTTATATCTGCCTCGTCGTCTGTGTCCGTTAGAAGCTCATCCTCACCGGATTCATCCTCATTCTTCCTCGCCGGATTCTTCCGATACCGGAAAAGGTAAAGGGTGATACGCAAGTTCCCGCCAGATGATGCTCTGATACTTGCGAAGAGTGTGGCTCTTCAGCAGTATCTTTCGAATTTCCTACCTCGTCGCTCTTGTACACCTTAAGTCGGATTTTGCTGAATCCATATGAAACCATGACTTTGTACTCGACTAGGTGGGTAGAGACTCGGCATTCAGTATAAATACTGCGTGTCTCCGAAGCCCATTCGGCTCATCCAATGCCATCCGGCATTGCAAACCTTCAGCATCGGCTGGTATAGACGGAATCCATGCATGTGCCCTGGGCCTAGAAGGGATGTCCTCACTGTTGACAACATCCAGCGCCGCACCCGGCCAATTTTCTTCTGTGCCCAGCGATAGCACTCAACAGAGCTCATATTACTAAATCGTATTAGTTTTATGCGGTTCTTGGGGATGTTGCTGTTTTCCTCACCCCTATGATGACCGCCAGTATCAAGCTGTCTTTGGTAACGTCAGCGAAGGATAGATGAGCAGCGTTACCACTAAACCCTTTGGTCCTTTTGGATGTCGGGGGTTCATCTGGAGAGCGCAGCCTTTTAGTTGGCTGCTGCCGTTTGAAAGTTGATGAGGTATCCCGTTCTTCAGTAAGACTCCGTGCCCACTTCAGGGATTCTTTCTGCTTGTTAGTCAGAGATGCAGGATCGGCATTCTCAAGTCACTAAAGAATCCTGAGAGCCATGCGCCGATCATTAAACTTCCTCTTTGAAGGACGGGTATGCTTGCCATAGGAAACCGAAGTGCCAGGTAATGCTGTCGCTTCAGAAGAGGTCTTTGAATCACTTCGCTTGTTTCCAAGCCAAGGTTTAGATTGTCGTGTACATATTTGCTGTAGTCGTCGTATTTGTTGTAGTTGTATGGCAATCAGTTCTTGTATTCGTCCAGTCAGCATTTTGTGAAAATATTAATCATATTCGGGAACTTTTTGACTCCACTGCGCGATTAAAATAATCATAAATGCGCTCATTTTTTGATCATAAAAGAATGTTATGTCGGGAGAAAATGGTACCCTACCCGCGACTCATCTTGGAGAGTCTATTATAAGCCGCTTTTCAGGTCACTTTCGAGACATTTCTCAGTTGTAGTTACAATCATTTACGAGTCTTTTTTGAGTCATTTATCTGTCATATTTAGTGTCATTTTCGAAGCCTTTTCGAGCAATTTTTCATTCGTATGTTCTACCATCTACGAGCCATTTTTAAGCCGTATTTATAGTCCTTTGCACTTCAAAAAAAATATTTGTTGGACGTAAATTATTAAAATAAGGTTATTACATTAAAAAAATAAAGAAATTAAATAAATAATATTTTGTTTATTGTTTGGGCTGACACTATTTTTTTGTTTAAATTAACACAAGTTCTAAAAATGTAATTCACTAATCGTAGAACTTCTCACCACTATTCGACTAATAAAAATAAACTAATGGCGAATTCTTTTCTGCAAAAAAGTGCAACACTTGCATTGCCCTTTTTCCGAAAACTGCACTATAATATCGCTTTTTTGAAATTTTGACATTTTAATTGTGCTAAATTCGAGTAACTTAATTACCAAATTTAAAAAAGTATCACAAAAGTGCCGTTTTCGGAAAAAGGGCAATGAAAATGTTGCACTTTTTTGCAGAAAAGAATTCGCCATAAAATTCGCAATGTCCAACTATTGGATTCTTGCTTTAATAAGAAAGCAAATTGTCCCGTTATAAACAAAAGCACCACCATAACGAGAACTTTCAACCATCCATGTGCCTGAATTATTATTGCAAAATAACGATCAAAACAGTCACATTTCAAACACCTGCATGATATCTTTGTGATTGATGTATATTTTGTTATTGTATTTTCAATAATGCAGTTTTGAAGCATAAGCTCGACTCATTTTCTAGTCCTTTTTCACGCGTGCAAGTGATTAATCACTTTATGGTCATCAAAAGTACTCGAATAGGACACAGATAGATGCTTTACATATGACAAAACAATCTTCCAATTGATGGGTGGGCGTAGTAGTATCGGTTGGTTGTTGCAGTGTGTCCGTTTTCGTTGGTTTAAAGGGTTTCATACAGGTCCCTCGAATGTTGGGGGTAGGTTGGTCCATCACAGCCCCCAACAACGTGACGAGGACTGAGTCGTCCATGGTAACACCTGACTGTGAACCGAAAAGTACGATGAGCAGGGTACGCATAACATTCCGGACTTAGGGAAGTTTGTTTTAAGTATAACCACTACTGTAGGGGAGAAACATGTCCACCACAACATAGCCCCCGGTATTGTGGCAAGGACAGGGTGGCACAACACCTATTACTTGCTGAGGCGCCCAGGTATCAGCAAGGGTCCGCACAAATACAGTCGATTACCCCTGACTGCAAACCATACACCGATGGGCACGAGGTCGCCCATCCACTACTACGAGTACTTGCTAGAACATTTGGCGTTACTTCTTTCGGTTTTAATTACCGAAAATTCTAAGAGTTCGCTTTACGACAAAAAATCGTTAATAATATTATCCTTTAACGTACATATTAAACCTCTGCAATGAATGTCTTGAATGGCCTTTCAAGACATTCAGTTGTTTATCAAATACTTACTGCCACACACTCTATTTTGACAAAACAAATGAATGAGTGAAGAGAACAGTAACCGCCAAACAGGTTTCAAAACAAATAAGTAACAAGACAATGAAGAAGTATACTCATTCAAGTACTGTACACAAAAACTGAAATACTCGATTTCAGTGTACACTGCACTACTGTACTCATTGTCATTGCAAAGAGAGACGCAACAACAAAGAGCGGCGGACCACCTTAGAAATGTATTGATTTTGAGGGTTAAATACACTAGTGTACATACTGAAATCGGTTAAGATTTAGCTATAGCTCCCATATATATGTTTCGTCCGATTTTGCTCTTTAGCCCTATTGAAGCTGTATTTTACATCCAATCGTTTTGAAATTTAGAATGGTAGAGTTTCTTGATCCATGAACCAACATTGCCGAATTTGAAGAAAATCGGTAAAGATTTAGCTATAGCTCCCATATATATGTTTCATCCGATTTGGCTCTTTAGATCCAATCGTTTTTATACCCTACAGCACACTGTGGTACAGGGTATTATTTAAGTATAAAATGACCCAAAAGTAAATTTATGTAAACAATTTATACATGAATTACAATATTTATATATCAGAGTTATTCAATATTACGAGAGTGGTGTAGGGTATTATATAGTCGGCCCCGCCCGACTTTAGCCTTTCCTTACTGGTTTCTAATTATAAATATTTTCCTGTGCGGTCGGCCTACGGCCTGCGGCCTTCGGCCTCTGTTTAATACTTTCCCCTATGGACAGGATCCAAAGTTGACAACGTGGAGCAAATATTTTATGCGTAGCCTCCCCTGTTTCTAAATTAATAGATGAAAATAAGCACCAAAAAGCAGACAAGAAATGAAAGTAAACCCAAAAAGCAGACAAAAAATGAAATTGAGCCCCAAATAAAATTTTTGTTGTTTGATACGTTATTTTTTGGGGCCCATGTTCATAAAAATATTGGGGTGTATTTTCCTGGGGCCCAATTTCATTCCGCCGTTGACTTCCCATTTGCACTCCATATTCGACAATTTTGTTTGTTTATGTTGCTGTTTAAATCGAAATGGGCCTCTTTAGACATGAAAAGACAGTTCAACATGTTTCCGTCCTCTTCCACCATTTGAAGCATCTTCTGGCAAAATTCCAATCGAATCGGGAAGTCTGCTGACTTCACTTTGTTAGCCATTTGAATTTTATATGGGAATAACTTCAAATCTTTGTGCATAATTGACTGCAATGACTGTCTGCTTATACCCATTTGAGCAGATAAGGTTCTGGTCGAAACTCTTGGATTGTTTTGTATGGCATCAGCTACAGCAGCGATTGTTTCCTCCGTCCGAATTGAAGGGTTTCGATGGTAAGGTCTTCTGTTGACTGTCCCATGCTCGGAAAAATTGTTAACAAGTCTCTTTATGGTCCATCTGCTCGGAGGATTGCCGCCAAACGTGCCCCTATACTCTCTTTGAACCGAAACTACGGACTTCAGTGCGTAATAGCGGCGGACAATCCAAATTCTTGTTTCAGTGCCCCAGTCATCCATTTTTGTTAAATCTAAAAATTAATCTGCAAAATAAAAAAAAATTAACCAGATTCATTAAATAGAAAAAAAGTTATTAAATTTTTTTTTTGGTAGCAGCTTTCATCAGCCACCCTGTATATTGAAACTAAATACCAACCTAATTACCTTGACAGGAAGATACATAGTGTAATATACCAATAACTTTACCAGAATATCACATACATTAAATAATAATAAATTAATAAATTACATCATTTAAAGCGCAATTATTCCATAATTGTTTTCTTTGTAAATGTATAAATGTTAATCGACCATTTAAACATTTGGCAAGATATAAATTAAAAACATATTATTCTATAATTAATTACCAAATGAAGACCATACATCTAGGGCTTCCTCAAGACTATTAGCTAGGATGATGAATCAGTTACAATGCAGTTTTTGTTCCGAGTTGTCCTAGGCTTAGCATTCGCTTCCACATTAATAGCTCAGAGATCAAAACTGAATATATCAAAGCTACATGGGATTAGAAATGAAGATTGTACATTCCCATTTGAATCACTGCGGCAGGTACTGGAAGATATCTGCCAAGAGCGTCCGTACAAAACCTTGCTGGTGGTGCAACAGAATCGTATTGAAGATACCACTTCCCAGGCAATTTATCTGCTCGAAGGACCAAAAGTAATTGTCTCCACTGGGGCCAAGTATGAGTTTATAAGAACATTTAATGCCGAAATTATGGTTGTTATTATAATGAGGAATGATTTGGATCACAATTTAATGGAAACCGCAGCTCACACGTTGAACTATATGAGACAGGCAAGGATTTTAATCTTAGCTGGGAATATTGCAGGTGATGGAGATAAATTCAAAGCGGAGTTATTAAAAACGTGCAGGACATACAAAATGACAAATGTTCTATTGCATTTTATCCCTTCCCATGGAACTAAGTTAAATAACCTACATCAACTCCAGCCCTATCCTCAGTATAAATGGAATATATTGCAGGGCCTATACTATCCACAACATTGGCGAAATCTCCTCAATGCCACGGTGATTTTTTTCACCGATCAAACTATGACGCTCTCCTATCCCTATGAAGATGGTCATGGGCAGTTGAAATTGAATGGTTATGTGGCTCGTTTGATTTTACTTTTTGGAGAAGTCTTTAATGCCCATCTGCAGATGTACGACACTTTGGAAGTAGCAGCCCGAACTCACTTCAATGCCGTCAACAAATTGGTAGAGAATAATCGAGTGGATTTGCCCATGACATTAACCCATGAAAACGATGGCAAATGGCTTTATAAGTCGGCGGTTTATGATCAACTGGAGGGCTTGATCATGATACCCTCTGCCCAGACTCTGACTATAAGGGAAATCTATAGCATTCTCTTGAATGACTTTTTCTTTGGTTGTGTTGTCGTTTGTACTTTACTCTTCTCGCTGCTACACTCTTTGGTGGACTACTACTTTGATGACATCTGGCATCCCACGGATGTTGTGATAAACGAAAGATTATTATCGGGTGTCCTGGGACAATCTTTTCAGCCCAGAAATGCTCCTTGGCTCGTCTTGAAAGTGCTCTACTTTTTGGTTTTCTTTGCCGGACTCAATATCAGCACTCAATTTTCGGCTACTATGAATACGCTAATGACAAGTCCTCCCTATCATCCACAAATCCAAACGGTGGACGACCTTAATAACTCTCCTTTAAAGATTGTGGCTATCTCGGCTGATATAGAGGCCATAGGCGATACAGCCGAGCCCATTATGCCATCTTTGCTACAAACCGACAATAATTCTTTTTATGATGAAAATCGCAATAACTTCAATACATCCACAGGCTACTTTCTCGTGTCGTTGTCCTGGAAAGTTTTGCAACGTAAGCAACAGTATTTCAAGCGCAATATTTTCAATATCTATGAGAATATGACCCTGTTCCGACTGCCTTGTGCCCTACAGCTACAACGTCATTCCGAATACAAGGAACCATTGGATTATCTTATACATCGAGTGCAAGATTTGGGTTTAACTCATCACTGGTATGCCAGCACTTTTGGCGATATGTTGAGAACAAAGAGAATTAGCATAAGTCCTCCCAGTCGCCAGAGAGGGTTCCAAGCTCTGCTCGTAAACGATCTTTTTTGGCCCTGGATTATTCTCGTCAGTGGTTTAGCGGCGGCCTGTGTGATATTTTCTTTAGAATTATTATTTTTTTACAATTGGTCTAAGCTCTGCCAAGGAAATGGAGCTATTCATCGGTAGCTGAAATTTAAATTATGTACCTAATTAATTGTCAGTAATAATGTTATTCCTAGATTTTAGAATGCTATCCAGAATAAAAGAAAAACGCATATTATTCTTTAATTGAAAGCATTTATTACAAAATTGCAAATTTTTAAAAAATATTTTTAAAAAGTTTATGGTAATTTTAAAAAAAAATTAATTCCGCTTTTGTTGGTTTTTGCCTTTGGTATTTGGACCATTTTTCTTGAAGTATGAGATCGATAAAGCTGACCTAACCATTAAATTCGAGTACCTCCCCCATAAATACTGACTCTTTAATAGCTTCTTTAGTACTTATCAGAATCGTTCACACATTTCCACACATATGTAGTATTACTTTCTTGGTCGATAGAGCCTAGAGAAAAATTAGCGAAGTTGCCATGCCCCGTTTGGTACCTCCAATAAAAATGAACCATTATGCAGAATAAGTTACGGCTTATAAATTAGATTCCAGTATTTGTATGGACACATATTTAAAAGTTTGTGCAGTGCATTTATTTAAGTTCGTAACTTGTCTTCCCCAGCTTGTGCATTTCATTCGTGGATTGGCAACCCTGACAGTGGGAGGAATTACAAAAAGGAAATAATTCGGCCGTTTCTTAACCAGACAACCGTTTGACATGGTAGTAGAAAATGTATTAGAGGTGTTAAGTTTTATATTTGGGCTCCCTATGTCATACAGAGGTGGAGCGGCAGGGCCTCAATGTTGGGCACCTCGGGTGAAGAAAATGTTTAAGCATGTGTATCTTTCGTTTTTAACGACCGATGAATAACATTTTGTGTGCGTTCTACTAACCAAGGTCTACAACATCTTTGTACAGCTACGAATTATCTCGTATAGTTACCCAGATATCTACAAATGAAAATTGAATGGGCACTGATTTCATCCACTTAGGCTAGGTTAGGTTGAAAGGGACCTCCGTCAGTATACAACTGACGAGTTCACTCGAGGGCGACGATTCGGTCCATTGTGTTTCCCGTAAGCAGAAGTGAAGGAGAAAAGATCAGAGGAAGGCTGTAGTAGAGAAGATAGGCGAAGAAGAAAAGGCTTAGTAGCCCAGTGTTATCAGTTGGTCATTGTGGTTCTGCTGAACAAGAGGGATTCTTGATGAATTTGACTAGG
Organism: Eudasyphora cyanicolor; assembly: GCA_963930755.1. Classification (NCBI taxonomy): domain Eukaryota; kingdom Metazoa; phylum Arthropoda; class Insecta; order Diptera; family Muscidae; genus Eudasyphora; species Eudasyphora cyanicolor. Next base: position 24,098,047 of record OZ005737.1, on the reverse strand, counting down.
GTTTTGACTGGAGCATCTGCTAGGTCGTTGAGGTCTTCGAAGAGCCTGTGCCCTAAATAGGCTAAACGATGCTCTGGCAGTACTTTACATGAGCATAGCAAGTGCTGTACTGACTCTTCCTCATCTAAGCAGTTTCTACAGAAGTCCTCGTAAGGAAGCTTCATGCGTGCAGCCATGTTACCAATCACCCTGTGCCCTGTGATGACTCCTGTGAGAATACCTAGTGTGTTCTTACTAAAGGATAGCAGTTCCTTGGTACGAGTCACATCAATGGCTGAGCAAAGGGTTCTAGCAAACCTGCAATATTGTATAGTATTGTGTCCTGTCCTGTGTCCTTTCGCGCGCCGGATCCTGTCCTAGCACATTCGGCTGCTAGTTCGTTGCCTTGTAAGTTGCTATGTCTTGACACACAGCAGAGCGTGATTTTGTGCGCCTGAATATGGGTTAGGGATAGAAAGCAGTCCAATGCGCAGCGTGAGTTGATGATTCTTGAGTCTAAGGCCTTGAGAGCCAGCGTTCAGTTCTTCTTCTTCAGAGGTGCCTGCCGTGGCAGGTTGGTCTTCTCTTTTGCCTTCGGAACAAGCGCTTGTCGCGTACTGAGACTATGACTTCCTTGTCTGTCTTGGCTACAAGGTCAGACCTTTTCGATTCCATCGTCGTGATGTCATTTTCATCGGTTTCATAATGCTGGATTTTGCCAAGTGCAGAAAGTCCGTCATTTGTATCGTCGATGAGGTAGAGTTCGATGCTTTCCTCTGACCACTTTTGTTTTTCATCTACAACAACAGGTCTTAATTTGCCAATAAAATGTCCTATATGATGAAAAACACAAGACTTTAGTATAGGGGAAGATCACAGTGGTCGACTCTAGTATAGAGGAAGATCACAGTGGTCGACTCTAGTATAGAGGAAGACCACTGTGGTCGACTCTATTATAGAGGAAGACCACAGTGGTCGACTCTAGTATAGAGGAAGACCACATAGACCACTCTACATAGTATAGAGGAAGACCACGGTGGTCGACTCTAGTATAGACGATGACCACATGGACCACTCTACATAGTATAGAGGAAGACCACAGTGGTCGACTCTAGTATAGAGGAATACCACAGTGGTCGACTCTAGTATAGAGGAAGACCACAGTGGTCGACTCTAGTATAGAGGAAGACCACAGTGGTCGACTCTAGTATAGAGGAAGACCACAGTGGTCGACTCTAGTATAGAGGAAGACCACAGTGGTCGACTCTAGTATAGAGGAAGACCACAGTGGTCGACTCTAGTATAGAGGAAGACCACAGTGGTCGACTCTAGTATAGAGGAAGACCACAGTGGTCGACTCTAGTATAGAGGAAGACCACAGTGGTCGACTCTAGTATAGAGGAAGACCACAGTGGTCGACTCTAGTATAGAGGAAGACCACAGTGGTCGACTCTAGTATAGAGGAAGACCACAGTGGTCGACTCTAGTATAGAGGAAGACCACAGTGGTCGACTCTAGTATAGAGGAAGACCACAGTGGTCGACTCTAGTATAGAGGAAGACCACAGTGGTCGACTCTAGTATAGAGGAAGACCACAGTGGTCGACTCTAGTATAGAGGAAGACCACAGTGGTCGACTCTAGTATAGAGGAAGACCACAGTGGTCGACTCTAGTATAGAGGAAGACCACAGTGGTCGACTCTAGTATAGAGGAAGACCACAGTGGTCGACTCTAGTATAGAGGAAGACCACAGTGGTCGACTCTAGTATAGAGGAAGACCACAGTGGTCGACTCTAGTATAGAGGAAGATCACAGTGGTCGACTCTAGTATAGAGGAAGACCACAGTGGTCGACTCTAGTATAGAGGAAGACCACAGTGGTCGACTCTAGTATAGAGGAAGACCACAGTGGTCGACTCTAGTATAGAGGAAGACCACAGTGGTCGACTCTAGTATAGAGGAAGACCACAGTGGTCGACTCTAGTATAGAGGAAGACCACAGTGGTCGACTCTAGTATAGAGGAAGACCACAGTGGTCGACTCTAGTATAGAGGAAGACCACAGTGGTCGACTCTAGTATAGAGGAAGACCACAGTGGTCGACTCTAGTATAGAGGAAGACCACAGTGGTCGACTCTAGTATAGAGGAAGACCACAGTGGTCGACTCTAGTATAGAGGAAGACCACAGTGGTCGACTCTAGTATAGAGGAAGACCACAGTGGTCGACTCTAGTATAGAGGAAGACCACAGTGGTCGACTCTAGTATAGAGGAAGACCACAGTGGTCGACTCTAGTATAGAGGAAGACCACAGTGGTCGACTCTAGTATAGAAGAAGACCACAGTGGTCGACTCTAGTATAGAGGAAGACCACAGTGGTCGACTCTAGTATAGAGGAAGACCACAGTGGTCGACTCTAGTATAGAGGAAGACCACAGTGGTCGACTCTAGTATAGAGGAAGACCACAGTGGTCGACTCTAGTATAGAGGAAGACCACAGTGGTCGACTCTAGTATAGAGGAAGACCACAGTGGTCGACTCTAGTATAGAGGAAGACCACAGTGGTCGACTCTAGTATAGAGGAAGACACAGTGGTCGACTCTAGTATAGAGGAAGACCACAGTGGTCGACTCTAGTATAGAGGAAGACCACAGTGGTCGACTCTAGTATAGAGGAAGACCACAGTGGTCGACTCTAGTATAGAGGAAGACTACAATATCGCCAGCTGGTATTGAGGAATAAAGAAAATATATTATTAATTATCGAAAAACAGATTTATTATTTAAATATTTTATAAATTTTTTATTTGCGATACATAAAATTCGGCCCGCAGAACTTAAGGGCATTTTTTCTCCTTTTATTTTATTTATTTATTTTAAACATAGAGAAATTTTTGCTACGACCGAACCATAACTCTAACAGAAATACTAGACTACTGGTCACCAAACCCACCACCACTATCATCCAAGTCCAAAACATATCGTTTACAGTTAAAGCTTTTGATCCCTGCTCCACATTGGGGTCACGTATTGAGATTTGTTTTAATTTCAGCAGATCCGAGAAGGTGCTGGATATCCAAGCTTCTATCAATCCAAAGTCATGGACAAGGGGAATAAGATAATTCAAGGCATCTTGATATGGGGAATTATCTTGCAGTGGAATGGCCCAAAGAAGAATTGGAAGTATTGTTAAATTCGGGTAGGTGCAGAAGGTCTTATGCGAGGAGTAGTATTGTTTTCGCGTAAACAATTGCCACATGGGCAAAGAGGCATAATAGCCATAGGTGGTGTTGAAATCATTCCGGATATCCATGAGATAGGTATAATTTTTGGTTGTGATCATCGTACTTTGGTAATGCTCAATCGCATCGTATAAGGCATCAGCTTCGGCTTCATGAAGCAGAATCTTCAGAGGTGATTTCATAAGGTCCTGCATTGTTTCGATTTGACGATGATGCGGAGGACTGGTGAAGAGGGTACTCACATTCACCGAAAACAGAGTACTGAAGTATAGACCCACAAAGAACAGCAATAGATATACAATATACAGACTACGCTGGCTGGTACTTCGGGCAGCAAATGATTGTCCCAATACACCAGGGAATATACGATCACTGAAAACAAGTCTGGACGAGCAGAACAAACCCTCGAAGAGGTAATCGATTAGGGAGTGCAACAAGGAAAACATCAAGGTACACAGGAGGACGTAGCCAAGAAAATATTCATTTAATAGAATAGCGTATACTTCACGTATGGTCAGCGGCTTAGCGCAGGGTATCATGAAAAGCCCTTGATCGTGGTGATATGTATTGGACCAGCTCAGCCATTGATCTCCAAAGGGACTTGTGTACATAATCATGGGAATATCGAGTAGATTTTTCCTTACCATTTGCTCCAAAACCAGCAAAAAGTGAGTAGGTTTATCCAAAGACAAAGGATAAGCCATTTTCAGGGTAGCATTAAAACGCTCGGAAAAGAGCCAAACCAGTCTGGCCACAAAACCATTAAATTTCCAATTGCCTTGATCATCTTTGAAGTATAAGGATTTTGCCGCCGACAAATCGGTATAGGTTAGGAGAGTTTTGTTCTGCATATTTCGCCAATGTTCTCGAAAGTATACCACTGCTCTGCGATTGCTATCGTAGAGGTTCTCGTCCCAATGATATAGCGGATATGGTTTAAGTATATAAAAGCTACTTGATTGATCTCCATGGTTATATACAAAATTCAGCAAAACATTTGTTATGTTATAACTTTTGCAGGATAGCAAAAATTGGTCCTTAAAAGTTCTGGTATCCATTACATCTACTGCTATGGCAAGTATTCTTGTCTGACGTTTATAATTCAAGATTTGAGCTAGTGTTTGCAGCAACTTCAGGTCCACAGATTTAGTCATGACAATCACGGCCAATATTTTAGTATTGAATTTTTTTCTATAAATAAATTCTGATTGATTTGTGGTTATAAACATTTTTGGCATATCAACGAGCATTGGCGAATTCAGGAATATTGACGCCTCGTGATGTAGCAGCAAAATAGAATCAAATCGTTTCTCCTCATAAATTTCAGTAATTAGACTGTGGTTGACACAATTTTGTTGAATTTCTTTAGCCGTTAGGTTTTTCATGAGCAATGAAGATACTCCCGGCAGGTCGATGCTCTGACCAAGAGTTATTCCTGCTGTGTAGTATAAAATCGAGAGCACCTTTAGCAATGGGAACATATTGATTCCTTTTTTTTAGAAAAATTACAGAAATGCATTTCTTATATTTAGTCGAATCAGCGCTAAGCGAAGTCTACTATTCGACTGATTTCAGAATTTCCTAAATTTTACAGATGTTATCAGTTCTTGTAATTAGGTAATTAACTTTAACTTCCTTCGGTTGAACAAATGTCCGGAATAATAATAAATGATAATTAATGAGTACCTGCATTGTGCTTAGTACACTAAAAGAAGTATTACTTGTATTATATATTTTTATACTTATTCCTTTTAATCCTATGAGGAGCATAGGGCCCCTGCACATACGAGTAGACCTGCTAGAAGCATCTTCATTGCTGTTGTTTTCCAATTTGCTCTATTTAAGACACAGTACTTAATTTCATACCAGCTTAGGTTAAGGATAGCTGCTTCAAATTCAGTTTGTCGTCTCCAGGTGTGTGATGGGCGCTCCCCGCGTCGGCTGCCCTGCAGGTTCCAGTCGATGGCTTGCCTGGCAATTATATATCATGTACTCACCAAAATTCGAAATTCGGTTTTCTCTATCAGTCTAATAAATATGGCGAAATATTTCAGGTCCTTTTGCGGGCGTTGAACTGCAAAGTTTATAAACTTGCGGCTAAAGGCACCACGTTACAAATTCTCGAAGAACTTGTATATATTTGTGCGCCCTATCTACATACAAAATATTGCTTAGGCAAGAGAAAGTCAGGCAGTCTAACGATGATATGAGATAGATAGGAAACGACACCTGCAGGATAGCTATACAAATAGGTCTACGTTAGTATCAGTTCTGATGAGACATTGTCTCATCGGCGAAAACGCCAGAAGGTTAGGCATAGATTCCAACGACTTCCGCACAGAAGCTCTGGAGGTGAGGAGGAAGTGATGAGTATTGAGCACTTGCTATGTTACTGTCCCGCATAAAGTAAACGACTTCTGGATATACTGTGGTCAGCTTTAGTAGGGAGTCTGACAGATCTTACCAATGTTCCTATTATTGATAACTTTGTGTATAAAACAGGTTGGTTCTTATGAGGGGCAACTAGGTCCATGGATGTACTGTGGAGCTCAATTGGTCTATGTGAACTGCTAACTCCGGCTGTGGCAGCCGAACCGAAACCTAAACCTAAAGGAGCGTATAACTGATTTAGTTTGACCGACTGATTGATCACTACCAAGGATAATCGTCTGAAACTAGTGTATATAAACTGTGGATCGAAAGGTGACTATAATTGGTGTGATTATAGGTCTTGGAATTCTGAATTGATTTCCCAGAATTTGCGGGTAGCTATGCTATTGCATAAACTAGAGTTAATATGAGTTTGCCGAGTCATCTACTCTCTATGTATTTATAATATACGACCAATTGAGTCATCTACTCTATTGTAGACGAACAATTGGGCCAGATAGTCTACAATAAACGACCAACTGGGAAATCTATTCAATACTAGTCTACCAATTAAGTCGTCTACTCTATAGTAGACAGCAAGTTGGGTCATCTAATCTATAACACACTTTATATTGGGTCATATACTCCGTAATAGACGACGAATTGGGTCATCTACTCTATTCATCTACTATAGAATAGATGACCAATTGGGTCATTTAATCTATAGTAGATTCTGTGTAGTTGATGATCAAGGGTCATCTACCCTATAGTAGATGACCTATTGGGTCATCTAATCTATAGCAGATGACCAATTGGGTCATCTAATCTATAGTAGATGACCAACTGGGTCATCTATTCTATATTAGATGACCAATTGGGTCATCTATTCTAAAGTAGATGACCAATTGGGTCATCTATTCTACGTAGATGACCAACTGGGTCATCTATTCCATAGTAGATGACCAATTGGGAAATCTATTCAATACTAGTCTACCAATTAAGTCGTCTACTCTGTAGTAGACAGCCAGTTGGGTCATCTAATCTATAATACACCTCATATTGGGTCATATACTCCGTAATAGACGACGAATTGGGTCATCTACTCTATTCATCTACCATAGAATAGATGACCAATTGGGTCATTTAATCTATAGTAGATACTGTGTAGTTGATGATCAGGGTCACCTACCCTATAGTAGATGACCTATTGGGTCATCTAATCTATAGCAGATGACCAATTGGGTCATCTAATCTATAGTACATGACCAATTGGGTCATCTATTCTATAGTAGATGACCAATTGGGTCAATTATTCTAAAGTAGATGACCAATTGGGCCATCTATTCTTTAGTAGATGACCAATTGGGTCATCTATTCTACGTAGATGACCAATTGGGTCATCTATTCTACGTAGATGACCAATTGGGTCATCTATTCAATACTAGTCTACCAATTAAGTCGTCTACTCTATAGTAGACAGCCAGTTTGGTCATCTAATCTATAATACACCTCATATTGGGTCATATACTCCGTAATAGACGACGAATTGGGTCATCTACTCTATTCATCTACTATAGAATAGATGACCAATTGGGGCATTTAATCTATAGTAGATACTGTGTAGTTGATGATCAAGGGTCACCTACCCTATTGTAGATGACCTATTGGGTCATCTAATCTATAGCAGATGACGAATTGGGTCATCGAATCTATAGTAGATGACCAATTGGGTCATCTATTCTATAGTGAATGACCAATTAATTGGGTCTTCTAATCTATAGTAGATGACCAATTGGGTCTTCTAATCTATAGTAGATGATCAATTGGGTCATCTACTCTATAGTAGATGACGAATTGGGTCATCTACTCTATAGTAGATGACTAATTGGGGCACCTATTATATAGAAGACGACCAGTTGGAACATCTACTCTATACTAAATGACCAAATGGATCGTCTACCCTATAATAGACGAGCAATTGGGCCACCTACTCTACACTAAATGACAAATTGGTAAATCTACTCTATACTAGACTACCAATTAGGTCGTCAACTTTAAAGCAGACGCCTAGTTGGGCCATTAACTCTATAGTACACGACCAATAGTGTCATCTACTCAATCCCAGACTACCAATTGGGTCATCTACTCTACACTAGACTACCAACTGATTCACCTATTCTATAGTAACGACCAATTGGGACATCTACTCTAAAGTAAACATCCAATTGGGTCACCCAATCTTTTATAGACGACAAATGGATCATTTGCTCCGTAATTGACGACGACTTGCTATGAAGCAGACGACCATTTGGGTCATATTCTCTATAGTAGATGACCAGTTGGCTTATCGACTCTATAGTAGACGAACAGTTGGGTCATATACCCTATAGTAGACGAACAGTGGGTCATCTACTCTGTAATAGACGACCAATTAGGTCATCTACTCTATATGCAGTATACCACCAATCGGGTCACCTACTCTATAGTAGACGAACAATTTAGTAGCCCATCCAATCTGCTCCGCAGTGTACTAAAAATTAATCCATTTAAAACAAAATTAAATTCGGATTTTTGATATAGAGTGGTCATCTCATAGTAGACAAAATAATTACCAAAAATTCAAATTTAAAATTTTTCTTATTTATTTTTTTGTCGATTTGATAAACAACAAAATTCTATCTTCTATCTTCTATCTTCTATCTTCTATCTTCTATCTTCTATCTTCTATCTTCTATCTTCTATCTTCTATCTTCTATCTTCTATCTTCTATCTTCTATCTTCTATCTTCTATCTTCTATCTTCTATCTTCTATCTTCTATCTTCTATCTTCTATCTTCTATCTTCTATCTTCTATCTTCTATCTTCTATCTTCTATCTTCTATCTTCTATCTTCTATCTTCTATCTTCTATCTTCTATCTTCTATCTTCTATCTTCTATCTTCTATCTTCTATCTTCTATCTTCTATCTTCTATCTTCTATCTTCTATCTTCTATCTTCTATCTTCTATCTTCTATCTTCTATCTTCTATCTTCTATCTTCTATCTTCTATCTTCTATCTTCTATCTTCTATCTTCTATCTTCTATCTTCTATCTTCTATCTTCTATCTTCTATCTTCTATCTTCTATCTTCTATCTTCTATCTTCTATCTTCTATCTTCTATCTTCTATCTTCTATCTTCTATCTTCTATCTTCTATCTTCTATCTTCTATCTTCTATCTTCTATCTTCTATCTTCTATCTTCTATCTTCTATCTTCTATCTTCTATCTTCTATCTTCTATCTTCTATCTTCTATCTTCTATCTTCTATCTTCTATCTTCTATCTTCTATCTTCTATCTTCTATCTTCTATCTTCTATCTTCTATCTTCTATCTTCTATCTTCTATCTTCTATCTTCTATCTTCTATCTTCTATCTTCTATCTTCTATCTTCTATCTTCTATCTTCTATCTTCTATCTTCTATCTTCTATCTTCTATCTTCTATCTTCTATCTTCTATCTTCTATCTTCTATCTTCTATCTTCTATCTTCTATCTTCTATCTTCTATCTTCTATCTTCTATCTTCTATCTTCTATCTTCTATCTTCTATCTTCTATCTTCTATCTTCTATCTTCTATCTTCTATCTTCTATCTTCTATCTTCTATCTTCTATCTTCTATCTTCTATCTTCTATCTTCTATCTTCTATCTTCTATCTTCTATCTTCTATCTTCTATCTTCTATCTTCTATCTTCTATCTTCTATCTTCTATCTTCTATCTTCTATCTTCTATCTTCTATCTTCTATCTTCTATCTTCTATCTTCTATCTTCTATCTTCTATCTTCTATCTTCTATCTTCTATCTTCTATCTTCTATCTTCTATCTTCTATCTTCTATCTTCTATCTTCTATCTTCTATCTTCTATCTTCTATCTTCTATCTTCTATCTTCTATCTTCTATCTTCTATCTTCTATCTTCTATCTTCTATCTTCTATCTTCTATCTTCTATCTTCTATCTTCTATCTTCTATCTTCTATCTTCTATCTTCTATCTTCTATCTTCTATCTTCTATCTTCTATCTTCTATCTTCTATCTTCTATCTTCTATCTTCTATCTTCTATCTTCTATCTTCTATCTTCTATCTTCTATCTTCTATCTTCTATCTTCTATCTTCTATCTTCTATCTTCTATCTTCTATCTTCTATCTTCTATCTTCTATCTTCTATCTTCTATCTTCTATCTTCTATCTTCTATCTTCTATCTTCTATCTTCTATCTTCTATCTTCTATCTTCTATCTTCTATCTTCTATCTTCTATCTTCTATCTTCTATCTTCTATCTTCTATCTTCTATCTTCTATCTTCTATCTTCTATCTTCTATCTTCTATCTTCTATCTTCTATCTTCTATCTTCTATCTTCTTTCTTCTTTCTTCTTTCTACTTTCTTCCTTCTTCTTCTTTCTTCTATCTTCCATCTTCTATCTATATATATATAGTACTTGGATTTTCGATATTTCAAGTGGGCGTGGCCCAGACGGCAAAATATGTCGAAAAATATTATTCACATACCTTTGACAAAAAAACTGTTGTCTATTATAATTGTGGGCATTGTCAAAAATATTTTTGTACCATTTTTCTTTTGTCTGATTTTTTGAGGTGCCAATAAAAATTCCGAAATATTCTCTAGGTAAGGGTCATAAATTCATTACCATTATAAATTCAGTTGAATAATAAATTTACTAGCTTTACTAATCTATAAATTCCTTCATATTTCTTTTAGTGTATTACAATTAAATATATAAAACATATACACGTTCACTTTGAGAAAATATAATTATATACTCTGCTTAATAAGCATAAGGAGTAGCAGTATACTCGTGTGCAATGCAATCTGAAGGTAATTAGATTATGTGGCTCGGAATGAAACAACTACTAATTATTTTTTTAATTAGTTCTCTTTTTTCGATATTACTTTTATTATTCCCAGGTTTGGGAATTTAGTTATAACTCCCATTCCGAATTGGAATATACTCTCTATAGAAACCGTATTGTATTTATATTCATGAAATTTATCAATGTCAAATTTCTCTATAGAAACCGTATTGTATTTATATTAATGAAATTTATCAAAGTCAAATTTCTTGTTCCTGTTTGAGGAAAATCTTCTATCATCATAAGAAGCTCGTGGCGGGACCAGAATATGGTTGTGTCGTAACTAGAGTGATGAAAAACAAACAAAAAAAACCGATAGGCAGTTTTTTCGACTATAAAAACTGGTAAAGGCGCTTTTTTTAAGCACAATAAAAAAGTATGAAAATTGCTGCTTGAAAAACAGTTTCTTTATTAATAAACCAGTAAGGAAAGACATAAAATCGAGCGGGGCCGACTATATAATACCCTACACGTCCCTAACAATGTGATAAGGGACATTGCGATAATAATTTGGAATAATTGGTTTAATTTCGCTTTAAGAAGTATTTACTTAGCCGACCCTCCTCATAAAGGCTTTTTCCAAGAAGGAGTTGAAGATGTCGATCATAATAAACTAGATCTGAAACGATAACCTTAAAAGGGGCAGTATTCTTTCATAGATCAAGAATCGGAGGAAACAAATATATGGGACTATACATAATCTAATCGAATTTTCATCAACTTGCATCGAAAACCTAATTTCTTTAAATTTATATAAAGATCGTATGTAAAATATCGTTTCAATAGCGCTTAAATACGAGTACAAAATAGGCAGGAACATAGTATATATGTGGCTATAATTCAAGTACAACTTCTATAGCGCTTTGATACCAAATCTGGTGAACATATACAGTGTGTTTTTTTTAGACGTGTGGTTTTCAATCTGGCAATACTTTTTTCGGATTTGATCTTTTTGACAGCTGTAACTTGATTTATGCTCAGTTTGGTTTGCCATTTCATAATGAATAGACTTACTCCAGAACAACGTTTGCAAATAGTGCAAATGTATTACCAAAATAATGGTTCGGTTCGCGCGACACATCGCGCGCTGCATCCAATATTCGGTCGAAGCTCGAATTCGGTCGAGTAATCAAAATCCACAAGCCATTGTTCAGACGCCGTTACATCCACAAAAAGTCATTATTTGGTGTGCTCTATGAGCAGAGGGAATCATTGGTCCATATTTCTTCAAAAATGAAGCCGGCCATAATGTTACAGTCAATGGGGAACTCTATAGAGCCATGATTAATGACTTTTTCGTGCCTGAATTGGAGGATTTTGATGTGGACGACCTTTGGTTCCAACAAGACGGCGCTACATGCCATACAGCCAACGAAACAATCAATTAATTGAAGGAAACTTTTGGTGAGCGCAGTATCTCGCGTCGTGGGCCTCCAAGATCGAGCGAATTGACACCGCTGGACTGTTTTTGTGGTGTTATGTGAAGTCGCTAGTCTACGCAGATAGGCCCTACAAGACTGAAGCCTTTGAAGAGAATATTAGGCGCTTTATTGCTGACATATAGCCCCAAATGCTGGAAAAAGTGGTGGGCCTCTCGGCTGGAATTTATTCGAGCCAGCCGCGGCGGCCACTTGTCCGAAATCATTTCTAAAATATAATGGAAAATCCTTGCCTTTAATAATAAAGCTAAATTCTTGGCCATTACATTAAATTATATGCATTTGATTTGTTCTTGAGAGTCACACTTCTAAAAAACACAAACAAATTGTCTATTGATGAAAACATATGAATCAGATCTTCCTCTACATGTTTAACATGAACATGTAGACAGTTGTTGTTTTATTACTATATTCTCAATATTAGAAAATTTTCTGTGCCGCTTTATTAAATATATGTATGTGCATACAAGTATATCCATGAATCAGAAATTTCAACAAAAAAAAATAGATTTTTACATCATTTCCGAAATGACAATATGTATATTTGAAACGTAACTGCAACCGTTTTCTGAACTAATAATACGATGAACGTAGAAAATAGTTGGTTTACATGCTTCCTTAAGACCTCGTTCTACGACCGCACCACAACTCCAGCAGAAACACAAGGCTACTGACCGCCCAACCCACCAACACCATCATCCAAGTCCAAAACATATCGTCTACAATTAAAGCTTTTGGTCCCTGCTCCACATTAGGGTCACGTATTGAGATTTGTTTTAATTTCAGCAGATCCGAGAAGGTGCTTGAAATCCAAGCTTCCATCAATCCAAAGTCATGAACCAGGGGAATAAGATAATTCAAGGCTTCCTGGTAGGGGGAATTCTCCTGCAATGGTATGGCCCAATTAAGAATTCGAAATATTGTTAAATTTGGATAGGTACAGAAGGTCTTATGAGAGTAGTAATACTGCTTTCGGGTGAACAGTTTCCACAACGGCAAAGAAGTATAATAGCCATAGGTGGTGTTGAAATTATCCCGGACATCCATGAGGTAGGTAATATTATTAGTTGTGACCATCGAACTGAGGTAATGCTTAATTGAAGGGTTCATTGCCTCAGCTTCGGCTTCGTGAAGCAGGATCTTTAGCGGTGATTCCATAAGGTCCTTAATGGTTTCGATTTGTCGATGATGTGGAGGACTTGTGAAAAGCGTACTCACATTAGCCGAAAAGAGAGTGTTGAAGTAGAGACCCACAATGAACAGGAATATATAGACAATATGCAGACTACGCCAGTTGGTATCTCTGGCAGCAAATGATTGTCCCAACACTCCGGGGAATATACGATCACTGAAGACAAGTCTGGAGGCGCAGAGCAAACCCTCGAAGAGATACTCGATTAAGGAGTGCAGTAAGGAAAGCAACAAGGTACACACGAGTACGCAGCCCAGGAAATATTCATTCAAGAGGATAGCGTATACTTCACGTACGGTCAAAGGCGTAGCGCAGGGTATCATGAAAAAACCTTGGTCTTGAAGATATACATTGGACCAGCTCAGCCAATTATCGCCAATGGGACTTGTGTCCATAACCATGGGAATATCAAGTAGATTTTTCCTTACCATCTGCTGAAGGATCACCGAATAATGAGTGGGATTATCCAAAGACAAAGGATAAGCCATTTTGAGCGAAGCATTGAAACGTTCGGCAAATAGCCAAACCAGTCTGGCCATATAACCATTAAATTTCCAATTGCCCTCAACGTCTTTGAAATATATGGATTTTGACATTGAGAAATCGGTATAGGTTAGAAGAGTTTTGTTCTGCATATTTCGCCAATGTTCTCGAAAGTATACCACTGTTCTGCGATTGCTATCGTAGAGGTTCTCGTCCCAATGATATTGCGGATATGGTTTAAGTATATAAAAGCTACTTGATTGATATCCATGGTTATATACAAAATTAAGCAGCATATTTGTTATGTTATAACTTTTGCAGGATAGCAAAAATTGGTGCTTAAAAGTTCTGGTTTCCATTACATCTACAGCTATGGCGAGTATTCTTATCTGACGTTTATAATTCAAGATTTGAGCCAGTGTTTGCAGCAACTTCAGGTCCACAGATTTAGTCATGACAATCACCGTCAAAATGTCGGTATTGAATTTTTTTCTATAAATAAGTTCTGGTTGATTTTTGGTTATAAACATTTTTGGAATATCCACGAGCATTGATGGATCTAGGAATATTGACGACTCTTGTTGGTATAGCAGCAATATAGTATCAAATTTTTTCTCCTCATAAATTGCAGTAATTAGACTTTGGTTGACATAATTGTGCTGAATTCCTTTAGCCGTTAGGTTTTTTATGAGCAATGAAGATCCTTCCAGCAGCTGCATGTTCTGGCCAAGAGTTTTTTCTGCAGCGCATAAAATCGAGAGAACACTTATCAATTTCAACATATTTATTGCACTTCTGTTATGACGAATCTGTTCCAAGTAATGTCAGTTTTTAGACTGATTTTAGATTTGATTGTATTCGGCAATTGCCATTAAGGAGGTCTCTTTACTGATGTTAATTTTAATTATCTGGATTATCAATTATTGAATATTGAACAAATTCCATGGCATAAATGTAATACGGCTAATAAATTAAATTAAACTATGTACACACTTAGCTCTTAGTACACTGAAGGAAATATTTATTAGTATACCCTACACCATACCGTGGTACAGGGTATTATAAGTTTGTTTCATGGCAGATGTTTGTAACACCTAAAAATAGTACAGCTAGACCCAACATAAAGTATACCTATATACATACTTAGAATCACTAGCAGAGTCGATTTAACCATGTATGTCGGTCCGTCTTATATAGTCAGCACCGCCTGACTTTAGTCTTTCCTCACTGGCTGTAATATGAATTCAAGATGTTAAATTAATTGAGTACGCAAGTCGACTTAGAATGTTTTGGAATGTACGATTGGTTTAATTTATTTTATAACTATTTCTTAATAATTACTTGAAAGCTTTCAGATTTATTTTATTTGGTCTATATTTCATTATGTTTTGAAGATATTTGTTTGTCTGAATTTTGCAAAACAAAATTTATTACTCGTATAAGCATAGTTTTGTTCTACTGAAGCATAAGTTCGGAAATATAGCTTTTAGTGTATTCAATTTAATTAAGTAAATCATATTTACGTTTACCTTGATAATTATGTACTCCACTTAATAAGAGTGAGGAGCAGCAGATACCGTAAAATCTATAGTTAATTGGTTTATTAAGGTCGAAAATTACACAGCTACTACTACTCGAAATTACGAGCTGTGCAAATGCTTACGGAGCTCTATTCGATGTAAGGATGCAATTTTGGAAAAATCCATAGTTTCGGGAATAAATAAAACTCTGTTCATAGCAAATATTTTTACTCAAAGAAATACGTTAATTAATAAAACTAGTTTAAACATGTAAGAAAGTTCAGTCGGGTAAACCGACTTATGAATCCCCTCACCTTGGGTCCCAAAAAAATATTAGTAAATTAACTTTTTTGTTTTAATTAAATTATTAAACTATGCAACAAAAATGTTGTCCAAGGGATGTGGATAACAGTTGTGGATAACAGGGGCAATTTGATGTCACAAACGCAAAAAAAAATTTTGAAAAATTTTATGTTAATTTTTTTTTTTAATTCCAGCTTTCATGGAAAGTACCTTTAGTATTTGGACCATAATTTTTTGAAGTATACGTCTGATTCCGTTAAATTAAAGGGAATTATGAGGGCTACAAATGCTGCAAATATCGCTTTCACGTAGCATCTTTGGTTTAGTAACAGTCGTCAAAAATATGATAAATACTTTTTTTATAAAAAAAACCTTTTTCCTGATACAAAAAAAAAAAAAAATAGGGAAAAAAACTCGAAAAAACACTGTCTATTAAAAAAAACTATGGATAGATGTAAAAGTTATGAGCCATTTTGTAAATGTTAGGGAAAATAAAAAAATTTTGTTTCATATTTTTTCGTTTTAAATTATCAATTATCTTTTTTTTTTGCTTATATTGAATTCGCCATAACCCTCCATAAAACATTATATAATGTGAGCAATGTGAGAGCTATATGAGATCCGCTCAAGTAGAGGGTCATTCAACAATATTAGTGGTTTTTTATTTATGCGGTTACGCCCTTTAGGGGCATGGACATCCCAGTCGTATATACAGGTAGTAAAATTATATGTACGCAATACAAAGTAGTACGCGGCAGTCTTGAAAATATTGGGTTTCTACATTCGAAGCAAAGTATATGTCAGCTACTGGTACTGCAACTTATGAACACTAAACCCGGAATTTATGAGAGAAATTTCTTATTAATAAATTAGTGTAATTCAGCGCCTTAAAGAGATAAGTCGATTTTCTGAAAAATATTACAAAGCTATATTTCGAAGTATGAGTAAAAGGCAAAGAACTTTTCAATGTGTCTGCTACATCTGCGGAAAATACGTAATTAAAAAAATCGACATGCGTTTAGTAAAATAATAGAAGAAATATATGTGTAATATTTTGATATACGAGTTAAAAATGTGAACGAACCGTGGACACCTAGTATTTTGTGTAATTCGTGCCATGTAAATCTTACTCGATGGAGTAATGGAAGCATGCGGTAAGTACTTTACAATTTATGTTTTACAATGTTTTGTGGAATAAAACGTTTTAATTTTAGACATCACGTGCAATTGGAATGCCAATTATTTGGAGACAACCATTCATTCACGATACGGATTGCTATTTTTGTTTAAGTAAACAGAATGGAGTAGGTAGGAGCATTCGCTGGAATTACGCTGAAGTAAAATCTGTCACTTTGCCAGTTGCACATTAGGAAACAATACCAATTCCCAAGTGTCCAAGTATAGCTAACAGCCTAATCCGGAAACATCATCAAGTTTAACTGAGTACTCAACTCTGAGCGATGCAAGTTTGAGTCAGAAGTCATCGCTTTTATCTCAGTTTCAACTCATTGATCTAGTGAAAGATTTGGAACATACCAAAGAGAAGGCAGAACTACTTGCATCTCGGATGAAACAGTACAATATTTTGGCCCCAGATGTTAACATATCATATTATAGAGTCCGTGATATACCTTACAAACAATTTTATACAACTGTGTTCGAGGAACTTAATCAAACATACAATTCAAAGGAATGGCGGTTATTTGTTGAGAGCAGTAATCAAAGTTTGAAAGCAGTACTTTTACACAGCGGAAATCAGAAACCGTCGAATCCCATTGCTCATGCTGTCAACACTAAGGAATTATACGATACAATGGCTAAATTGATAAAATACATAAAATATGAACATGACTGGAAAATTTGTTGCGATTTAAAAGTGGTTGGTATGTTATGCCTCTGGGATAGCCGTGCTCGCGAAGATCATTACAGAAGAAAGAAATGGCCAACAAGAAAACACATTGCATTGGGTGAAAACAACATAAAATACACACCTCTCGTCCAAAAAAAAACATTATTTTTCCACCACAGCATATTAAGCTGGGGCTCTTTAAAAATTTTGTAAAAAATTTTCCCCGAGAATCTTGGCGACGAACATGGCGAAAGGTTTCACCAAGAAGTCCATCGAGCGGCGTTACCAAGGGCACTGGGATGAAAGAATGATGGGAGATTATATTTGGTTTCTCATTAGAGAAACCGATTCCGAAATCTACAAACGTCAACAAAGAACTCACAATTACTTTTAATGAAACTTGTACATGTAAATAAACTCAAATGTACATAATATAAATAAAAGTAATAAATAAAATCGCTATTTACACTGAAATAAAAAAAAAATTGGAAATTCTCTTACCTCCACCAAAAGGGCTATAATTTCTACATTTATCCATAGATTTTTTCAAATAGGCCTTATTTTCTTCGCTAGGATGCAAACTTTTAAAAAATAAAATATTTGTTTTCGATTTTTTGTCTATTTTTTATTTTTTTTGGCCCAGGATTTTTGTTTGTTTTTTTAAATGTTTTTTTATTGAGTTTGTTTTCTATTTTTTTCTATTTTTTATGTTTTTTTCGCACCAGGATTCCTGTTTTTTTTTTTTTTAAAAATCTACTTTTTCCAGTTTGTTTAATGACTGTTACTAAACCACTGTTTCTAAGTGAAAGAGGTTATTCCAACATTGGTTGCCCAAATTATTAGCTTCGAGTTAACGTATAAGTCGACCTTATCGGGCATATACTGCAAAAATTATTGTGCAAATACTAAGGGTACCATCGACGATAGTAGTATTTTTAATAACAAAATTTAAAAAAAAATGTATCCATAAAAAATTTTTGGTTTTGATTTTATATAACAGTATGCCACAATCTATACAAAAAAATAATTTTTAGGTCTAGAACACAATTTATCAATTTATCAATTATCAATTTAAATTTCATTTAATGTATTTAAAGTATGTACTGGTATTAAAGTTATAAGCTGTAAATTTTTTTGTAAAATGGTCCATTTGTGTGGGGGTTACGAAAAGGGGCGTGCCGATAACGGCCACTTTTCTCTAGACTCTAGGTACTATAAAAGCATTGCACTGTACGAAATTTCAAGTATTTGTGTGCACTGGTATTAAAGTAAATGCTGTTAACTTTTGGTACAAAAATTTCCATTTGTGTGGGAGGTACCAAAAAAGCTGCGAATAATGCCCATTTTTCACTGAACTGTAGGCACTATAAAAGCATTGCACTGTACAAAATTTCAAGTATTTTTAAACACTGGTATTCATGTTATAAGCTGTTCACTTTTGGTGCAAAATGGTCCATTTGTTTGGGAGGTACCAAAAGGGGAGTGGCAATAATGCCCATTTTTCGCTGAACTGTAGGCACTATAAAAACATTACACTGTACAAAATTTCAAGTATTTTTAAACACTGGTATTCATGTTATAAGCTGTTCACTTTTGGTGCAAAATGTTGCATTTTTCTCGAGTTGATAGCGACTAATAAACTGGTACTATGTGTGGAATTTCAGAAGATTCGAATAAGTAGTATAGCAGTTATTAAAGAATCAATATTTCACAACATTTTAACCTTTTGTGAGGGAGGTACTAGAAGGAGAGGACCAATATGGCCCATCTTCGAACTTAGCCGGAGATAGAAAAAAATATTACCACATACCAAATTTGAAGTCAATCGGTTACTCCTTTCGAGAGTTATCGTGCGCACCAGCCAGCAGACAGACAGACAGACAGACGGACGGACGTAGTCGTACATGGCTAAATCGACTCAGAAAGTGATTCTCTGTTGATCAGTATAATAAACTATTTTATCTCTTTCTCAAATATCACAGGTCACAAACTAGATCTTTCTTAAATTCTCAGAAAATATTGCCCTAGTATGTGGGTGTAATGATCCACAATATTAAAAAAATTAAATGAAAATTGGAGGCAGGGGTCTAGGTTAAAGTTCAGAAAAATGTATTTTTCTCCTCTATAATGTTTTTTCCTAATAATGGTTTTTTGAAGTTAATTTTAATGCAACAAAGCATAATAAATTAAAAATAGAAAATATTGTTTCTTTAAAAATTATCCGTGCATTTTTCATAAAACAATTAATTTTATCTTAAACAATTTATATCGGTCACTTTTCGCGCAAATAAAAATATAAATTGTGATATCCCAGAATCGATCTAATTTGTATCCCCTCACCTTAGAGAGGAGTGTATATATCATTTGCTACGAGCCAAAAGTTCGAAACATCGAAGGAGTGGCCTAAGACCACAAGTCTGTTTGGCGGATATTCGATTTGGGTCATTTGAAGTCATTTGAGCAATGTCCGTCCGGACGTCCATCTGTCTCTCTGCTGGCTGGTGTGCACGATAACTCTCGAATGGATTAACCGATTGACATTGAAATTTGTCTATCTCCGGCTAAGTTCGAAGATGGGCCATATTGGTCCAATCCTTCTAGTACCTTCCACACAAAGAGTTAACTTTTAGTGAAATATTGAATCTTTAATAACTTCTATAGTACTTACTCCAATCTTCTGAAAATCCACACATAGTAGTCGCTAATACATCAAGAAAAATTGGCGAAGTTGACACGCCCCTTTTGGTACCTCCCACACTAATGGACCATTTTACACCAAAAAGTTTACTGCTTAGAGCTTTAATACCAGTGCATACAAATACTTGAAATTTTGTACAGTGTAATGCTTTTATAGAACCTAGAGTCCAGAGAAAAGTGGGCATTATTGTCACGACCGTTTTGGTTTTCCCACACAAATGGACCATTTTGTACTTTGTGATTTAAATTGATAATAATTTAATTAAAACAAAAAATAAATAAATTTACGAATATTTGTTTGGGACTCAAGGTGTGGGGATTCAAAAGTCGGTTTACCCGACTAAACTTTCTTACTTGTTTTCCCTTAATTTTTTTTCACAAAAAATGGTCAATATGTACTCTACCGATGGTGTAAATTTTGGAGTGGGGACGACTTTGGTTCAGAAGTTACAATATAATAACTGAAGATTTTCAATAATTTCGAAAATTCTGTAAAGAGTAATATTTGTGCGTGAAAAATTAATTAAATTAGATTTTCTTGAAAATATTTTTTGTTTGTTTTACTTCTGCTCACTGTGATTTTTTGAGATAGACTATCCCTATTCGTGAAAAGAAAATGGTAATGAATGAATAATAATTGGGGGCAGACATATGAAGCACTCCGTTGGTTTCCTATTCAGTCAAAGAAAAAAACTAGTAAAATGAGTATGAATAGAAAACAGTCGTATCCTAAATGTATGCCACAATACCTGTGTATCTTAATTGGAGCCTATGTAAAGTGCTAAGACTTTCATCACTTGTTATTCCTGCTTTTTAGTGAATGGAGTTGGAGCAAATGTTGAAGAAACTAACGAGGCGAAGTTACTCTAGTTTTGGAATTCGTTTTCCTTACAAATTGAAATAAGTGCGTATATTTTTGTATAAAGCCTGTTTTAATGTTGAAAGTACACCTCAATTTTCCATATTAAAAGGAAAACTAGTTAAATATAAAGATAACAGCGACTACTATTGTTGGATTAACACAATCCAGCCAATTAAATCTAGTTTGGTTGCGGGACTATCATATGGATAATCGCAGTCAGTCTATTGTGATGAAGTTAACCAAAAAATCGAAAATACTTGTCAATCTGATAGGTTTTAATCTCTGTTCAATATCCGCCGGTTTTTGTTTACATTTTTATTATAACTAAATGAAAGTGAGATGAGGACAACATACGAGTATATTTGAACGGCCCGTAAAACCCCAGTTTTATGAAAATCGTAAACGCATTGTGATTTTCATTGAAATACGCTAATCATTTATAATCGGTACATCGAACTGTGTAAGTGGATTGATATGAATATATGGCTAAATCGCTTGGTTGACACACTTTCTTTAAGCGTCGTTATTTTTAGAAGCATGTAATAATAAAAAGGATTTGCTGAGTTCACTATGCAACACAATTTTTGTCGAAGGGCTGTGCATAACATTTTCTTTTGTAATATTGGGCCTTAAACTCGAAAACTATTAAAAAAAAATTGTATGGTAAATTTTTCTCAAAAAAACCCTTAGTAACGGGTGATCCAAGTAGAGATACTCTGCAATAGCATTTTTTGACAGATCACGTGTGAGTCGTGTCATGCTGTCATGTTATTTTTGTTAAGTATTGTTTGGCATTTCATCATGGATGAAATCGTTTAACTTTATTACGAAAATTCATGTTCTGTGAGGAATGATAATTTCACGTTAGACTTTTTCCTGTGGGGAAATGTAAAGTCTAAAGTTTATGCGGACAAACCCGCTTCGATTCAGGGTTTGGAGCAAAACATCACGCGTGTCATTCGCCAGTTACCAGTCGAAATGCTCGAACGAGTCATCGACAATTGGACCAACGGGCCAACGTTTGATAGACATAATCTTCAAAAAATAAATGCCAAAGAATGTTCTTTCAAATGATAATAAACATTCCCCATTCAATTTGAATCTTCTGTGTTTTTTTCTTTAAAAGAGTAGGGAATCTCGAAATGGAACACGCTATATTTGGACCATATTTTGAAGTATATGCTCGATAAAGCCGGAATACACCTTAAATTATAGGAATTTATGAGGACTACAAATGTTAACAATGAAACTCTCACGTGGAAACAGAAGTTCAGTATCTGTCGTTAAAACATTTAGAAAAAAATTGAATTTTTTCAAAAGAAATCGGTTTATGCTGCCACGGAAAAAACCATAAAAAATAGAAAAAAAAATCGCAAAGGCATTGTTCGAACTTTTTAAAGCTAGCATCCTAACGAAGAAAACAATGACTATTTGAAGTAAATCTATGGATAGAAACTATAGCATTTTATATCCGGATTTTATACCCCACTATTGTGAACGAGGGTATACATATATCAGTTGCTACGGGCCTAAAGTGTAATACATCGATGGAGTGAGCTCAGAGCCGCAATAATATTTGGCGGAAATACGTTTTGGGTTATTTTAAGTAATTTTATCAATGTCCGCAAGCCTGTCCGTCTGGTTGGGGCACACGAAAACTTTCGACAGGATTAACCGATTGACTTCAAATCGAATACGTGTCAATATTTTATTCCATCTCAGACTAAGGTCATGGTTAGGTTAGCCGAAATTTTGTGTCAGCTCACATATACCAGGGTAGGTCCCTAGTGTTACCACAGGCTGAAATGCTCCTCATCGAATCCAACCTGTTTGATATACAAACAGTATAAATATCGGTACCGGAAATATCTGTTAGACTGCCTAGAAGGGCCGATCCCAGTATGTACAGTCGTCGTTTACTCAAAGCGGGACAGTCGCATAGCTAGTGTCCAATGTTCTCCACTTCTTATTCATCTTCACAGCTTCTGCGGAAGTTATTGGAGTCAATACCCAATCTTTGGCGTGTAAAGAGTGGTTAAATTTTAAGGGCCGATGTTGATTTTGAATAAAACACAAATTATTTAGGAAATTATTGTCATTTATTTTTATTATGATAATATTGGTATGGTTCAATTATGTATGGAACAAAATATCGGCCAAATGGCCGCCGCGACCTCGGCGGCACACCTCCATCCGATGGTCCAAATTTTCGATGACGCAGAGGTATAATTGAGGTTCTATGCCGTTAATGTGCCGAATTATCTCATCCTTTAGCTCTTGAATTGTTGCTGGCTTATCGACGTACACCTTTTCTGTCAAATAACCCCAAAGAAAGAAGTCCAACGGTGTCAAATCACATCATCTTGGCGGCCAATTGACATCGCCACGACGTGAGATAACACGGCCATTGAATTTGTTGCGCAAAAGAGACATTGTTTCGTTAGCTGTGTGGCAAGTGGCACCGTCCTGTTGAATCCACATATTGTCCACATCCATATCTTTCAATTCGGGTCATAAAAAGTTCGTTATCATCTCACGATAGCGAACACCATTCACAGAAACTGCGTGACCGGCCTCATTTCGAAGAAATATGGCCCAATGACGTCGCCATCCCATAAGCAGCACCAAACGAACTGGGCACAGGTGTTTTCACATGCACAGGTGTTTCCACATCTCCTATACACCCGGTTTGCTGAAATTTGCGCACAATTCTCCTGATTGTGGACACGTTTGGTCGATTATGCTGATCAGAAAAACATCACGAAGTGCACGAAATGCATTTTGATTTGAACGCCCATTTTCGTAAAAGGCTTAAAAAACTTTAACGCGTTGCTCGATTGTGTATCTTTCCATGGTTCAAATTGAGTTAGTCTGAAATTGAGAAATGTCAAATGAAATGCAGAAAAAAACTTGACGTTTAGGTGTGGTTCACATTCAACATCGGCCCTTACAATTTATCCACCCTATACAACAGTATTGGACGATTTTAGGAGAGATTACCCACCGCGACCCTACAGCCTTCCCGCGGGAATATAAGGCGACGTTGGCCTTCCGTTCAGTACGTTTAGTCTGAATAACAGTTTTCTATCTAGAGTTAATCCTAAAAATGTTGCACTTTCAGAAAAGACTAGATCTGTTCCATTTAAACGAGGAGGAGGGTCCACATGTGAGACCATTTTCATCCTAGTAAAGAGGGACCAATTCTGTCTTGTTTGGGTTAACGCCCAAACCGCTGCTTATGGCCCATCTAGCCAACTTGTTCAGAGCCACCTGTAGGATGTCTCTGAGGACGTTTTCGAATTTGACACTAACTGAGATTGCCATGTCGTCCAAGACCTTGCAGAAACAACGTTCTAGATCTAGCAGGATTTCATTCACCGCTAGGTTCCAAATTATTGGAGACAGTACTCCTCCTTGTGGGGTCCCTCCGTTTACAAACCTTGTTAGAGTTGTGGACCCAAGACATGCTGTTATGCGTCTTCTGTTGAGCAGACTTTGAATTAGTCGAATCAAACTAGAGTTAACTTTTAGATGTGACAGTGCCGCAATTACTGCATCTGCGTGAACGTTGTTAAAAGCCCCTTCTATTTCAAGAAATGTCATCATGGTGAATTCCTTGAAATGCAGGGTCGATTCGATAGTGCTCACAAGTTCGTGCAGGGCTGATTCTGTAGACTTCCCCTTATTGTAAGCATGTTGGTTCCCTTATTGTAAACATGTTGGTTCCCCTTATAGTAAGAATGTTGGTTCACTAACGAAATAATCTAAAAGTCTTTCCAGACCTTTCAATAGGAAGGAGGATTGGCTAATTGGTCTGAAGTCCTTTGGCCTAGTGTGTAATATCTTTCCCGCTTTAGGTATGAATACCACTTTGGTATCCCTCCATCGATTCGGGATGTATGAAAGCCTGATACAGCCTACAGAAATTTTCTCCAGCCAGGGGATAATGTACTTTAACATTTTCTGCATTTGTGCTGGAGTGATGCCGTCTGGTCCAGGTAACTTGAAGGGCTCAAAGCTGTTAATAGCCCAGCTTATTCTGGATCTCTCAGTCAAGAAGCTAGCGACGCTCGCAGTCCACACGCACTCTTGTTGGTCCTGCTGATCTTCGGGTTCTGTTGGTGAGTTCCCCGGGAAATGTGTGTCGAGCAGTACATTCAGCGACTGCTCGCTGTTTTTTGACAAGTTATTTGCCTCATCCTGCAAGTAACCCACTGTACAGGGTGAAGCTGATAGTATTTTCCTCAGCCTTGCGGCGTCGGATACCTTTTCCACATCGCCACAGAAAGTATACCAAGAGCGTCTTTGCGCCTTTCTAAGCTCCTTCTTATAGATCTTGAGTTGCTCTTTATAGACATCCCACAAATTAGCGACCACAGTAGATTAAGCCTTGTTGAATAGCTTTTAGCAAGTCTTGTTCATAGCCGTTAGCTCAGAAGTTGACCATTGGGTTTTAGTTTTACCCTTGTACCTTGTTTTTGGACAGGCTTCTTCAAGGGAACTATTGAATGATGTGGTAATATGCTCGACCAGATTATCCAGACCGGCTTTGTCAGAAGTTTGGAGTTGAGGACTTTCTTGAAATTCTTCTCATACATGTGCCACTTTGTCTTCCTCACATTGCTGTGGACGGCAGGTTTAGGCGCTTTTTCAGCGAGTGTGAACTGAATATAATGGTGATCTGAGAATGAGTGGTTGTCCAGTACATTCCACCCAATAATTTTGTCTGACAGCCGGTCAGTAGCAAACTTACGTCGAGTACTTCTTGTCTGTCTTTAATTTTAAAGGTCTGTTTATTACCTATGTTACAAATACTAAGGTTGGTAGTTAGAATAAAGTCAAGAAGCGAATCACCCCTATTGTTTATATCCGAACTACCCCAGATAGTATGATGAGCGTTCGTGTCTGCGCCAATAATCAGCTGGACCTCGTCAGACGTTGCTTCTTCTACTACTTCCCTGAATAGAGCAGTCGGTACTACAGCTTCATAAGGCAAGTAACTGGAGACCACCCAATATATGCGATTACCGATCTCCAGACTAGCAGATGTTTGGTCTTTACCACTTAAATTAGCCAGGAGAAATATACTTAGATCTTTCCTGGCTAAAATGCAGGTTCTTGGAGTGCCTTCACACTTAGCCACAAGCAGTTTAAAATTGTGTGTCCTGATACCGCACCTGTGGACAGGCGCAAAAATAGAGCCGCTGAGGCTGCTTTAGCGTGATGGAGGTTAATCTGCAGAATTCTTACCATCATTGGTAATTGGCAGATTAATATCCACCCCGACAAGGGTGTTATCGAATTCTTCGTCCGTATCATCGAGAAGCGTGTCCCCGCCAGATGCGTCAAAGAGTCCGGAGACTCCCCTCAGCCCCTCTGTGTCAGAAGTAGAGCTTTCGTCCTAAGAGAAGGACGTAACAGATCTTTGGTTAGAGTTGGAGTCACCAGAAATAATGGTGACTCTAACGCACTTCCAGAAAGCCGTGTCAACCACGGTGGACGACTCTTGCACATGCACGTCCCTATACTTATAATAGATATAGGGAAATCCAAAAAAGATGCGGTGACAAATACGTTATGTGGAATAAAAATTCAAACACTTAACGTTCCAAACTACAAAAAATTTTAAAACATTTGTTTAATTAGACAATTTGTGTACTTTCACCCAGAGTATAAATTGCTACGGATCAAAAATGTTATCGAACAAGAGACATTTTAATTTTTTTTGTAAAATTCCTTTGGAATAATTTCAGCAATGTCCTTCCGTCAGCCTGACTAGTTGTCAAAAGGTTTGACCGAACTGCATTTGTGGTTTCTTTATTCTAGTCTCACCCATTTTCCGGGTTGTAGCGAAGTTTCAGATGCCGGGGAAGTGTACGCAGACACCCCCACGGCCAACATGGAGGAACTAATCAGAACTGTTATAGATGACGAGAAAATATGCTGGGCGGTGAGATCCTTTAAGCCTTTCAAATCGGCGGGCCCGGATGGCATCATTCCAGCTCTCTTACAAGAATCCTTGGAACTTATTCTACCATGGCTACGCGCAATTTTTGCTGCAAGTTTGCAATGGTCATATATACCCAAGGCATGGAGAGAAGTCAAGGTGGTCTTTATCCCCAAAGCGGGAAAAATAAACCACAGTACGACAAAGGACTACAGACCAATCAGTCTATCATCGTTTCTGTTGAAAACCATGGAAAGACTAGTTGATCTAAACGTGAGGGGAAAACTGACACCAAACAACTTCAGCACGGCACAACACGCCTACCTGAAAGGTAAATCTGTGGAAACGGCCTTACATGAAGTGGTAGGATTTGTCGAGGACTCCCTTCATTACAAAGACTACACCATGGCGGCGTTCCTCGATGTAGAGGGCGCTTTTAATAATGTTAAAATAGCATCTATACTTAACGCACTTGATAGCATAGGCTCACATCTAGGCATAACCAAGTGGACAGGCAACATGCTCAAAAGCAGAATCATTAACTCAACCATGGGCAATGGTTCGGCAAGAAAGCGAGTTACGAGAGGTACTCCGCAAGGTGGAGTGGTCTCACCGATATTATGGAATCTAGTGATAAACGAAATCCTAATGGATCTCGGCAATACAGGAATTAAAATCATAGCGTATGCAGATGACGTCGTGATTTTGGTTAGAGGCAAATTTATGCCTACGGTCAGCGAGATCATGGAAAGATCACTAAAACGATTATCACGCTGGGCAGAAAAAAATGGACTAGGAGTTAACCCAGGGAAGACAGAACTGGTCCTTTTTACTAGAAGAAATAAAATTCCGAACTATCAGCTCCCTACACTACAGGGAAAGGTACTTGAACTGTCGAAAGAAGCTAAGTACCTAGGCATCACCCTAGACTCTAAGCTGTCCTGGAAAAGGAATTTGGAGGAAAGGGGAAAGAAAGCGCTATGCGCCTTCTATGCCTGCAAGAAAATGTTTGGACGCAAATGGGGTTTACAACCAAAAATGATACACTGGATGTACACATCAATCATTAGACCGATACTCACTTACGGATCAGTTGTATGGTGGAAATCGGTAATGAAGAAATCACATCTCTCGCACCTAGCCAAAGTGCAGAGACTGATTTGCGTCGGGATAACTGGCGCCCTCAGATCTGCTCCACAAATGGCACTGGAGGCGATGCTGAACCTTCAACCAATCGATATATACATAAAGTGTTCCGCAGCGAAAGTGACCCTTCGGCTAAGGGAATCAGGAATAGCCATTAATACCGCACACGGACATGGCTCAATCCTGGAAAGCATGGGTATAACAGACAAAATAAATAGGACAACGGACTACTTAGCACCAAGAACAATTCGAGATAAAAATTTTAATGTAACGTTTCCTAGCCGTGAGGAGTGGGCATCAAATAGCGTCATAGAGGACGATGAGATCTCAATATTTACGGACGGATCGAAAATGGAGACGGGCACGGGTTCAGGAGTTTATTCCGATACCCTCAATCTCAGAATCTCCACCAGACTCCCAGATGAATGTACGGTCTTCCAGGCAGAGATCTTTGCCATTAACATTGCCGCGAATCAGATCTTGGAAAGGGATATTTCTCCGAAAAAATTCAAGATCTACGTCGACAGCATGGCAGCTCTCAAGGCCTTGGGCTCTAGAACTATAAAATCACGCTGCACGATGGACTGCTTTCTAGCCTTAAACCTTATTCAGTCGCACGAAATCACGCTCTGCTGGGTGCCAGGACATAGCAGCATACAGGGCAACGAATTAGCAGACGAATGTGCCAGGATAGGATCAGGTGCGCGAAATGAAACCGCGACTCTGGACGTGCAAATTCCGTTCGTGGAACTTAAAAACGAAATCGACGAACGCGGAGTAGCACTAACCAGAGCTAGGTGGGACACAGTACAAAACTGCAGGACGGCAAGAACCCTTTGGCCATCCATTGATGCGAACCGTACCAAGGAATTGCTGTCCTTCAGGAAGAACACTCTCAGCATCCTCACAGGAGTCATCACAGGGCACTGCGTGATAGGCATTATGGCTGCACGCATGAAGCTTCCTTACGAAGACTTCTGTAGAAGCTGTTTAGATGAAGAAGAGGAGGAGTCAGTTCAGCACTTGCTATGCTCATGCAAAGGACTGCAAGAGTACCGTTTGGCCTATTTAGGGCACAGGCTCTTCGCAAACCTAGACGACCTAGCAGATGTACCGCTCAAACCCCTTCTCAAATTCATCAGTAAATCCCTCTGGTTTAGTAAAGCCACGAGGACAAACGAAAGCAACTAGATCATCCTTTCCCCCTTTCTAAATCTTCTCTCCCTCTTCCTAACCTTTCTCCCCCTTCCTAGTCTGTCAACCTCCAATTATTTATTCTATTCTTCCTTTCTACTCACGGGAAACACAATGGACCGAACTGCCGGCCCCGAGTGAACTCGTCAGTTGTATTCTGACGGGCGTCCCTTTCAACCTAACCTAACCTAACCTTATTCTAGTTGTATGAATATCTTAATCACAATATTGATTTTAAATATAAATGGAACAAATTGCTAATTGTTTAGGATAGGATATTTATATTAACACTGATTTTATTAACATTCGACAATAAATACAGTAAAAGTATACCAGCCTCAGAGCAGCTCTTTATATTAAACAAATTTGATTACTTTTTCTATAATTAGCCAACATCAATAAACAATCAATGGCTGCAAATATTTGCGAACTGATATTTCCACACATCTTCATTTTATTACCAATCGCCAAGACTAAAAATCCTAAAAGTGTACCACAAAAGAGTTTAGTTGTGTTATAATACGACCAACCATTTCTGTTAATAGAAATTTCGACTCAGTGACGTCTACTTTTTGTAATTTTTGGTTTTTCCACATACTTTTGAATAGACCTTTTCATTAATATGCAGTTTGTCACCATTTGAAACCATTAAAGTCTTAGGCCCTTATTCATAAAAATTTAATGAAGGTTTGAAGAAAGCTTTAACACTGCTAAAGCGTTCCTCAAACCTTCTTTAACTTTTTATGAATAAGGCCCTTAATGTGAAAATCAGTGTAGCTCTTTTAAATCAAATTAAAATTATTATATTCTTTATTTTAAATTCAACACATATAAATATCTGCAAACATCTGGGATTAAATATTTAAACTGGTATTCATTTTACTACTTTTCGCCAACATAAAGTTCTCAAAAATTTACCACAAAAATGTACTGCGATATTTTAATACCATTGTGAAAGGACTTCATTCATATGCGATGGCCCAACCTCAATTCTACAATAAAGACCAAAATACTGAGTGATGATCCTACCAATATAATCGTCCAAATCCAAAATAAATCATTTACCATTAACACCTTGGCCCCTCGTTCCGGATTTGGATCACGTATTGAGATTAGTTTCAGTTTCAACATATCTGAAAATGTACTCGATTGCCAGGCCTCTATTAGACCCATTGCATGAACACGATGTATTAGATAATTCAAGGCCTCTTTATAGGGAGAATTGTGCTGTAGATGAATGGACCATAAAAGTTGCGGAAAGATGATTAAATCCTCAGAGGAGCAAAATACTTTGTGTGTAAAGTAATGCTGCTTCTGTTGGTAAATTTGCCACATAGCCGAGGGGACGTAATAACCATAGGCTGTATTGAAATTTTCACGATTTTCCATATAATATGAAGAATTGGGACTGTCGAGCAAGCTATCATTAAGCGTTGGAAAATATGGACGGATATATTCGGCCTCAAAGCTGTCCAGAAGAATTTTCAACGGAGATTGCTGCAGTTGGTCCCTCGTTTCAATTTGTTCATGATAGGAGGGTTCGGTGAGGTATGTTTGCATATTTGCCGAAAATTGTGTACTGATATTGAGACCGGCAAAAAATAACACAATATATATTATTTTCAAAGATCTCCAAGATGTTCGGCGTGCCTCAAAACTTTGACCCAATACCCCGGGAAGGATTCTCTCATTAAGCAGCAAGTTGCTGGGCTTCAGCTGTCGATCGTACAGGAAATCATGTAATGAATGCACCAGTGACAGCAATAGGATACACACCGAAATGGAGCCGAATAAATTCCCCCTCAGAAGAAGGCTAAAAACATCTCTTGTACTAAGTGGTTGAGCACAGGGAACCATAATCAGACTTTGGGTCACATAGAAAACATCCGTCATATTGCGAAATTTATCATCGACCCCTGTATCCGGAACCATGGGAATGTCCAAGAGATTATCGGCCACCATAGTATTGATAATTGTATAATGCATTGTGTCCTTGCCCAACTCCAGACGTGGAGACATTTTCAGAGTGGCATTGAAATACTCTGCAAATAGCATAATCAGTCGAGGCACATAACCATTTAGCCCGTGATTGGATCTTTGTAGAGTAAAGCCCGTGGCAAAGTTTGATCGGTAAAAGTTAGCAGGGTTTTATTGTAGAAGTTGCGCCAGTTTTGAGGAAAGAATGTCAAATTATGTAGGTCTTCGTCTGCACTATCCTTCCAATGGTAATGAGGAAAAGGTGACAGCCTTAACAGAATTTTAGCGGAAACTATAAACTCCAGAAGAACATTTGTCATTTTGTAGTTTTCCAAAGTGGTCAATATATTGTTTTTAAAGTTTTCCGGGTCGTTGACATCAACTGCCAATATTAAAATTCGGCTTTGACGCATATAGTCCACAGAGGCAGCAGCTATACTAAGTAGATCATCTTCCAGTACTTGATGCATTATGAGAACCGTTAAAATATTAGAATTAAACACTTTAATAAATTCAAAACTGCAATTTTCGTTGTTAATAATCACTTTTGGTATGTGGTAACCATGAATCTCCTGCAGTACTGTATGATTCGGAGGAGTCTGCTGGTGTATCATCAGCATCGTTTCAAAGGGAGATTCCTCATAAATTGATTTTAGCAGATTCAGGTTCATGTCTGCCTTTACATCCTTTGTAAATTTCGTTATTATTTGATTCATGAAAACTCCCGGAAGCAGCAGGAGTATACAAAATAGTTTGATCATTTGCTTCAAGTGTTTCATTCTGACTGAATTGCAGAGCACTTGAGGCTAGACTGGACTACCTACTCGCATCACAAACAATTCAAGGGATTTGATTTATTTCGAAAGAATAGAATAAGAAATCTAACATTTGTTAGTGACATTTTTTCTATCTTACAATAATAATTTGTATATCCTGTAGATAATCTATCTTTATATTGTAACCAAGTATACTCGCGTTATGCATTGTATTTGCCACTGTCATTCGTTGAGTCGCCTTTAGTTTTCCATTGAAATCAGTTCAGCAAATAGAATAACTAAGTATTTTGTCTAACAATCTAATGTGGCTATTTTATTTCTCAAACCTATAGTGAAAAATATTGTTTATTTTTCGACGGTATCATATTGTCGATGATAAATTCAGATAAATTTACTTGGTAGCAGCAAAGTAAATTATGTAAATATAACTGAAACTCTGCTCAAATCGACTTAAATGAAGATAAAATTATATGTATGCGAATAATAAAGGGTGGACCTTTTAAAATTTGAAACGGCTATAAAAAAGTACTGATAATTTTTTCAAATTTCTGGTTTTATTGAAAAGGTTGTCATTTAATAATGGAATACAATATCATTCATATGACTACCACGACTGGCTCGGCAATTGATAATTTTAGGGATGTACTCAGGTACGGGTGGGCTACTAAAAATTTTATTTTATTTTTCAAATACGTCTTGTGACCTAATCTCATCTTTCCAGGCTGAGCGCTCACAATATGTGTCTAATAAATGGCGTAGTTCCAATTTATGTAATCTTTGTTCTGGAGTTCCTCAGGGATCAATATTAGGACCTATATTATTCATGCTTTACATTAATGACATCAGGTTATCCGTTGTTAGTTATGAACTCTCTATTTACTCAGGTGATATTCAATTATTGTGTATGTTAGATTCAAATTCCCTTGACCATTGTGGAGGACTTTTAGATGGAGATATAGGTAGCTCTTGGGCAACAATTAATAATTTAAGAATTAATGTCGAAAAGAAAAAATTTGTAATATTTCGTAGAGGGCAAAGATCCATTGTAGATCACATAACTGTACAGAGTAGTGTTTGGCTTTGATGTCGACTGCAATCTTAAGTTTACCAACCATATTGCTCATGCTTTAAATTAAATCTTATTCCCCGACAACTACACAGACTGAATGTGATTTTACCAGTCCGAATAAAATATCTGTTGGCCCATTCGCCTAATGCCTAATATAATTTACGGTATATAATTTGTACTGGTACTAACAGATGTAACATACATAGACTTGCTTCCATGGCATCTTATATGATAATGTTTGTGGTAATCGTTGCAGAAGTAACTGCAATCACTTCAGTAAACAACTCTTGGGCTGTTCGATTGAGCGCTATCTCGATACGAGATGTCTATGCTTTGTCCTTAAATCTGGCAGATCAGAAGGTCTTTTTTCGATTTTGATCTTTTTTAAATTCTAGTAGAAATTCTAAAATTCATATCGAACACTTCAACCGAACTATTCATGATCAATCATTTGCAGTTCGTATCGCAAGACTATGGAACCGTTTCCCACCCATTATCAAGAATTTTTCAGCCGCAAGAAAACTTAAAGAAGTTCTACTTTACTAATCTCAAGTAGACGAAAAAACGCATGTTTGGATTTCTCACTGACAGTCTTTATATATGTATAAAAGTCTCATAAATTCCAGTTGGTTTATGTTTAGAAAATGTGCGTTTTAATGGCTTTAGTAATAAGTCTAGTTTACGAAATTTTTCTCAATTAATTGTACTCCTATCAATGTATAGTCCAAATATTGTCAACTAAAGACAAAAAATTGAATAAATAAATAAATATCCTTATGAAACGATGCTGATGATACACCGGTAGACTACTCCGAATCATACAATACTGGAAGTGTTCCATTGGTACCACATTCCAAAAGTTGTTATAACCGATGAAGACCTTAGTTTTGAATTTATTAAAGCGTTGAATTCTAAAATTTTAACGGTCCTCATAATGCATCAAATTCTGGAAGATAATGTACTTAATATAGCTACTGCCGCTTTCGACTATATGCCTCTCCCAAATTGGACAAAGCAATCACCTCGTTCACAATGTTCAGACCAGGGAATCATAGGTTATGATGGGAGGCACCATATCTGTGTATACTAGGGCGGGTCGATTTTAAAATCGCCCATTGCTCAGTGAAAATCGTATTCTAGGGATCAAAATAAGAAACTTTGCCGAAGGAACCATACCTCTAAAACGAATTCTGATGTCCCGGAAAAATCCCACTTTGACCCATTTAGAGTGCTCCAATCGAGTCCAAATGTATGACCGACCCCCACTCAGTGAAGTGCTCAGTGAAAATCGTATTCTAGGGATCAAAATAAGAAACTTTGCCGAAGGAACCATACCTCTAAAACGAATTCTGATGTCCCGGAAAAAATCCCACTTTGACCCATTTAGAGTGCTCCAATCGAGTCCAAATGTATGGAACCCCCAGGGGGATCCAGGGGGTGTGCCACTGGCATAGGCGGGTCGGGCCTCCAAAGTTAGTGGGGGTCGGTAATACATTTGGACTCGATTGGAGCACTCTAAATGGGTGGACTCTAAATGGGTTAAAGTGGGATTTTTCAAAATTTGCCCCTACCCAAAAGTTCGACCCAAATTCCGGGACATCAGAATTCGTTTTAGAGGTATGGTTCCTTCAGCAAAGTTTCTTATTTTGATCCCTAGAATACGATTTTCACTGAGCAATGGCGACTTTTTTTGCCTCCCCACAAATCGACCCGGCCTAGTGTATACCCAATAGACTGTACTTGGCTTGAGTCCACAGCAGGGATGTATATTGAGTCCACAGCAGGGATGTATCGCATCATTTTAACATTCGCTTTCGCATTCGCAAAAATCATCTTTGGATTATTCGCTTTCGCAAAAATATATTTCAGTATTCGCTTCCATTTGTTAAAAGTGTTAAATCTCCTTATTCCCTTCACACAATTTGAAAATATTAATACCAATGAAAACCTCTACCACTTCTCTTCAAAACAGTCCTTGTGGTAACAGGGACTTTCGCTTTCGCTAAAGCCACTTTCGTTACATCCCTAGTCCACAGCTCTTTCCTATGGAATATCCGCCAGAATAGATCGCGTTCAATCCTTATAGATAACAACATGGTAATCGTACATGGCTTCAAGTGTCTGTTGAAGGTTAAATGAGGTATCCAGAGTTGGTTACATATCCCGGTTGTAATTGCTACTCATTTGCATTCCTCTAGACTAGGGAACCATAGATTAGCATAAGTCGCATGATAGCTGTACATAATGAATCTCCAGCTCTTTTCTATGCAATTTCTGCTAGAGTGAATCGCGTTCAATACTTTTTGACTTTTTTCTTCAATATTTCTTCGAAAGTTTGGTAGCTGGACTAGGATAATAACAAGTAACTTGCCCTCAGAGGCAAGTTACATAGTCAATTATACGCCGTTGCAGAACTTGTCCTTTGGGAATTCCAAACTTCAGCAGCGTCCCTTACATCTGATATGTGATTGTGCAAAGGTCAGGATGACAACATGTGAGATTTGTTAGGCATATCTTGTAAGCGAAACTTCCATTCAAAATTCATATTTTGACCTATACTCGTATGTTGGAAAAAAGTTGTCAAGCAAAGAGCTATTGTATAGAGTTATTGATTAGCGATAGAATTGTTTTATTTCTCATACACAAACATTTACAGACAATTTTTTCGGAAGACTGATTTTCTTGTTCCAGCTTTAATAGAAAATATGATAAGACTTCGTTCGGCCTGCTGTGAACCCAATTAATGTAGTGTAATTGGAACACCTGCCATGTTTCTCATTTATTGTGTGAATTTCAAGATGGAGAGCAGCGCATGTACGCCTCCCACAAAGACAAAAAGTCCGCAGTATTATGTTGTTTCTATTACTCTATAAGAAACATTTCAAATGTATACTCCTCGTTATACTATACCGGGTCTTTGGATTTTATCCACGATTAACATTGTTTCCCCGCAGATATTAATGCCGAGCAAAGAGTTTAATGCAAATGCTATGGAACAATTCAATAACTATGAACAACTTCTAAAGAGCTTTCATGGAGAACGCTCCTATGATACTCTGCTTTTGGTACATCATGAAGGTCTGGACGTTGCCCTTCTCAAAGTCATACATCGGTTTGCCATACCAAAAGTTCTGCTAACTAAAGGCTTTGGATTTGATTATAAAGCGAAATATAACTCAGAAATTTTAGTAGTGATTATTATGCGGTACAGTTTCGATTCAGAACTCATGGAGACTACAGCTAGAACTTTGAATTTTATTCGAGAAGCCAGAACATTGGTAATGGCCCTGGATGTCTATGAATATGAGGAATTTAAGGAATCTTTGCTACGCCAGTGTAAAAGCTATAAAATGACAAATGTTCTTTTGGATTTTGAGGGCCAAGAAGAAGATCTATCTCTGCGGTATTCATATTATCAAATTAAACCATACCCGATATTCCATTGGGTTTCCAGGTTTGCTGGAGGTGGCAGTTATTTTCCGCAACATTGGCGTAATATGCTACTAGCCGAAGTTACAACATATACAGATCAGATGCCACCGTCGTCGCTAGTTTTTCAAGATGACCAGGGAAATTTGCAGATAAACGGTTACGTCTCCAGATTGGTTTTGCTATTCGGTCAGCGATTTAATGCAACCCTCAAAATGTACAAGCCCTTAACAGTGGGACAATTTAGACACTTCACGCAGGTTAACCAATTGGTAGCCGAAAATCTGGTGGATATACCGATGACCCAAGAAGTAACGGCCGCAAGTCCTACAATGTTGCATCGTTCGCATGTTTATCATATTGGCCAAAATATGATAATCGTGCCCTGTGCTAAACCTTTGACCGTGAAAGAGATTTTCCGAGTTTTATTAAATGTGCAGTTCAGTGGATCACTTCTCATCTGCACATTAGTGTTTTCTATTATACTCTCCCTCATTGATTACATTTTCGAAAGAGGACGTCATCCATTCGGATTGTTTTATATCCATAGAATTTTTCCCGGAGTTTTGGGTCAGTCCTTTGCTGTTAGGAATTCCTTTTGCTGCAGTTTAAAATTAGTTTATATTTTACTATTCATTGCCGGTCTCAATGTCACTACTCTGTTCTCGGCTAACATGAATACCCTATTCACTAGTCCACCCCATCACCGGCAAATCGAATCGATGGCAGATTTGAAAAACTATCCTTTAAAAATAAATATCCTCCGCAGCGATGCATTGCTAATGAGCGATCTGCTTATGCCCATAGCTAAATCGCTAATTCTCCACGACAATGCCACCCAATTTGACAATTTGCGCGATAGTTTCAATACCTCAATGGGTTACCATGTCAGCTCAACCCAATGGACCACTATGTCTCAACAGCAACAATTTTTTTCGCACAAACTTTTCTGCACCTCCTACAATATGACAATTTTCCCCCTTTTACCCTGGACAATTCTGCTGCAAGAACATTCACAATACAAGGAACCATTGGATTATCTTATTCGCCGCGTCCATGATGTTGGATTATTAAATGTCTGGCTTTCTAGTACATTTGCGGATATGAGGAAATTGAAGAAAACCCATCCAAGCGATCCAAATCCCGGACATGGAGTCAAAGGATTGACTGTTGGTGATTTACACTGGACCTGGATGATAGTGGTGATTGGATTAGCCGTGAGTGGTGTGATGTTTATAGCGGAGCTGTGGTATCATCGTTAGACAACAAGATCCATTAAAAACATTTGTGTAATTAATTAAATTTTTCTTTGATTTGTGTCATCGTTAGACAACAAGATTCATTAACAAAATTTGTGTAATTAATTAATTTTTTTTGGTTTTATAATTAAATTAACTAATTTATTTTATTGATTACACTATGAAACAAAATTTTTGCCGAAGGACTGTGTATAAAATTTTCTGGTGCAATAGGGGCCCTAAACACAAAAAAAATATTAAAAAAAAACAAGTAAAAAAGTTTCAGTCGGGTAAACCGACTACCTTTTGGTACCTCCCACACAAATGCACCATTTTGCACTAAGTGTTAAATGCTTATAACATTAATATCAGTTTATAACATTAATATCAGTGTATAGAATTACTTGAAATTTTGTACAGTGTAATGCTTTTATAATGCCTATAGTCCAGTGAAAAATTAGTGTTATCGCCACGCCCCTTTTTGTACCTCCCACACAAAATGGCCAAATTATACCACAATTTAATATATCAACGTTAATATACCAGTCCATATAAACGGTTACAATTCGGCACAGTGCAATGTCTTTAAAGTATCTACTGTTCAGCGAAATATAGGTGTATTTCTTAAACCCTTTCTGGTACCTCCCACAAAAATTGACAGAATAATTTGTGTAATATTCAATATTATGTACATTACTCACTTTGTGTACATTACTCACTTTGTGAGTAACACAAATTATTCTGTCAATTTTTGTGGGAGGTACCACAAGGGGTTTAAGAAATACACCTATATTTCGCTGAACAGTAGATACTTTAAAGACATTGCACTGTGCCGAATTGTAACCGTTTATATGGACTGGTATATTAACGTTGATATATTAAATTGTGGTATAATTTGGCCATTTTGTGTGGGAGGTACAAAAAGGGGAGTGGCGATAATGCTAATTTTTCAGTGGACTATAGGCATTATAAAAGCATTACACTGTACAAAATTTCAAGTAATTCTATACACTGATATTAATGTTATAAACTGTTAACTTTTGGTGCAAAATGGTACCTTTGTGGGAGAGGTACCAAAAGGGGCGTGACAATAACGCCCATTTTTCTATGGACTGTAGGCACTTTAAAAGCATTGCACTGTACAAAATGTCAAGTATTTCTAAACACTGATATTAATGTTATAAGCATTTAACACTTAGTGCAAAATGGTGCATTTGTGTGGGAGGTACCAAAAGGGGCGTGGCAATTTCGCCCATTTTCCTCGAGTTGATAGCGACTAACAAACTAATACTATGTGTGGAATTTCAGAAGATTCGAATACGTATAATAGCAGTTATTAATGAATCAATATTTCACAACATTTTAACCCTTTGTGGGGGAGGTACCAGAAGGAGTGGACCAATATGGCCCATCTTCGAACTTAGCCGGAGATAGAAAAAAATATTACCACATATGAAATTTGAAGTCAATCGTTTACTCCTTTCGACAGTTATCGTGCGCACCAGCCAGCAGACAGACAGACAGACAGACTGACGGACATTGCTCATTCGACTGAAAATGACCCAAAACGGATTTCCGCCGAACATACTTGGGGTCTTAGGTCACTCCTTCGATGTGTTACACTTTTTTCCGTAGCAAATGATATATACCCTCGTCACACTAAAGTGAGTGTATAAAAATTATGGTACATTTTTTGTAAATACCTGTTGTCATACAAGATACTCGTAGTATTTGGACCCTATTTGTTATCCCCTCACTTTAGAGAGGAGGGTATATATCATTTACTACTAACCAAAAGTGTAACACATCGAAGGAGTGTCCTCAGACCCTAAGTATATTCGGCGGATATCCGTTTTGGGTAATTTTAAGTCGAATGAGAAATGTCCGTCCGTCTGTCTGTCTGGCTGGTGCGCACGATAACTCTCGAAAGGAGTAACCGATTGACTTCAAATTTGGTATGTGGTAATATTTTCTTCTATCTCCGGCTAAGTTCGAAGATGGGCCATATTGGTTTACTTCTTCTAGTACCTCCCCCACAAAGGGTTAACATTTAGTGAAATATTGATTATTTAATAACTTCTATACTTGTTTAACTCCGCGCCAGAGTGGTGTCAGTTAAAAAAAGAAAAACACAAATTTTAAATTAAGGTTATTTAATATTTTTATTTTTTTTGTGGCTGCCAGTGTGTCATAAGCGGTGCGGGTGAGTTTAGCAACTAAAAATGCAACACTGACGTTGTTGTAATCACGTAGTGAGTTCTGCGGCGTTGGGGGTAACGGCGAACGGCGTCAATGCTGACATATGTGGCGATGAAATAGACTATCAGCTGTTGTTACTTCAACAATACTACTTATTTGAATCCTCTGAAATTCTATACATAGCACCTTGCGACACAATTTTTCACCCATGAACGAAACTATTTACAAGTGAATCTAGAGACCATAGGTAGCAATACTGCATACTAAGTTTATAATTTCGTGATCGTTTGTCCTTTTTACAGGACTTTTAAAATTTCAAGGATAACATTTTTAAATATTTTTCTTTGCACTTATTACAATGTGAATTGATAAATATGCATATCAAATGAAAGGGGAGGATTCCCGCTATTTAATAAAACTTTTAAAAAATTTCCAAGGACGAATGCTATAAAAAATGCCATTTAAAATTTTTATCCTTGTATATCCTTCAAAGTTGTGGGTTTAAAAATATGAAAAAAATACATGTTACAGAACTCACACTAACATAACACATATTAAAATTTGAGTCTTCTATCTTTAATCGTTAAGGAATAACAATTATTTGAATTCCGCAGCCTATATAATACGAGTATATAAAGGACACCAAAGAAAAATAATTAAAAAATGTTATCCTTGAAATTTTAAAAGTCCTGTAGAAAGTTCAAACGATCACGAAATAAAAAACTGAGTATGCAGTTTTGCTACGTACAAAAAAAGTTGACAATTGTCGCACGGTGTAGTATTAGTCACTATTACCACGAGAAAAATGGGCGATGTTGCCACGTCCCTTTTGGAACCTCCCACACAAATGGACAATTTTGAACCAAAAGTTAATAGCTTATAACTTTATTACCAGTACATACAGGGACACATTTTTACGGTTTAATGGTTTAATAGTACCTACAATACACTGAAAAATGGGCATTATTGCCACGCTCTTTTTGGTACCCCCCCCTAAAAATTGACCTTTTTGAACCAAAAGTTAACAGTTTTTAACTTTAATACCAGTGCATAAAAATACTTGAAATTTTGTACATTGCAATGCTTTTATAGTACCTAGAGTCTAGAGAAAAGTGGCCGTAATTTGCACGCCCCTTTTGGTGCCTCCCACACAATTTTGAACCAAAAGTTAATAGCTTATAACTTTATTACCAGTACATACAGGGACAAATTTTTACGGTGTAATGGTTTAATAGTACCTACAATACACTGAAAAATGGGCATTATTGCCACGCTCTTTTTGGTACCCCCCCCCCCCCCCATAAAAATGGACCTTTTTGAACCAAAAGTTAACAGCTTTTAACTTTAATACCAGTGCATACAAATACTTGAAATTTCGTACAGTGCAATGTTTTTATTGAACCTAGAGTCTAGAGAAAAGTGGCCGTAATTTGCACGCTCCTTTTGGTGCCTCCCACACAATTTTGAACCAAAAGTTAATAGCTTATAACTTTATTACCAGTACATACAGGGACAAATTTTTACGGTGTAATGGTTTAATAGTACCTACAATACACTGAAAAATGGGCATTATTGCCACGCTTTTTTTGGTACCCCCCCTAAAAATGGACCTTTTAGGACCAAAAGTTAACAGCTTTTAATATTAATACCAGTGCATACAAATACTTGAAATTTCGTACAGTGTAATGCTTTTATAGTACCTACAATACAGTGAAAATGAGCATTATTGCCACGCTATTTTTGGTACCTCCCACACAAATTGATCATTTTGCACCAAAAGGTAACAGCTTATAACTTTAATACCTGTACAAAAAATTAATAAATTTACGAATATTTTTGTGGGACTCAAGGTGAGGGGATTCATAAATCGGTTTACCCGACTGTACTTTCTTACTTGTTTATCTTTTAAACTTGCAAACTTTTTTCACTTTAACAAAAATTACGAATTTTCCTGACTTGGTATTTTTGTATTATTAGGAATTCGATTAAATGTTATATACAAAAAGTTTGGATTCATTTCCATAATAAACAAATGTTATACAAATTTTTTGGTCGATTTGCACATACAACCATTGACTTTGGCACCCACTCGTGGTGTCAAAAAATATTATTATTATTTATCTTAATTGGTTTGTTAAGATATTATGAGTACTAATTTTATCATTATTTGAGCCTATTTATTATTATCGATTTTTGTCAATGGGACAGAGCAGTGGGCGGTGGAACGGACATATCTCAAATGGCTAAGAAGGTCCTAAAACGGATTT
This sequence comes from Eudasyphora cyanicolor, assembly GCA_963930755.1. Taxonomy (NCBI): domain Eukaryota; kingdom Metazoa; phylum Arthropoda; class Insecta; order Diptera; family Muscidae; genus Eudasyphora; species Eudasyphora cyanicolor. Next base: position 24,055,963 of record OZ005737.1, on the reverse strand, counting down.
CCACACGGGGCAGAATCGCCTTTTTTGATATGGTTGAATCGAAATAAAATATATTTGGAACACAACTTTTTAAATATTATGTGTTTCTGAGCAAATACATTTTACTTGAAAATCAATAAAATATATTTGGAACTCGTATATTAATATGTTACAACATATAATATTTGCAAACTAATTTTCTCAAATAAAATATGTCTTTGAATACAAATAAAATTATTGTTTAGGAATTTCTCCAAATATATTTTATTTAAATAAGATTTTCTAAACTTTTGAATTTTTCGAATTTCAGTTTTAATTTTTTTTTGTTTCGAATTGATTCTCCCAGTTATGGTACCAAATGCAGCATTATCTTCTGTTTTAAATCAATCATCTAACATTTCTGAGTATTCCAACACGGAGGAAAATCGTCATCTTTGATATGTTTGAAACGAAAGAAAATATACTTGGAAACGATTTTTTTAAATATTATATATTTGTTAACAAATAAATTTTATTTGAAAATCAAGAAATTTTGTTTGGAACGCATATATTAATAACATAATTTATTTGCAAACTGAATTTCAAATATAAAATATGTGTTTACACACAAACAAAGTTATTGTTTAAGAAGATTTCCAAATATGTTTTATTTAAAAAGATTTTTAAAACATTACTGACTTTTTCGAATTTTAGTTAGTTTTTCCTAGTTTTCGTGTTAAACTTTATAGCTAAAAATGTCCTTATGTATAAATATTCCTATTCATCACTTTTTGTCAATCCATCAATGTCGTTTATATTTACGAAAGATTGTTCGATTTAAGTTTTGATTAAATTTTACAAACATATAAAATTTATAAAAAAAATGCTCTTTGAAAATCTGAAAAACAGAAAACTTGTCTTTGAGTTAAGGCATTTAATACATTACCAAAATAAATAATTACAAAAGAATCCTTGTTTCGGAAATACTAGTTCCAAATAAAAAATATTTGAATGGGAGCATATTTTTGTTTAGAATATGCATATAATATTTGTGTGTGTAAAATATTATATATTTGGAGTGTACCCTAAACATATGTTTATTTCAAGCCGAATATGTTTGGGACAATATACTACAGAAGCGATTTTTTTTCAGCGTGAAGCCATCATTAATTGTCAATCCTCCAAGAAATATATTTCGATCCAAGATTATACGATTTCAATTATTATTATTTATTATTTTTACGACATGAAAAAGAGTTAACACAATTTAGGTAGTTTCTGAATACTTAAATGCAAATGAATATTTGTTTCATATTGGGATGTAAACAAAGATTTGTTTAGAACAACGTCTTCCCAAATATATAATTTTTGTGTGTACCAAATATTATATGTTTAGAGTGTACCCTAAACATATATATGTTTCAAGCCGAATATGTTTGGGACAATATACTACATACGCGATTTTTTTTCAGCGTGCACCCGACATACTTAATGTCTTAGGTCTCTACGTCGATGCGTTTCATCTTCACGAAATTGATAATATAACAAGAAAAGTATCTGTAGGTATCCGCGAAATTTCAAAAGTCAACATACTTTTGAAAACAACAAAAACCGCATCTTTGTTGGTTTGGGAAAAAATATGTGCCCTAATGTATTCAGTAAAATCGTTTGACGAATATTTTTGTAAAACATTTCGGTCAAATCAAAATTAAAAATTGCCAAGATGTGTAACTTTAAGTCCGTATAAAAAAATAACTAACATGAAATAAGATATTTAAATACGCTTGAATAATCCGAAATATGGTTGTTTACACGCTGAAAAAAAATCGCTTCTGTAGTATATTGCCCCAAACATATTCGGCTTGAAATATAGATATGTTTAGGGTACACTCCAGATATATAATATTTGACACACACAAATATTATATGTTTGGGAGGATAATGTTTTAAACAAAAATATGCTCCCATTCAAATATTTTTTTATATGGAACTAGTATTTCCGAAACAAAGATTAATTTGTATATATTTTTTTTTTGCAGTGTATGAATGACTTAACATAAAGCCAAGTTTTCTGTTTTTCAGATGTTCAAAGAGCAATTTTTTTTTATAAATTTTATATGTTTGTAAAATTTATGTATATGTTTGTAAATATAAATTGCATTGGTGGATTGACAAAAAGTGATGAATTGGAATATTTATAAATTGAGCCATTTTTAGCTATAAAGATTAACAAGAAAACTAGGAAAAACTAACTATAATTCGAATAAGTCAGCAAAGTTTTAAAAATCTTTTTAAATAAAATATATTTGGAAAACATCTTAAACAAAAACTTTGTTTGTGTGTAAACACATATTTTATTTGTGAAAGTCAGTTCGCAAATATATTTTGTTCTAATATATCAATATATGCGTTCCAAACTAAATTTCTTGATTTTCAAATAAAATGTATTTGTTAACAAATACATAATATTTAAAAAAATCGTTTCCAAATATATTTTCTTTCAATTCAAACATATCAAAAATGACGATTTTCCTCCGTGTACTTATAGACCAAATTTCGCTGAGATTAATTTATGAACATTTGCAAAAATCGTATTTTTGTAAGGCAACTTCAAACATTTTAAATTTTGTGTTATGTCACTCTTGAAGTGAGTGAGCGATAAATATGTTGTTTTTTGACATTTTCTTCAACCACTTCGCAGGAAAAATCACTTAAATGTTTACGGTTATTGTGGTTGTGTTCGAATAAAGGTGCACTTGCCTTGCGCGGATTTATTGTCTGCCACCGAAGGCTATCATGTGGTAGTGCCACTTTATTCCCCCCAAAACAGTGGAATTAATTATACACATTTTGAAACACATAATTTGTCACATTTTATGTTGGTAAACATATAATTTGTTATGACTTATTATGATCAGATTTGAATCTTGAAAATTATAGCCCTCTATAAGATTAGAAAAATAAAACACTTAATGAAAAAATCTATTGACACTGTTGGACTGTTGTCACTTCATATAAAGGTTTGTGTTTGTTTTTCCAACCAAAAAATTTAGTACTCCGCCAGAGCCACCTTAGTTCACAGTTGAAATGTGTTATATTTGCAGTTTAGTTGAACTTCTCTTCATATTGTCCACCATTCCTTGTGGTTCGCTTCAAATATCAACTTTTCCCGGAACATTTAATACAACAGCAATTGGAAAAGTGCATCTCTATCACCAAATGCTGATGGATATTTATCAAGAACGTGCCTTTGACTCCATACTGATGATACAAGAGGGGTATGACAGTGATACTAGACTTGAGGATATCTATAGATTTCCTATGCCCAAAGTCTTGCTAAGCAAAATGTATGGCTTTGATTATAGAGCAAAATATAATTCGGAAATTTTAGTAGTGCTTATAATAGCGAATGCTATGGATTCAGAATTAATGGAGACTGCAGCGCGAACTTTGAATTATGTGCGTCAAGTGAGGATTTTAATAATTGCCTTGGATATCTACAATCTCGAGAATTTCAAGGAAATATTGCTGAGATTATGTCAAATACACAAAATGACAAATGTTCTGCTACATTTCATATATAAGCACGAGCAGTTATCCCGACGCTTTGCTCAACTGCAACCCTATCCAGTTTATCATTGGATGGCGGGCCATCAGTTTATCATTGGATGGCGGACCACAGAATAAACGGTTATTTTCCACAACATTGGCTCAACTTGCACCAGGGAACGATAGTAACCTATACCGATCAGGTGATACCTCGCTCCCTAGTTTTTCAAGATGACCAGGGCAATTTGAAGCTAAATGATTATATGGTGAAATTAGTTTTGCTGTTTGCCGAGCTATTTAATGCCACTCTCAAAATGTATAAACCCCTCATAGCGGGAGAAGTTAGCCATTTCACAATTGTCAACAAATTGGTCGACGATAATCTGGTAGATATACCCATGACCATAGATATCTCGAATAGTGATGATCCCAAATGGATTCAACGGTCATATATCTACGAACAAGTCCAGGGCATGCTGATTGTGCCCTGTGCTCAAGCTCTAACCCTGCAAGATTTATTCAGTGTTTTATTGAATGTGTATTTCTTTGGAAGCGTTGTTATTTGTACTTTGGTGTTTTCCATTGTTCACTCTTTGATTGATTACATTTCGGATGGACTGTTGCAGCCTTGGAATTTCCTGCTCAGCCCTAGAGTTTTACCCGGCGTTTTGGGGCAATCGTTTGCCGCCAAAAGTTCCCGTTGGCGCAGTCTGAAAGTGGTTTACATTTTGCTCTTCTTTGCCGGTCTCAATATCAGCACTCAATTCTCGGCTACTATGAATACCCTTTTCACCAGTCCTCCCTTACATCGGCAAATTGAAACATTGGAGGATATTAAAAATTTCCCGCTGAAGATAAGTGTCTACAAAACCGATGACCAGGTAATGGGAGGTACTCTCTTGCCAATATTTAGATCGGTGGTAGTAAGCGATAATATAACACAATTCGAAGAGAATCGTAATAATTTCAATACCTCAATGGGTTATTTTGTCACTATAAATATTTGGAAGATGTTGACACGAAAGCAGCAGTACACTTCGCAAAAGGCCTTCTGCACCTTCGACAATTTGACAATTTTCCGCATGATACCTTTTACCATAATGTTGCAGCAAAATTCTCAATACAAAGAACCATTAAATTATCTCATCCATCGGGTCCATGAGATCGGATTGATGGACGCGTGGTATGCCAGTACATTTTCGGATTTGCTGAAATTGAAGAAAATGTCTCTCGGCTATTCGAATCCGGAAAAGGGAACTAAGGCCTTGGCGACAAATGATCTACACTGGGTTTGGATGATTCTGGTGATTGGATTAGCAGTTAGTGCAGTAGTATTTTTAGCTGAGTTGTGGTATCACAATCACGTTCAATTTGCGGACTAGTCTTAAAGAGTAATTAATACAATAAACTGAATGAATGGTTCTTGGATGTAATGAAAATATTCCATAATATTCTAAACTCAATAAATAATAAGAACTCAAACTTTAACATACGAGTACTTTAAGAGTAAAATTGTCCATAGAATATAAATTGTATGCAATATTTTATAACTAAAGCCCAGTTCCACGTAGGAACTTTTTGGAATATATATATATATTTATAACTATTTTCAATAAATGTCAAATACATATACCCTAATATTGATATTTGCTGAACTGCCTATAGTACATGTTTCCATTATTGCAGAAAAATCTTCTCAATATCTGCAATTTTTGAGTAGAAAAATAGTATTGCCAATGACTAAAAAATTTCCATAAGTATGTATCTAGGCGTCCCCTCTTGACTGTACTATTTGGGAAGAATAAGCTGTTGTCTGCTTAAATGGGTAAGAATATTTAATATCGACCTATGTTGTTTATTTTTGGCTAAAATGTTTATAAACAGTTACAAATAGGTCAAATAGGATCTCGCTATCATTTTTTTTTTTCAAAAATTTTATTAAAAAGATTTTATGGGCGTTTGTACTTTTAAAAAAGGAAAAAAATGAGTTTTTTAGGTTTTACGACATTTGTAATTGCTCTCGAACGGTTGAACCAATTTTTGCAAAGTTCACTTTGTTTTAAAGAGGACAAAATGCAAATTTTTTTTATTTTTTTTTTAAATTCGTAAAAAAAAAATTGTACCAAAGTTTTTTTTTTGAAAAAAACCTTTGTTGAAAAAATTGCTCCCCCCTCGATTGTAGACCTCAGTTAGTAGAACACACACAAAAAGAAATTTTATAAATCGGAAGAGAAACCCGAGTTACACGCGCTTGAAAATTTTCTTCATCCGATGTGGCCTCCCCTGTCTGACATAGGGGGCCCAAATATAAAACTTAACTTCTCTACAACCTCTTCATCTGCCATGCCAAGTTTGGTCGCAATCGATTGTTTGGTTAAGAAACGGTCGAATTATTTCCCCTTTTTGAATTCGTACCACTGTGCAGTGTTTTGCGAAAACAGACGAAAATTGTCAGGCCAGTCTTAGTATTTCGTCCATAACTTTTACAATTATTGAGTCTCACAAAATTTGTTCTAGATTTGTGAGAGTACGACGAATATTCTGTGAAAATTTGAAAAAAATCGAAGAGGAACAATTTTTTCTACAAAAGTTTTTTTCAAAAAAAAAACTTGTAAAATTTATTTAAAAATCTTCAAAAAAAATTTACAAAAAATTGTGCATTTTGTCCTCTTTAAAACAAAGTAAACTTTGCAAAACTTGGTTCAGGGGTTCGAAAGCAATTACAAATTTCGTAAAACTTAAAAACTCTTTTTTTTTCAAAATTTCAAAAGCCCATAATATTCAAAAAAAAAAAATTATAGCGAGATCTTATTTGACCTATTTGTAACAGCTTTAAACATTTTAGCCAGAAATAAACTTCATAGGTAGATATTAAATATTCTTACCCAAATACAGGGTGGCGCAGAATGAGCTATATGGTTTGAATTCTTTACCACTTTTTTAATTATTATTCTTTCTTTGTTTTTTCAGCATTTTGTGAAGAATACTTGGGGAATTAATTATGAATCGAACAACGTACAAAAATAATTGAATTTTTGCGAAATTTTGCGGAAAGTTATGGAAAATGTGTTAAAAAGAGCACGTATGTGCGAAGAAGAAAATGGACATCACTTACAGGATATAATTTTTCAAACCTAATTTCAGAAAATTCCCCAATAATATACTGTATTTTAAAAAAAAATATACTAATCGCATAAATAAAAGAGTTACAAACCATTTAAACCATATAGCTCATTCTGCGCCACTCTGTATAAAAGTCACATGGAAATTTGCTAAAACAGCAGATTTACATTATCTGCAAACAATAACTGCTGATACAGTAATTTGTTTCTGTTGTTGTGATTTTTACTAATATATTTCTTAAAGTGTAGACAAAATTCACAGAATAACGATATTTTAATACCCAGTAGAATTTAAGAGTAGTTCCATTTCCTCGGTGTGGAAGGTACCTTCAAATATGTACGAATAATATCACCAGCAAACATATGTTTGCTGAAACAGCAGAAAATTGTGATTGCTTAACTCAACAAACAAAATTGTTTCTGCAGCAAACGAAAACTGCTTTAGCTCCAAAACAGCTGTAGTATTTTAAGAGTTATACAGCAGTTATGTATGCTTTTACCTTATCTATAAACTGGAACTGCTTTTACAGCTAACTTTTTGCAGTTTTCACTAATATATTTCATTGAGTGTAGACTAAGCTCAGAGTAGTATTTTAATAGTTATCCCGTCCTCACAAGAAAATCTGCTGAAACAGCAGAAAAGTATGCTTTTACATTATCAGCAAATAATAACTGCTATTACAGAAATAATTTTTTTTTTGTTTCATTGAAAACAAAATTTACAGAATCACTACTTTTTCACCTCTAGTGGGATTAAGGAGCACTCCTCTTCTCGGTGTGGAAGATACTTTCAAAATGTAAATGTATTTTTCACAGCAAACGTATGTCTGCGGAAACAGCAGATGGTCACTTACGCTGCATTGTCTCATCTTCCTGAGCCAGATCAATACCGATCGCGCATTGACATCCTGGAATCTAAGTATGTACAGGGTCCCCCATATTCGACGGACCCATCTGGCAACGCCATAACTTTTGACAGAGATGTCAGATACCGCGTACATACATACCGCGTTTGAAGCGTCAGTCCAAGCAGATTTTTACCATGGAACAATACACGCCACGATTTGCATTTGTTCCCGTTCAAAATTCAATTGACGCAAAGATTGTTGCCTGCGGACAAGCCTCGTCGATTGGAATGGGCCCAACGAGTCATCGAAAAAACATGGGTCCGTCGAATATGGGCAACCCTGTACAGCAAACTGCTTTAGCTCCATTGAGATCGATCGAAATAGCTGTAGTATTTTATGAGTTGTACAGAGATATGTATGATTTTACATTATCTACAAACTGGAACTGCTTTTACAGCTAACTTTTTGCAGTTTTCATGTATATATTTTATTGCGTGTAGACTAAACTCCGAGAATAACGATATTTTAACCCCCCTGTAGTATTTTAAGAGTTAATCCGTACTCACATTGAAATCTGCTGAAACAGCAGATAAGTATGCTTTAACATTATCTACAAATAATAGCTGCTGTTACAGCAATTAGCTTTTTTCAGTTTTTTCTAATGTATTTCTTTCATTGAAAATAAAATTTACCGAATAACAACTTTTCCACTTCTAGTAGGATTTAAGAGAACTCCTTTTCTCGGTGTGGAAGTTACTTTCAAAAATGTAAATATAATTTTCACAGCAAACGTATGTTTCGATCGAAACAGCTGTAGTATTTTAAGAGTTATACGGCAGATATGTATACTTTTACCTTATCTATAAACTGAAACTGCTTTTACAGCTAAACTTTTTGCAGTTTTCAGTAATATATTTCATTGAGTGTAGACTAAGCTCAGAGAAAAACAATATTTTAACTTCCTGTAGTATTTTAAGAGTTATCCCGTCTTCACAAGAAAATCTGCTGAAACAGCAGACAAGTATGCTTTTACAATATCAGCAAATAATAACTGCTATTACAGAAATTAGTTTTTTTGTTTCATTGAAAACAAAATTCACAGAATAACAACATCTTCACCTCTAGTAGCATTTAAGAGCACTCCTTTTCTCGGTGTGGAAGATACCATCAAAAATGTAAATATAATATTCACTGCAAACGTATGTTTGCGGAAACTGTAGATATTCACATACGCAGCATTGTCTCAACTTCCCGAGCCTGGTCAATACCGGTCACATATTGACATCCCTGCAATCTCCTCTACACATCTCTCCAAAAACCTAATTCGTTAAGTACGGATGTGTGAGTGTGGATTTCCTATGGGTGGGTTCTATGGCTGCCTTGCATTACACAGTACAACGTATGATTTTTTGACTCAATTCTGAGAATTGGACGTGAAAGGTGCCCCAAAAATAAGAACGTCTGCATCATTCTATTAGTCAAGTTGGCTCAATTAATAATTTAATGGACATACGATTTTTTTGCTCAAGGTGTATTTTTTCCACTTTTTCTATATTTTTTCTCGGTATACCGTACGGAATATCTCTAATGTGTCTGAAGCAAAGGAGAAAAAATGCGGAACAAACCTACCCGAAAAAAGTGCATCCAGTTCCTTAAAAGTAGCAAGAGTGCCCACAAAGTCAAAATCATGATGATAAATACCTGTCAGTAAAATAGTGAAAAATACGTATGCGTGTACGTAATATATTAGAACATTATAAAACAGAATAGATTCACTCGTTTAGGGTAGATTTTTTCCGCATTTTTATTCTTCTATTCTCCGGATGCAGTTTCTATTCTCCACTGGAAGTGTTCATTTCTGTTAATAGTCGTCATGGTGCTGTCTATTTTTAGCTTCACTGTTAACTTGGGCAATCATATGTTGTTGTAGTGATAGTGCATCCTCTGAGTTATTGTATATGCAGAAACTCGAATTATGATGAACACATGAAATATTGATGTTTAATTTGCCAGTGCACTGGTGGGAATCGAACCCAGCACCTTCGGATTCCAAGTCTAACACACTAACCACGAGCTACCGAAGGCCACAGAAAAAACGGCTATACTGAAACAGGTGTTAAGTATGATACTATGGGGCAGAAAGGATTAAATATGGTGCCAGGGTGCGATGAGTAGCTCGTGCAACATACAAATTATGGGTATTCCACGACAAATCGAACAGCTAAAAAATATTCCGTTTGGTACTCATAAAGAAACGCCTCGTTGAATTTTTTGAAATTTTTCTGATAACTCGTTCAGAAGATTTCGATATTTAAAAATCTTTAAAGTATCACTCTGTGTATTGGGTTTTTTAGTCCTAACAGTTATGGTCCGATTTGAAAAATATTTTTTGGAAATGTTTGTATTTTTCCGTAATTTTCAGAAAAAATCAAAATTTTTTGTATTCAGTTTTAAGTTTTTACATTTAAATAAAGCGTGATCCATTTCGAGGTTCCCTACTTTTTTAAAGAAAAAAAAACACAGAAAATTCAAATTGAATGAGGAATGTTTATTATCATTTGAAAAACATTCTTTTGCATTTATTTTTTGAAGATTATGTCTATCAAATGTTGGCCGCGGCTACGTCTCAGATGGTCCATCCGTTGAGTCCATTTTTCAATGACTCGTTCGAGCATTTCGACTGGTAACTGGCGAATGACACGCGTGATGTTTTGCTTCAAGGCCTGAATCGAAGCGGGTTTGTCCGCATAAATTTTAGACTTTACATATCCCCACAGGAAAAAGTCTAACGGTGTGATATCACACGATCTTGGTGGCCAATCGACCGGCCCAAAACGTGAAATTATCTGCTCACCGAAGTGTTCTCTTAATAAATCCATTGAATGATGCGATGTGTGAGAAGTGGCGCCGTCTTGTTGAAACCAAACGTCGCCGAGATCACAAGCTTCAATTTCAGGCATCAAATAGTCGGTTATCGTGGCACGATAACGGTCGCCATTGACGGTTACGTTCTCACCGGCATCATTTTTGAAGAAACACAAACCACACCAAACCGTTGTTTTTTCTGGATGAAGTGGCAGCTCTTGAATCTCTTCAGGTTCCTCTTCGTCCCAAATGCGGCAATTTTGCTTGTTTACATAACCATTGAACCAGGCCTCATCGCTGAATAAAATTTGACTCGAAAACGTCGGATCTTCTTGGAACTTTTCAAGAGCCCATAGAGCGAAGCGATGTCGCTTGGGAAGGTTGGGCGGCTTCAGTTCTCGCACAAGCTGTATTTTGTATGCTTTCAATTTAAGATCTCGACGTAAAATGCGCCAAGTCGTTCAATACGTCAGTCCGAGTTGCTGCGAACGGCGCCGAATCGACTCTCCACGGTCTTCGTGTACACTCTCAGCTACGGCCGCTACATTTTCTTCACTGCGTGCTGGACTTGGTATATTCGGTCGAATATTATCCAATAATGAATGGTGTTGCGAATAGTACGCTCAGTAGGCCGATTATGTTGACCATAAGTTGAGCGAAGTGCACGAAACACATTCCTCAGAAGATATCGATACTCGTTCAGAAGATATCGATATTAAAAAGATAATTAAAAATCACTCTGTGTATCGGGTTTGTGGTCATAACTTCTTCAGTCATGGTCCGATTTGATAATTGTTTTTTGGAAATTTTTGTATTTGTACATACTTTTTAGAAAAAAAAACCAAATTTTTTTGTATGCTTTTTTTAAGTTTTTAAATTTAAATATAATTCATTATACTGTTAGTACTCTCCGATTTTCTAATTTTTTTATATTTTAAACTTCTACAAATTCTCTAACATATAAGCGTTGGATGGAAGTGGACCTACGATTATTTATATATTTTTTAATTTTTGAAAAATGTTCCTGCAAACCACTGTTCTTGTAGCTGTAAGGCTTCGGAATAGATGTTCCACGTCAAACAACATAATAAAATCTATTATGCCTAGACCTTCGGCGGTGGTCTTGGTCAGAATACATACTAAATTGAATTTTCCTGTTAATATTTTTGGAAAATATATTTTACGAAATGAATTTCTAGTAAACGAGTACATAATGGTATTTAATTATAGGTTATATTACAATTAATGATAGTCATAATAAAAAAATACTTCATGCGTTTATGTTTTTCGTTAGCGCTACTTAAAAAATCTTATCTGATTTCTGATAGAAAATTATAGTTTACACTCTGTTATAAGTAGAAAAACCATTATTATTACATTTATGTAGCTGAAAGTTGTCATTAAGGTCCCTGAAGCATTTAGGTAAGTGATGTCATACCCCAGAGTACGTAGGTAGTCGTATATATATTTTTTTAAGAAAGTTATTATTAATATTTAATGGAGATCTGTAGACTGAGATAAACTGAGGGAGCTTAAATCATTTATGCAAGTGTCTTGATACCCTAAAATATATGAGTAATACTTGGTATAAGAGTATATTACATAGTCAGAAAGTTATCATTAATATTTTGTGGAGATCTGTAGACTATGATAAACTGAAGGTCATTGTAGCAGTTATTTAGGTGTCTTCATACCCTAAAAACATGATACCAATACTTTGTATATATTACCTAGTCAGAGATATCCAACTATTCAGTTAAAATGTCTAGCTTAGGCATTAACGTCATCGGTCTTTCGATTTTCGTCTTCATACAGCAAAGCTTTTCGCAAAAATTGTTTTTGGACGCAACCCCTTATTCAACTGATCAGGAAGAAGTGAATATTTACCATCAACTGTTGAGCGATATCCACTATGAACGTTCGTTTGATACCATACTTTTGCTGCAGCAAGACCTGCAGCCCATTGATGCCAGACTAGAGGCCATCTATAAATTTCCAAAGCCAAAATTATTTCTTACCTCTAACAGCTATGGTTTCAATTACAAAGTGAAATATAATTCCGAAATTTTACTGATGATTCTAATGTTCAACACTGTAAATTTGGAGATGATGCAGACTGCAGCGCGAACTTTGAATTTTATGCGTCAAGTCAGATCGGTAATAATTGCCTTGGATGTGGCGGATTCGGAAGATTTCCAGGAAACATTGCTAAATGTATGTCGAGTGAATAAAATGACAAATGTTTTGCTACATTTCCTAAATTATCAGAAGGATCTAAATTGGCGATACTACCAACTTAATCCCTATCCCATTTATCAATGGAAAGAGGTCAGTTTAAAGGAACACAATATTGGAAATTTCTTTCCACAACATTGGCGCAACATGCAGCAGGGTTCGCTCATAACCTATACCGATCAAATGGTGCCATCTACCCTGCTCTACGAAGATGCTCGAGGGAATTTGAAGCTGAACGGTTATGTGGCTAGATTAGTTTTACTATTTGCCGAGCTATTTAATGCTACGCTCAAAATGTATAAACCTTTGCAAGTGGGAGAGGTTAGACATTTTACTCTCGTTAACCAACTGGTTGCAGATAATCTGGTGGATATACCCATGACTCTGGATATATCCGATAGCCATAGTCCCACATGGATTCACCGCTCAGCCGTCTATGAGATTTCACAAGGTATGCTCATTGTGCCCTGTGCTCAACCATTGACGAATGCCGAGGTGTTCGGTCTACTATTCGATCTGTATTTCCTAGGATCGGTTCTCATTTGCACTGTGTTATTTTCGCTAATGATTGGCTTGATTGACTACATTTTTCATGGCAGAATGCCATTTTACAATTTAGTATTCAATGTTCGAGTATTTCCGGGAGTTTTAGGTCAATCTTTTATTGCCAATCCTACTGCTGGTCGCAGCTTGAATCTGGTTTATATCTTGTTATTTTTTGCCGGTCTCAATATAAGCACTCAATTTTCGGCTAATATGAACACCCTCTTTACCAGCCCTCCCTTGCATCGACAAATTAAGACTTTGGCTGATATTAATATGTCTCCGCTGAAAATACACGTTCTGCAAGGAGATTCCCTGCTAATGGGCGGTACACTGTTACCAATATTCAGATCTGTGTTTTACAGTGATAACATTTCTGAGTACGAGAAACAGCTAAATAACTTCAATACATCGACTGGTTATTTTACCACTTCAACAAATTGGCAAATGCTGGGCTTAAAGCAGCAGTACTTTTTGCGCAAAGCTTTTTGTACCTACGACAATATGACCATTTTTCGTATTTTACCCTGGACGTTCTTGTTGCAGCAACATTCGCCATACAAGGAACCATTGGATTATCTCATTCATCGAGTTCACGAGTTGGGTCTGATTAACGCTTGGCATTCCAGTACATTTACGGATTTGTTAAAATTAAAGAAAATGTCAACGATTCAAGATTCTACCCCTAAACTGGTGGCCATTGCCATGACAGTGAATGATTTACACTGGGCTTGGATGGTAGTGGTGATTGGATTAGGGATTAGTGGAGTAATATTATTAGCGGAACTGAAATACCATCAGTGCACGGAGTTTTCGGATTAATTTGCGAATTCAATAAGTGTATTACCCAACAAAGAAAAAACGAAAAACTGGATAAAATTACGAAATTTGTGTTATCAATTAGAATTTTTATTTATCTTAAAGCTATTACCAAAATTGTATTATTTATTTATGAAATTGTTTAACCAACCTATTGATTCCCAATAAATAAGTAATTGAGTCAATAATAAATTAAGTGACACAAATAAAGAACTAATTAGAAATTCTTTAATATAATTTAAGTAAATTTAAAGGTACATTTAGCAAGTCTCTTCCAAGAAGAGCTGAAACTATCTGGGATATAGCCGAAATGACAAAACACAAAAGAGCTCCACAGTACTGGCACATCTACAAGAAAGAAATCAAGCTGAAATCTCTTTCGAAGCCTCAAGGTTATAGATAATGTTAGCCTTAACAGCTTTTTATTTTACTATGTTAGCCTTATCAGAATGTACATTAAGAAAGATGGCTACATCAAGTTAGAACCGCTGCTGCTGCTCCTGGAGACACATTTTCCGGACAACTTTAAAGAAAAATTTATTTTTATTTAAAAATTATTAAAATTTCTCCAAAAATAGATTTTTTCGCAATGTTTTCTAAGATATATTTGAAATCGCTTATGGTATGATAAAATTAAGTTGGAAGAAGATGAAGGCTATTTAATTAACAAATATCCCACTAAGCTCATAAAAGAAATGACCTAAGCTTTGAACAAACACAAAAAAAAGGAAACTTTTTTTTTTGATTTTATTTAATAAACCAGTAAGGAAAGGCTAAAGTCGGGCGGTGCCGACTATATAATACCCTACACCACTCTCGTAATATTGAATAACTCTGATATATAAATTTTGTAATTCATGTATAAATTGTCTACATAAATTTACTTTTGGGACATTTTATACTTAAATAATACCCTGTACCACAGTGTGGTGTAGGGTATAAAAACGATTGGATTTAAAAAGCCAAATCGGATGCAACATATATATGGGAGCTATAGCTAAATCTTTACCGATTTTCTTCAAATTCGGCTATGTTGGTTCATGAATCAAGAAACTCTACCATTCTAAATTTCAAAACGATTGAATGTAAAATACAGCTTTAATAGGACTAAAGGGCCAATCGGACGAAACATATATATGGGAGATATAGCTAAATCTTAACCGATTTTCTTCAAATTCGGCAGTGTTGGTTCATGGATCAAGAAACTCTACCATTCTAAATTTCAAAATGATTGGATGTAAAATACAGCTTCTACAGGACTAAAGGGCCAAATCGGTCGAAACATGTATATGGGAGCTATAGCTAAATCTTAACCGATTTTCTTCAAATTCGGTAGTGTTGGTTCATGGATCAAGAAACTCTACCATTCTAAATTTCAAAACGATTGGATGTAAAATACAGCTTCTATAAAACTAAAGGGCCAAATTGGACGAAACATATATATGGGAGCTATAGCTAAATCTTAACCGATTTTCTTCAAATTCGGTAGTGTTGGTTCATGGATCAAGAAACTCTACCATTCTAAATTTCAAAATGATTGGATGTAAAATACAGATTTTATAGGACTAAAGGTCCAAATCGGACGAAACATATATATGGGAGCTATAGCTAAATCTTAACCGATTTTCTTCAAATTCGGCAATGTTGGTTCATGGATCAAGAAACTCTACCATTCTAAATTTCAAAATGATTGGATGTAAAATACAGCTTCTACAGGACTAAAGGGCCAAATCGGACGAAACATGTATATGGGAGCTATAGCTAAATCTTAATCGATTTTCTTCAAATTCGGTAGTGTTGGTTCATGGATCAATAAACTCTACCATTCTAAATTTCAAAACGATTGGATGTAAAATACAGCGTCTATAGAACTAAAGGGCCAAATTGGACGAAACATATATATGGGAGCTATAGCTAAATCTTAACCGATTTTCTTCAAATTCGGTAGTGTTTGTTCATGGATCAATAAACTCTACCATTCTAAATTTCAAAACGATTGGATGTAAAATACAGCTTCTATATAACTAAAGGGCCAAATCGGATGCAACATATATATGGGAGCTATAGCTAAATCTTTACCGATTTTCTTCAAATTCGGCTATGTTGGTTCATGAATCAAGAAACTCTACCATTCTAAATTTCAAAACGATTGAATGTAAAATACAGCTTTAATAGGACTAAAGGGCCAATCGGACGAAACATATATATGGGAGATATAGCTAAATCTTAACCGATTTTCTTCAAATTCGGCAGTGTTGGTTCATGGATCAAGAAACTCTACCATTCTAAATTTCAAAATGATTGGATGTAAAATACAGCTTCTACAGGACTAAAGGGCCAAATCGGTCGAAACATGTATATGGGAGCTATAGCTAAATCTTAACCGATTTTCTTCAAATTCGGTAGTGTTGGTTCATGGATCAAGAAACTCTACCATTCTAAATTTCAAAACGATTGGATGTAAAATACAGCTTCTATAAAACTAAAGGGCCAAATTGGACGAAACATATATATGGGAGCTATAGCTAAATCTTAACCGATTTTCTTCAAATTCGGTAGTGTTGGTTCATGGATCAAGAAACTCTACCATTCTAAATTTCAAAATGATTGGATGTAAAATACAGATTTTATAGGACTAAAGGTCCAAATCGGACGAAACATATATATGGGAGCTATAGCTAAATCTTAACCGATTTTCTTCAAATTCGGCAATGTTGGTTCATGGATCAAGAAACTCTACCATTCTAAATTTCAAAATGATTGGATGTAAAATACAGCTTCTACAGGACTAAAGGGCCAAATCGGACGAAACATGTATATGGGAGCTATAGCTAAATCTTAATCGATTTTCTTCAAATTCGGTAGTGTTGGTTCATGGATCAATAAACTCTACCATTCTAAATTTCAAAACGATTGGATGTAAAATACAGCGTCTATAGAACTAAAGGGCCAAATTGGACGAAACATATATATGGGAGCTATAGCTAAATCTTAACCGATTTTCTTCAAATTCGGTAGTGTTTGTTCATGGATCAATAAACTCTACCATTCTAAATTTCAAAACGATTGGATGTAAAATACAGCTTCTATATAACTAAAGGGCCAAATTGGACGAAACATATATATGGGAGCTATAGCTAAATCTTAACCGATTTTCTTCAAATTCGGCAATGTTGGTTCATGAATCAAGAAACTCTACCATTCTAAATTTCAAAACGATTGGATGTAAAATACAGCTTTTATAGGACTAAAGGGCAAATCGGACGAAACATATATATGAGAGATATAGCTAAATCTTAACCGATTTTCTTCAAATTCGGCAGTGTTGGTTCATGGATCAAGAAACTCTACCATTCTAAATTTCAAAATGATTGGATGTAAAATACAGCTTCTACAGGACTAAAGGGCCAAATCGGACGAAACATGTATATGGGAGCTATAGCTAAATCTTAATCGATTTTCTTCAAATTCGGTAGTGTTGGTTCATGGATCAATAAACTCTACCATTCTAAATTTCAAAACGATTGGATGTAAAATACAGCTTCTTCAGGACTAAAGAGCAAAATCGGACGAAACATATATATGGGAGCTATAGCTAAATCTTAACCGATTTTCTTCAAATTCGGCAATATTGGTTCATGGATCAAGAAACTCTACCATTCTAAATTTCAAAACGATTGGATGTAAAATACAGCTTCTACAGAACTAAAGGGCCAAATCGGACGAAACATGTATATGGGAGCTATAGCTAAATCTTAACCGATTTTCTTCAAATTCGGCAATGTTGGTTCATGGATCAAGAAACTCTACCATTCTAAATTTCAAAATGATTGTATGTAAAATACAGCTTCTACAGGACTAAAGAGCAAAATCGGACGAAACATATATATGGGAGCTATAGCTAAATCTTAACCGATTTTCTTCAAATTCGGTAGTGTTGGTTCGTGGATCAAGAAACTCTACCTTTCTAAATTTCAAAATGATTGGATGTAAAATACAGCTTCTACAGGACTAAAGAGCAAAATCGGACGAAACATATATATGGGAGCTATAGCTAAATCTTAACCGATTTTCTTCAAATTCGGCAATGTTGGTTCATGGATCAAGAAACTCTACCATTCTAAATTTCAAAACGATCGGATGTAAAATACAGCTTCTATAGGACTAAAGGGCCAAATCGGACGAAACATATATATGGAAGCTATAGCTAAATCTTAACCGATTTTCTTCAAATTCGGCAATGTTGGTTCATGGATCAAGAAACTCTACCATTCTAAATTTCAAAACTATTGGATGTAAAATACAGCTTCTATAGGACTAAAGGGCCATATCGGACGAAAGATATATATCGGAGCTATATCAAAAACTGAACCGATTTCAACCAAATTCAATAGCGATCTTAACAGTTGCGAAATACTCTAAAGTGCAAAATTTCAGAACGATCGGAGTGAAATTGCGACCTGTAGTCGACGAACAACTTTACATGGACAGACGGACGGACGGACATACATCGTTAACTCAGCTAGTGATTCTGAGTCGATCGGTATACTTTAAGGTGGGTCTAGCTGTGTTATTTTCAGGTGTTACAAACATCTGCCGTGAAACAAACTTATAATACCCTGTACCACAGTGTGGTGTAGGGTATAAAAAGATTGAAATTTTTTTGTGTCCAATACCTAAAAGCTTTTTATCCCCTCACCTTAGAGAGGAGCGTATATATCATTTGCTACGAGCCAAAAGTGTAACACATCGAAGGAGTGACATAAGACCCTAAGTATGTTCGGCGGATATCCGTTTTGGGTTATTTAAGTCAAATGAGCAATGTCCGTCCGTCTGTCTGTCTGCTGGCTGGTGCGCACGATAACTCTCGAAAGGAGTAACCGATTGACTTCAAACTTGGTATGCAGTAATATTTTTCTATATCTCCGGATAAGTTTGAAGATGGGCCATACTCCTTCTAGTACTCCCCACAAAGGGTTAACTTTTAGTGAAATATTTATTCTTAAATACCTTCTATACTACTTACTCGAATCTTCTGAAGCTTCACACATAACATTAGTTTGTTAGTCGCTACCACGTCAAAAAAATGGGCTAAGTGACCACTCCCTTTTTGGTACCTCCTACACTAATGGACCATTTTGCACCAAAACTTAACTGCTTATGGCTTTAATATCAGTTCATACAAATACTTGAAATGTTTTACAATGTAATGCTTTTCTAGTACCTAGAGTCCAGAGAAAATCTGGCATTATTGCCGCGCTCCTTTTGGTACCTCCCACACAAATGGACCATTTTGTACCAAAAGTTACCAGCATATAACTTTATTACAAGTGCATACAAATACTTGCAATTTTGTACAGTGTAATGGATTAATAGTACATAAAATACAGTGAAAAATGGGCATTATTGCCACGCTCCTTTCGGTACCTCCCACACAAATGGAGCATACACATGATTGAAATTTTGTAGAGTGTAATGCTTTTATAGTACCTAGAGTCCAGAGCAAAATGGGCGTTATTGGCACCCCTCCTTTGGTGCCTCCCACACAAAAGGACATTTTTGTACCAAAAGTTAACAGCTTTTAACTTTAATACCAGTGCATTCAAATACTTGAAATCTCGTACAGTGCAATGCTTTTATAGTACCTAGAGTCTAGAGAAAAGTGGCCGTAATTGCCGCGCTCTTTTGGTACCTCCCATACAAATTGACCATTTTGTACCAAAAGTTACCAGCTTATAACTTTAATACCAGAGCATACAAATACTTGAAATTTTGTAGAGTGTAATGCTTTTATAGTATCTACAGTCCAGAGCAAAATGGGCGTTATTGGCACGCTCCTTTTGGTACCCCCCACACAAATGGACATTTTTGTACCAAAAGTTAACAGCTTTTAACTTTGTATATATATATCTGGAGGCAGTCTACGTGATTAGCCCAAGAATAGGTGGGATCGGACAAATGGGCGTGGCCCGTCTAAATAAGCCAAATTTTGGAAGTGGAGAGCTGGAATTTTGTGTATATGTATCTGGTGGTATTCTACGTGATTGGCCCAAAAATTATCCAGATTGGACCAATGGTCGTGGCCCTGCCTATATAAGCCAAATTTAGAAACTGAGATATCTTTCACAATTTGTTAGCGAGAGAGGTGTAATTTTGTGTATATATATCTGGTGGAATAGGTGTGGTGCCGTCCATATAAGCCAAATTTTGAAAATAATATATCTTGAACAATTTGTTAGCAAGAGTGCTGTAATTTTGTGTATATGTAGTTGATTGGTCAAAAATGAACGGGATCGGAAATCTGTAATCTGGGGCAACGAAGTGGACCGGGTCCCGCTAGTTATTCACAATAAAATACGATGATTATCAACATTTTATTTTTCGGCCCCGGTTGACCAATGCCCATATATCATTTGCTTCGAGGCAAAAGTGTAACACATCGAAGGAGCGACCTAATACCCTGGAAATTCGGTTTAAGTTATTTGAGCAATGTCCGTCCGTCCGTCTGTCTACTGGCTTGTGCGCACGATAACTCTCGAAAAGATTAACCGATTGTCTTCAAGTTTGGTATGCGGTAATATTTCTTATATTTCTCGGGCTAAGTTCGAAGATGGGCCATATTAGCACTCGTACACTCTTTCTACAACCTCAGCCACAAAGGGTTAACATTTAATGAAATAATTTTTCTTTAATAACTTCTATAGTCCTTAGTCCAATCTTCAAAAATTCCACACATAGTATTAGCTTATTAGTCGCCAACACCTCAAGAAAAATGGATGAAGTTGCCACGCCCCTTTTGGTACCTCCGACACAAATGCACCATTTTGCAGTAGAAGTTAACTGATTATAACATTATTAACAATGCATACAACTACTTGAAATTTTGTACAGTGTAATGATTTTGTAGTACCTAGAGTCCAGAGAAAAGTGGGCGTTATTGGGACGCCCCTTTTGGTACCTCCCACACAAATGGACCATTTTGCACCAAAAGTTAACAGCTTATAACTTGAATACATTTAATACATACTTTAAAGTTATTTAATGCAATTTAAAATGATAATTATAATTTAATTGAAACAAACAAATAAAAAAATTAACAAAATCTATTTTTGCGACTGACGGTGAGAGGATGCTTAAGGACGGGTGTGGGAGGTAACGTTTATAAACTTTTTTATTTGCATTTTTTTAAATTTTTTTTCTGAATATAGAACCTTTCAGGAATATTGTGTGAAAATTTGAAGTGAATCGGAGCAAAACTGACAAAGATACCGCAGTCTAAGCAAACGCCCCTCATACGTGACTCAGTACATCAGAAAAAACTTTAAAGCGTTTTTCCCACAACCCATGTTTTCAAAGACGGTGCCCCTCATAACTCAAAAAATACTGGACCGATCCTGTTGAAAATTTTAACACTATTTTCCTACATAATTTACGAGGTAACGCTGTCGAGTTTTTTTTCAAATTTATCAATTTTTTTATTTAACAATAAACATTTAGTTGATTATTTCTCGCAAAAATCGCATTTTTCACTTCAAAGTGTTCCCAAAAATTTAAAAATTTAAATTTTGAAAAAAACTTGACAGCTTTACCTGGCTATAAAGATTATATAACTAAATAAATTTTTTTTTTAATTTCTGATAATTCGGTATCGAGTTATGAGGGGCACCGCAATACAACTTTTTCTCGAGAAGCTTCCACATAAATGCTGTCGTTGCCAGATTTTTTAATATTTTTTAATGAAAATTTTACACAAAAAAATTTGAAAATTATACTTTAATGTACCATTGGTTTCAATCAACAAACTTTAACCGTTACGTCACAAAAAAAAATCACAAAAATGTGCTCTTTTTGCACGACTTAACGTTACCCGACTGAACTTTCTTACTTGTTTAAATATTGAAATAAAAACATTTTTTATAAAATAAATACAAACAACAACAGATATTATGAAAAAATATAAAATTCAGGATTGAAGTAAGCATTGTGTTTTAAATAATTCATTATTTATTTAGTATTATTTATTAAAATGAAGTTTATATTTTATTTTTATAAAGTTTAGTTCCTAAAAAGCTTTTAAGTAACAGTATACAATAAATATAAAGTCATTTAATTTTAATTGTATAAAATTCTATAAAATAATTTTTAATTAATTAACTCACTTAAATAATGTTGTATATTTTGAAATTGAATGTATGTGGCAAAATTTTGTTTGGTTCCAAATTTAAATTTTTGTTTAACCCTTCGTCATGCACATGTATCTGGCCAGACATTTTACGAATTTAACTGTGATTTAAATATATTTATATTTTAGCTAGGGGTTTGAGTCTTCAGGTACCCTCTACAAATATTGTTACTTATCATTTTATGAAAAACACATTCAAATAAAAAACAACAAAAACAATTTATGTGGATTTTTTCATCTACACATCACATACGTAGCACATGTGTCTGGCCAGATACACACATATTTTGCATGAAGAATGATGCACTCTACTTGCATTTTTATACCCTCCACCATAGGATGGGGGCTATATTCACTTTGTCACTACGTTTGTAACACCTCTAAATATTGATCTGAGGCCCCATAAAGTATATATTCTTAATCGTCGTAAAAATCTAAGACGATTTAGCCATGTCCGCCCGTCTGTGGTAATCACGCTACAATCTACAATACTTGAGCTAGGTAGCTGAAATTTGGTATAGATACTTCTTATACCTGCAGGTAACTTGGGGTTGATAATGGGCTATATCGGTCCACATTTTGATATAGTCCCCATATATAGCATCTGTCCGATTTGACTTCTTAACGCCATAGAGACCGCAAATGTCAACTGATCGGGCTGAAAATTGGTAACTGGGGTTCATTTATAGCCGCACCCGCACCCGCACCCATGGTTTGATATAACCCCCATACAAAGGACCCTCTAGATTTTACTTCTTCACGCAACAAAAACCACAAATTTCAACAAATCGGGCTGAAATTTTGCAATATGACTTTATTTGTGGCCGAAACCATTCACGTGCTATCCATGGTGGAGGGTATATAAGATGCGGCCAGGCCGAACTTAACGCTTTTACTTGTTTGTTTTTCTTTGTGTTTGTTTATTCAAATCAACTCAAACGGGATGTTATATGCACTCTGCATGGCTGTAGCTGGGAAAATCGAATGAACAACATTCACATCAGCAAATAGTTCAGCCACCACTAAATGTAAGTTTGATTGATATAACATTAGGCCGTCATTTCATCTCATTTTCCTCGGCAGAAAATATATATCTGCCTGGCTTGATAACAATATAACAATGTAATATTATCACTAAAATACCATATTTATACCTTCACTTTAGTGTGACGAGGGTATATATCATTTGCTACGGAAAAAAGTGTAACACATCGAAGGAGTGACCTAAGACCCCAAGTATGTTCGGCGGAAATCCGTTTTGGGCCATTTTAAGTCGAATGAGCAATGTCCGTCCGTCTGTCTGTCTGTCTGTCTGTGTGTCTGTCTGTCTGCTGGCTGGTGCGCACGATAACTCTCGAAAGGAGTAACCGATTGACTTCAAATTTCGTATGTGGTAATATTTTTTTCTATCTCCGGCTAAGTTCGAAGATGGGCCATATTGGTCCACTCCTTCTGGTACCTCCCCCACAAAGGGTTAAAATGTTGTGAAATATTGATTCTTTAATAACTGCTATTATACGTATTCGAATCTTCTGAAATTCCACACATATTATTAGTTCGTTAGTCGCTATCAACTCGAGGAAAATGGGCGAAATTGCCACGCCCGTTTTGGTATCTCCCACACAAATGCACCATTTTGCACTAAAATTTAAAAGCTTATAACATTAATACCAGTGTTTAGAAATACTTGAAATTGTGTACAGTGCAATGCTTTTATAGTGCCTACAGTCCAGTGAAAAATGGGCGTTATTGCCGCTCCCCTTTTGGTCCCTCCCACACAAATGCACCATTTTGCACCAAAAGTTAAAAGTTTATAACATTAATATCAGTGTATACAATTACTTGAAATTTTGTACAGTGTAATGCTTTTATAATGCCTTTAGTCCAGTGAAAAATGAGCGTTATCACCACGCCCCTTTTTGTACCTCCCACACAAAATGGCCAAATTATACCACAATTTAATATCTCAACGTTAATATACCAGTCCATATAAACGGTTACAATTCGGCACAGTGCAATGTATTTAAAGTATCTACTGTTCAGCGAAATATAGGTGTATTTCTTAAACCCCTTCTGGTACCTCCCACAAAAATTTACAGAATAATTTGTGTAATATTCAATATTACATTACTCACAAAGTGAGGGTATACCTTAGTCGGTTTACCCGACTGAAACTTTCTTACTTGTTTGCATATAAATGTATTGAAATACATAGTGTGTCTGGCCAGATACATGTGCTACGTATGTGACTATCGGAACATGTGCATGACGAAGGGTTTAAGAAAATACTATCCACATAATTGTTATAAAAATGTTTAAATTGATATAAAGGGTGTCCCACGAAAATGTTGCGTTTTATAATTGTTATAGAAAAAAACGTATAAATATTTTCGATTGCGTGGCCCTCTATGGCTGCAGTTTCGTGTTTCTGGATGTTTAACGTAGCAATTATTCTACACGGCTCCCCACAAAAAGTTGCCCAACGGAGTCAAATCGCAGCTGCGAGGCGGTCGTATTTCAAAAAGCAACCGCAACATGGGCGTTATTATTATATAACAAAAAATAAGCCAACAATAATAATACTATCCTAGTTTAAATATGTTGGTGACTCCTGGATTTCAGCACCCGGCTTCATATAAAGGGTGGTTAAATGTTAAGGGCCGATGTTGATTTTGAATAAAACACAAATTATATTGGTATGGTTCAATTATGTATGGTACCAAATATCGGCCAAATGGCCACCGCGACCTCGTCGGCACACCTCCATCCGATGGTCCTCATTTTCGATGACCCTAAGGCATAATTGAGGTTCTATGCCATTAATGTGCTGAATTATCTCATCCTTTAGCTCTTGAATTGTTGCTGGCTTATCGACGTACACCTTTTTTTTCAAAGAAAGAAGTCCAACGGTGTCAAATCGCATGATCTTGGCGGCCAATTGACATCGTCATGACGTGAGATAACACGGCCATTGAATTTGTTGCGAAAAAGAGCCATTGTTTCGTTAGCTGTGTGGCAAGTGGCACCGTCCTGTTGAAACCACATATTGTCCACATCCATATCTTCCAATTCGGGCCATAAAAGTTCGTTATCATCACACGATAGCGAACACCGTTCCCAGTAACTGCCTGACCGGCATAATTTTGGAAAAAAATACGCCCCGACGATGACGCCAGCCCATAAACCAGCCTTTACATAGTTCCATTTACACAAGTATGTATTCAATGTTCAATAGTATCTATATGAAAGAGTAAAGAAAAAGAATAAAAAATTAATAAATAAAATGATAAATTTAAATGGCAAAAAATATGTGAAAAAATCTGGCCCTGCTTACGGTGTTCTGCCATCCCGATAGGTAGAACAAAGTATCCCGTGCTCCTAGAAAAACCGAATAATTTTAAATAACTTTGAAAATGTAAAAAAAAATAATTGTAATAGTAATAATAACACTGAGCAACAGTGAAAAAAAAACACTGGCTTGGCAGTATAGGTTCGATTCTACTATTAAAGGGTATTATAACCCTATGCTCGGTTTGGCAAAATTGGTGACCAATTTTTTTATGGGCCTCCAAAGTTTCTAGAAATTAGTGGGCCCCTCAAAAAAGGTGTCATTAGCTTTTGTCCATCAACTAATTCAGACTTGGTGATACCGCTTAACTATATTTGGCAATAATGTAGCTAAGAATATGCTGAACAAAGTTTCTTAAAAATTTTTGCGAAAAAACAATTTTTCCGGTATTTTTTTTTTTTGAAAAAGTAAAGGAAAAAAATATTTTTTTTTTCACTTTTTTCAGCATAACTTCCATGGACTCGTAATTTTTCAATAACAATGGTTGGCAAAATTGTAGCCAACGTAAATCTGAACAACTTTTCTGAACATATCAATACAATCTGAACGTGTATGGGCACCCTAAATAGCACAGAAAACCACATTGTACCCCAAAAATGTTAGTATTTCACTATTATGTAACAAAAATATATTTTTTTGGTATACGGTATGTTCAGCAAATTTATAGAAAATATTAAGGCCAATATTCTTGTGGAACATATTAACCCTCTAGCTCCCCCACATAACTGTAATTTTTGGCCCCATTTTAACAAAACGTAAAAAACACCCCTTAAAATGTTGAGGGCGGGGATGAAATGTTCTACAAATATGTTGGCCATATATTTTTACTATATGTGTCAGAACACACCAAAGCCCGAAACCTAACCAAAAACCAAAAACCAAAAACCAAAAAACGGTATGGGCCTTAATATTTTCTATAAATTTGCTGAACATACCCCATACCAAAAAAATATATTTTTGTTACATAATAGTGAAATACTAACATTTTTGGGGTACAATGTGGATTTTTGAGCTATTAAGGGTGCCCAGACACGTTCAGATTGTATTGATATGTTCACAAAAGTTGTTCAGATTTACGTTGGCTACAATTTCGCCAACCATTGTTATTGAAAAATTACGAGTCCCTGGAAGTAATGCTAAAAAAATATTGTATTCCTTTACTTTTTCAAAAAAAAAAAAAAATACCGGGAAAATAATTTTTTCGCAAAAAATTTTAAGAAACTTTGTTCAGTATATTCTAGCTACATTATTACACTATGCAACAAATGAACTCTTTAAGCCCAAAACTTTACATAAACACAAAAAAAATGTCAAATTCCAGGCGAAAAACCCTTCTTACCCTGTTCGTGCAGCAATGTTAGTCATACGACCTGGTGTTCGAAGCAATAACGATGCCAGTAAAAAGCATTTTTTACTGAAATTTTGCCTTTTTTTTAGTTTTTGTGTTAAATTTTGGACTTTGGTGTGTTCTGACACATATAGTAAAATTTTATGGCCAACATTTTTGTAGAACATTTCATCCCCGCCCTCCCCATTTTAAGGGGTGTTTTTTACAATTTGTTAAAATAGAGCCAAAAATTTTAGTTATGTGTGGGAGCTAGAGGGTTAATATGTTCCACAAAAATATTGACCTTAATATTAACTTTTGTAAAATGTTCTTCATACTTTAATTTTAAATGCTAAACTTTATTTTTTTATAGATTTTGTTGGTTCTGTTCAGTGTAAAACTCTGTCCTTTTGCTTGGACATTGGTATATTGTTGTTAGTTTTATTATAAAACCAGTTACTTATTTATCTCCACGTTGTATAATTGTTGTAGTGTTTTAATGAGTATCATATTACTCTTCTATTTGAATTTCTTCAATTGAATATTCCCATCCGACGAGTCATGTTTACTTGTGCAAGATATAAAAGTGGTAAACAAATCATTTCAACGAATTCAGAATTTATTGTATTTACTCTACAGTCAAATATGGTAAAAGTAGTAAAGCTATATTAACATTATTTTTCTAAGCATTAACTTGGAATACTTTGAGATATAAAGTCAAAATAACGGATAAAATGAGTAGTATTCTTAAAATCTTCACTTGTCTGTTGATTTGGACATCCATTTGTGGCGTTGCATTTGAAAAATTATATCAAAGTGAATTGCCTACGTCAAATTTGGCATATTTTTCATATAGTCAAATATTACAAAATATTTATGCTGAACGTGCATTTGACACCATTTTGCTTTTGCAGCAAAACTCTACCAAAAATGTCGGTCTAGAGGCAGTCTACAGTTTCCCGTCACCGAAAGTACTCCTAACCGAAGGCTATGCATTTCAATATAAATTAAAATTTAATTCCGAAATTTTAGCGATGATTATTATGTTGCATATTTGCGACTCTAGACTGATGGAGACTGCGGCTCAAACTTTAAATTTAATGCGACAATCGAGAACATTAATGTTAGCCCTAGATGTTGACGATCAAGAGGATTTTAGGGCAGAATCTCTGGAAGCATTTCAAAAATATAAAATGACAAATGTGCGGCTATATTTTATTAACAAAAACGGAGAAATATCCCCGCATTATAACCAACTCAAACCATATCCCTTTTGCCATTGGCAAGAATCTATGGCGGAGCGCGATGACGCCGCCTATTTCCCCCAACTTTGGCGCAACATGCACCAGCGAAGTATCGTAACACATACCGATCAGCTGCCACCGTCATCCTTAGTTTTCCAAGGACCTGGGGGAAATTTGAAGATAAACGGTTATGTGGCCAGATTGATTTTGCTGTTTGGCGAACGCTTTAATGCCACCATTACGCTGCACGAATCATTCAAACTGGGAGAGGTTAGTCATTTTATACTTGTCAATCAATTGGTGGAAGCTAATGTCGTGGATATACCCATGGTTCTAGATATTTCGGTGGGTTCTGGTCCCCAGTGGAAGCATCGCTCCTTTGCTTATGAAATTGCCCAAGGTCTAATTATCGTGCCCTGCGCGCAATCTCTAACCCTCAAAGAGATATTCAGCATGTTATTGAATGTCTACTTCTTTGGAGTGATTATCATGTGCTCGGCAATATTTTCTCTTATTCAGTGCCTTATAGACTACATAATGGATGGCAGAGTGCCTCATTCAAACTTTTTGTTCAGCGACAGAGTATTTCCCGGTGTTTTAGGTCTGCCCATTGCTGCCCTTATCAGCCGCTGGCGATCAATGAAACTTGTCTATATTCTACTCTTTTTTCTTGGTCTCAATATAAGCACTCAATTCGCGGCAAACACAAACACTCTATTCACCAGACGTCCTATACGCGAGCAAATCAAAACATTGGCCGATATTCAAAACTCACCTTTGATCATAAACATCCTCACAATAGAAGCCGATCAAATGGACGATATACTGAAGCCCATAACCAAATCGTTGATTTTAAGCAACAATATTACTCAGTATGAAGCAATTCGTAATAATTTTAATAGATCCTATGGTTATTTTACCAGTTCATCAATTTGGAAAATGTTGCTTTTAAAGCAGAAACACTTTTCGCAAAAAGCTTTCTGTACCCATGACAGTTTGATTATATTCCGCTTTGTACCGCGATCATTTCATCTGCAACAAAATTCTCAATTTGCAGAACCGCTGGATTATCTCATCCATCTGGTGCATGACATGGGTTTGGTGGACGCTTGGCATTCGAGTACATTTTCGGATATGTTGAAATTGAAGAATATTTCGCTACACGATCCGAACCCGAAGCAACGAGTTAAGCCCATGGTTGTCGGCGATTTATACTGGGTTTGGATGATTCTATTAATTGGATTGGCGATCAGTGGTGTAACGTTCATAGCAGAATGGCTAACATTTTGGATTACAAATATTAATTAAAATATCATTATACGACTATATATATATTAATAATATTCCTTAATTAGAATTACGACGTGAGAAAATAAATTGACTTAAAGACAAATCATATCGTCGGTGTTCTGACGACAAATACATACTATGTGTTTTTTTAAATGTTTTTAAGAGAGACAAAAAGCCGGACCACTTCGTCAAATCGCGACATATTTCACATCTCAGATTTTTTAATTTATCTTTACTTTTTTAACACCAGATTTTATATTCTTATACACTGAAAAAATGTTGTCTTAAAATTAAAGATTAGCGCCAAAGACGCCCTTGATCATTAAAATAAGTACATTTTGTACCTAAAATATAGATAATTTCATTAATATTAAGTACATTTTCTTAATTTTAAGTACAAAACATTATTATTTCAAAGATTAAGGGCGTCTTTGGGTCAAATCTTTAATTTGAAGACAACTTTTTTTCTGTGAACGTTTGATCTCCAAAACCATAGAAAAAATGTTGTCTTCAAATTAAAGATTTGCGCCAAAGACGCCCTTGATCATTAAAATGAGTAGATTTTGTACTTAAAATATAGATAATTTCATTAATATTAAGTATATTTTCTTAATTTTAAGTACAAAACATTATTATTTCAAAGATTAAGGGCGTCTTTGGGTCAAATCTTTAATTTTAAGACAACATTGCGACTTAATTGAAATTGAAAATGTATGTATGATTTGTCTTGAAAATAGTTTGTTGGTATGATTTTACCTGGTAGATGGCGCTGTAGTAGACTTATGTCCAATATACATTTTAAGGGTGATTTTTTCTTGATACTCAGAACGTCGGTAATTTTGTACGAAATATCACTTAGTAAAAAATCATGACATTCCAAACGGCACGGACAGGGCAACGTCTGCTTGGGTCCGATAGTATATGTATAACCAGTAAGACAAGACAGAATGTCGGGCGGGGCCGACTATATAATATAATATCACAGTACTTAGCTACACCTCCTCATCAAGACTTATTCCAAGTTGGAGTTGAAGATTTTGATCATAATAAACTAGATCTGAAACGATAACCTTTCATACATCAAGAATCGGCAGGAAGAAATACCTGGAACTATACATTATTTAAACATATTTTCATCGAATTTGATCAAAAACCTAATTTCTGCTAAATTATATATAGATCGGACATAGAATACAGTTTTGATAGCGTTTAAATATTAAATAGACAGGAACATACGAGTATATGGCTATATCTAATGGTGATTTTGTTTCTGCAAAAAAGTACAACATTTTCGGATACAAAATACTGTATCTGCAGCGCTTTCATGTAAAATCGGGGGTAACATTTTTATGAGGGATATATCTGAATCAAAACCGATTTTCCCAAATTTGGCAGTGTTCATTCATGTAATAATAAAATTTTTTCTGCTGAATTTCGTACTGATCGGATATAAAATACAGGCTCTACAGAGCTTACATGTGAAATCGGGGGGGACATATATATGGGGGCTATATCTAAATCTGAACCGATTTTTCCCAACTTTAGTAGTCTTTATTCATGTAGTAAATAACTCTTTCTCCCGAATTTCGTACTGATCGGATATAATATACAGCGCTGACATGTCATATCAGGGGTAATATATATATGGCGGATATATCGAAATCTGAACCGATTTTCTCCGAATTTGGCGGTGTTTATTCATGTAATAAGATACCTCTTTTTGCCGAATTTCGTTCTGATTGGATATAAAATACAATTTCTACAGCACTTATATGTCAAATCGGAGTAACATATAAAGGGCTTTCCAAAAAGAGGTGTTATTTTGGTATTCAAAGAAAAATTCCATTTTTTTAAATAAATGATCGGATGTTTATTTCATAATAAAGAGGAAGGTATGCCGTTAATAATGAAAAACAACATCAGCCGAATGGCC
Organism: Eudasyphora cyanicolor; assembly: GCA_963930755.1. NCBI lineage: Eukaryota > Metazoa > Arthropoda > Insecta > Diptera > Muscidae > Eudasyphora > Eudasyphora cyanicolor. Next base: position 24,024,699 of record OZ005737.1, on the reverse strand, counting down.
ACCACGACCACGCTTACAGTACCATATCCTTTTCATGAAATTTTCCATAACCAAATCGCAAAGTGGCTGCCCTATGTCCTCGATAGCCTCACGAATTCTATATTTGGGGTCTTTAATCGACGCTGGGCTGTTGGCGTAGACCTTATCTTTCACGTGGCCCTAAAGGAAGTAGTCGCAAGGTGTTAAATCACAAGATCTCGGTGGCCAATTGTGATCACCTCTTCGAGAGATAACACGGTCCGGAAACTTTTCCCGTAACAGAGCAATGGTTTCGTTGCTTGTGTGGCACGTAGCGCCGTCTTGTTGAAAGTAAACGTTGTCCAGATCAATACCATCCAACTCCGGCCATAAAAAATCATTAATCACATCTCGATAGCGCAATCCATTCACCGTAACTGTTGATCCAACCTCATTTTCGAAAAAGTAAGTTCCAATGACCCCGCCGGACTATAAACCGCACCAAACAGACACACGTTGAGGATGGAGAGGCCTCACAACAATAACTCTTGGGTTCTCCGAGCCCCAGATGCGACATTTTTGCTTGTTGACGTAGCCACCGAGGTGGAAATGGGCCTCATCAGTCAAGACGATTTTTCGATGATTTTCGAATTTTAATCATTTAATGCGTTATTGAATCGTGTATCGTTCCATTTTTATACCCTACACCACACTATGGTACAGGGTATTATGACTTTGTGCATTTGTTTGTAACACCCAAAAGGAGAAGAGATAGACCCATTGTTTATTATACCGATCGACTTGTAATCACTTTCTGAGTCGATTTAGCTATGTCCGTCTGTCTGTCCGTCTGTCTGTCTGTCTGTCTGTCCGTCTGTCTGTCCGTCTGTCTGTCTGTCCGTCTGTCTGTCCGTCTGTCTGTCCGTCTGTCTGTCTGTCTGTAGACGTATTCTTGTAATCAAAATACAGGTCGCAATTATGGTCCGATCTCAACGAAACTTTGCACATATCTTTTTTTAGGCCAAGGACGATCCCTATTGAATTTGGTCAAAATCGGTTCATATTTACATATAGCTCCCATATATATGTACCTCCGATTTGGCATATATGCACTGTATAAGCAACATTTTGTAACCGATTTGTACAAAAATTGACAGAGAGTAGTCTCGTGATACACTTAGATACAATACAAAATTTGGGGGAAATCGGTTAATATTTATATATAGCCCCCATATATATGTTGCATCCGATTTGACATGTAAGCGCTGTAGGAACTGTATTTTATATCCAATCAGTACGAAATTCGGCAGAAAGAGGTTTCTTATTACATGAAGGAATACTGCCAAATTCGGAGAAAATCGGTTCAGATTTAGATATAGCCCCCATATATATGTTACCCCCGATCTGAAATTCAGTAGCTGTAGAAACTGTATTTTATATCCGATCACAGCGAAATTCGGCAGAAAGAGGTTTCTTATTACACGAAGGAATACTGCCAAATTTGGAGAAAATCGGTTCAGATTTAGATATAGCCCCCATATAAATGTTAGCACCGATTTGACATTCAAGCGCTGTAGAGACTGTATTTTATATCCGATCAGTACGAAATTCGACAGAAAGAGGTTTCTATTTTACATGAATGAGTATTCAGGGAAAATCGATTCAGATTTATATATAAGCTCCATATATATGTTCCTCCTGATTTGGTTACAAAGCGCTATAGAAGTTGTACTTTACTTCCGATCATTACAAAATTCTCCAGAAAGATGTTTCTCAATTTAGGAACGAATATTGCTTAATTTATCGATTATCGGTTCAGAATTAGATATATCCGCATATTACCCATTTACCAATTATTCCAAATTATTATCGCAATAACCCTTATCGCATTGTTAGGGAGGTGTAGGGTATTATATAGTCAGCCCAGCCCGACTTTCTGCCTTTCCTTACTGGTTAGTAATGGCGTAGTTTCTACTTATCAAATGTCAAAGAATAAATGCTTCAAAAGTGACAGCTACCGAAATACCGGGTGATTCAAAATAACACCTCTTGTTGGAAAACCCGTTACTTTAAAGATATTAAAGGCAACTTAAATTGATAATAATTTAATTAGAACAAAAAATTAATAAATTTACTAATATTTTTTTGGAACTCAAGGTGAGGGGATTCATAAGTCGGTTTACCAGACTGAAATTTCTTACTTGTTAAAATATCAGTTGCTATGTCTTTACTTATATCCATGACTGTATTTTCATATAGAAGGTCCGCAAAAATTCTCACAATCAGTTTTAAAGTCGCAAATCTTTGTAATGTCTGTCTTTACACATTTGATTATTTTGCACTTGTTGGGAAAACAAATTTATTTGCCTAAAGTGTTAAGTGAATAATAATAGAGGAAAATGATTGGCAAGGTAGATATATGTAAAGACAGATAAGTCCGTTTTCTCCATGCCATATGGAGTCAGTTATCATGGAGTCGTGGAACGGTTTGGTCATTTGGTTCTTAATAGCGGTGGTTATTAAAGGCCGAGAAATAAACTCTACAAAATCATTCAAACTTATCATACCTTTGAAACTACAAGAAGATGAGCATGAGCTGATTTATCAACAATTGCTGCAGGATATCTACCAGGAGAAGACATTTAACTCGTTACTCCTACTGCATCAGAAGTCTGCTGACCCTGATGAACTCAGCGATATCATCAAATTCTCTTTGCCTAAAGTTATTCTAACTGAACCTCATCCATTTGGCTACAAAGATTTATTCAATTCCGAAATCCTGGTGGTTTTTAAAATGTCCATTAACCTTGACTATGAATTGCTTCAGACTGCAGCTCAAACCTTGAACTATATGCGGCAGAGCAGAATTCTAGTTGTTGCCGAGAATATTGCACATCAGCAGAATTTCCTAAGAGATTTGAAGAAACTGTGTCAAGATTATAGAATGACAAACGTTCTAGTGTTATTTGCGAAACTGCATTCCGATATAAAGAATCAGTATTTCCTGCTTAAGCCTTATCCGGAATACTATTGGCAGCAAAGGTTGGAAAATGAAAGCTACTACTTTCGCAAACATTGGCGTGATTTGCACAATAAAACTCTAATGACTTTTGTGGAACAGACTTCATCGCGAGCCTTCGTTTTTGCAGACCCGCAAGGAAACCTCAAAATGAATGGGTTTGTGGCCAGACTTCTAATGCTATTTGCAGAACACTATAATGCAACCCTCAAAATGTATTACCCCCTGAAAGTGGGCAACAAAACTCATTACTCCATTATAAACCAAATGGTCTCGGACAATCTATTGGATATACCCATAGCTATGGTACCGGGGATGCATGGAGAATGGCGTAACATTTCAGATGCTTTCGACATAAATCAAATTGTTGTTATGGTACCTCTGGCAAAACCCCTAACAATTCGGGAGGTATTTGGTGTCTTATTGAATGAGTACTTCTTTGGCTGTTTCCTCATAACTTCCTGCCTTCTTTCGGTGCTTCATGCCCTCATCGACTATTGGTTGCATGACAGTTGCTATCACTTGGGTTTTGTGATTAATGACAAGATATGGCCAGGAGTTTTAGGACAATCGTCTCACAGGCGTAGCAGTCCCATGATCAGTTTGAAAATGGTTTATTTATTGGTGGGATTTTCTGGTCTCTATATAGCCACTCTATTTTCGGCAAACATCAATACACTCTTTACCCGGCCTCCCCTACATCCACAAATTCATACCTTTGACGATCTAAAGCGATTATCGTTGAAAATTATCATAACAGCAGCAGATGCTAACGAAACAGGAAACTCAGGACCCATTGAACGATATGTGCTTCTATGGCCCAACATAACCTATGTACATGAGAACCGTCGCATTCTTAACACTTCGTATTGTTATTCTGCCTCCTCGGCTACTTACAACATTTTGTGGCGACAACAAATGTTTGCTGCACACCAAACATTTCATACTCCACCCAAGATGATGTTCTACAGTATGTTGCCCTGGGGTTTCATGTTACAATTAAATTCACCCTACAGGGAGCCACTAAACTATCTTATACATCAAGTTCATTCGGCCGGTTTGGTTGATGCCTGGCATGATAGTTTATTTATAGATATGCTGAAGTTGAAGGAAGTCTCCCTAGACTATGGCAATCAGCCACAGACGCTGAGAATTCTCAGGGCAAATGATTTATTTTGGGTTTGGATGATTGTTGTAATTGGATTGGGAAGCAGCTCTGTAGCATTCATCATTGAGTTATGTAAGGTGTAATAAGAGTAAATGCAATAAAATGGAGTGCAATTAAATTTATTTGGAAATTACATATGTATATCAATTTATTTATTCAATTAAAAAAAATCAAATAAATGTCTTAAAAATATTTTGTTTTTCTCTTCTCCAAAATAGGAGGGGTACAAGGGGTTGGGCAGACCGCTTCCAACACCTTGAATAACACTGCGAAACAAAATTAAACTTTTTCGTAAATAACAAAGTTCTGACAACGGATTCTGTTAGAGAGGGGATAGAAAAAGAATACACGTGTATCGCCTTTCTGAAAATTTATGTATGGTGATTATTTTAGAGAGGCATCAATACAGAGAGATATGTACATTGTGAAAATAAAAATGATTTATTTTTGACATTTAGGTGGAGTTTTGGGTTTTGGTGTATTCAGAGACTTATAGTAGAATTTTATGGCACATATTTTTGTAGAACACTTTGACCCGTTTAACACCTCGTTTAGGGCTAGAAGGTTAAAATGTTCTACAAAAATATTTGCCATAAAATTCTACTATAAGTCTTTGAATACACCAAAACTCAAGTTAAATACCAGAAATAAGTCAAAACTTAAAATCTATTGTTAGGTTTAGCACCAATTTTAATAAGTACGAAATTAACTTAAAAATGGATCTTAAGTTTTGACTTATTTCTGGCATTTAGGTTGAGTTTTGATTTTTGGTGTATTCAAAGACTTTTAGAAGAATTTTATGGCAAATATCTTTTGTGAACATTTTAATCTTCTAGCCCCCCAATCGAGGGGTCTTTGTGGTCTCCTTTTTGGAGAAGTGTAAAAATCACCCCTAAAACAGGTTTTTAACTGGTCGAAATGTTCTAAAAAAATATGTGCTATAACATTCTACTATAAATCTATGAATACGCCAAACTAAACATTGATCTTAAGTTTTTGACTTATTTCTGACATTTTGGTTGAGTTTTGGTGTATTCAGAGACTTATGGCGAATTCTTTTCTGCAAAAAAGTGCAACACTTGCATTGCCCTTTTTCCGAAAACTGCATTATAATATCGCTTTTTTGAAATTTTGAAATTTTAGTTGTGCTAAATTCGAGTAACTTAATTACCAAATTTCAAAAAAGTATCACAAAAGTGCCGTTTTCGGAAAAAGGACAATGAAAATGTTGCACTTTTTTGCAGAAAAGAATTCGCCATTATAGTAGAATTTTATTGCACATATTGTTATACCCTCCACCATAGGATGGGGGGGTGACCGGTCATAACGCCCAACGGACATAACGCCCAAAATTTTTTTTGGACTTTATGACCTCTATAATTGCGGTCATAACGCCCAATTTGGTTTTGGGCCTTATGACCGACCCATGCTCGGACATATGGCCCAAATTTTTTTTTTGGGCTTTATGTCCTTTTTATTGTTTTTGTAATGATAAGTAGTAATAATTTATGTGATTATTTAATATTTATTGAAAGTACTTTCAAGATATGGTTCAATTTATCAAATCAAATGTAAATTTCTTCCACCTGCCCCACAATTTCCTAAAAAGGCAAAAGGAAAAACCTAAATATGGAAGCATTGGCATTATTTTCAATAGGGTATGATAAGTTTATATTAAGTCTTAAAGCAATACGTATGATGAAGATAAGAACTTGCAGAAAAGCCGAGTGTAAAGAATTCTATGAGTAATCGCGCGCGCGATTTCTCGTAGAATTCTTTACACTCGGCTTTTCTGCAAGTTCTTATCTTCATCATACATATAGGGCCTTATCCAAATTTAATTTCCCAAACATATCAAATATGGTAGTATTAAATCGAAAAAAGTAATCGCGCGCGCGATTACTCATAGAATTCTTTACACTCGGCTTTTCTTCAAGTCCTTATCTTCGTCATACGTATAGGGCCTTATCCAAATTTAATTTCCCAGACATTTCAAATATGTTAGTATGGCCGAGTGTAAAGAATTCTACGAGTAATCGCGCGCGCGATTGCTTGTAGAATTCTTTGCACTCGGCTTTTCTGCAAGTATTTATCTTCATCATACGTATGGCTTTAAGACTTAATATCAACATATATCATACCCTATTGAAAATAATGCCAATGCTTCTATATTTAGGTTTTTCCTTTTGCATTTGGTGTAAACTAATTTGCAGTTTCTGCGAGCACCCCAACAAACTGAAATTCAACTATATCACCCATTCTCGTCACTGTTTCAAAAACAACTGAATGAATATTTCAATTACAACCATCGAAGGCATTTCTGAGCCTGAATTAACTTCTTTTACAATCATAATACATTTTTCCCAAAAGTATTCGACTTTACACATTAATAGAGAGAGAATTACAAAATAATATTTGGGCGTTATGTCCCTTCTTTTTTGGGCCTTGTGTCCGCATCTAGAGAGGTCATAAGGCCCAAAACAAAATTGGGTGTTATGACCGCACTTAGAGAAGTCATAAGGCCCAAAAAAAAATTTGGGCGTTATGTCCGTTGGGCGTTATGACAGGTCGCCGGATGGGGGGTATATTCATTTTGTCACTCCGTTTGTAACACCTCTAAATATTGATCTGAGACCCCATAAAGTATATATATTCTTAATCGTCGTAAAATTCTAAGACGATTTAGCCATGTCCGTCTGTCCGTCCGTCCGTCCGTCCGTCTGCGGTAATCACACTACAGTCCGCAATAATAGAGCTAGGTTGATCAAATTTGGTACAAATACTTCTTATAGTTGCAGGTTGTTTGGGATTGCAAATGGGCCATATCGGTCCATATTTAGATATAGCTCCCATATATAGCATCTAACTTGTTGTGATTCCTACTGTTCTCATATTTTTTTGTGTTTTTCGGTATTATTTTCTTAAGTTTTGAGTTATTTTGTGAGGTCACATGCTATCCATGGTGGAGGGTATATAAGATTCGGCGTGGCCGAACTTAACGCTTTTACTTGTTATTACTTAATTAATCTCATCATAATGTGCTTTCGAGCGTATGAGTAGTGATTCTTAAATACAACATCACGTATACGCCACATTGTAACGATTTCATGTGAGTAGAGCTCTCTGTTCATATACAGATATAACCAAAAATAATGAATAATAAGATATGTCATCCCGGAGCGAGTAAGTTGTCAGTTACGAACGAATAGAAATTTCAACGAGTAGGACTTCAAAGAGTGAGGTTTTCCGCGGATTTCGGACCGATTTTCCCGAATTTTTTGTAATTGTCACAATTGAAAAATTAATATTAATTGATTAGTGCAAAGAAAGTTCAAACTATGTTCGCGGAAAAGTGTTTTTTCGCGTGTGACATTTCATTCCTATTCGTTCGTAACTGATAGATTTTGACGTTTCTCGCTGACGGCACATCCGTATAATTTAAGGTCTGTGGATATAACCCCTATATACGAGTACATTCACAGACATCGCACAGTGTGGGGAATTAACCAGTAAGGAAAGAAACACCTTCCTAACAATGCGAAAGTGGGCATTGCGATAAGAATTTGGCAGTGTTCATACATGTAATAAGAAAACTTCCTATGTCGATATAAACACGATGTAAAACACGGTTTCTACAGCGCTTACATGTCATATCGGTTCAAACATATATGTTATTCACGAATAACGTTGACTACCCTAATTGTGAATTGACCGGTATAAAACACAGGCTTCGTTTGCGATATCCACACGTGCAGACTACAATTTGCCTACTCGACATAATTGACAATTGATTTTGACTCTTTGAGAAATATTAAAGAATAATAAAAATTCAGTCTGTTTCCACAACTCAAGGTGTTAATGTGTTTCTATAATTATTAACTGGCGCCCAACAAAAACAAAAAGCACCCTAAAAGGCTGCAAATCCGAATGAAGAAAACATCATATAGGCTGTAACCCAATCAGATGAAAACACCCCAAAGGCTGTACAAGATCTAAGCGAAAGCTAAAACCGGTTAAAGACAGGATCAGTCACTGACGTCCGGGTGCTGCTGTAGTAAGGAAGAAGCCCCCAAGTAGCTGAGAAGTAAAAAGGAATTGAGCTAAGCCTACAGGCAGTAACGTGCTTGTCACCGTTCTATTTGTTTAAGTGAAAAATCATTAATATTTAAGAAATATCAAAAGTGAAATTTGTGTACTCATTAAGAAGAATCTAGAAATTAGATATAGGAAATTAAGTGACAGTTTAACATTGACAGTAATTAAATTAAATAAAGGACAAATCCTAAAAGCGGAACATTAAATTTTAACAGTTGTTAATCATGGCTAACCCAAATAATTTGATTAGACCACCAATATTAAATATTCCTGGCCCTAGCCAACTAGAACAACCAATCATCCGCCCGTTCCTCCTCCAATTGCTTCTCCCAATAGTATTGCTGTCGACATTAACGCTATTACTCGGTTAATTCAAGAACAGTGCCGGATTGCGGTGACACAAGTTCTAAACCCTAATAGTCAGATATCGGGCATTGATCAGGGTATAGATGAAAGATTTAGAAATGACCTAACCGACCTAGATAAGATTCCAGATGTGATTAGATGCTTGCGGGAATTCTCTGGAAATCCCTCTGAATATAGTTCATGGAAAAAGAGCGTTGAGCGGGTACTGAAATTATACGACTCTTGTAAGGGTACTCCTAAATACTATGGGATGCTTAATGTAATTAGGAATAAAATAGTAGGGAATACGGACGCGGCATTGGAGTCGTACAACACCCCTCTCAATTGGGAGAGTATCTCCAAATGCCTTACACTGCACTACGCCGACAAACGCGACCTGACAACACTGGAATATCAGATGACGACACTAGTTCAAGGTAAAATTTCGGTACAGGTGTTTTATCAGGAGGTTTATTCCCATTTATCCCTTATAATGAATAAATTAACTTACCTCGACATAGGACGTGAATCAATGGATCTGTTGACACAAACATATAGGGATAAAGCCCTGGACACATTTATCAGGGGACTAAAAGGTGACTTGCCAAGACTTCTTGGAATAAAGGAACCCACTGATTTACCACAGGCTTTACAATTGTGCCTGAAACTGGAAAATCAAAAATTCCGAACGCATTATGCGAACTCAGTTCAAAGTCCTAACAGACCAGTCCGGCAGGTGCCACCACTTTTTCCCCGTAGAGACAACCAAATACAAACTCAATTTTACCCTCAGTTAGCTTTTATGCCACAAGCAAACCCCAGCAAACCCCAGCAATATGCCTATTCAAACACAAAACCAGTATCTTTAAAATCCCATGCATCCTCGGCAATTCCCAACAACGTACTACCCTCCAAGGCCCGTAGCACCTAAACCTCAACCGAGACCAGAACCCATGGACATAGATCCATCAATGCGTTCAAGAGTGGTCAATTACATGAATAGGCCAACCCAAGATAATAGATTCTCAGGGAAAAGACCTGTTAATAATTCCACTCAAATCCCCCAACCATTAAAAATGCAAAGGAACTTATACGTTGACACAGGTACCTCTGATCAGACAAATGTCGAAGCCGAATATCGGGCAGACATGACGAACTATGGAAACGAGGAAGACCTTCAGCCATTCGACGAATATTTGGACCAACAATACGATCGTTTTGACGATTCTGACCAGAACGAAATTGGAGATTTTGCTGACGTACATTTTTTAGGTTAACAAACTCGTCTTTGCCGTACTTCGAATATAAGACCAGTTCAGGAGAAATTTTAAGAATACTGGTTGATACAGGATCACCCACTAACTATATCCAACCTTCATTGGTCGAAAACCCAATCCCTAATAATAAACACTTCTTCACGAGATCCCTAGATGGACAGACAGAAATAACGCACCATACATTCTTGAACCTCTTTCCGACAGATATAGAACCAGTAAAATTTGTTTTATTACCAACTCTGAAATCCTTTAATGCGATTCTGGGAAATGATAGCCTTAGGGATCTTTCGGCGGTCATTTACACGGCCCATAATTACATGATTTTAGATAATAGAATAGAAATCCTGCTGAAACAGCGAAATTCTTCTTCAGTAAATATAATTGATGTCAGGACTGATCATTTGACAACCGAACAAAAATCCAATCTATTAGGAGTTGTCAGGAAATATAAGAACTTCTTTAGTGATCCTGAGGAGAAACTTACATTCACGACTACCGTCGTTGGGGAAAAGATGACACCCCAGTTTATTCAAAGTACTATCCATATCCGGTTCATCTACAAGATGAAGTTGAGTCTCAAGTTCAGGAACTTCTTGACCATGGCATTATTCGACCATCGCGGTCTCCATACAACTCTCCTGTATGGATAGTGCCGAAAAAAGGTGACTCATCGGGTGCGAAAAAATATCGGCTAGTAATTGACTACAGGAAATTGAATAAAGAGACTATTGCCGATAAATACCCGATACCCGAAATAAATGATGTTTTGCCTCAGCTAGGAAATAATAAGTGGTTCTCTGTAATAGATCTGAAGAGCGGTTTCCACCAGATTCCACTTAGGGAAAGTGATATGCAAAAAACAGCATTCTTAATTAATCACGGGAAATTTGAATTTACTAGATTACCTTTCGGCTTGAAAAATGCCCCTTCTATATTTCAAAGAACTCTGGACGACATTCTCCGAGCTCATATAGGGAAAATATGCTTCGTATATATGGACGACATTATAATTTTTGCTAAGGATGAGGAAACTCATCTGAAGAATATAGAGACCGTTTTAAAAACCCTAGAACTTGCGAATATGAAGGTTCAGTTGAGCAAATGTGACTTCATGAAGAAAGAAGTCGAATTCCTGGGATTTCTTATTTCAGATACAGGTATTAGAGCCAATCCTAAGAATGTGGAAGCAGTGAAGTACTTCCCGCTTCCTAAGACATTGAAAGATGTCAGATCTTTTTTAGGACTTTCAAATTTTTATAGACGCTTCATTAGGGACTTTGCAGAAAATTGCAAAACCCCTGACTCTGCTCTTAAGAGGAGAGGCAGCACGTACGTCCAAGAATGCTTCGAGTAGGATGAACATTGAGCTCGATGAAGACGCTATCTCGGCATTTAACAAATTGAAGATGAGTCTGATATCAGAAGACATTATGTTAGCCTACCCAGACTTTGAAAAGGAATTCCATCTTACCACCGATGCCTCTAGTTACGCATTAGGCGCTGTACTGTCTCAAGAAGACAAACCTCTAGAACTTTGAAGAAAGCTGAAGAGCACTATGCGACGAATGGGAATGAGTTGCTTGCTATAGTATGGACTCTGAAAACGCTTAGAAACTATCTTTACGGTTCTTCTAGAATTAAAATTTCCACTGATCACTTACCTTTGACCTATGCCCTGAACAATAAGTACACTAATTACAAATTAAAGAGATGGAAAGCATTTTTGGAGGATTATAACTATGAATTATTGTACAAACCAGGCAGATCCAATGCTCTTGCTGATGCCTTGTCAAGACCTCCTAGATATGACATACCTAATAACACAAAGACTACTGACTACAATATACCACAACCTCCCCAAGAGGTCTCAGGGTTTGATTTAATGACAGTAATCGCTGATACTTTGCCCAATCCTCTCCACGGGGCCGACATAGTTTCAGGAAGGCTCCCCGCCTTGATGAATCATCCACAAAAGGATTTTCATTGTGACATTATTACTACAACACCCAACATTTCACTGAAATCTCCGCGAGAATATTCACAGGTTAATTTAATCACAGCAACTCAACACAGCGATGAAAGTTTATCTCAAGGCCTTATCCAATTCACGGACGCACCTATCAATGTCTTTAAAAATCAACTAATAATATCAAATACGGACGATAATCCGTCTTATAAATCCGAGATAATTTTTCCTACTTACCATAGGCGTACAATTACGGAATCAGACCCATCTATAGATAAATTGACCACCATCATGAAAAATTATCTGAACCCTTCTGTAACTAATTGCATTTTGACTTCTGATGTAATTCTCGGTAGTCTACAAGAGGTATTTAAAAACAATTTCAATCATTTCAAAGTAAAGTACACCAGGTCAAAGGTGATAGACCTGCTAACCGAGGATGATCAGGAAACCGATATTATAACTGAACAAAATAGGGCTCACAGGAACAGCGAAGAATATAAAGAACAGATTCTACAAAGGTTTTACTTCCCTCAAATGCGCGCAAAGATAAATAGAATAACAAAGATTTGTAAGGTATGCAAGGAAAACAAGTACGACAGACACCCGAACAAGATAGTACTACATGAAACACCAATCCCTGGCTATCCAGGACAAATAGTACACGTAGACATTTACATAACCGAGAAAAAACCTATCCTAACAACAATTGATAAATTCTCGAAGTACGCCCAAGCAAGAATATTGGCGTCAAGAGCCACAGTTGATATCAAACAACCGTTAAGGGAAATTCTTTCGGCCTTTGGTACCCCCGAAATAATTGTAATAGACAATGAGAGGTCTTTTAATTCTACATCAATTATATTCATGCTTGAGAACCAATTTAACATCAAAATAGATAAGGTTCCTCCTTACCACAGCTCTGTCAACGGACAAATAGAGAGATTCCACTCTACGCTAACAGAAATCATGAGATGCCTCAAAACAGAAAACGTTCATAACGATCCTGGGGAACTTTTGGACAGGAATATAATAATTCAATTCATTCTACAATCCTTAGGAAACCTGTCGAGGCCTTTTTCGGGAAAAGAAATGTTTCAGACCCACAGGAATTAGTAAAAGATAGAATGGAAATTATAGAAAGGCTAAAGAAGAAGCAAGAACAGGATCTCGAATTCCATAATAAAAGAAAGGCAGCTCCAAAGGAGTATAGACCAGGCGACAAGATTTACGTTAAGGTCAATAAGCGTCTTGGAACGAAACTAAGTAAGAATCATAAGGAAGAAATCGTAAAAGAGAACAAACGAACAACAGTGTTAACAGAATCAGGTCGTATCGTTCATAAAGATAATATCAGGAATTGAACATATGTTTTATCCAGGTTTCTATTAACATCAGCAAAGGCTGAGGTGAGGATCTTTGACCACTCTAACTCACAAGTCGTCTCTATCAATACCGGACTGGCTACATTACAAACTGGAACTTTCAGGATAATTCATGTAACTGAACCAATTGGTTACCAATAACTGAATAACGATATGCAACAAATAATACAGCAAAATGTTAACAAATCCCATTCCTTTTATCCCCTCATTTCCCACGAAATTAATAATATCGCAAGCCACTTGGACAGACTAAAACCCAGAATAAAGAGATAATTGAACTTTATCGGGTCGGCATGGAAATGGATTGCTGGGAATCCTTACCATGACGATTTTGGAACTGTTAAAAATAAAATAAATAATGTACATATTTGTAAATAATAACAGACAAGTTTCTATCAATCAATTATACATTGAAAAATTGAATGAAGGTACAGATGTAACAAATCAGATCGTTAAACATGTAAATTCAAATGAACATATCGAAGAAAAATTAATATTAAATCTGAAGTATAAATTATATGTTTTGAAAGAAGAAATGTAAACATACAGTATGCCATACATCAAAAATAATAAATAATAAGATATGTCATCCCGGAGCGAGTAAGTTGTCAGTTACGAACGAATAGAAATTTCAACGAGTAGGACTTCAAATAGTTAGTTTTTCCGCGGATTTCGGACCGATTTTCCCGAATTTTTTGTAATTATCACAATTAAAAAATTAAAATTAATCGATTAGTGCAAAAAAAAGTTCAAACTATGTACGTGGGAAGCTGTTTTTTCGCGTGTGACATTTCATTCCTATTCGTTCGTAACTGATAGATTTTGACGTTTCGGCCTGAAGGAATGTCTTCTTGTATTCTATTTGTCTTTGACATACATTGGGCAAAATTCGGAATTGTAAATTCGTTTATTCTGTCTCCTAATGAAATAAGTATTATAAAAGATATCAAAAATAAAAATCAAATTCCATTTGTAAACTTAGAGCAAGCATTTGAGTTTGCCGAAGTAAAAATAGCATCAAATAACAACACAATTATCTATATTGTAAATTTTCCAATCACTAATGTCCTCTGTAACAAACTAATAATTAAGCCTATAAAGTTCAGTAAATTTGTAAACAACAAATTCCAAGATGTTCTAAATTGTAATAAGTTATGTTATGGTATAAATCAAAAATGTAAATCGTATTACGGTACAACTTTTTGTAACAAAAGAACCCTTGTTAATATGGACAATAACAGTTGTTTGACGAACCTAATACAAAGCAAATTGCCCAACTGCAGTATGGTGGACAACCGCGATATTCCTTCAATTGATACAATTTCACCCCGTGTCGCTCTTCTCAATCAATTCAACGGAACAATCCACATCGACCGCTAACAACAACAACTTACTGGTATTAAAAATTCATAATTCATCGGTCGAAAGCCTTGACAGACCATTTAAGAATTTAAAAAGCTACTCAACTTCAGCCTCTCCCCGCAATTCTGCAACCTCGACTACAAGATTTAAAAATAGAGGAATCATTGTCTCTGGAAATGCTTAAGGAACTTCACATTAATTACACCGAAACAATCGAAATCTTGAATAATAGCCATAAAACGAGTATGTGCATAAATTTCGGTCTATCATCTGCTCTATTTACTTCGATAATCTTCATTATAATTAGCACTTAAAAGGAAAAGTGAGCCCAACGCCAACTCGCAGGTAGTTTCGCCACCTATAATTAATGCTAATCCATCACTACATCTGTCAATGCAGGAACTCTCTGAGTCGAATGAGATGAAAATAAGAGGAATACGCAGAACCAGGAATATTCCACTATTCTAAAAACGATTTGGGAGGTGTTATTCACGAATAACGTTGACTTCCCTAATTATCAATTGACCGGTATAAAACACAGACTTCGTTTGCGACATATGACACCGTTACAAAGTAATAAACAACTAACAACAAACTGCTGACTGTAACGCAGACTTGTTTCGTCATAATAATTCACTGCGAGCTAAGCCACAATATCCACACGTGCAGACTACAATTTGCCTACTCGACATAATTGACTATTGATTTTGACTCTTTAAGAAATATTAAAGAATAATAAAAATTCAGTCTGTTTCCACAACTCAAGGTGTTAATGTGTTTCTATAATTATTAACTTATATATAGGGCTGTATCTAAATCTGAACTGAATTTATCCGAATTTGGTAGTTTTTATTCATTTAATAAGAAAACTCTCTCTGCCGAATTTCGTACTTATCGGACATAAAATACGGTTTCTACAGCGCTTACATGTCAAATCTGGTGTAACATATACGAGTATATTAGGACTATGTTTAAATATGAACCGATTTTCCACAAATTTGGCAGTGTTCATACACGTAATAAGAAAAGACTTTCTGTTAAATTTCGTACTGATCGGATATAAAATACGGTTTCTACTAAACCTGAAAGGATTTTCCCCGATCGGATATAAAATTCAGTTCCTACAGCGCTTACATGTCAAATCGGGGGTAATATATATATGGGTGTTTAATGCAGAGCTAACAGAAATAAGAAGACCTGAACGACTTGAGTTCTAGATAGGAACTAATTTTATTTACAATATTTTCTCTTAGCCTAAGACTAACTAAATAATTCTTAACCTATCTTATAAGTAAGACGAAAAGAGAGAAGACATTTTTATAGCACAACGACCTACGCAGTGCACATCTATGTCCACCGCTGGTCGCCAAAGATAACAATCAACATATAGACATTGTTGTTGTTACAAATAAAACTATAAAATACGACAATTTATGACTTGTCCCTTTTCTTCACTACAGAGTGTGTGATGCCTATTTCAGCCATATGTCTGGCATAAGTTTCACCCATGTATTTGTATTTCTTATTATCAAATCACATAAGACAAAATATCATCACAACTCTATAGCTACCTGCTCAATTCAGTTCGGAGAACTGAACAATGGGTGCTATATCTAATTCTGAACCGATTTTGGCCAATTTCAATAGAGATCGTCCTTGGGCCAAAAAAGAGCACAGTGCTAAATTTTATCACAATCGGACCATAAATATGACCTGCACTTTGATTACAAGAATACTAAATCGATTCAGAAAGTAATTCCAAGTCGATCGTTGTAATAAACGATAGGTCTACCTCTTCTCCTTTTGGGCGTTACAAACAAATACACAAAGTCATAAATAATACCCTGTACCACAGTGTGGTGTAGGGTATAAAAATACTAAAAATTCTAAATAGAAAGTGTTAAATACTATATCTAAAATCAGCTTAAAAACTCATTAAATCGTATTTTTGTTTTAATTAACAGCCGTCTGTCTGTCCGTCTGTCTGTCCGTCTGTCTGTCCGTCTGTCTGTCCGTCTGCCCGTCTGTAGATGTATTCTTGTAATCAAAGTACAGGTCGCAATTATGGCACGATTTTGACGAAACGATCCCTATTTAATTTGGTTAAAATCGGTTCAGATTTGGATATAGCCCCCATATATATGTTACCCCCGATTTAACATGTAAGCGCTGTACAATCTGTATTTTATATCCGATCAGTAAAAAAATCTACACAAAGAGGTTTCTTATTATATGAAGGGATACTTCCAAATTCAGAGAAAATCGGTTCAGATTTAGATATAGTCCCCATATATATCTTACCCCCGATTTGACATGTAAGTGCTGTAGAGACTGTATTTTGTATCCGGTCAGTACGAAATTTGACAGAAAGAAGTTTCTTTTTCAATGAATGAGTATTCAATGAAAATCCGTATATATGTTCCTCCTGATTTGGTACCAAAGCGCTATATAGGTTTAGGTGGCAGCCGTATTATTTTTTTTCAAACTCACATAGACCAGCTTAGATCCCTAGTGTTACCACGGGCAGAAATGCCCCTCATCGAAACCAACCTGTTTGATATATAAATTTATCGATAGTACGAATATCAGTACTGGAAAGATCTGTTAGGCTGCCTAAAAAGGCCGACCCCAGTATGTCCAGTCGTCGTTTACTCAAAGCGGGACAGTCGCAAAGCAAGTGCTCAATGCTCTCCACTTCTTCCTCATCTCCACAGCTTCGGCAGAAGTCATTGGAGTCAATACCCAATCTTTTGGCGTGTTCGCCGATCAAACAGTGTCCCGTCCGAACCTGTACTAACGTAGACAATCGTTTCCTCTGTGCGAGGAGATATTTTGACCTTCTCAGGTCATACCTTGGCCAGATTTGTCTAGCTACCCTGCAGGTGCCGATTTCTGTCCATCTTTCGTTGGACTGCCTGATTGCCTCTTGCCTAAGCCAAAGCTTGCACGTGGATAGTGGCGCACCAATATATGCAAATTCTTCGAGAATTTGTAATGTCGTCCCTTTCCTAGCAAGTTCATCGGCTTTGCAGTTCCCCGGGATAGCCCTATGCTCAGGCACCCATATGAGGTGTATATTAAACTGCTCAGCCATCTCGTTAAGAGATCTGCGGCAGTCGAGGGCTGTTTGTGAATTTAGGGATGTTGCCTCCAAAGAATTGATGGCAGCCTGGCTGTCCGAGTAAATGACAACGTCAGTGTTGGTTACTATGTTGCGACTCAGCCACTTGGCGACTTCCCATATTGCCATTATTTCGGCTTGATAGACACTGCAGGTTTCTGGTAGTATGTGAGCTATATCCATATATAAAAATTTTGCACTTTCAGAAAAGACTAGATCCGTTCTATTTATCCGAGGTGGAGGGTCCACAGTGGGACATTATTCATCCTAGTAAAGAGAACCAATTCTGTCTTGTTGGGGTTAACGCCCAAACCGCTGCTTCTGGCCCATCTAGCCAACTTGTTCAGAGCCACCTGTAGGATGTCTCTGAGGACGTTTACGAATTTGCCACTCACTGCGATTGCCACGTCGTCCGCATATGCCACGACCTTGCAGCCACAACGTTCTAGATCTAGCAGGATTTCTTTCACCGTTAGGTTCCAAATTAGTGGAGACGGTACTCCTCCTTGCGGGGTCCCTCTGTTTATAAACCTTGTTAGAGTTGTGGACCCTAGACATGCTGTTATGCGTCTTCTGGTGAGCAGACTTTGAATTAGTCTAATCAAACTAGTGTTAACTTTTAGATGTGACAGTGCCGCAATTACCGCATCTGAGTGAATGTTGTTAAAAGCCCCTTCTATGTCAAGAAATGCCACCATGGTGAATTCGCTATATAAGTTGTACTTTACTTCCGATCAAAATTTTCCAGAAAGATGTTCCTAATTTTTTTATATAAGCGCTATTTTAGAGACCTGAAAGGCTTCAGCGGAAATGAAAATTAAAACATTACTTAAACCAATTATTCCAACGTAGTATCTACCTAACATACCTAACATACCCTACATATATTACTTATATTGTGTACGACCAAAAATCGGATTATTTATTGTGTTAAGGCTAATAACCACAGTAAATGCAAATATTTATATGGAATATTATTATTAGTTCAATTTTTAATTCCACACATTATATTAAACTCCTCTTTGGAATAAGCCTTGACGTGGCGGGGGAGCTAAGTACTTTCGTAAAAGAAAGGAAATTAATTATGCCAACTATTCAAAAAGAAATTCTTAATGTACAGTGGTGTAGGGTATTATATTGTCGGCCCGCCCGACTTTAACCTTTCCTTACTGGTTTTTATTCAAAATAATTCTGTAGAAGTTGCATAAATCTTGCAGTCATCTAGCCAAATGTTAGTTAAAGGACACGCCCACTTTGGGAAAAATTCTAATGTTGACTCCAAATATCATACGAAACAAATTTCATTTTTCTACATTCATTTAAATCAGTTTCCGAGATAATCAATATTTAGACATTGCCACGCCCATTTATTTTATCTCGCCCACTTTTGATGAAATTAATAAAATGTACTCCAATAACTTACAATTCAAATTAAGTTCTTCTACGGTCAATAGTTTCCGAGATACTCGTATTACATTTTTAAATAATATTGCGCCCACCTTTGCCACACATACAAATATGATCCTCATTTTTCGTGATGTTTTCGATAATAGCTCCACTAAAGCTTTTTTGACCCCGTCCACTTTTTTATTTTTTAAGAAACATGTGGCCAAGAAACAAAAATAAACATTTTTAAAATCGTTCCATTAGTTCTTGCGTGATGCCGTCACACAGAATTTTTCTACGTTTTTATATATGTAAGAGTATATATAGAGATAGAGTATTTACTATTTTGTAATTTTTACTTACTATATAAAATTTAGAATTTTATATTCCATACTCGGAATAGTTGGAGCATTATGAGAAATTATTGTTTAATTTTCCACGTGCACTATACTTTATATAATAAACAGTTGCATTGTCTGCCTACTTTCCAATTCGTCGCCCCCCCTCCCCCCCCACCCTTAGCAGTAAAACTACAATTCGGAATGTACAACAAATTATACTCTCAGTGATTTCCGTTTCCTATTTGCCTTATCATACTCCAATACCCACAGACAAGGAAGCACAAGTCCTACATATTCACAAATACGCGCACACAATGCAAACATTCAAAAGCTTTCACTTTCATTCAAAAAAGTAACATTCTTTTTATTTTTTTCATTCTTTGCTTTGTGTACAACAACAGCGACGACGACGACGACGACGACACTAAAAATGCTACAATGGATGAATTGCAACAATATGCAAACATTTACAAAACGACAGTTGTCGTTATAATAGAAACGACAAGTAACGAGTTCTACTTTATGCCATGAAGTGAAAATCTTTCATTCCGGCAGTAAAGCTTTTGAATTTAACCCCCCATCGTCCCTCTTTCCTCATTCACTCATTTGCATTTTGCAAAAGGTAGAAAATATGCACGAGCTGCAGCAGCTGCAACAACAGAGTATACAGTGTGCCTAAATGTAGGCGGTTTTTCCCATTGGAAATCCCTTAAAGTAGGCACTGAGTTCGTTTAACAATGAGAAATATCCGGGGAATATTGTTGCATGCTTTAAGCAAATGACTTACTGCTAAGTGAGGAGTATTCTGCAGCAATATGGTAAAATATATTAAGTAAGCTATGACATGGCATAAAATGCCAAGAACTGCATAAGCACTTTTATCGTAAGTTACGTTTAGTGAAGTAACGAAGAAGTTGTACTTTCTATAAAAATAAAATGTATAAATAAGAATTAAATAAGAATGATGTTAGATAAATAAGAATGAAGTTGGATTTCAAGGTCGTTTTCTTTTTCACTTGACTATTCAAAATACCTTCCTTCACTTTGAAGGAACTCTTTGATCTTCAGCTCAACTCCACAGTGAGAAACCCATAAAATAACACCAATAACAGATCAACCCTGCATAGGGAAACATCAAAATAAGAATTTTTTATGTTGGCTCACTTGTCTCGAACATATGTTCTAACTTGAGTTTGTTTGCGTTTAGTTTTGTTTGTTTATGAGAGGCAAAACAGTAAGACGTGTTTTGCTTGTTCGGCGACATGGATCAAAGAATTTGCATTAACTTAGTGTAAACCAGTAAGGAAAGGCCGAAGGTCGGGCGGGGCCGACTATATAATACCCTACACCTCCCTAACAATGCGATAAGGGTCACTGCGATAAGAATTTGGAATAATTGGTAAATGGGTAAGAACATATATATGTGGATATATCTAATTCTGAACCGATAATCGCTAAATTAAGCAATATTCGTTCCTAAATTGAGAAACATCTTTCTGGAGAATTTGGTAATGATCGGAAGTAAAGTACAACTTCTATAGCGCTTTGTAACCAAATCAGGAGGAACATATATATGGAGCTTATATATAAATCTGAATCGACTTTCCCTGAATACTCATTCATGTAAAATAGAAACCTCTTTCTGTCGAATTTCGTACTGATCGGATATAAAATACAGTCTCTACAGCGCTTGAATGTCAAATCAGTGCTAACATATATATGGGGGCTATATCTAAATCTGAACCGATTTTCTCCAAATTTGGCAGTATTCCTTCGTGTAATAAGAAACCTCTTTCTGCCGAATTTCGCTGTGATCGGATATAAAATACAGTTTCTACAGCTATTGAATTTCAAATCGGGGGTAACATATATATGGGGGCTATATCTAAATCTGAACCGATTTTCTCCGAATTTGACAGTATTCCTTCATGTAATAAGAAACCTCTTTCTGCCGAATTTCGTACTGATTGGATATAAAATACAGTTTCTACAGCGCTTACATGTCAAATCGGGTGCAACATATATATGGGGGCTATATCTAAATCTGAACCGATTTCCCCCAAATTTTGTATTGTATCTAAGTGTATCACGAGACTACTCTCTGTCAATTTTTGTACAAATCGGTTACAAATTGTTGCTTATACAGTGCATATATGCCTAATCGGAGGTACATATATATGGGAGCTATATGTAAATCTGAACCGATTTTAACCAAATTCAATAGGGATCGTCCTTGGGCCTAAAAAAGATATGTGCAAAGTTTCGTTGAGATCGGACCATAATTGCGACCTGTACTTTGATTACAAGAATACATCTACAGACAGACAGACAGACAGACGGAAAGACAGACGGACACAGCTAAATCGACTCAGAAAGTGATTACAAGTCGATCGGTATCATAAACAATGGGTCTATCTCTTCTCCTTTTGGGTGTTACAAACAAATGCACAAAGTCATAATACCCTGTACCACATTGTGGTGTAGGGTATAAAAATGCATACATCCCGAGTTTCAGTAAAACCTCATTAAAAAATTTATATTGACCATATGTCCACTACAGCGCCATGTACCGGTTAGAATCATACATACAAACTATTATAAAGACAAACGACGCAAATATTCTAAATTTCAGTCAAATCGCTAGAAATGCGAATTTTGCAAATAACTTGACCACTCCGCAATTTATCGCGGTGAAAATAATTCTAACACACAAATGACAACAAACTGAATAATATATTGTTCAATTTTCAGTCAATTCGCTTTTATGATTTCGGAGATCATGCGTTACTAACAAACGAACAAAGGATTTTATATATAAAGATTAACCCTTTGTGGGGGAGATACTAGAAAGAGTGGACCGATCTTCGAACTTAGCCGGAGATAGAAACAAATATTACCACATGCCAAATTTGAAGTCAATCGGTTGCTTCTTTTTAGAGACTTATGGTGCGCACAATCCAGACAGACGGACTGACATTGCTCAGATGACTTAAAATTACCTAAAACTGATTTCGGCAGAACAATCTTAGGGTCTTAGGTCACTCCTTCGATGCTATACCCCACTCGACTAAAGTGAGGATATAAACAAGTAAGAAATTTCAGTCGGGTAAACCGACTTATGAATCCACCCACCTTGAGTCCCAAAAAAATATTCGTAATTTTTTATTTTTGTTTTAATTTAATGATTATAAGTATTATACACTGGTATTAAAGTTAAAAGCTGTTAACTTTTGGTACAAAATTTAGCACAATAAGTCTATTAATGTGCGGGTATTTTTTGTCGTTTTTAGTTTTTCAAAATTCATTGTAGTTTCTGTGGTACAGAGCTACTCCTCTTCAATGAAATATTTATCTCCTTTTGGTGGAAGGAGTGAAAATATGGAAAATATCCTTAATTATCCTGAAAAAGTATCGAATAATGTCCTTGATTTTTCTGGTACTAAAGGGTCAAACTATTATGAAATGACTGAGAAAAACTAAAAATGGAACCTTGATGGAAAACAAGATATAGCAATTTTATTGAGTCCATATTATAATTTTTCTTGTAAATTTTTATATAGAATTTTACAATCGTCTGCTGGACTATTGTAACTTCAAAACAGCTTGACCGATTGATGTTACTTTTACACATTACTTATATAACTATTTATATTATCAATGTGAGTATGAGTATCTGGATCCGGTAGGTGGCTCTGTGTTCAAGTTATTAACAAATTCCCCATTTTTTTTAATCATTGCCTAATTTAAACAACATCGGTTCAGATATATCCCCGGTCTATACGAGTACTTATATCCTGATTTTGAATATAAGCGATATTATATTTTTTGTACAGCTTATTATCATTAAGAAAGCAACATTGATAAAACTTGGCAATATTTCTTCGTATTCTGCTCCGATATGATGGTGTAGGGTATCATATAGTCGGCATCGCCCGACTTAAGCCCCCCCTTACTGGTTTCTATATAGCCCATATAAAAAATCCCATATAACCAGCGAAGTTGTCTCGTCCCTTTTGGTTCTTCACACACATAGCACCATTTTGTATAAAAAGTTAACATTTCATAACTTTAATACTAGTGCATAGAAATTTTAAAAATGCTGCGTTACTCTCAAAGTGAGGATATACCAATTATATCGGGTCGCTCGACTGAAGTTGTTTTACTTGTTTTCCTTGAATTTATTTGTTTTAAATATAAATCATTAAAATTTCAAAGATAACATATGTAAAGCTTCCTTAAAGTATACTACAAATGTTATATTGCAATAAACACGCCCAAATGTATGCTGCGAATAATCGCCTTCCCTCTCTCTCTCTATATTTTCCCTAAATACATACTTCATCATAAATTCTCAGTCCGAAAAATAAACAAACATGTTGCAGACATAGTAAATCTTTGTTTTTTGCATTTGCAAATCCGCTGAATTACCAAAAATATTCCCTCATACGTGACGCCAGCCTTGTTATTAAGTATACATCCAGAAGGACCGTCCCCACCCACCACCATTTCCCGCCAGCCCATGTAGCAGTTGCAACCAACAGATGCCTCATGTTGTTTGCAACAAAGAGAATTTACTCGTCTCTGTCTACTCACATGAGTACATATGTGAGTACACATGTAACCGAGTGGTGCCGAGTGTCGGAGTCTATCGCCTTTGTGTTTGCTTTCGAAGCGTGTTTTTGAATGAAATCCACTTTCAGAAGTTGATCCCCTTTGTTTACGGTCCATGATACCACCACTTGCCACTTGGCAAGAGTGGCAAGTGTGGCACATATGCGAATGGGTGAGTGGTATGTAGTAGGATAAAATACATTTTATGATGGGAACAGCAATGTTGTTTACATTGTTTTGAAATAGTATTTAAAAAAATGGGATTTCGCATACTGCATTGGTATTAAAAATGTAAAAATGTAATGATAAGTATTTTATATAAGCTCAGTTTACAGGAGATGGGGGTATATCATTTGCTAAAATACCACAAGTGTAAAATTTTGTAGTAGTGACTTAAGAGCCTATAAATGGTAAAAATCCGTTTTTGGAAAATTTTAAATCATTTGAGCTATGGCCATCCATCCGTCTATTTGCTTGTCTGTCTGGGTGGTGCGCATAATAACACTCGAATGGAGTGACCGATTGACATAAAAATTTGCATGTGGTAATACGCTTATGTTCTCATATATCAGACTTGAGGTTGGACCATATTGGTTCACACCCTATTTCCTTACACGAATTACTTATAATTTAACTCATTGTTAAGGAACTTAGTTGCTGTAATTTTACAGAAATGGCCAAAATTGTTGGGACCATTTGGCTACATCGTATACAAAACGGTAATTTTGTAAGAAATACTAGTAAGGAAGGGCTAAAGTCGGGCGGAGCTAAATTGCAACCGTACTTTGCGTTCAAACGTAAGATGGACGGACGGACTGATCGATTCTATTACAGATTTTGAATGGATCGGTGGGCATAGCTCCAATATTTTTGGTTTTTACAAAAATCTGGGCCAAAACAAACATACCATACCATGTACCACAGAGTGAAGCATATTGTAAAAGTAAGGAAAATAAAAAAAATCATTTTTAATATTTTTTATTTTAGCCATTTTCTTTGGGAGGTATCAAAAGGAGCATGGCAATAACGCCCATAGACGTGCCAATGGACTATGGGTACTAAAAAAGTATTATACTGTACAACATTTCATGTATATGTGTATGAAATTTATTTTTGTCAAAAATGGCCCATTTGTACGGAAGATATCCAAAGGGGCGTGTCAACTTCGCCCAACTTTCTCAAGCTATTAGCTACTAATAAACTATTATTATGTGTGGAATTGTGAACGATTTTGCTAAGTAATATAGCCGCTATTAAAGAATCAATACTCCACAATATGTTTACTCTTTGTGGGGGAGCAACATGGGCCATCTTTCATCTTAGACTGAGATAGAAAAAACTATTAACACATACCCAATTTGAAGTCAATCAGTTACTCCTACCAAAAGTTATCGTGCGCACCAGCTAGACAGACGGACGGAGATTGCACAAATTACTTAAACTAGCCCACATATTCTTGGAGTCTCATAGGACACTCCTTTGATTTGTTAAAATTTAAGTCCGCGGCAACTGATATACTTGGGTGGTCCAAAAATTAGCCGACCTGAGATATAGATGGCGGTAGTAGTTTGAAAAAAATACGTTTGTGAAAAGTAGCAACCTTCTGAAACATATGATTTAAGCTTCACGGCGCCACGTTTTTTAGTTTATTTTAGTATTGAAAAGTAAACGATCTTAGCGAATTTGTAAACATGAAAAAATTGGTCACCGATGTGTAATACAGTACTATATACTGAAGGATCTCAGTCCCAGCAATATTAAAACCATGCTAGGTTTTACTTTCGTTTACAACTATAAAATATTGGGTGGCAGAGTTTAAACTGCGCCGAACGAGCTGCCAAGACGAACATTGTAGTGGCGACCAATTGAGGTGTCCACGCCAGAAATGGTTAAAAAAATCCACAAAATAGAATTGGATGACCGTCGATTGAAGGTTCGTCATTGCAAAAAGTTCTAAGCATCGCATATTCTCGTACAAATTGATGATGAGATAGCTTCAACATGCACCCTATTCGTCAGATTTAGCGCCCTCGGATTATTTTTGTCTAAAAATTTTTTTGGGAAATTTTTGTTAAAATGGCGCGGCGGAAAAATATTCGCCAGCAATGAAGAGTTGCACTGAAAAAAAAATAGTAATAAAACTAATGATGACACATTCTTATATTAAGTATGCTACCTCTGCATCAATTCAATGACAATTTTCATTAAAATAATGAAAATTTACACGTTTTTTACGAAATTTTCCTTAATATAAAGTTTTTTGAATTTGAATTAATGTCTATCTAATCATTAGTTTTTTGTACGCGCTTCTTTAAATGTACGCATTTAAATCAAAGAAAAAAATCATTATTTTTGTGACAATCCGCATTATTTTAAGTAATATTTCAATACTTTTAAGGATTTTCTACATTAACACTACGACGTAGACATGTCATAGTTTTAATGCCGAATCGGACTTAATTAACAGTATGAGATATTTGAGTAATAAATTTAAGGCTATGCTCCCCTTAAAGGAAAGGCTGTCTTGGTAATAAATTTTATGACTATTGTCATTATTTTTAAGAATACATACGAGAGAATTATACAATCTCTCCCTCCCTCTCTCGCTCGGAGAATCAGTTTTGTTTGGTAATGTGTGAATCAATAATTGTTATGGAATGCTAGAAGAGAAAATAGAGAACAGTTCTATTGTTCGTTTTCTTTTAAATCGTCAGTTATTTACAAGCGATGGAAGGAAACGATTGTCTGTTTTCGGGACTCGGATTGTGAAAAAATTTGATTGCTGTGAATATGTAAGTATACGTGCATACATACGTGCATATTGCGCCGAAAATAATTTTAATATGGGCTGTTAACAGTTATTTTTGCTAATGCATAGCAACAGCAACAAATGAAACCGTCGCGTTCATGTGTGTATGCATGTGGTTATGCCGTCGGCGTCACCATCGATCTCTGTGATACGGGAGTGCGTGTGTCATAGTTAGTTTTGCTGTATGTTATTTATGGCGATGTACATGCGTTTTTGAAGGAGATCTTGTTTGTAAGTCCTGTGAAGAGATTTGTGCCAAATGGATGACAAAAATGTGTAATAGATTTTGTAATACTGAAAGAGACAATGGGAAAATGTTTAGGTACGTGAAAAATAATATTATTATCCTGAAATAAACATCTTATTGGCAATTACAAAATTAACAAAACACATTTTAATTGAAAGTATTTATTTATTAAAAATACCAGCGCATAATGCAGAAATGTAATATTATTTGGGCAATATAGAAATTTATTATTAATAATATGTTATACATACATATAACTATCTTTTTTAATTTTTTAGCAAAACAATTTTGGAATGGGTCTTTTGTGAGAAGAGTGGCAAATTTTACAAAATATTTCAACGTAAGTATTATATATGAACGGTTGAAATATTTCTCTTAGTTTTCAGCGTTTTCCAATTGTGTTATGATAAAATTTATTTGCTTTTTTTTGTTTATAGATAATTTTATTTGATTTATTTTCAGAAAAACTTTAATTATTTTAATTTTAGATCACGCAATATTTGAAGATAAATGTGATGGATATATGAAAAATGCAGTGCTGAATGCCATTTATAACTTGCAGAAAATAAGTGAGCATACACCTACATGGGAATGTTTGAATTTAAAAGGAAATATATTTGGAAACAATATTTGTAAGTATTATGTATTTCTGAACAAATATATTTTATTTGAAAATCAAGAAATTTAATTTGGAACGCATATATTAATGTATTAGAACAAAATATATTTGCGAACTGACGTTCACATATAAAATACGTGTTTCCACACAAACAAAGTTATTGTTAAAAAGTTTTCCAAATATAATTTATTTAAAAAGATTTTTTCCTTTTTTGAATTTTAGTTTAAATTTTTCCTTGATTTCGTGTTTATAATTGCTTTATAAGTATTTCATAATTAAACCTGCTGTTAGATTAGGCCCATTTGGTCCAATTTTTGTATCGTTTCCTTTATAAACTGTAATATATGTATGTATATATATTGCCTTATAATTTGGTACAAGGGATAGTTTTGTTTTACTAAAATCAAAATAATAAGCGTTTTTGCTCAAAAATAATTGTAAATAAGCTGCTTTCTTTTCACGAAGTATTGAATAAAAATAAATATAAAATATTGTCTTCCATATTCATTTTATATGAAAAATGTAATGTTGACCAAATGGACTCTTAATCTAGCATTCGTACAGATTCGCTAATCTAACACCAGGGTTAAGAATATCATAAGCAGCATTAGCTTTTGTTTCACAGAAGTAATTCTTAATAAGTTTTTGTAGTTTTGTTTCCTAACAAAACTTAAGATTTTAAAATCTAAGTCACGATTGATTTTTTTGAGAAAATTATTTTTGATAACTCAATTTATATGAAAAATATATTATATAATAAAATATATAAATATATTAATAATATCTTACATAAATATTTTTTTAACTTTTAGTACAGCAAATTTTGTATGGATCTATTATGAGAATTTGTGTCGTAGAAGAATGACTAAATATTTCAGTGTAAGTAAGTATAGTCCAAAGATTTTAATATATCTCTTATCTTTCAACATTTTTTGACAGTTATATGATAAAATTTATTTTAATACTTTATCGTATATAAATCATCCTGTTTTTCAATTCAATTCAATTCAATTCTTTATCGTAAATGGAAGTATAGATGTAAAGTCATACAGTATATTGCCCCATGAATTTGCACGTAAGCAATTCCAATTTCTATGTCTAGCATTGAAGTCACCACAGAAAATGTAATTAGACCTCATATTCAAAAATTTTCTTAAATCAGATTTAAACTTGTTACGGAGCGCGCTGTTATTTTGACCACCTGGAAAATAAACACTATAAACTTTAACGTATTCATTTTTAACGACTTGAATCTCAATGCCGACGTTTTCAATTATTTGAGTAACTATGCATGGCACTGTTTTAAACTCTAGGTTTCGACGAATGAGAATAGCAACACCACCACCGTTTTGCCCTGATCTATCTTTTCTCACGCATCTATAGTTAGGAATATTAAATCTATCATTTTCACCGAGCCAAGTCTCAGATAAACAACAGACATCAACATGGTTGGTATTTAAGAAATTACTAA
This sequence comes from Eudasyphora cyanicolor, assembly GCA_963930755.1. NCBI lineage: Eukaryota > Metazoa > Arthropoda > Insecta > Diptera > Muscidae > Eudasyphora > Eudasyphora cyanicolor. Next base: position 23,995,519 of record OZ005737.1, on the reverse strand, counting down.
ATTCTACAATCTTATTTCGGATACTTCTAGAGTTCCAGAATATTACTTTTAAATTTGAACTAATCATTATACGTTATTACTATATACAAATTTTATTGCTAGCTCTGCAATAACACTGAATTGTTGTTCCTTGTTGGTACACGAACTCAACTTAGAAATCATCTCCATCGTCAGCTGCATAAACTCTTGCTCAGTAAAGAGATTGTTATGAGCGCTAGAATTTTGAGAGTTAAAAATGTTGTTGGTGTTCGTTGGTCTCCAACTAGAGTTTACATTTCTTGGTGCGTTGGTTGATTTTCTCATAGATGGGAAACTCTCAGCGTTCGTGGTGAATTTTACTCCCTGTCTCTTTGCGTGGTGAGTTCTCATCATCCTGTTTGATTTCTTTTAAAATTATTTTTATTTTAGTTCGCGCAATTGAACTTTATTTGGATATAAGAAAAAAGCAGTGGGGAATTAAAAATTTACAAATTGCAAGAAATGAGTGAGCATCCAAACTATATGATATAATAATATAATATTTGTTTTATATTACTTCTATTTAAATTCCAGCCAAATTCTAGGTTAAAAATCATTAAGGTCGGTTCCGATAAAAATCGTTCATGGGCAACAAATAGAGAAACGAATCCCGCTATAGAATCGATACTTAACAATACAATATTCGAATAATAGTCAAACTTCATAGTGTGTTGGCGATTTGTCTATATACAATTACATATTGTTTTAAATTATAAAATGTTCAAGGTTATCCGTAATATGTATTATATTATTTTTGTATTTTCCAATATAAAATATTTATTTAGAAAGATAAAGTGTTGTGTTATTGAATTTTCTATGAATAGTAAATGATTTCAAAGAAAATGATTCATTTAAAAGAGTAACATTATAATCAATATAATGTAACGAATTTTCCATACATATTTAAAAAAAACTGTATTTAAATTCATGTATGCCTTAAATTAATTACCAGTATATTCTTATATCAAGGACAAACATTTTAAATTTTATTACGATAATGTTTTAAATCATATGATATTTTACTAAAAATAAGCACGCGCCATACTTAAATTTACGCAAAAATGTGCTTATTTTAAGACCAAACTTAATTAGTTTTATTACCCAAATTTCTTAATTCTATGAAATGCATCCTCAAAACAAGTACTATTCACGTCTTTAAATTAACTATAAAACCTTCTTATTTTTATAGCGATTGTCTTTGGCTCGAAATCATTGCCAAAATCTTAAACTTTACGAAAAATTCATTGATTTTCAGTACGCTTTTTTTAGTGTGGGATTGATGGCTACTTTTCAGGAGCTAGACAATTCTTAATATAAACGAAGCTATTGAAAATCGCTGTAAAGTGCATCGAACAGAGAAATAACAATTTTCCCAAGTTTGTTGTGTTTTCTTTGTTAGGTCGACTAATTTTGGAACCGTCCTCGTATATACATTCGTTCACAATAGTGGAGGTATAAATACATGAAATTCTCTTACTTCTACCAAAAGGGCTGTAATTTCTACATTTACTCATAGATTTTTTCAAATATCCATTATTTTCCTCGTTGGGAAAAAATTATCTTTTTTTTTAATTTTTTTTAAAGCCCTTTTGTATGTGAAAGTGATGTTTCAACATCACCGGCTTTATCGAGCTTATACTTCAAAAAATTTGGTCCACATACTAAAAGCAAGAAAATCGGAATTAAAAACCAGTAAGGAAAGGCTAAAGTCGGGCGGTGCCGACTATATAATACCCTACACCACTCTCGTAATATTGAATCACTCTGATATATAAATTTTGTAATTCATGTATAAATTGTTTACATAAATTTACTTTTGGGACATTTGATACTTAAATAATACCCTGTACCACAGTGTGGTGTAGGGTATAAAAACGATTGGATCTAGAGAGCCAAATCGGATGAAACATATATATGGGAGCTATAGCTAAATCTTTACCGATTTTCTTCAAATTCGGCAATGTTGGTTCATGGATCAAGAAACTCTACCATTCTAAATTTCAAAACGATTGGATGTAAAATATAGCTTCTATAGAACTAAAGGGCCAAATCGGACGAAACATATATATGGGAGCTATAGCTAAATCTTAACCGATTTTCTTCAAATTCGGTAGTGTTGGTTCATGGATCAAGAAACTCTACCATTCTAAATTTCAAAATGATTGGATGTAAAATACTGCTTCTTCAGGACTAAAGAGCAAAATCGGACGAAACATATATATGGGAGCTATAGCTAAATCTTAACCGATTTTCTTTAAATTCGGCAATGTTGGTTCATGGATCAAGAAACTCTACCAATCTAAATTTCAAAACGATCGGATGTAAAATACAGCTTTTATAGGACTAAATGGCCAAATCGGACGAAACATATATATGGGAGCTATAGCTAAATCTTAACCGATTTTCTTCAAATTCGGTAGTGTTGGTTCATGGATAAAGAAACTCTACCATTCTAAATTTCAAAATGATTGGCTGTAAAATACAGCTTCTACAGGACTAAAGAGCAAAATCGGACGAAACATATATATGGGAGCTATAGCTAAATCTTAACCGATTTTCTTCAAATTCCGCAATGTTGGTTCATGGATCAAGAAACTCTACCGTTCTAAATTTCAAAACGATTGGATGTAAAATACAGCTTCTATAGGACTAAAGGGCCAAATCGGACGAAACATATATATGGGAGCTATAGCTAAATCTTAACCGATTTTCTTCAAATTCGGCAATGTTGGTTCATGGATCAAGAAACTCTACCATTCTAAATTTCAAAACGATTGGATGTAAAATACAGCTTCTATAGGACTAAAGGGCCAAATCGGACGAAAGATATATATATGGGAGCTATATCTAAATCTGAACCGATTTCAACCAAATTCAATAGCGCGAAATACTCTAAACTGCAAAATTTCAGAACGATCGGAGTGAAATTGCGACTTGTAGTCGACGAACAACTTTACATGGACAGACGGACGGACATCGTTAAATCGACTCAGCTAGTGATTCTGAGTCGATCGGTATACTTTAAGGTGGGTCTAGCTGTGTTATTTTTAGGTGTTACAAACATCTGCCGTGAAACAAACTTATAATACCCTGTACCACAGTGTGGTGTAGGGTATAAAAACCATAAGTATAAAGGGTAAGGAACCATATTACAGAAGATGCCCTTTGACAAACATTTTGTAAACTATTGTAATAGAAAATATCTTTGAAGTGGACATGAAGCAAATAACTTATGTTTTTTAGCAAATTCTTTTAGAAATAAACGAAATTGGCATTTAACCAAAAATATTTAGAATTTCAGAATAATGTATGGTATTTAAGTATGGTATTTACTTATAGCTTAAATAAGAAAATTTAAGAGCGACCTCTATATGCGAGCTATAATAAATGCAAACAATAACAACAATAAATACAAATTTGTATGGAATTTCTTTATAACGCAAATCTCAACACTTCCACTATTTTGTACATAAATTTTGATTGTGTTGACGGATAAACACTAAATTTATGCTTGAATATAGTTTAAAACTGGATCTAAAAACGCCATGTCCCTTAAAACTTGCCAAGCCCTGCTATAAAGTCTAATAAAACAAGTAAAGACGGTGTTATATTCGGCCATGCCGGATCTTATATGACCTCCAAGTCATAAAGGGTTTTCCAACAAGAGGTGTTATTTTGGTATTCAAAGACAAATGCCATTTTATTTTATCCGAAAACCAAGCCTTCGTAACTTAAATATTGTAACTTTTCTACATTTCATAAAAGTGAGAGGTACTGTAAGGGGTGTGGCAATAACGCCCACTTTGTACTGGACTGTAGGTACTACAAAAACATTACACTGCACAAAATTTCAAGTATTTGTATGTACTGGTAATAATGTCATAAGCTGTTAACTTTTTGTGCCAATTGGTCACTTTGTGTGGGGGTATCAAAAGGAGCATGGCATTTTCGTTCTTTTTTGTCCAGCTTATAGAGACGGTAAAATGATTACTATGTATGAAAATTTACAGAATTCCCATGAGTAGTATTGAAGTCATAAGAGTTTTAACTTGCTCAAAAATATTAACCATTTGTGGGGGAGGTACCACAAAGAGTAGGTTAATATGGTTGTCCATCAAACATAAACTGGGTTTGAATAAAATATTACCACGTACGAAATTTCAAGTCATTCGGTCACTCCTTTCCAGGGTTGTCGTTAGCACCAGTCAATCGAACTGACAGACGGACGGACATTAATTAATACATATTTTAATACACATTAATTAATACATATTTTAATACATATTTTTTTGGGAAAATATGTGGGTAATTTTTAAACATAAAACGAAAAAAATTTATGATACGCTTATCAGGATAATCAAGGATTAATGACATTTTCGTCCTTTTGATGTCCTTAATGCACAACAATTTATTACTTAATTATTAATTCTTAGAGAGGATGTTAAATCTTTCAATTGGTACTTACAATATCGGACAATACATAATGGACTAACTTTAGTCTCATGTTCAATCGTCAAAATCTGAAAAACTATCAATGACATATTCCAAAAATTTTACCTATTACCCAAGAAATTGCATACATTTACCAAAAATTTGATATTTGGCTGCTTCAATTATTTGAAAATTAAAATTTATTTCACAAAAGCATAAATGTCGAAAATTCCCACGACTAAACATATTGGACTATGCATTTCTACTAAGATTTTATGGAAAAACATTTATTATCAAGGACGGCGTTGCTTCTTCTTGCATGGAATCAATAAGATTGCTTGTTATCTTTGTATCTATGGAGTTCCGAGCTTCTGTAATAGCCTGAAATAGCTTATTTTTATCACCACCTACGCTTTCTCGATTTATCTCTATGTTGACATTTTCCCAAAGATTTTCAATGGGATTCAAGTCTACGATTGAACTGGCCTCTCCATAACGTTAAACCCTTCCTTTGTAACTCAATTATTGAATCATTTCGCGATAATATTCGGGTGGTTGTCGTAAATCTGTACATAACTCCATTTATTGTATAGATGAGTCCTACCACGTTACCGGAAAAGGACCATTACATTGTCGCCTCCATGATTTACGTATCCTTTATAGTATAAAGGGTTCAATATTTTATTAACAGGTGTACTTATGTACTGTATATCATTTAAATCTGATATTCCTTTAAAAAGTTATATCGACTTCCAAATAGCTAAATTTGTAAAAAAAATGTTTAGATGACCAATTTGGCACCCCATAAAATCTAAAAATTCTAAAATCTAAATTTGGTCATAACTCCGTATTGTCTTGTAGTATACGTGTGCAAAATTGTATCCAAATAAATATTCAGAGTGGGTCGGCTTCCTTTGGAATTACCCCATACTATCCATATATTTAGGCACTTTTTTGGATGATTTTTTAAATCGTCCATTTTTGTGTAATGCGTTTTTAAATAGTATTGACATATCCTTCAAAAATTTCTCATTTTTGACTCATATATCGCAATTTTTTTTCATATTTAGCATATTTTTTGCATAATTTGCATATTATGCATATTTTTTGCATATTTTGCATATTTTTTGCATATTTTGCATATTTCAAATATGCAAATATGCACAAAAAATGAAAAATATGCAACTGTTTTTCGATTCCTTTTTCTTTCAAACGAATTTTGATCCAATCAGAATTTTTCTATCAAACCGAAAATATGCAATTGCATATAATCCGACGTCTACTAATTACCTCTTGCATTTAGAAAAAAGTGCTTCAATAGCTTTTTCTTTAAAGTTAAAAAAAACATGTTTGCTAATTAAAACTTGTTTTATAATTTTTGTCAAAAACTATATTTTTTGGATTTTTTTGCTCAAGCGAAAGCTCTAGATTTAATATTGAAAATTACAGAGTTTTAGTAAAACTTAGTGCTATCCCCAAACTTTTTGATAAATTAATCACTGACAGACTCGCTCTCATTCACTAGGCAATTTTTTTATAGGACGTCCAACATGGTTTTGTAAAGGGTAGATCCATAGTTACCAATCTAAGGGAATTCGATTCGCACAAATTTTCTTCCTTCTCACTTGAAGAGCAGACTGATGTTATTTATACAGATTTCAGCAAAGCTTTTGATACTGTAGATCATAATCTCTTATTATGCCAGGTCAAATTAATTTGTTTTCCTCAAGGCTTAATCCGTTTGATATCCTCGTAGCTAAAAAAATATTTTTTAAGGACTGTTTGTCTCGCATTATTTGTTTAACTTCGGGTGTTCCTCAAGGTAGTCACCTAGGTCCTATTCCGTTTAATCCATACCTTGATGATCTTCCGTCAGTGGTGAACTTTTCTTAAATATTGACCCCAAACTTGAATTTAATTTACGCATTTAATCGTGTGTGGCGAAAGCTATGAGTTTATTAGGATTTTTCAAACGATGGTCTAAAGAATTTAATGACTAGTATTTGGCTAAACATTTTTACGCATCTCTTCTTAGTCCTACCCTTGAATATGCCTCTGTTTTATGGTCTCCTCATTACAACATTTATGTTGATAGGCTTGAATCCGTACAAAAACAATTCCTACTTTTTGCCTTGCGTGGTCTTGGCTGGAGTGACCTTCTTGATTTAACACCTTATATCAATCGACTGAAATTGATTGATCTTCCTTCGCTTGAGGTATTGTGTTTATAGTTAAATTGATTAATGGAGAAATAAATTCACATTATTTAGTTAGCGAATTACACTTTAATATTCCTGCTCGTTCGACTCGTAATTTTATTCCGTTAAAAATTGATTTTTGTAGATATAATTATGAACAATTCCACCCTTTAAACTCACTTCGTACAAAACACTAACTTGGTTTACTCTCTCTTTTTAACTCCCGACACGATTCCAATGATAAAACGCGTAATCCTTGAGTCAAATCATTAATTTAATTGTATTTCCGTAAACAATTGTTTCTTTTTTGTAATCGCCGTTCGTTATCTCGCGTTATTTTAATACGTGGTTGTCAGATCGGTCCTGTTCCTGCTACGTTCCTGTTTGCTGCTATCTTTCTGTTCCTGCTATGCTCCGGTCCAGCTATGTTCTGTTCCCATCAACGTTCCTGCTCAATATTCGTTCCTGCAACGATCTCTGGTCCTGTTGTGCTACGTTCTATTCCTACTATGTTTCGGTTCCTGCTACGCTTCGTTCCTGTTCAATATTCGCTCCTGCAACTATCTCTGGTGCCGTTCCTATAATGTTCTGTTCCTGACATGCTTTGTTCCTGAAATGCTTTGTTCCTGACATGCTTTGTTCCTGAAATTCTCCGTTTCCTGCTGTGCTCTGGTCCTGCTTCACTTCTATCCTCTACTTTCTGCTGTGTTCTGTGCTTTGCTCCAATTCTGATCTGCTCTGTTCCGGCTACGGCCCTATGCTTGTTCCTTCTGTGCTCTATTATTGCTTCCCTGTACTTCTGCCACGCTCTGATTCAGCTGCACGTGTTTCTGCGAAACAAATAAAAACACAATAAATAAATATTATGAAAATCACATTTTTGAATTTAATTAATTTTTTAATTATTTTTTAATTAAAACCTCTTAAAATGTTTCAAAAAATCGCTATTATTATATTTTTTATTATTTTATCGTAAAGTTTGATCGATTATGAATAAAATGAGACCACTCCTAAAAAAATCGATGCATAACTTATGGCGCATTCTTTTCTGCAAAAAAGTGCAACGTGTTCATTGCCCTTTTTCCGAAAACGGCACTTTTGTGATACTTTTTTGAAATTTGGTAATTAAGTTACTCGAATTTAGCACAACTAAAATTTCAAAAAAGCGATATAATAGTGCTGTTTTCGGAAAAAGGGCAATGCAAGTGTTGCACTTTTTGCAGAAAAGAATTCACCATTAAAAGTAGATTTTTTCCGACTTCTACAAAAAGCATATATTTTCCCAAAAATAATAAGTTTTTTAGCAAATATTCTACGAAAGCGATTTTTTCTCTGGGTATATATTTGAAATATTGCTTAATATTTGATGAGATTGTAAGAGTAAACTAAGTATACAAACCACAAATATAACTGCGCAATCAATCCTTCGGGATTAAAGTCATGCCTTCAAATCCTTAAAATTTCCATAATTGTATTAACTAAACAAAAATTCACTAAACAGAAATACTCCCACAAAAGTTTTCCAGTCTTGCATTGTTTATGTTTTCCATTGAAACTGATATTTTACTGTGCTCCTAAAAGTGTCTATCAAATATCTGCCCCCAAATGTATACGAAGCTTTTAATTTAATTAAAATTTCCTTTCAATCCTTTTGCAGCAACAGTCCATACATCAAGATTGGGCATAATTTGTTGAACATATTTAAACCCTCTTCTTTTATGTATTTTCACAAATCATTGAATTTCATTTAATTAAATTTTATTTCGTCCTCATACTTCTCTCTCCCCCACTAAAACTAAATTGAAATAAACCTTTAACATGCGACCAGCAACATTAATCAAATAAGCAAAATAAGCCTGCTGGAGTTGCTCTCTGGTGTTATGTAGATCGAAACTCTTTTTCTGTTTTTCCCACAGAACACGTCCGTCAAAACATTTCCGGTTGGTAAAAGAGCTTAATTAAAATTTGCATAATTTATGTTGCTTGGTTTCTGTAATTTCATATTCAAAGATGAGTCAACCAAACAGAAGCACTGAAATGGAATTTTTATATTTAACAAGCCCAGAGAGTTGGCCGAAAAAAAAGTATCCATCCATACACAGATTGATGGCAGGGCAAAGTAATCAATAAATTTCAGTGAAATCAAAGCAGTGCGAGGATTTGAAGCGAATGAGATGTTTTTAATAGGAAGAAAATTAAAATTGTTGATTAGCCCAATGTTTACCCAGACAAAGTGCCTGTGTTTGCTTTGCCTGAGCTCTGGGGGAGTTTTGGTTTTAATCAATATTTTTAGTTATTAGTTTGTGGATTACGAACCAAAAATACCAAAAGGGTTAGAGAGATATGATTGGCAAATTTACATTGACAGTATTAATTTTAAAGATTTAAAATTGCTCAGAGATTTTTAATTAAAAATTTTGCCCGATATTTCGATGTCAATATCAAGTATTAGGTAGCACTAGTTTACTAAAAATACTGTTGTAGGGTAGGCCCCTTACGAATAGAGAGCGGTCCTCAGAATAATATTGTATTATGTTATTTGTTGACCAGCGACAGTCTGTTATGTTGTTTACAGGCCTGCAGAAGAATATCGTTTCCGTCGCGCGACCTGTCATTGTTAATGACCTATGACAATTACGTGCGAACAAAATGTTTGTGTATTGGACAATTACATATTACAACGATATGGAAAGCATTGAAAAAAGTGTCGGAAGTGGACATTAAAAAACAAAAACATCATCAGAAATGGTTTGAGAGTTGAAGGTCAGATTTTAATGTAATCATAAAAAGCTTAGGGCATGTTTCTGTAACATAATTTCGTTTATATACCGCGAACGATCAAAAATCTCTCAACTATTACTTGTATTCTATAAAACGAAGGTTAGGAATTTTTGTTACGAGTTTTTTACGTGCTTTACTATGGACACAACAAATTATAAACTCCTGTGACTTATAGATTTCTCGGAATAATTGAGTGATTTTTGATCGTTCGCCGTAGACGAACGAAAATAAGTTACAGAAACAGGCCCTTATTTTAAATGGTTACACTGTGTGTGCACCAAAATACATTATCAATGAAACCAACTAAACCCGCATAATTTCGGCCCGCTTAATCAAATGGCATCCGTTTTTCCTGTGACATCGCGTTTTAGAGATATTTATCCACAAGGTTGCTGGGTAAACAAAGGAATCTTAGTATATAAGGCTTCGGAATAGATGTCCCATGACAAAGAAGAACATAAAGGGGTATTTCTCTTAAAACAACCTGTAGAGGTACTATTTGAATTCTACTGTACTAAAATAATAACTTCAGAAATACCACTTAGAAATATTATTGAAAATATATCGAGTTTTGAAATATCAGAAATTGGAGTTGAAAAGTTTGAAGACAGGAAAATTTTATTCATTCAATATAAAAACTTAAACGAGAAAAGTCATACACATATTAATAAGTTCGACAATTCAAATAAATAAATATAATTTCTGGAATGATTTCCTGCTGGGCCAGAATTTAGTTGACTGAGGAGGAATTTTAAAACCAATATCGCATTTAGTTGGACAATAACCCAGAATCGCATTTAGTTGGATATTAATCTGTGGATCCCTTCAGGGGCTAGCATCTGCCAAGAAAAGTTTCTGATGAAGATAAATGATGCCTAGAAATAATTTAAGGATCCATAATCCTCCACCATATCGTCTTGTTATACAAATGAAGAATTGAATTTACAAGCCATCAATAATCAGTTAATTAAAGCAATAATTGAAATTTTGGATCCCTATCTAATTTTGTGATCATAATAAGCTAAGTCTTACCTTTTTGCATAACCTCAAATATTGAAGCTGATATTATGAGTTCAATGGCAACTCCGTTATAATATCCCTATAATACCTATAATTTGAAGATCTTCTAAAACATCTTAAAATGTATCGGAAACATGATCTGTAACTGGAACACAATCTCTGAATACCCAAAGGCAGTTAATCCTAAGTAGTATAACTCATTATTATTTTAATTAACCTATAAACATAGCATATCCTCAAACCGACGCAGCGATCGCTTCGTAGAGCAGAATATATAATGTAAGTTTTCTTAAGTTAATCTTTAGACTTATCCGATACACAATAAACCATACTATTTAATCTTTAATTCATACAAATATCACAATATACAACTTTCTGATAAATAACTGTCATCAACTATCATCATTCGCATGTCATTTTGTACTAATATTGCGAATATACTTATACACTATATACTATATCTTAACAATTAATATCAGTTTCTATGTTAATAAATACTTGTAATATCACTATGAAATCTTAATCACTATGAAATCTTAATAGGGCCATTCAGACTGGCAATACATAAGATCTCGTAGAATGATCCCAAAACTCCCCAGATTCCTTAATTTTCCTTTCTCTAAATTAACTATCCCCTCTTTTTAAGTTGTGTAACTGGCTGTCCGAAGGACCCTCCCATTTTCCCTGAGCACGGTCGGACCAGATCCCAGGATGGCGGTTCGTTACAAACCGACACCCCCGCTCATCCCCTTACCCTTGAAAATCCCCCTCTACAAATAAAGATATATCAATTGTCGTAGAAATCGATGGATTTTTTGAATGATGTATTCGGCAAAAAGATTGCTTGTAAAAAATCGCTATAGGTACCCATAATTCACTTTAATGGCAACCCAGTGGTTTTTTAAATATACAGGAGACACTACAGGAAGTATTTCTCCCAAAACATTCGACACCGCCGCTTGTCTCCTTACTCCTGATAACCTCTGTCCAAAAAGAATGATATACACTATGCAACTAAATGTTTGCCGAAGGCCTGTGCATTACATTTTCTGGTGAAATAGGTGCCCTAAACACGAAAAAAATCACAATTTTTTATGGCAAATATTTTTTTTTTTTAAAAAAATGTTTTCTTTAAAATTCTTATTTTCTTGGAAAAAGCCTTTAGTATTTAAACCATATTTTTATCCCCTCACCTTAGAGAGGAGGGTATATATTATTTGTTGGGAGCCAAAAGTGTAACACATCGAAGGAGTGATCTAAAACCCTATGTATGTTCGGTGGATATCCGTTTTGGATCATTTTAAGTCAAATGAGCAATGTCCGTCAGTCCGCCTGCCTACCTGTCAGTCTGTCTGTCTGCTTGCTGGTGCGCACGATAACTCTCGAAAAGAGTAACCGATTGACTTCAAATTTGGTAATATTTTCTTCTATCTCCGATTAAGTTCGCAGATGGTCCATATTGGTCCACTCCTTCTAGACCTCCCCCACAAAGGGTTAACATTTAGTGAAATATTGATTATTTAATAACTTCTATACTACTTATTTGAATCCTCTGAAATTCTACAAATAGTATTAGTTTATTAGTCACTATTATTACCTCGAGAAAAATAGGCGATGTTGCCACGCCCCTTTTGGTACCTCCCATACAAATGAACAATTTTAAACCAAAAGTTAATAACTTATAAATTTATTGCCAGTGCATACAAAGACTTGAAATATTGTACAGTGTAATGGTTTCATAGTATCTACAAAACAGCGAAAAATGGGCACTATTTCCACGCTTCTTTTGGTACCTCCCGCACAAATGGACATTTTTTGTACCAAAAGTTAACAGCTTTTACTTTAATACCAGTGCATACTAATAATTTAAATTTCGTTACACTGTCCAAAAGTGGCCGTTATTGGCACGCCCCTTTTGGTACCCCCCACACACCATTTTTCACCAAAAGTTTACAGCTTATAACTTTAATTCCAGTACATACTTTTAAGTTAATAAATGGAATTTAAATTGATAATAATTTAATTAAAACAAAAAAAAATAAATGTACTAATATTTTTTTGGGACTCAAGGTGAGGGGATTCAAAAGTCGGTTTACCCGACTGAACTTTCTTACTTGTTATGTTATTAGCAGTAAACTTTTAGTGCAAAAATTTATATGGGAGGTACGAAAGGGGCGTGGCAACTTCGCCCATTTTTCCCGAGGTGATAGTGACTAATAAACTAATACTGTGTGTAGAATTTCAGAAGATGCAAATAAGTAGTATAGATATTATTAAATTATCAATAATTCGCTAAATATTAACCCTTTGTGGGGGTGGTACTAGAAGAAGTGGACCAATATGGCCCATCCTCGAACTTAGTCGGCGATAGAAAAAAATATTGCCACATACCAAATTTGAAGTCAATCGGTTACTCCTTTCGGGAGTTATCGTTCGCACCAGCCAGCAGACAGACAGACGGACGGGCATTGCTCATTCGATTTAAAATGACCCAAAACGGATATCCGCAGAACATGCTTAGGGTCTTAGGTCACTCCTTCGATGTGTTACACTTTTGGCCCGTAGCAACTGATATATACCCTCGTATCACTAAAGTGAGGGTATAAAAATAAGATTATTCGACATAAATAAATCTTCAACATTTTGTTTGTTGTTGAATATAATTTTGTGCGGATAAAAATGTGTGGAATGCCGAATATGTTGTGCAAAATAAATAAAAAATAATAGCAACAATCATGAATTTGAAAGCACAAGGTAAAGCGATATTTGCATAAAAGTATGTATTGTTATGCATTGTACTCTCGTGTACCAAAATATGTATTTTAAAATTTGTATATTAATTTTGTTTAATAAAATTTCTTTAAAATTCCTAATTTCTTTGACATTGATGATTGTTGACCTTTATGATGTTTTTAATTTTTGTTTTTATTTTTCGGCTTTAGGCCCTTGATTATTCCTATATTTGGACTTATTCTCGATATTTCGCTAGTCATCTTCTAGAAATCTATTGCAAAAATACATTAATTATTGTTTGGGTTTATATATTTATTTATATCTTTTAATAATTAATGTATTTTTGCAATAGATCTCCAGAAATGAAGCGAAGCTAGCCGAAATATCGAGAATAAATATTGAAATTTAAAGAACAAAACTGTTTTTTTTTTCAATCAAGGACCTAAAGCCGAAAAATAAACACCAAATTTAAAAAATTCCTAATATCTTGGAATGTGCCTGTAGTATTTGGACCATATTTTTTTCAGTAGGAAATTATGAGGACTAAAAGTGTTAGTACTGCCACATTCACTTAGAATAATTAATTAAAAGGAAATTATGAGGACAAAAAATGTTAGTACTGACACATTCACTTAGAAACATAAGTTTAATTACTGTCGATAAAATAGTAGGAAAAAAAGTTGTTTTTTTTTTCAAAAAAAGTTTTATTATGACTTTGTACATTTGTTTGTAACGCCTAAAATACAAAGAGATAGACCCATCGTTTATTATACCGAATAGAACCACTTTTGAGTCGAATTAGCCATGTCGGTATGTCTGTCCATGTATTCTTGTGATCGAAGTGCAGGTCGCTATCTTTAGGAAAATTGGTACAGAGGCATTCCTTGGACTAGGGAAGATCCCTATTGAAAATGGTGCATATCGGACTATGTTTTGATATAGCCCCATATTAAGAATTTATACTTTATAAGAATTTATCTTCTTGACTTCTTGTCGATGCTGTCATCCATCCAGACAGGCAGCCCGACGGACGGACATAGCACAAAGAAGTCTTTGATCGGATTTGTTCCAAATATCCACTATTGAAAACCAAGTAGCGCGAGTCTACAAAAGTCCTCGGCAAAAATATTTGCTACAATTTAAAATTACATTACCTTTCCTCGTGAAATCCGCTAGCGAAACCATAAATGCCATATCAGCATTAAAGAGCTGGCCAAAACTAAAGCATACCTTGGGGATGACACTCACAACTAACTATAAATGACACTTTTGGGCAAATTGTGGCTATTCCATTCCCGGCTAGCATCCATTACCGTCCAATAACCAATTTGTGTACAAATTGCCAATTTTATTAATACATACAACAAGAAAGAACCGTCAAACACCTGAACGTTTAAACACTAGCTGGACTTTAACCCACCACCACCAACAAACCGGTGGGTGGCCCACAATCTACATACATCCTCATGTCAATCTACCATGAAATCCCATCAAATCAATAGCTGTCATTTACCACGACAGACGGATAGCCTCACACACAAACACACAGCAAAACCAAGCAGTGTTGAAATAAATGAGTTGCTAAGCCATTACTTTGTTAGCAAAAGATACAAATCTCAACCCGAATGGACAGAGAAAAAATTGGCTTAAAACAAACAGTCAACCATCAAGGCAAAAAGACCGAAACATGAATCCTGCGTAGCACTGTCAGCTAAAAATACCACTATTGTCGTTTCCAATCATGCGGAGGAGACTGGCAGCAACCCACACCATCATTCTTATCATCATCATCGATGGCGAAGACCATGAAAGGACTCAGATACATGGAGAAAATTGTCAGGAAATAAAATAGATTTGATAGAGGCATTTTAAGCAAATAATTTACTTGTGTGTGTTTATTCCAAACAAGTAATATACTTGGGCGTAGATACATAAATTTCATTTATATATTTAGCCGTATGCAGTGTTTAAGGGGGTTTGGAGCGGTTGGCCAAGAAATTAATTCGTGCAAAATAAGAAGATTTTTTTGATGACACAGTGCTACAAAATTGACCGAAAATTAATAGTCATGGAAATGTCTATAAAATTCCAAAGCTGACTAGAAATAAAACAAAACTGTGTACTCAGTTTTTTATTTTCTGGTCGAGTTCACGTTTAAAAGGACATGACATCTTTTAAGGATATAATTATTTAAATTGTTTTGCAATTTTTCTGAAAGTCCTCATAAGACACCATGGGTGTCAAATGAAAGGGCAAATTTTGGGCTATCTAAATACTATCTTGGTTTTTAGAAAGTGGAACTAAAAAGTTGCAACTTTTTCATTATCCTTTAGTATACAGTAAGCATAAGTACAGACTTTCATGATCAAAAACTGGTGTCGCACGGTGTTATATGCATCATTGCTTTATGTTTTAGTTTCAGACAGATTTTGTTCATTTGCAAATAAATTTATGCTGAACAGATATTTTATTTAAAATATCTGTCCAGAAAAATATTTTTTTTTAGTATTTTAAAATTTTTCTCCGTGTACCCTAACAAATGAGATGTGACTACTATTTCATTGTCAAAATCTATCACGTTTGTCACATTGGCAGTGACATACAATCAAGAAATTTATGGCTCAACGTCGTATGGTGATGATGATAAAACCAACAGCATAAAGAGGAACGCGTAAAAAAAAGAACAAACAATGAACATAAAATATAGTTTAAAGTCAATCAAAATGACTTTGAACAATGAACATTCGAAGTGATAACAAACTAAACTGGAGCATGCTTTTAGGGTTATTAGAAAGTGGGACAGTTTTAAAGTGCATTTTTAGGGAATTATTTAAGTCAAATGGAGTATAGGGTAAGTTAGGAAAACTAGAGCATGCATTTAGGCTTAACTAAAAACGGGATATTTTAAACACTCTGGAAAAGCCAATCATTGTTGAGTTATTAGAGATTTTATAGTCTTTGTTTAGAAAAAAATGTATAGATAAATAATTCAATTGAAAGGTCTCCTGTGTTTGCAAGTCGCCTATGATATTTGGAACTATTGAAATCATTTTCACATAACATGTTCGTCTAGGCGATGTGATGTTTTTTTTGATCAGCATAATCGACCAAATGTGTCCACAATCGGGAGAATTGTGCGAAAATTTCAGCAAACCGGATCTGTAGGATCTGTGCATGCTCGCCCAGTTCGTTTGGTGCTGCTTATGGGCTGGCGACGTCATCGGGCCATACTTCTTCGAAATTAGGCCGATCAGACAGTTACTGTAAATGGTGTTCGCTATCGTGAGATGATAACGAAATTTTTATGGCCCGAATTGGAAGATATGGATGTGGACAATATGTGGTTTCAACAGAACGGTGCCACTTGCCACACAGCTAAAGAAACAATGGCTCTTTTGCGCAACAAATTCAATGGCCGTGTTATCTCACGTCGTCGCGATGTCAATTGGCCGCCAAGATCGTATGATTTGACACCGTTGGAGTTCTTTCGTTTGGGTTATTTGAAAGAAAAGGTGTACGTCGATAAGCCAGCAACAATTCAAGATCTAAAGGATAAGATAATTCGGCACATTAACGGCATAGAACCTCAATTATGCCTCAGCGTCATCGAAAATTTGGACCATTGGATGGCGGTGTGCCGCCGAGGTCGCAGATATTTTGTTCCATACATAATTGAACCATATCAATATTATCATAATACCAAGAAATGACAATAACCCTTTCGGTTATTCTATGCCATATGGCATAGCCGCTTTTCAGATGCTATTTTAAGTTAAAAAACTTATGATTACTATTATTTTTGTATTTTTATATTTTTCTTTGGTGTTTTTTGTACAAATTAATAAAAAAATTTTAAGTTAGATGATCAAGTAAATCGTAAAGGTTCAGAAAGCGAGCGTGCCCATCGAGTTTCGTATTTTTGAAACAAAAGATCTTATCATACTTTTATATATTCTATTACAAAAATTACTTTATTTTATAACTTTATCTATGTTATTTAGTAGATAATTATCGCTTCAGTAAGTGTAAAAAAAAGTTAAATCCCTAAAGTAGTTCAATAAGGATGTACGAATTTTTTTATTTCGTACTATGCCATATGGCATAGATTTTACCCATCGGAAATACATTTTTTTTATTTGATTGAATAGAGTCGCAGTGGTTGGCCGTAATAACGATGTCTAATAAATTAAAAAACGAACAAATAGAAAATATTTTGGTTAATTTTGATGACTCAGATTTATCTGACTTTGGCGATGATGAAGAAGAAGAAAATGATGTTTTGGAAACGTTATTGGAAACTCTTAATGACAATAAAAACAATTCCTTTTTAATCGAGGAGCTAACTAATCCAGATGGGAATATCGATTTATTTGAGAACAATTTAGATGCGGAAGATGATTCACTGGACTTGGATGATGTTACTGATCCATCATTTAAAAAAATTCTTAACTTTCGATGGGCAAAGAGAGCTTGGAGCGCTCCAAGCTCAGATTTTTCTGAAAATTATCCGAAGCAAGATGTTAAAACTCCTGTTTCATATTTTTTAAAGTATTTTCCATTTGAATTTATTGACACAATTGTTCAGGCAACAAACCAAGCCTCACTTATGAAAACAGGAACTGCAATTAATGTTACAAGAGAAGAGATTCTGACATTAATGGGCTTAGAAATTATTATAGGAACAATAGGATATCCTCGATTAGCGATGTACTGGAATAGGGCTACTGAAATACCAGCATTCCGTAAACATATGACAAAAAATAGATTTCATACAATACGCACTAATCTTAAGTTCAGTGTAGAGGAGAACTTGAACCACAAACTTTATAAAGTTCGTCCACTCATAAATACGTTCTTGAAAAGATCCTATGACATTCCAAAAGATGAAAACTGTTGCTGTGATGAAATGATCATTCCATGCAAATCAAAAACCGGGTTGAAACAGTATATGCCCAAAAAACCTATCAAATGGGGAATAAAAGTTTTTTGTCTATGTAGCTCAAATGGAATTGTATATGATCTCGAAATATACCAAGGAAAAAATACAGTTGTTGGGGAATCAAAATTAGGTTTTTGCTCGGATATTGTCATTCACCTCTCTAAAACGATTCCAGAAAATAAAAACCACAAACTATTTTTTGATAACTGTTTCACTACAATTAATTTATTAATATATTTGCGAGAAAAAGTAATATGGGCAACAGGAACCATGCGAGGAAACAGAACCGGAAAAGCTCCGCTTGCAACAGAAAACGATTTGAAAAAGCAAGGAAGAGGAAGTTATGACTATTGTATTGAAAGGAACCAAAATATTTTTCTTTTAAAATGGCTAGATGGTGGCTGTGTTATATTAGCATGAAAAATAAGGTAAGCAATAGATAAATTTTTATATATAAATTGGTTTTCTTATTCCTTTTTTTTCAGGGCAGATACCGAAGCAGACCTAATGATGGAAATAAAATTGGCAATGAATTATTTTTTTATATATTTTATGTTTTATATAATAAGTAATGATTTATTTTTTATGTTTTAAATGAATTTTTTGAATTTTTAAGTTTAAAATAAATATACTTATTTAAAAATTAAAATTATCTATATACTATTCATGTTTAGGGTAGTTTTAATCCCTTAAGTACATTCTATGCCATATGGCATGATGCCCAAAAACCACTTTTGGAAGCAAAATATTAAAAAATTACTTTTGAATATTCATAACGATGGCCTAAACAATAACAAATTGGATAAAAATGATTTTTTATGTCAAAAATAAAAAAGAAGTACCGAAAGGGATAATTTCATAAATAATTTGTGTTTTATTCAAAATCAACATCGGCCCTTAAAATTTAACCACCCTTTACAAAGTAAATATATACGAAAATGTCAAATTGTGTATTGGAAAAGTAATAAGAAAAAGTGTAGCATGCTTTAAGGGTTATCGAAAAACGGGATATTTAAAATGTAAATAGGGGTGAATTATTCGAAATTTGTAAGCCTTTGTTTAGAAATTGTAGAGTAAAATAACTGGATTTATATAATAATCACACAAAAAACAGAGTGCTATAATTTCTTTGAAAAAAAACGCACTTATTGTTAAGGAAATTCAAAAGTTTTTTTTTTAATGTGAAGTACAATCGATACAATTAAGTTCTAAATAAAACGTCATTCAAATGGTCTCCACGACTTCTTCTGCAGGAACGAATTTGATGAACCCAATTTTCCTCTAAATCAAGTCGTATGTCATGAATGGCACGTTCAATATTGACTTGTAGAGCTTGAAGAGAGTCTGGTTTATTTCGAAAGACCAATGACTTTAAATTACCCCACAAGAAATAGTCTAATGGTGTTAAATCACAACTTCTTGGAGGCCACTCAATATCACAATTTCTTGAAATAATCGAATCTCCAAACTTTTCTCGCAACAATTCACTTGTTTCATTTGCTGTGTGGCACGTAGCCACAATCGGTCAATGGCAAAAAGATAGCTCTTAACGAGAGCTAAAAAATTGCTCTTGGATGTCAAGGTCGTAGGTCGACCGAAAAGTTTTTTTTTTGGATTTAAAAAAAAATGGACTTAGAATAATTTTCAAATGTGAACGGAAAGCTCCTTAACGGTACGTCGGATATTTCTAATGGGTGTCAAGGTCGTAGGTCGACTGAAAAGTGTTTTTTTTTTGGATTTTTAAAAAAATGGACTTGGCATCATTTTCAAATGTGAACGGAAAGTTTATTTTTGCTCTAGCTCCTTAACGGTACGTCGGATCGGGAATTGGTCAATGGCAAAAAGATAGCTCTTCACAAAAGCTAAGATATTGCTGGACTAAGCGCATGAAAAGTTGCAATTGGAGAACGATTATTTTTATAATAAAACTGAATAATTTGTAAACGTTGTTCTTGCGTATATCTCTCCATGATAAAATTGTAAACACTGCTGAATACAATGAAAAACAAATTACAGATCATGACATATTACAAATGGCCGAAACGTCACTTCAAAATCGTATCATCCCTATTGGAAAACCCGTTTCTATTCGGATTTAGAGCATCAAAATCCTTAGAAATGCGTCCTCTATTCTCTAACATCAAAAATATTTTTTTTTTGTATTTCTGGTATATCTGACTACAGAATTCCACGAAATTAAATTGCATTTATCGTGCTTCTGGTCCACATCCTAGAGTAAACTCACTTTATACTACAAAAAAATGGTCAATTTAAATAGGCTTCGTCCTTGATGCACGAAAGTGCTCGGTACCAAATTTCATTATGATCGGAGTTAAATTGCGACCTGTACTTGGCGAACAAAATTAAGATGTACAGACGGACGTATGTACGGACAGACTTGGTTAGATCTAATCTGCTCTTATATACCCTCCACCATGGACTGCATTCAATTTATATATAGGATGGGGGGTATATTCATTTTGTCACTCCGTTTGTAACACCTCTAAATATTGATCTGGGACCAAATAAAGTATATATTCTTCATCGTCGTAAAATTCTAAGACGATTTAGCCATGTCCATGTAGTCTGTCCGTCTGTTGTAATCAGGCTACAGTCCGTAATAATAGAGCTAGGTTGATCAAATTTGGTAGAAATATTTCTTATAGTTGCAGGTTGTTTGGTATTGCAAATGGTCAATGTTTTGATATAGCTCCCCTATAGAGGTCGCTCCAAAATACGGTTTTTGAGCCATAGATACCACATTTTTAAAGCAATTTGGCAGAAACTTTGCAGTCTGTATTCTCTTTGACAAGAATTCATCACAGCAAAAACTTTACATATCGGTTCATATTTTGTTATAGTCACACTATAGAGGTCGCTCCAAAATATACGTATTAAAGCCATAAACACCATATTTTCTAAGCATTTAAACGGAATCTTTGCAGTTTGTATTTAATTATCACAAGAAATTATCGCAGTGAAAATTTTTTAAGTCAGTTCATATTTTGTTATAGTCCACCTGTAGATGTCGCTCCCAAAAATGCTTATTTAAGCCATAAATACCACAATTTCTAAGAAATTTTGCTGAAATTTTGCAGTTTGTATTCTATTTTGGCAAGAATTCTTCTCAATAAAATTTATACAAATAAAATTTTATTTTGTTGTAGTCCCCATGTAGATGTAGCTCTCAAAAAAAATTTTTCCAGCCATAAGTACTACGTTTTTTAGGTGAAGTGTTTGGCTAAAGAATTTGCGGCCTAAAAATTGAAGCGTTCTTTTTTTAATAATTTACTTAAACACAAAGGATTGTCTCATGATTTGCTCCATATCCAAAGATTTTTCCAGTAATAAAATTTAATGCAATCCATGGTGGAGGGTATATAAGATTCGGCATGGCCGAACTTAACGCTTTTACTTGTTATTACTGGAAAAATCTTCGGATATAGAGCAAATTATTAAACGATCTTTTATGTTTAAGTAAATTATTAAAAAAAAACGAACGCTGCATTTTTCAGTCAAATTTTAAGCCGCAAATTCTTTTCTTTTTGAATTTTTAAGTTTAAAATAAATATACTTATTTAAAAATTAAAATTATCTATATACTATTCATGTTTAGGGTAGTTTTAATCCCTTAAGTACATTCTATGCCATATGGCATGATGCCCAAAAACCACTTTTGGAAGCAAAATATTAAAAAATTACTTTTGAATATTCATAACGATGGCCTAAACAATAACAAATTGGATAAAAATGATTTTTTATGTCAAAAATAAAAAAGAAGTACCGAAAGGGATAATTTCATAAATAATTTGTGTTTTATTCAAAATCAACATCGGCCCTTAAAATTTAACCACCCTTTACAAAGTAAATATATACGAAAATGTCAAATTGTGTATTGGAAAAGTAATAAGAAAAAGTGTAGCATGCTTTAAGGGTTATCGAAAAACGGGATATTTAAAATGTAAATAGGGGTGAATTATTCGAAATTTGTAAGCCTTTGTTTAGAAATTGTAGAGTAAAATAACTGGATTTATATAATAATCACACAAAAAACAGAGTGCTATAATTTCTTTGAAAAAAAACGCACTTATTGTTAAGGAAATTCAAAAGTTTTTTTTTTAATGTGAAGTACAATCGATACAATTAAGTTCTAAATAAAACGTCATTCAAATGGTCTCCACGACTTCTTCTGCAGGAACGAATTTGATGAACCCAATTTTCCTCTAAATCAAGTCGTATGTCATGAATGGCACGTTCAATATTGACTTGTAGAGCTTGAAGAGAGTCTGGTTTATTTCGAAAGACCAATGACTTTAAATTACCCCACAAGAAATAGTCTAATGGTGTTAAATCACAACTTCTTGGAGGCCATTCAATATCACAATTTCTTGAAATAATCGAATCTCCAAACTTTTCTCGCAACAATTCACTTGTTTCATTTGCTGTGTGGCACGTAGCCACAATCGGTCAATGGCAAAAAGATAGCTCTTAACGAGAGCTAAAAAATTGCTCTTGGATGTCAAGGTCGTAGGTCGACCGAAAAGTTTTTTTTTTGGATTTAAAAAAAAATGGACTTAGAATAATTTTCAAATGTGAACGGAAAGCTCCTTAACGGTACGTCGGATATTTCTAATGGGTGTCAAGGTCGTAGGTCGACTGAAAAGTGTTTTTTTTTTGGATTTTTAAAAAAATGGACTTGGCATCATTTTCAAATGTGAACGGAAAGTTTATTTTTGCTCTAGCTCCTTAACGGTACGTCGGATCGGGAATTGGTCAATGGCAAAAAGATAGCTCTTCACAAAAGCTAAGATATTGCTGGACTAAGCGCATGAAAAGTTGCAATTGGAGAACGATTATTTTTATAATAAAACTGAATAATTTGTAAACGTTGTTCTTGCGTATATCTCTCCATGATAAAATTGTAAACACTGCTGAATACAATGAAAAACAAATTACAGATCATGACATATTACAAATGGCCGAAACGTCACTTCAAAATCGTATCATCCCTATTGGAAAACCCGTTTCTATTCGGATTTAGAGCATCAAAATCCTTAGAAATGCGTCCTCTATTCTCTAACATCAAAAATATTTTTTTTTTGTATTTCTGGTATATCTGACTACAGAATTCCACGAAATTAAATTGCATTTATCGTGCTTCTGGTCCACATCCTAGAGTAAACTCACTTTATACTACAAAAAAATGGTCAATTTAAATAGGCTTCGTCCTTGATGCACGAAAGTGCTCGGTACCAAATTTCATTATGATCGGAGTTAAATTGCGACCTGTACTTGGCGAACAAAATTAAGATGTACAGACGGACGTATGTACGGACAGACTTGGTTAGATCTAATCTGCTCTTATATACCCTCCACCATGGACTGCATTCAATTTATATATAGGATGGGGGGTATATTCATTTTGTCACTCCGTTTGTAACACCTCTAAATATTGATCTGGGACCAAATAAAGTATATATTCTTCATCGTCGTAAAATTCTAAGACGATTTAGCCATGTCCATGTAGTCTGTCCGTCTGTTGTAATCAGGCTACAGTCCGTAATAATAGAGCTAGGTTGATCAAATTTGGTAGAAATATTTCTTATAGTTGCAGGTTGTTTGGTATTGCAAATGGTCAATGTTTTGATATAGCTCCCCTATAGAGGTCGCTCCAAAATACGGTTTTTGAGCCATAGATACCACATTTTTAAAGCAATTTGGCAGAAACTTTGCAGTCTGTATTCTCTTTGACAAGAATTCATCACAGCAAAAACTTTACATATCGGTTCATATTTTGTTATAGTCACACTATAGAGGTCGCTCCAAAATATACGTATTAAAGCCATAAACACCATATTTTCTAAGCATTTAAACGGAATCTTTGCAGTTTGTATTTAATTATCACAAGAAATTATCGCAGTGAAAATTTTTTAAGTCAGTTCATATTTTGTTATAGTCCACCTGTAGATGTCGCTCCCAAAAATGCTTATTTAAGCCATAAATACCACAATTTCTAAGAAATTTTGCTGAAATTTTGCAGTTTGTATTCTATTTTGGCAAGAATTCTTCTCAATAAAATTTATACAAATAAAATTTTATTTTGTTGTAGTCCCCATGTAGATGTAGCTCTCAAAAAAAATTTTTCCAGCCATAAGTACTACGTTTTTTAGGTGAAGTGTTTGGCTAAAGAATTTGCGGCCTAAAAATTGAAGCGTTCTTTTTTTAATAATTTACTTAAACACAAAGGATTGTCTCATGATTTGCTCCATATCCAAAGATTTTTCCAGTAATAAAATTTAATGCAATCCATGGTGGAGGGTATATAAGATTCGGCATGGCCGAACTTAACGCTTTTACTTGTTATTACTGGAAAAATCTTCGGATATAGAGCAAATTATTAAACGATCTTTTATGTTTAAGTAAATTATTAAAAAAAAACGAACGCTGCATTTTTCAGTCAAATTTTAAGCCGCAAATTCTTTAGCCAAACTCTTCACCTGAAAAATGTGGTATTTATGGCTTCAAATAGCATTTTGAGAGTTACATCTACACGGGGACTAAAACAAAATAAAATTTTATTTTAATAAATTTTATTGAGATGAATTCTTGCAAAAATAGTATATAAATTGCAAAGTTTCAGCTAAATTTCTTAGAACATTTTTTGTTTATGGTTTAAACAAGCCCTTTTGGGAGCGACATATGTAGGTGGACTAGAACAAAATATGAACTGTTTTAACAAAATTGTACTGCGATGAATTTTTATCTAAATAAAATACAAACTGCCAAGATTCACCTAAAATGTTTAGAAAATGTGGTATTAATGGCTTAAATAAGCGTATTTTGGAGCGACCTCTATAGTGTGACTATAACAAAATATGAACCGACTTGTAAAATTTAGCTGTGAAGAATTCTTGCCAAAATAGAATACAAACTGCATAGTTTTTGCTAAATTGCTTTAAAAATGTGGTATCTATGGCTTAAAAACTTTATTTTGGAGCGACCCCTGTATAGGGGACCTATATCAAAACATTGACCGATGTGGCCCATTTGCAATCCCAAACAACCTGCTACTATAAGAAGTATTTCTATTACTATAAGAAGTATTTGATCAACCTAGCTCTATTATTAAGGACTGTAGCGTAATAACATCAGACAGACGGACGACGATTAAGAATACATATATTTTTTGGTGTCTCAAATCAATATTTAGACAAAATAAAAATAACAACCATTCTACGGTGGAGGGTATAAAAACGAAGCCTATTTGACAAAAAACTACGGATAAATGTAGAAATTATAGCCATTTTGGTAGAACTAAGAGAGTTTCAACAAAATCCTGTTTTTATAACCCTTCTATTGCGATGGAGGGTATATATCAGTAGCTGCAGGCCAAAAGTGTAAAACATGGAAGAAGACTCCAAGAGTATACTTATTTAATTTTAAGTCATTTGGGCATTGTCCGTCTGTCTGTCTGGCTGGTGCGCACATTAACTTTCGATACGAGTATCCGATTGACTTCACAAATGCTGAGATCAAAAATGTACCGTGTTGGACTACTCCTTCCAGTACGTCCCCCACAAAAGGTCAAAATTTAGTGAAATATTGATTCCTCTATACTACTTATAAGAATCTTTCACAATTCCACGCATAATATTATTTTCTTGGTCTATCACTTTGAGAAAAAATGGCAATGTTGCACCAAATAGACCATTTTGCACAAAAAGTTAAACAATAAGGTCCATCCTGTCACTTGGATTTAAGTATTACACTTTTTGTCCGAAGCAAATGATACTCGTGTATATCCTCCTCCACTAAATAAAGGAAAAAAACTTTTATTTCAAACCTTAGGATTTTCTTTTCATGTTTATTAAAGTTTATAATGAATTTTATGTTTTCTTAAATTAGAATCAACATTTAAATGTTTTCCTATAATAAATATTATAAAAATTATAAAACTTATAACGAACCCAATGTTTATCTTAAATTTAAATCATTGTATTTTCGTTTGTCATTATTTCGGTCTTTAAAACGTTATTGATTTGTCACTACGATATTCCCCTGGCTCTAGATTTTAAATTAATATTTATATGCTTTCCTTTAATAAATATTCGAAAAATTCTTGAACTTTATAACTGAACAATTACAGCAGAACATTTTATTGGCATTATGCCATTAAAAATATAAGTATGTACCTAAAAATAATAACAATAAAAGTCGAACGAACTGCTTGATTTAAAACCACTATTCATAAGTATATTGAGATACAAATATTAAGTAATATGTACGAGTATGTATGATTAAACGTAGTCAACTGAAATGCAAAACGAAATAAGTAACCAAAAATTTAAATAACAGCATAATTTGTTTGGTAATATTAAAAAATTAAATTCTGCCGATGATAAGACTACGTTTTTCTATTTATTATTACCAGAATGTGTAAAATGCTTTGAATTGAATTTTGGAATTCTTACTAGAATTTTGTACTTATAGTAACTGCAATAACCCAGATTTAATAGATTTGTTTTACAAAAGAATATTTATGAAATCCTTGTTGACAGTTAAAACAAAACTAAAATCAAAACATTATTTCTCGGTTCTCCACAGTAATCCATGATAAAGAAAATTACATTACATACATGACAGTGTACAAAAATTATTCAGATTATCAGTCTTCATTTTGAATCGAGATTTCGAGGAAGCGAAACTGCTTTCAAGGCCCTTTGGTCGCAATTTTTGGTAAACATCGAGATTCTCACATAAACACCCCTACATCGAATATTACTAGTAGTTGTAATGCTTAACGACCTTCAATCTCGGTCTACAAAATGACAACTGGAAGGGCGGCCGATTAGATGAGGCGGATAGGTATCGGATGCACGCTTTATATATACCGACGACAAAGCACCTATAATGGCAGTGGCGAAACCTGATCATGGCACGTCCATGTCTCGTGGCACCAACATGAACCCAAACAAACATACCAAATACACGATGATCTAAATCTGCACCTGAAAGCTGCCCCAGTTTTTCAATCCGTCACTACCTGGCACTTCGGGTTTTAATGACAAACATATCCGTTTAATGATCGGCGCGCTCAGGATCCTTCAAAGATTCTAGAAAATCGGCCCTGTCAGACAAGCAGAGAGAGTTTCTAAAGTGGGCACGGATAATTTCTGAGGAATTGGATAATAGGCAGATTTCCATACAACAGCATTTTAACAGAAAGCGCTTTCCACATGAACCACCGGCTTCCAAATTGTTGGTCCAACTTCAACCAACCAAATGAACCAAAGTGTTCAGTGGAATCGCCAGTTCGTGGACCTTCACTGACGTTACTAAGGATTGCTTGATGCTTGCGGTCATCAGCAGAGACGAGGAAGACAGCAACATCCAAGCCCAGTGGAGTGATATACGCACAGTGCTCTATTTTCTTCGACCCTATCGAGTGCTGCTGGGTTTGGCTCCCAACTATGACGACGCAGATTGGTATCAATGCCGCATAAAACTAAAACGGTTCTGTAATGAGCGCTTTGTTGATTGATACCGGTGCGTTTGAAGAATATTGGTGAAACCTGGTCGGGTGCAGATCTGGATCACCAGGGCACATGATCATCACTAAGATGCAGGCTGAAGGACTGCAATCCCGGTCTTCCAACTGGCAACTGGAAGATAGCTTGATTGGATGAGGCGGATAGGTCTAGAAGGCGGATCCGGTGGCGGTCCGAGTCTCTGTCCCTCGTCAAGTCCTATGGCCAAGTGTACGGATTCAACAAAATCCAATTTACGGTACATAAGAGACTTCATCACTCGAAAGATATTTTACAATATAAAACTGATGTAGTATTTGAAGACGAATGTCTCTCTTTGCTAGTGTCCGAACAGTATTTGGAAGAAACTAGCGTTCCTCCTTTTACGATACGATATAGGATGCATGGAGAAGCTCAACATCACAAGTTCGGAAGAATCCTGTGAGGCTCACATTTTAGCGGACACCAATGACAAAGCACATACAACGGTTGTGGCGAAACCTGGTCATGGTACTCCTTCTATAGATCAACCTCCACCACTCAATGGCTTCATCCGCCGCCCTAATAGCCTTAACGATACAACAAGGAGCGTATCTGCTTCTAATCCGGAACACATAGTTGAGGGGCTATATGGTTTGTGGACAAAGAACACCTGGGTTTAACCTGCTGCTCTGTAAGACGTAGAGCTAACCGCTAGGAGCGGCAAAGGAAAATAACAATGACTCAGATCTTGTGTAGTAATGCCAATCACATCCACATATGTGAGAACAAACTGACATCAACAAAATCTGCGAATTACTTATCGCTTTAATAAAAGATAAGGGCTGATCGATGTCACACTCGTTTCTGAGAGTTTTTGCGAAAAAAGTCGAGTTTAGAAATTTTGAGACGTTCATATATTTTGCGACTATAGATACATTCGATTTTGGGTAAATGAGAAGTTTCCCACACTATATTAAAATGGCAGATTGGTGTCAATTTATAGGCACCTTAAATGGTCCCTTTGAAAATATGAACTTTAAACTGATCTTTATAAACCGCATGTCTGTCATGGTGGTAGTCACAATTAGTAATACCAAGGAAGTGCTCTAGGAAGTTCTTTAGTAAAGCAAGGTCTACAGGATCTCCTCAGGACAGAGGCTGCAAGGAAAAACTAAGCAGTACAAAATATAGTTGAGGAAGGCTCTAAATAAATCGTGGAAGTATTTCTGCAATGGCGTAGGAAGCTCATTCGAAGCCTCAAGGCTACGATTTGGTAGACACCTGCAAAGAAAAACTAAAGCAATGCAAAATATAGCTGAGAAAGGCTTTAAATAATAATCGTGGATGTATTTCTGCAATGGCATAGAAAGCTTATTCTAAGCATCAAGGCTACGGAGGATTTTATCCTCAAAATATTATCAAGATATGATAGTACTTGGACGGGGTGCAGATATGAATCGGTGGCTCCTGAGTACACATTTCCCGAGCAATTCTCAAGAGGAAATAATTACTTCAGTTGGAGATTCATTTCGTAGTGCTGTCATCAGAGGTCGCCCACGAGATTGTAAACTCTTTATTTCTCTCTCGACGGAGGAACAACAGGCAGTGGATCTGAGCCGTCCTCCCTGGCTCAGATCCATACATATTGTATCAATAAGACATATATACCAACAAAATGGAGATAAACCAATATTGTCTTCATTCCAAAAGCGGGAAAGCCGTCCCATACAGTACTTAAGTATTTCCGGCCGATTAATCTATCATCATATATATAACCAATGTTGAAATAAACCAATGTTGTCTTCATTCCCAAAGCGGAAAAGCCGTCCCATACAGGACCGAAGTACTTCCGGCCGATTAGTCTATCACCATATATCGTCATTTCTCCTACAAATACTGGGGAGATTAATAACCTTAGGACTAAAATTAATCACAGGCTACTTTACAATCAACAGCAAGGACAATCTACAGAAAACTCCCTTCAGAAACCTAGTCAGCTTTATTGAAAAATCTCTCTCTATTAAGGATTATACAAAAGTAGATTTCTTATACATTACGGGGAAACTCAATAATACAAATCCAGCCGCAATAGCAACGCATATGACGCGAAGTTTGCGAGTAGAGACATCCTACTACAGACCCTTTATACTACGACAAGATGAGCTTCCGATAATCATATTGGATATTGGACCAAGACAGAACTAGGTAGTTTCAGCTAAAGATATAATGTACCAACTGTTGAACATTGCTCCTTGGGGGTATTGCCATTTTCTTCTCTAAAAGCGCCAAATACATAATGAGGTATTTTGCTAGACAGGAAGTTAAACTTGAAACCGAATATTCAGGGAAGAGCAAAAAAGGCTATTGTAGCGTTATATATATGTAGAAAAACAATAGCAAAACGCTGGGATCTGACCTTACATATAGTTTATTGTTTGAATACGCAGAAGTTTGACCGATAATGCTGTAAGACATCATTGTCTGTCTCGTGGACGGCTCTGCAGAAATTCAGCTCCTGCGTTATGAGTGTTTTGTGAACGATACCAACAGAGGTACTAAATCTGATACGACATTTTATACCGGAAGCTAAGCTTTAAACCCAACATAAAAAGGCTGTGGTAGCACTATACGAGTATACCTGTAAAAAACAATAGGAAAATGCCGAGGTTTATGTTTGTATACGGCAGAAGTTAGACCGATAATGGTGGTCTGCAGAAATTCACCTTCTGTGTGATATAAAGTACAGTTCAGCGAATGGCATTGGAAACACGAAAGTTATACTATATTCAATGTCGCTAGACATTATAGCAAAGTAATATACCACAGCTACTGCTATTACACTTAGGGAACTATGAACATAGTGTTATGCTAGCCAAAATGCCTGACCTTCAAGACATTGTTGATTACACTATGTCTCAACCACTTTTTGACAATAAGTATCTCACTCTTATACCTGATAGATTAGAATGGAATGGTCCCAGGACATACAAGATTCGGTAACTTCTTCTCATCAAAAGATGGGGGTATACTAACTTTGCCATTCCGTGACACCTTGAAATATTGATGTGCGACCCAATAAAGTATATATACTTGATCTTCGTGAAATTCTAAGTAGATTTAGCCATGTCCGTCTGTCCATCTGTCTGTTGAAATCACGCTACAGTCCGTAATAATAGAGCTAGGTTGATGAAATTTCGTAGGAATACTTCTTATTGTAGCAGGTCGTTTCGGTCAATGTTTTGATATAGCTCCCCTATAGAGGTCGCTCCAAAATACGGGTTTTGAGCCATAGATACCACATTTTTAAAGCAATTTAGCTGAAACTTTGCAGTTTGTATTCTATTTTGACAAGAATTCATCACAGCAAAAATTTTACAAATCGGTCCATATTTTGTTATAGTCACCCTATAGAGGTCGCGCCAAAATATACGTATTTAAGTCATACATACGACATTTTCTAAGCATTTCAACTGAATCTTTGCAGTTTGTAATTAATTTAGACAAGAATTCATCAAAGTAAAATTGTTTTAAATCAGTTCATATTTTGTTTTTTTAAGCATAAACACCACATTTTCTAAGAAATGTAGTTTATTCTATTTTCTGTTTAAAATTTATGCAAATCAATTTTTATTTACCAAATACTACATTTTTCAGGTGAAGAGTTTGGCTAAAGAATTTACCACCTAAAATTTGGATAATTGCAGTGTTCGTTTTTTAACAATTTACTTAAACAACAAGTAAGAAAGTTTCAGTCGGGTAAACCGACTAAGGTATACCCTCACTTTGTGAGTAATGTAATATTGAATATTACTCGAATTATTCTGTCAATTTGTGTGGGAGGTACCAGAAGGGGTTTATCAAATACACCTTTTTTTTGCTGAACATTAGATACTTTAAATTCATTGCACTGTGCCGACATAAGCATTTATGTGCACTGGTATAAACGTTATGAGACATTAAATTGTAGTATGATTTGGGCATTTTGTGTGGGAGGTACAAAGAGGGGTGTGGCAATAACGCCAATTTTTCACAGGGCTATAGACACTATAAAAACATTACACTGTACAAAATTTCAAGTATTTTTATACACTGGTTTTAATGTTATAAGCTGTTAACTTTTGGTGCAAAAAGGTACCTTTGTGTGGGAGGTACCAAAACGGGCGTGACAACAACACCCATTTTTCCCTGGACTGTAGGCAATATAAAAGCATACTACTGTACAAAATTTCAAGTATTTGTATACACTGTTATTAATGTTATAAGCTGTTAACTTTTGGTGCAAAAAGGTACCTTTGTGTGGGAGGTACCAAAACGGGGGTGACAACAACACCCATTTTTCCCTGGACTGTAGGCAATATAAAAGCATACTACTGTACAAAATTTCAAGTATTTTTATACACTGTTATTAATGTTATAAGCTGTTAACTTTTGGTGCAAAATGGTGCATTTGTGTGGGAGGTACCAAAAGGGACGTGGCGACTTTGCCCATTTTTCTCGATTTGATAACGACTAATAAGCTAATACTATGTGTGGAATTTCAGAAGATTCGAATAAGTAGTATAGCAGTTATTAAAGAATCAATATTTCACAACATTTTAACCCTTTGTGGGGGAGGTACTAGAAGAAGTGGACCAATATGGCCCATCTTCGAACTTAGCCGGAGATAGAAAAAAATATTACCACATACCAAATTTGAGGTCAATCGGTTACTCCTTTCGAGAGTTATCGTGCGCACCAGCCAGCAGACAGACAGACAGACAGACAGACAGACAGACAGACAGACAGACAGACAGACAGACAGACGGACGGACATTGCTCATTCGACTTAAAATGACCCAAAACGGATTTCCTCCGAACATACTTGTGGTCTTAGGTCACTCCTTCGACGTGTTACACTTTTTTCCGTAGCAAATGATATATACCCTCGTCACACTAAAGTGAGGGTATAAAAAGGATCGTTCCACGATTTGCACCAGATTTTTTCAATAATAGAATTGAAAGCAATTCATAGTGGATCTAAGATTCAGCATGGCCGAACTTAGCACTTTTACTTGTTCTTATTAAGAAAAATTAAAATGGCTTTTCAATCGAAAAGTTCTCGATATCGAATGCCGTGATTTGCCCCCTGCATACATTCCAGGCTGATGTGGCCCGGTTTAGACTCAAAACGCACCAGAGCACTGCTGTCATTGTCGAGAACGGACATTTCAGTGTCTTATTGGACGGCACGCAGAGAGATCATGCATAATGACTTTTGCAGAAGCTGTGGGACGAGGAGGATGAGGAGTCAATAGAACATATTTTGTGTCTGTGCCCGCTCTTTCTAGTAGGCGGCATACAACCTTGGGCTCTTATTTCTTTGAGGAGTTGACTAACTTGTCTGTAGTTGGAATCGGCCAACTTTGAGCTTTTTAAAGCATTCAAATTGGTTCAATGGGAGGGTCTTGGGATAATTTATGTTTTCCCTTAGGGTCCTGTAGTAGTGGACTGGATAGTCTAAGTGAGTCTGTTTTATAGCTACCACTTTTAACCTAACCTAACCTAAGTCAGAATCAATGTTTTCTCTATCAATTTTCTTGGTAAAAAGTCCCTGGAAACAGTCTTCCTAAATTCAAGAACTTCCCGCGACTATTGCTCATCTCTTAATTAGCAATAAATGACAGGTTGTCAATAGTCAAGAACTCGATACATTTCAAGCTGATGTGGTGCTGCCTTAACTCCAAACAAACCATTTCTTTACAGTCGTTATCGAGACGCGACGGCTCAGTTATCGTGTCTGCCATGACGGGTCACTGTCTTATTGGAAGGTACACAGAGGGGAATGCACGCACGCTGCACTGGAATTGCATTATGTGTGAATCCCTCTAGCAACATTAACTAACTTCTTAAGAGATGGTGCCTTGGTGGCAACAAACAGCAACTGGTCACTAGCTAGGAAATGTGAAAATGTCAAGCTAATGAGGCCCTACCTAAACTTGATAAGCAGCAATGCTGTTATCGAGATCGATCGTCTCATTTATCGAGTCTGTCATAACGGGTCACTGTCCTACTGGACGGCACGCAGATAGATTGATGGTCTTGCGAAATGACTTTTGCAGAAACTGCAGGGACGAAGAGGAGGATAAGAAGACGGCAATCTGCACTAGCCTGACATTTTTTTGGTGATTTAGCTAACTAGCCTAAGATTAAAATCATTCTGTCCCTGCGGTATCACAATGGATGCTACATAGTCCATACATAAACCTGACATATACTGCCACTGAAACCTAACTTAAACTAATATGCCATGTAAGTGCTATAAAATTAAATGTTGTTCCAATGTTATGTCCAAAATTTCGGATATACCATTTTGTATGGCCCTTACAATATTTTTATAGTTATATTCGTTTGCATTTCTGCTTAACCGCAAAATAATAAAAATCAAATCAAAAGCTAAACTTTTCTCATACCGAAAAAAATTATCACCGCCAACACAATAACATTCAAGCTCACCCTCATGAATTTATTATAGTTCGTGTAGCTCACATGTGAGGCGAAGGACACATGCTGCTCATGCTGTTGGCGGAGGGTCCTATTGTATGGCGTTTGTATGGTACCAGGATATCACTATCACGCTCTGTGCTTAGTCTGAGCCGTGCCGCTTTCATTCGAACGTATCCTTGTTAGGTGTCATAATACTCGAATACGAGTTCAACAACAGCAGTAGCAGCAGCAGCAATAATGGCATTGCAGCAAAACAATTTTGAAATCTCAGTGCAAAGAAAAAACATAAATACATACAATGAATCCGCTTTTCCAGAGGTGCAGACAGACAGACGGACGGACAGGCAGACAGACACACATACATACTTTGGCTTATGCCATGCCCTGCGACGGAAATTGATTTTTTATATCCTTCTATCAGCCGAGAACAGTATGAAAAAAATGTAATATAAGTTCATGAATGGAAGGATGTGGGAAAAATACAATATTTATTGTCCTGAACTTACTTTCACATTGGCGGTACACATAACATACCGGAAATGTAATCAGGGCGAACTCATGCTGTGATGACAGTAAATATTAAACTGTGATACCTATAAAAAGGACAGCCATAAATATGGTGGGTTACTTTAAACGGCCATAAATTTTAGTTATAATCGTATTTTTTAAATAACTAGGGGATACAACTTATCTATTAATTACTAGAGTTGGGTCGTTCCGGAACGAACTCGTTCAATTGAACGATTCCCTTGAAGGAACGATTGGAACTGGTTCCTGCTATGTTGTTCTTTTAGTTCCATCGTTCACTTCGGATCTTTTGCTGTTATTCATCTTTCGTTTATTCGCTCGTTCATTTTACCATTCTTCTCTTTCGAACAGCTGTTTAATTGTTGCCAAATTTACCGAACAATGATTTCTCTAGTGCTGTCACACTAAATTTATAACAATATTAAATGCTGGTGTCGTTCGGAGGTATTAATTTGTTTGCCTTGATCAGTCTTTTTCACTGTGGTGCCCAGAATTGCCACACTACATACACATCACATGCGTTTAACAATTGTTATTTAAATAAAATCAGCAGAACATAATTAAATAAATTAAAAATATATTTTTAATTTCCTTGTCTGGCAAAATTGTTTTTATCACGTTCATAAAAGAAGACTGAACGAGTAAACAAACAGCTGTTGTGATGTTTAACCGAATGAATGTCATTTGAACGAAGGAGCCAAAAGGAACGATGGAACGAAAAGACTGAACGAGTTCCTTTACCGGAACGGAACGAAAAGGACCGGTCCGTTCAGTGAACGATAATGCCCAACACTATTAATTACACGGATTGTGCAGAAATATAAAATTTAGGGGACCCTATTAGAGAGATAGCAGAATGGCTGAGAATTAATGGTCTGACTAAAGTCGGTAGGAATATTTTCTCTGATAGTCCGGCTGCTATAAAGTCCCTGGAAACGGCCTTTCGAAATTTAAATACTGTCCTTGACTGTCGCAGATCTCTTGACTAGACGAGGCAAGCATTTTCTTAGTAGTCCGGTGGCAACAATGTTACATTAATTTATTTATATGAATTACAATTTAAAGTAAATTTATATTCTTATTCTACGGTCCAGGGAAAACCCGGGTTACAAAGACCATGTGGCTAGATTTTTGCAGCGACAGAACAGAGCCTCCGGTGGGAATCGAACCTTAACACTCATCTTCTCCAGAAAAATCTGAATACTGTTAAAGGAGAGATTCCCTAGCAGAGAAGATAGAACGACTCCATTTAATATAACCATTTAAAAATTCTTTAAACTTTTTATCAGTGCTATTTTCATAGTACATCGAAAAAATTTCATAATTCTTCTCTCAAAGTCCCCAATTCTAGCTACAGTTAAGTGACCAATTAGCCTTAATTTTCAAATCAACAAAGGATTTCTTTTTGGCGGGTAAACCACAAAGTGATTTGTTAAATTTATTAAAAATAAAATAATTAAAAGCACTTATTATCCTCTATTATAATATGCCGTTTCTCTTGGCCATAGGCAATTATACACAACACCGCATAAAAATAGGCTCGAATAAATTTTTAATTAAAATTCAATTTAAATTTGACACTCTATTAAGTTAATTACATTTCATGTTCATGTGTAGGATGGCGGGAAGCAAGCTTAAGTGGAGCATAAAGACGCTAACCGGAAAGCGGAAATGAATGTACAGACGGACGGACGAACAGATAGGCAGACAAGCTAACGAACTCGGGTGGTCGTTGTGTGGCAGAAATCCTCATGGGATGGGGTTGGAGAGGAGTGCTGATAACGCCAACAAAATATCAGGAAAGGAATTCGAAATGTAGGCAGAATATTAGGGTGAAGCTATTTAAAGTACTTGTGACTAAGTACCGAAACGACATTAGTTATTAGACCCAACATCACCTCAGAATCACTTTCTATGGCGATTTAGCCATTTAATTTATTATTTTCAGAGGTACTCTTGGAAAAAGGTATACAAATCGGTCCTAGTTTTGATATGACTTGACTCCATCACGTTATAAATGCGAGTAAGGTCTGTATTTCTCAACTGTTGTCGAAAAATATGTGCAGAGTTCGTCTGTAGCTTTCTTCCGGTACTCGCTTTTGGAAGACTGCAAGGGAGAACTTGCTAAGCTAGGTCGTGTGGCACGAGTAGTTCTTACCTGGATCCCTGGTCATAGGGGTTTCGCTCTAGCAAATTCGTCATAGGGCAGTCGAACTAGCTAGAGCAGGACCATCTTCTAACGACAACCAGATGGCTTCAGTATCTCCAGTTACTACCTGAAACAAGCAGAGAACAGGTGGGATAGGACAGAAGCATGTCGAATATGTAAAAACACAGAAAATGAGAAGGAAGAGGAGACAGTTGAACACATTCTATGTTCCTGCCCAGCACTAATACAACGCAGACATAAAACCTTTGGTCGACCGTTCCTTCACAACCTATTCGAGGTGACAGAGAAAGGTCTGCGAGACCTTGTGAATTACCTCAGTTTATCAGGCTGGATATAAAAACACAGAGAAAAAACGAACATTACGCGAGTGGCGTGGTTATCAAAACGGTATATTAACATACTAATTCAGGCTTAAGAACGTTTTTTTAGCCACCATGTTAACCAACCAACCCATCGCGGATTCATGGTTGTACGTCAAGTGCTACATGACGGATACCACATCTTTTTATATGTTAGCCATTTTTGTCAATCTTAAGCATGCTTATGGCAATTTTTTCTTGAACAAGCGTTTTCGTCCGACTAGAGGAGCTTGGCTGCCGATGCATATAACAGCTGTGGAAAATGCAGTTCTCCGACGCGAGATCGTGTGTTATTGGTTCTACTAATAGTGCCTCGATTTCTGGATAAGGCATTTGCTATATTTAAAAAGGTGAAATACTTAGGAGTAATCTTGGATGAGAAACTAAGTTGGAAAGATATCTAGAAGAAAGAGTTTCCAAAGCCCACAGATGCTGGTCGTTGTACAGAAGAGATATAAGTTCATAATGGGGACTACGGCCAAATATGACACACTGGCTTTACTTGAGCGTGATTAGACCAATAATAACCTACGACTCTGTAGTGTGGTGAACATCAATGACAAAGAAGTTCAACGTAATACCATTGCAAAAAGTCCAACGTATTTGCGTATTAGGCATAAGCGTGGTAATTACCGCACCACAAGTCGAACTATACTAATACTTCTGCCTCCCAGACCATAATCGTGTATTTCAAGCGAAAGTTCGAGCAATCTCGGCGTGTGTGAACTGGCTCAGTAACACCACAAAGCCTACATATGCCATATGCCATATGTAAATCGTGAGGTATAAAAAGATCATAAATAAGGAGTACACAACAGGCCGAACCACTGGCTTAAGTGCATGTTCATGGACATGAGACGTTTAAACGTCTCCTCTCTTCAACATAACCTTACCTAAACTAGTCGCAAAACAGATTTTAGAACAGGATACATCTCCAGCAAAATTAAAAATCTACCTCTACAATGGCGAAGCTCTCAAGGCCTTGGACTCCAGAACCTTAAAATCAATTTGTACTATGGGCTGGTTTTTATCCATAACCCAAATTCAGGACCAAGAAATCACGCTCTTCTAGGTAGCAGGACATAGCAACGCACAAGGCAACGAATTAGCAGATGAGTGTGCTAGGGTAGGCTCCGGTGCGCAAGAAGAAACGGCTACCCTGGACGTGCAAATTCCGTTCGTGGAACTTAAAAACCAAATCGACGAGCTGGGAGCAGCACTAACCAGCTCGTGGTGGAAATCAGTGCACAACTGCAGGATAGCTCGATTTCTTACACCAGCCATTGATGCGACTCATAGAAAAGGACTGCTTTCTCTCGGAGAGAACGCTTTCTCAGTATTCTCACAGGTGTCATCACTGGGCACTGCGTAATTGGCCACTTGGGTGCACGCATGACGTTTCCATACCAGGACTTCTGCTGAAGCTGTTTAGAAGAAGAAGTTCAGGATTCAGTGCAGCACTTGCTATGTTAATGTAAAGGACTACAAGAGCATCGTCTAGCCTATTTAGGGCACAGGCTCTTTGAAGAACTCAACGACCCAGCGGTGACCTTCGGTAGCTCAGTGGTTAGCCTGTTTGACTTGGATTCCTAAGGTGCTGCGTTCGATTCCTAGCCAGGGCACTGGAAAATTTAACATCATTATTTTCATGTAAGACTTGAATTACTGAAGGTGCTGGTTTCGATTCCCAGAGCACTGGCAAATTTAACATCATTATGTTCATGTTTTCATCATAATTTGAGTTTCTGCAGCTAAAATAACTCACCGGACACACTACCACTACAACAACATCTGATCGCCAAAGTTAACAGGGAACCTAAAAATTTACATAACATCATGACGACTATTAACAGAAATGCAGTGTTACCGCTTCTATTCTCCACAAGAAGCGGTAACACTCCAATAACATCCATTCCCTGAAATTAGTAGACGAATTTTAATTAACATCCGGAAAAACACTGAGTAGATGAAAACAACATAAGTTTCCCGCGATAATCGGATATATGCCGGAGCGAAGAAGAAATAGACTTAAGGATTATTAGGATTATCTCCAAATGCTACAACAACAGGAACAACCTAGCGGACACTTCACTTAAATCCCTCGTCAAATACATTAAAAATCTCTATGGTTCAGCAAAGTGCAAGGAACGGCTAATAACACAGTGGTATTAAATTATCTCTTCCTTCGCTTATAAAGGGTCCGCTATTTAACGTTTTTTTTCAACTAGTGCTTATTTCGTGAATGGTAACATTAGCTCATGTCTGATTTGACAGATAATTAGTTTTATCCTTCCACTGAACGAATATGGTTGTGTATACGCTTGAACACCGCTGGGAGCGATCGACTTACAGAAGATGCCGATTTTGCCAAAAAAAATCATCTTTTCAGACGAAGCTCATTTTGATCTTGGCGGGTATGTAAACAAGCAAAATTGTCGCATTTGGGGCACAGAAAACCCGCACGCATACATTGAAAAGCCGATACACCCAAAACGAGTCACTGTTTGGTGCGGATTTTGGTCCAGAGGCATAATTGCGCCATTTTTCTTCAAAAATGAGAAAAATGGCCATGTTGAACGAATTTTTGCTCACAAAAATTTAAGAGGAGGATATTGGCAACATTTGTTTTCAACAGGACGGCGCTACGTGCCACACAGCCGAAGCTACACTCGATGTTTTGCGCGATGTTTTCAAAAAAAAAAAACTTTCCTCTAATCTCAGATCGAACATCGGATTATCAACTCAGCGTCTCCAAGCTGCTACAACAAGAACGTAGCGGAACTTACACCATTCGTCAAATTCATTAAGAAATCTCTATAGTTCAGCAAAGTCACAAGGAATGGCTAATAACACAGTGCTACTAAATTATCTCTTTCTTCGCTTATATTATCTACTAAAACCTTCCTCTAATCTCAGATCGAACTTATTATTCAGATCGAAGGGATGATTCCGAGAATGGTGGATATCATCAGTACATAGGGTGCTAGAGAAGTATGTGACGATGCTGTTGAATGGCTTAATTTTGCAGAACAAACGCCCGACACTCTAGTCTAGTTTTGGAAAGAAGAACAATTCCGCCTAACGAAGTCGAAGAGGACGATGTAGTAAATCAGACTATTCTTTCATGTAGATGGTTTGAAGCTGGCTGAGAAGGTTGGCTTCGGATTACACTGGAAAGAAGTTATTCTCGATATAGCTCACAGACTAATGGCAATAAGGGAAGTCGCCAAGTAGCTGAGTCGCAACATAGTGACCAACACTGGTGTCGTTATTTGCTCGGACAGCCAGGCTACCTTTAGGTATCTGGAGGCGCCATTCCTAAATTCAAACGCAAACAGCCCTTGACTGCCACAGATCTCTTAACGAGATGACTGAGCAGTTTAATTTGTACCTGGTAGGGATACCTGTATATAGCGATATCCCGAGGAACTGTAAAACTGATAAACTTGCTAGAAGAGAAATGACATTACAAAGTCTCGGAGAATTTGCATATATTGGTGCTCCACTGCTCATATACAAGTTCTGGTCAGGTTGTCCAATGAGAGATGGTCAGAAATTGGCACCAGTAGGATATCTACACAAATCTGGTCACGTTAAGCCCTTAGAAGGTCAAAATATCTCCCCGCAGGAAGGTTTCAGTTCTAATAGATCATTTCCTGATCGGCGAAAACATGCCATGATGTTGGGAATTGAGTCGAATGACTTCTGCAGAAGGTGTGTATAGATAACACAGTAGAACACATGATTTTGGAACTGAATTCTGAGAATTGGACGTGACCCTCAAATAACAACTTCTGCATCATTTGTTTAGTCATATTGGTTCAATTAATAATTTAATGGCCATACGATTTTTTTGAGCAATGTGGATTTTTGCAAATTTTTTATTTTTTTTTTCTCGGTATACAGTACGGAATATCTGTTTTGTGTCTGAAGCAAAGTTGTAAATATTGAATAGGAGAAAAAAGATGTGGAACAAACCTACCCGAAAAAAGTGCATTCCATGCCTTAAAAATCGCAAAAATTCCCACAAAGTGAGTAAAATATTGAAAAATGCGTATACGTAAACCTTATAAAACAGAACAGAACATTTTTGGATTTTTTTAAGCTCTGAATGCACTTTTTTGGTTAGTTTTACTCCGCATTTTTTCTCCTATTCATTATCTACAACTTTGCTTCAGACACAAAAGAGATATTCCGCACAGTACACCGAGAAAAAATATAGAAAAAGTGCTAAAAATCCACCTTGAGCAAAAAAAATCGTATGGCCATTAAATTACTAATTGAGTCAACTTGACTAAACGAATGATCCAAAAGATCTTATTTTAGGGTCTAATGATGAATCAATGAGCTTAAAAATGTTGTACTGTGTAATGAAGATATTGAAACGTCTGCATATATTGGGATCGGCTTTTCTAGAATGTCTGACATATCCGACCGGTACCGATTGATTATTCTATGAATGAAACAGGTTGCTTTCGATGATGGGCAATTGCACTCGTGAGCTCTTTCTTTAACACAATGCCGCCGATGAAGAAATTATAGCGGATGTGTGATATTCCAAAAACTGGCTTGGGATGACCTCGCCATTAATGCGAATAGTAAATCACTGTCGAGTTTTCTAGTCGGTGGTACGAATCTGAGCATTTGTCCTTTAGATGGACAAAACAACCCGAATATTGGATCTGGCTCATGCAACGACTTTTTCTTACGCACACCATGTACCTTCTGCTCCAAATATGTAGGTCTACTACAGACGACCGAGTACGAGTCTGACAACAGAGCTGGCCTTGTGGAACATATACTCCAAGTGGACAGAAAAGTCTTTATTGAGCTATGTTCTCGGTGTACCGAGTTACTATTGCGGCCTCCGTGTCCCCGCAAGAGCAGGATGGTAACAATCTTCCTCCTCCTAGAGTCATTCGCGAGCGATTCTACAGGGCACTGCGTAGATCCCTTGATCTGGAACGATATCCGATCTTTAGTATTATACACGGCTATGGGACCGTATGAAGGACTACATCGGGAGCATTAGGTAAAAATAAAAAAGGCGTACGTCCAGGCACGGTTGAGGCTTACTAATTGAGCCAGAAACGCTATTGGTGAGCTGAACGCTTTTGAATGACTTGAAACTATGGCCGAAAACGTAACTAATGTTCACCGTACGGATTACAATCCAAATAATCATGGTTTTGAAAATCTTGAGAATCTGTAAATTTAGGCTGGCTTCTCTCATGCTATCGAACGCACGCTAAAGCAGCTTTGGCAGATTACGTTCTCAGTGGTTTCGACATAAGATGGGGCTTGATTGCGAGTACAGTCAGCTTGATCTAAGCCCAAGCATTTTATTATGTCCGGCAAACTGAAATCTTATAGAAACGGCAGACAAGGTTTTATTATAAAATCCCCCGAAAATTCCAACATTGAACCTGATTTATTGACGTCCAACATGTGACCTGATTCATTGACTACCAACGTCAGGCTTTATTAATACAAAATACGAAACTATTTAACCCTATTGTACCCACTGCAAATATTCTCATGGACTTCGTGAATAGAGCAGGATATGAATGGCGCAGACA
This sequence comes from Eudasyphora cyanicolor, assembly GCA_963930755.1. Lineage (NCBI taxonomy): Eukaryota > Metazoa > Arthropoda > Insecta > Diptera > Muscidae > Eudasyphora > Eudasyphora cyanicolor. Next base: position 23,952,771 of record OZ005737.1, on the reverse strand, counting down.
CATACAGCGGCAGCAAATTAACGAAACTACTTATGCTCCAACGAGCCGCAAATAACGGTGCAAAAATTTTCAGGAAACGGATGTCGGTGGCATTTATTTCCTCTCGGAGTCTTTAACTTCTATGTGCATTTCTCTGCGTTAATGCTCCTTGATAAACTCATTTAGGGCAATATGTTATGGAAATACCTATTAAAAAAAACGAGACTTCTTAAAGTATCCTGTCTGTTCGTTTCACGGGATTTTCCCTAAACTTCCGGTACAGGCTGTTGAAAACAAATTCTATTTCCTTTTGCAAAACCATTAAGGTTGATTATGTTGAGAGATTGTTTTGAGTATCCTTCAACTTCCGGAAATCCATGTTTGCTCATCCCCGACTGGCGTTTATTTGTTCCTTTGCGGCTTGCAAACGATTATCCTTTGTTAAGTCGAAACAACATTTTGAACAGCCGTGGATGTTGTGTGGTTATAATAAAATCTCTGAGAGAAAATCCATAGGATATACGTTTGTTTTTTATTTTTCTTCTTTCTCGTCATTCACATTTAGCGTTGTCGCTGCCGTTTTCCTCTACCTTGCTAAATCCTTAACAATCCTTCGTCCTGTGTATGAATACACCTACTTACCTTTCATACAGACATTCGTTGAGTCGCAAGTACACAAATGGGTTGAGCATCCTTTGACGGGGAATTTCAAGCAGTAATCAGTAGTTTAAACTTTTACCAAGATTAAATAGTCCACAAAAAATGGGCAGACAGGAAAATCTAAAAAAGAAATGTTAAGTTCATTGCAGGCAAAGAAAAGGTGGAGCTATGTTGATGATAGTAATATTAAAATTAAATATATATATATATATATTTAATTACATATATATATATATTTAATTACCATCAAAAAACGACCTTTTCGCACAAACAAGTCATCAACGATGACCTTTTCGTATAGAAAAGTCATCAACGATGACCTTTTCGTATAGAAAAGTCATCAACGATGACCTTTTCGTATAGAAAAGTCATCAACGATGACCTTTTCGTATAGAAATTCATCAACGATGACCTTTTCATAGTGAAATGTCATCAACGATGACCTTTTCATAGTGAAATGTCATCAACGATGACCTTTTCGTATAGAAAAGTCATCAACGATGACCTTTTCGTATAGAAAAGTCATCAACGATGACCTTTTCGTATAGAAAAGTCATCAACGATGACCTTTTCGTATAGAAAAGTCATCAACGATGACCTTTTCGTATAGAGAAGTCATCAACGATGACCTTTTCGTATAGAGAAGTCATCAACGATGACCTTTTCGTATAGAAAAGTCATCAACGAAGACCTTTTCGTATAGAAAAGTCATCAACGATAACCTTTTCGTATAGAAAAGTCATCAACGATGACATTTTCGTATAGAGAAGTCATCAGCGATGACCTTTTCGTATAGAGAAGTCATCAACGATGACATTTTCGTAAAGAAAAGTCATCAACGATGACCTTTTCGTAAAGAAAAGTCATCAACGATGACCTTTTCGTATAGAAAATCATCAACGATGACCTTTTCGTATAGAAAATCATCAACGATGACCTTTTCGTATAGAAAAGTCATCAACGATAAACTTTTCGTATAGAAAAGTCATCAACGATGACCTTTTCGTATAGAAAATACACCGTTGATGACCTTTTCGTATAGAAAAGTCACCGTTGATGACCTTTTCGTATAGAAAAGTCACCGTTGATGACCTTTTCGTATAGAAAAGTCATCGTTGATGACCTTTTCGTATAGAAAAGTCACCGTTGATGACCTTTTCGTATAGAAAAGTCATCGTTGATGACCTTTTCGTATAGAAAAGTCATCGTTGATGACCTTTTCGTATAGAAAAGTCATCGTTGATGACCTTTTCGTATAGAAAAATCATCGTTGATGACCTTTTCGTATAGAGAAGTCATCGTTGATGACCTTTTCGTATAGAAAAGTCATCGTTGATGACCTTTTCGTATAGAAAAGTCATCGTTGATGACCTTTTCGTATAGAAAAGTCATCGTTGATGACCTTTTCGTATAGAAAAGTCATCGTTTATGACCTTTTCGTATAGAAAAGTCATCGTTGATGACCTTTTCGTATAGAAAAGTCATCGCTGATGACCTTTTCGTATAGAAAAGTCATCGCTGATGACCTTTTCGTATAGAAAAGTCATCGCTGATGACCTTTTCGTATAGAAAAGTCATCGCTGATGACCTTTTCGTATAGAAAAGTCATCGCTGATGACCTTTTCGTATAGAAAAGTCATCGCTGATGACCTTTTCGTATAGAAAAGTCATCGTTGATGACCTTTTCGTATAGAAAAGTCATCGTTGATGACCTTTTCGTATAGAAAAGTCATCGTTGATGGCCTTTTCGTATAGAAAAGTCATCGTTGATGGCCTTTTCGTATAGAAAAGTCATCGTTGATGACCTTTTCGTATAGAAAAGTAATCGTTGATGACCTTTTCGTATAGAAAAGTAATCGTTGATGACCTTTTCGTATAGAAAAGTCATCGTTGATGACCTTTTCGTATAGAAAAGTCATCGTTGATGACCTTTTCGTATAGAAAAGTCATCGTTGATGACCTTTTCGTATAGAAAAGTCATCGTTGATGACCTTTTCGTATAGAAAAGTCATCGTTGATGACCTTTTCGTATAGAAAAGTCATCGTTGATGACCTTTTCGTATAGAAAAGTCATCGTTGATGACCTTTTCGTATAGAAAAGTCATCGTTGATGACCTTTTCGTATAGAAAAGTCATCGTTGATGACCTTTTCGTATAGAAAAGTCATCGTTGATGACCTTTTCGTATAGAAAAGTCATCGTTGATGACCTTTTCGTATAGAAAAGACATCGTTGATGACCTTTTCGTATAGAAAAGTCATCGTTGATGACCTTTTCGTATAGAAAAGTCATCGTTGATGAACTTTTCGTATAGAAAATTCATCGTTGATGACCTTTTCGTATAGAAAAGTCATCAAAGATGAAATATTTCATGCCAAAAAAAAATTATTCCTATATAAACACTGGCCTGTAAATATCTCTACCACAGCTTTCATTTAAAACCCTTTCCACATTACATTTAGAATTTTCATTTATCGTCGGGTAAGTTCACATTGCCGTCGGTTGGTTTCATATACCTAGTGGAGATTTTTTGGCCAATTTGTTTTACATTCAATCCGCCAGAGTCTACAAAGCCATAGACGGACAAAGAAAAAAATAACAAACAATTTCCATTATTATGTAGATGCTATGTTCGGTTAAATCTCTTGTCTCGCTTTGTTACTATTAAGCAAATTTGCAACTATAAAATTTGTTTTAACTATTGCCTCAGATTTTGGTAAAGACAGAAAGCCAATGACTGTGGAATGATGGTTGGTTGCATATATATATGTAAACGAATCCATACACGTAGAGAATTTTTTTCTCATAGAAATTTAATTTTTTCGCTTAGGAAATTTTGTATCGGAAGTAAATGCATTAAATTTTTTCCTCATTTGCTGTATAGTTTATTTTTTTAATTTGTTTTGTTATAAAATCTATTAATTTCATCTCGTAATTTTGCATCTTTTAGTAAAAATATGAACAAATTCTGAAAGTGTAGGAATTTATTCATAATACATACAAATCGGATATAAATGTATATATTTTTATTCATTCTTTAGGCGGAACATAATTATTTTAATTTATGTTTTTTATTTTTAATAATTTCCCTTAACATTTTCTTAAAATTTGCTACTTCCATTAAGAATGTGAAAAAATTCTGATAATACTTATACGAATATGTTCATAATATTTGTGTTTGTTTTTGTGACTTTGTTCATATTATAGATGAAGACAATTGTATTCAATTGCTGGAAATAAAAAGAGTAGATAGAGTTGTTGAAAATTCCGATTTTCCTCTGGAATGATTTTGTTTGTGTCTACATGTGTAGCCAGTCTGTTGTCCCAATAATTGCCTGAAATATTGCTGCCATGGTCCACTCATGATACTGCTGTCTTGTGTGGCTAATTTCATTTCATCTCTCTCAGAAGGAACAAACCACAAGAGAGATAACTAGATTTTCATCCACAACTGCAACTGCAGGGTTTCAATCTAAAGCCATTTCAAGTGCTCTACCAAATGATGCCATAAAAATTTTATACACGAGTGCGCTTCTCGTGAGGAAACCCCCATCGAAACATAAGCTGAATTCCAGTTTTAATGAGAGTTCTTTGCAGGCTTTGGAATCCGACTGATTGCCATTCGTTTGCGTGGCTACGCTTTGCGTTGCCTTGTGTAGGCCAAATTGTAATTAGTTTCTGAGCAATTGAAAGAATGACACACTTCTGAGAATCGTAAAAATTTTGTAAATTGCAAAATGTTATAAACATTTTTATGAATTCCACTTTGAGGGGAAAAAATCATTCTTTCCTCTGAACAATTTTAAAGAAAAAACATTTTTGCCTAGTAAACCGATTAAAGTTTACCTTCACTTTGTGAGAAATATTACATTGGAATTTATGTGGCAGATGCCAGTATGTTTGAACAATTCTGTTCATTTCTTGTCAGGCTATAGATATTTGAAAAGGTAGCCTAAAATACAGAATATGAAGCCATTTATTTGTATTTCCCCATACAGAAGAAATGGGGAAAATATTTTCATATAAATTTGACAATTTGTTTCGGAAGAACAACAAGAGGTTCAGCAAATACCCTCATTTTTGAGCAAAACATTGGGCACTTCACCAACGTGGCACTGTACCGATTTTCAGGTATTTAGTGGAACTGGTAATACAGTTATGAGCTCTTCAATTATAGTATGATGGGATATATCAAGGGTTTGTGTGTACTGATATTAATGTTATGCGACTTCCATTTTTCGTAGCAAAATGGGAGTGGCGATTATGCATATTTTTCTCGTGTTGATGACAATGAAGCTACTAATCCTATTATTATTATAAAATTTTTTGTTTGTCTGTATGTTTGTTCCAGCATCACGCCGAAACGACTGAACCGATTTTCTTGAAACTTGGAGGACAGATAGACCAATGCCTGGGAAGAGTCCATTTGATTTTCGATTTTCCGCCAAGTTATTTTCGAACACTTGACCGCTGAGGCTCCTGTTAGAGATAGAGAGCTGAAATTTTGCACACGCTTTGTATAAACCACTGGCTACTCGCGTAGTATTTGTCGACACGTGATCAGTTCTAGCACTTTCACAAACTTGAGTTTTATTTTTGTTCTTTTAGAACGCTCTTATAAACTACAACGTTAAAACTTTGTATATATGAAGTACTATAAACGGCAAATATATATGCCAAAAATAGTTTTAAATTCTCTCAATGTGGTCAGCGTAGCAGTGACCAGTGTAGCAGTGACCAGAACAATTTTCATTATTTCACTGATTTTAAAAGTTCCTTAAGAGGTAAAGATATACAAATTTATATGTACACACTGATCTCAATGGAGATGCGAAAACAACAATTCGATGTCCAGTCTGAGGTCAAACGGGACATAAAACCGGGTATTAAAATTTTAAAGCCTTTCAAAGTATATCGCTCATTGCTTACTGTGTTAACATATCTAACGTTGTCAATTCGGCCAATTCTCAGACTATGGTCAGTTTAGCAGTGACCAAAGCAATTTCCACTATTTCTGTACTTTAAAAGTCCTTTAAGAGCTGTGATCCTACGAATTTTTTACACAAAAAAACTTTTGAACGCTTGAACCTATAAGTGGTAAGAAGCTATACATTTTGCTTATTTATAGACTCGGGATGTTTATACCCTCCACCATAGGATGGGGGGTATATTCATTTTGTCACTCCGTTTGTAACACCTCTAAATATTGATCTGAGACCCCTATATATATAAAAATGAAACGGTCCATCTGTGTAATGGCATCACGTCAGAACGGCTGGAGCGATTTGGATGATTTTTTTTTATTCGATTCTAAATTTTCACGAGATGGTTTATATAAAAAAAAAAATTAATTGGACAAAGGGGCGTGGTACCTCCCATACAAATCGCAGGTTAAAAATCCGATATTTCTGCTCCTATTATAGGTATAGTGCTGAAATTTTGTTTGTATGCATTTAATGGCAGATTATGTGAATTTTCCAAAAATGGGCGGAATCGGACCAATGGGCGTGGCCCCGCCCATATAAGCCAAATTTTGAAATTGAGATATTTTGCACAATTTGTTAGCGAGAGTGCTGGAATTTTGTGTATATGTAAACGGTGGCAGTCTACGTGATTGGTCCAAAAATGGGCGGGATCGGACCAATGGGCGTGGCCCCGCCCACATAGACAAAATTTTGATATCTTGCACAATTTGCTAGCGGGAGTGCTGCAATGTCACCAAATGTATCTGGTGGCATTCTACGTAATTGGTGAAAAAATGGGCGGGACCGGACCAATGGGCGTGGCCCCGCCCATATAAGCCAAATTTTGAAATTGAGATATTTTGCACAATTTGTTAGCGAGAGTGCTGGAATTTTGTGTATATGTAAACGGTGGCAGTCTACGTGATTGATCCAAAAACGGGCGGGATCGAACCAATGGGCGTGGCACCGCCCATATAAGCCAAATTTAAAAAATGTGATATCTTGCACAATTTGTTAGCGAGAGACCTGGAATTTTGTGTATATATATCCGTTGGCGATCTACGTGATTGGTCCAAAAATGGGCGGGTTCGGACCAATAGGCGTGGCCCCACCCACAATGACCAAATTTTGAAATTTTTATATCTTGCACAATTTGCTATCGGGAGTGCTGCAATGTTGTGTATATGTATCTGGTGGCATTCTACGTAATTGGTCAGAAAATGGGCGGGATCGGACCAATGGGCGTGGCCCCGCCCTTATAAGCCAAATTTTGAAATTGATATAACTTGCACAATTTTTTATCTAGAGTGCTGTCATGTTGTAGATATGTATCTGGTGACAGTCCACGTGATTGGTCCCAAAATTGGCGGGATCTGACCCATATAAGCCAAATTTTGAAATTGAATTATCTTGCTCATTTTGTTAGCGAGAGTGTTGAAATTTTGCGTATATGTATCTGGTAGCAGTCTACGTGATTGGCTTTCAAATGGGCGGAATAGGACCAGTGGGCGTGGCCCAGCCCATATTTTGATATATCTTGCAAGTATTATATAGGAAATACATGAACAAAAATGCTCGGTATGCGATAATTACAGCTGCTCACTCCAATACAATCGCAATATGATAATGTGATGCAATATCAATGAAACAAGAATATGGAAATTTTATAAGTATACATTTCTATTTTCTGGACTTTCCACTGAATTCGGTATTTTTTCATTCAGTGAATTTATTACTAATACCAGTAAGGAAAGGCAGAAAGTCGGGCGGGGCCGACTATATAATACCCTACACCTCCCTAACAATGCGATAAGGGTCATTGCGATAATAATTTGGAATAATTGGTAAATGTATTTTGAACCGATAATCGCAAAATTAAGCAATATTCGTTCCTAAATTGAGAAAAATCTTTCTGGAGAACTTTGTAATGATCGGAAGTAAAGTACAACTTCTATAGCGCTTTGTAACCAAATCTGGAGGAACATATATATGGAGGTTATATATAAATCTGAATCGATTTTCCTAGAATACTCATTCATGTAAAATAGAAACCTGTTTCTGTCGAATTTCGTACTGATCGGATATAAAACACAGTCTCTACAGCGCTTACATGTCAAATTGGGGGTAACATATATATATGGGGGCTATATCTAAATCTGAACTGATTTTCTCCGAATTTTGCGGCATTCCTTCATGTAATAAGAAACCTCTTTCTGCCGAATTTCTTACTGATCGGATATAAAATACAGTTTCTACAGCGCTTGAATTTCAAATCGGGGGTAACATATATATGGGGACTATATCTAAATCTGAACCGATTTTCTCCGAATTTGGCAGTATTCCTTCATGTAATAACAAACCTCTTTCTGCCGAATTTCGTACTGATCGGATATAAAATACAGTTTCTACAGCGCGAATTTTGACATGGGCAGCGAAGCGCACCGGGCTCAGCTAGTATATTCGTAAAATTCTAAGACGATTTAGCCATGTCCGTCTGTCCGTCCGTCCTTCCGTCTGTGGTAATCACGCTACAGTTCGCAATAATAGAGCTAGGTTGATCAAATTTGGTACAAATACTTCTTATAGTTGCAGGTTGTTTGGGATTGCAAATGGGCCATATCGGTCCATATTTAGACATAGCTCCCATATATAGCATCTAACTTGCTGTGATTCCTTCTGTTCTCATCTACTATATTTTTTGTGTTTTCGGTGTTATTTTCTTTAGGTTTGAGTTATTTTGTGAGGTCACATGCTATCCATGTTGGAGGGTATATAAGATTCGGCATGGCCGAACTTAACGCTTTTACTTGTTTTTTTTTTGCCACGCCCTTTTTGGTACCTCCCAAACAAAATTGCCAAAATAAAAAACATGAAAAATAATTTTTTGAATTTTGCAATTTTTACAATATGGGTCATAATTTATACATTTATCCATAGATTTTTTGCAAATAGGTACTGGTTTCTTAGTCAGGATGCTAGCTTTCAAAAAATTAACAAAAATTTTTTTCGTGCCAGCAAAAACCGTTTTTTTTTTTGTTGAAAAAATCAAATTTATTCTAGTTGTTTTAAAAAAACGAGAATGTGATGTTTTTAACATTTATAGTCCTCATAACACTGTCCTCATAACACAAATTAAGACTTTTTGATTGGAACAGAATAGCGACCCTATAATACTGAAAGGGCATGTTGAGTAGATCATTTTTTAAGAATAAACTTATGGTCCAGCTGGTCTGAGTTTTTTTTTTACAGTGGGTCAAAGTTTTCATTTTTTTGGTCGAAGGTAGCATTATACTAAATGAAAAAAATGATGTAAGTTAATGTCTGAGAGAATTCTCATTGTCAGAGTTACATAGTGGGATTTTATGAGGATAATTTTTGTGAAAGATCTTAACCCTCTAGCTCCCCTTTAAATGGGTCAATTTGGCCCTTTTTCCAAAAAAGTATTCTGTTCCAAAAATGCTGTTGGACAGTGTAATTTACTTTAATTTAAATGGTATCCCGGCTTTATCGAGCTTATGCTACTAAAAATATTGTTTAAATACTAAAGGTAATTTCCATGAAAATTGGAATTCTAGGGAAAAAAAACTTTACAATTTCTAAATTTACTGGGAACGATTAGGTCAAATATAAAGTATAAATTCTTAAATTTAAGCCAAATCAATTGAAAAATGTGTAATGAAGTGACATCGGTGGGGGCCTTTATATGGGGGACATACCAAACCATTGACAAATGTGCCCCATTTTTACTAGGGACGATAAGAACCAATATAAAATGTAAATTCTTAAATTTCAGCCAGATCAATTAAAAATTTGTTCCCTATAGTGTCAAGAAGTGACATCGGTGAGGACCTTTAAATGGGGGCTATAACAAGACATGTACCGATATGCCCCATTTTCGATAGGAATCGTCTCTAGTCTATGAAATGCCTCTGTACTAATTTTCGTAAAGATCGCTTTATATTTGCGACCTGCACTTTGCGAACAAGAATACATGGACAGACGTACAGATAGACGGACAGACGGAGAGCTGACAGACAAACTCAAAATGTGATTCTATGCCGATTGGTATAATAAATCCCTCCCTATAGGGATACGAGGTTATATACCATTCGATACGGACCAAAAGTGTAACACATTGAAGGAGTGACCCAAGATCCCAAGTACGATCGGCGGAATTCCGTTTTAAGACATTTTAAATCGTTTGAGCAATGTCCGTCCGTCTGTCTGTCTGGCTGGCTGGATGGAGCGCATGGTAACTCTCGAAAGGAGTAACGGATTGACTTCAAATTTGGTACGTGATAGCATTTTTTTCTATCTCAGACTAAGTTCGAGGATGGGCCATATTGGTCCACTCCTTCCAGTACCTCCCTCACGAAAAGTTACAATTTAGTGAAATAATGATTCTCTAATAAATTCTATACTACTTATCCGAATCTTCTTTAACTCCATACATAGTAATATTATATATGTCGCTATCAGCGATATATGGGTGAAGTCGCCCCGCCCTTTTTGGTACCTCTCATACAAAGAGACCGTTTTGTACAAAAAGTTAACTGCTAATAACTTTAATACCAGTGCATATAAATGCTTAAAATTTGGTCAGTGTATTGCTTTTATGGTATCTATAGTCCAGTAAAAAAAAATATATTATTACATTACTCACAATGTGAGGGTATACCTTAGTCGGTTTATCCGACTACTTGTTTTGGCGTTACAAACAAATGCACAAAGTCATAATACCCTGTACAAAAAGTTTTTAGGTCGCGGACACATAGTGTTGCATAGTGTTATTAATTAAAATAGTCCAAACGGATTTCCACCAAATATCCTTGGGGTCTCCTAGGTCACTCATTCGATGTGTTACATTTTTATGACGAAATATTGAAGTATCGCCTCTGCCAGTGTCCAGCATTCGCGAACAATAGATATGAGGCGGAGCAATCTGCCTAACCTACACATTCGGCCCGCAGAACATATCTTTGGAATTCTGGAATAGCCGCACATCTCAAAAGTCAGAATGTTCAGGAAAGCCAAAATACCTTTTCCCTCGCAGTACATTTGATATCAAATATGCATACTCCCAGCGAAAAACAAATCACATACTGCACATTCGTTGATGTTAATGAATCAACCCCGTATATGACGAATACAAGCATGGCGGGGTATAAATAAAGCCTCACAAATCAACAACGCTTTGTTGCAAAATCAACGCCAACTGGGAATAATTATAAGCTTGTGCTGGGGATGACTATAAACGAGGGGCGACTAAAGCATGTAATCTATCTATCCACCCAATATATGTATATAAAACGAGTTAAACAGTATTAGCGTTAATTTTAATGTATATTTATTAATTTTATACGTAAATAAAACTTGAACAAAAAAATAAAACTTAAAAAATAATATATGTACGAGTATTTGCATATTTATCGGATCATGCCTAAACAAAACACATATACAAATTTCTACACAGTATGCGTGGCTTATGCAGCTGGAAAAAACACACATAAACTCATTATTAAAATTTTAAATTGACATTTATATATGCCTACCTTTCTTTATAGCCGTAGGCCGACACCATTTCAATTGATTCCAGAAATTTCTGCACTAGGAATACAATTTAGAACTGGATATTACATTATATTTCTTCGTCGTTCATTTTTCACGTCTTTATAAATCAAAAATGACATCGTTTTAAGGAACAGACAATAACAAATCCTATGGACAATACAAAGCCGTACAATATCACTTATTATCACCACCGTTTCGTTGATTATAAGTGAACGAATCGGGGCACGGTACGTAAATAAATTGTCCCCAAATGGTGTTGATTTTGCAACGACTTTTTTCCCTCAATGTAGTTGAGTGCTGAAAATATATATATATATATATTATAAGCACTGTACTTAATAAAATATTTATTGGGAATAAAAACCAAGGAAACATTTTGTAAAACTTGAATAATAGAAAAATAAAAATTTTCATTCTGGTGTCAAACGTTGAAAATCGAAGTTGTGTTTTTCTTAAAGCTTATAAAGCAGCGGTGGGATAACAAAAATATCTACTTCAAGTTCATTCCGCGAATATCGACTCTGAATGTATGCCAAGATAATATAGAACACGTGTTGCGTTAACAAGAATGCAGAATTTAAATAGAGGAATGCAAGCTATCAATAATGTCCCAACTTCCAATATTGTTGAGAATTCTGGATGTGGTGGAGATGGACATGTCGCAGGAGATGAAATATCTGCTCGAATACAAGCATTGGAAAGCTTAGTAAAGTCGTTATCGGAAAGACAGCAAACTGGGAATAATTTTAGAGTGGATTGCATTCCAGAATTTGAGCCTGGATTAATCAATTTGCGAGCATCATTATGGTTGCAGAAAATTGAACAAATTGGTGAATTACATGGTTGGGACGATCGATATAAAATTTTTGCTATGCAAAATAGATTAAAAGGGCTAGCACGGAATTGGTTTGAAAATTTGAATAGTTATGTGTCAACATGGCAGCAATGGGAAATTTTATTGACACAGTCATTTCCGGACCATCAAGACTATGCAGAAAACCTTAAACGATTCGTGAACCGCATTAAAAATCCGTCAGAATCTATGACAACATATTATTTTGAAAAGAAACTGCTGGCCGACGCCTGCAAAATTACAGGCGCTGATGTCGTGTCCTGTATCATTGATGGATTCCCTAATGGAAGTGTACAAATAGGCACAAGAGCTGGCCGCTTCCTAATCCCAGAAGATTTGTTTGGTCATTACTTATCAACATTTCCAGATACAATTGATCCATACCCAAAGAACAGAAAAATAGATGGACGAATAATTATGGTTGCAAAGGATATGAAGGACGTCGTTTGTTTCAATTGCAAGAAAAGAGCACATTATGTAAATAAATGTAAAGATCCTCTGAAGAAATGCAACAACTGTAGGCAATGGGGACATCTAACCCGAGATTGTTTGAAGAAAAAGGGTAAGTCATCAATGTTATCGGTTAAAAGTAAAGCCGAATCAACGATCATCGAGAATTGCTATCTTATTAAGTGCAAAATAGGAAATGTTGATTTCAATGGACTTATTGACACAGGTCGTTCAGTAGTGCTGATGAGACAGTCCAGTGCTAATATTTTAAGGAGTGAAATCGAAACATGCCATATGAACGTTGTCGGATATGGTGGGTCTGTTGTACCCGTTGTTTCAAAATTTTCTTTTAACATACAAGTCGACTGTAGCATCGGCCACAGTCGAGTTATTTATTGTACCGGACTATGCACAGACGATTGATGTTTTGATCGGACGTCCATTCATAAATCATCCGGACGTTATCATGGCAGTCAGAGATAATGTTGTTCGTCTGATGACCAAGGAGAAGGACATGTATCCCGAATATGATTATACTGATAGGGAAAAGATATCACTATAGGTTAATGGGACCGTCACGGTTCCGGGTAGGCAAGCAAGATTCATCGATGTTGTAACTGAACAATCCCCCCATTCATGTTTTTATATTGAGGAATTGTTCGTTAATAGACCAAATGAAGAATACTGCATAATGAGGTGCGTTCTTGGAGAGAAGGGTTTTGTTCTCTTAAGTAATGTATCAGAGAGAAATATAACTTTCGTTGATGGTATTCTTATTGGTAGGGTATATGCTTGCAGAATAGAAGAGGCATGTAATTGTTCAAACTATGCTATTGATTTACATGAATTAAAGGAATTTAGCTAGACTGAGGTAGCCACTCAGGCTGGTGATTTGGATAGAACATACATTGAGCGTTTAGTGACTCTTTTGAACAAATATAGATGTTGTTTCGCTGAAGATATGTCAGAACTAGGGGCCATAAAGGGCGCAAGAATGAAGTTAGTGTTGAAAGACGAGGTACCAGTTTCATATAAACCTTATCGAATGTCGTGGTCTGAGAGAGAAATTGTTCGAGAAATGGTAGATGAGTTAAAGAAAGCCGACCTTATTCAAGATTCATCATCTTCGTATTCCAGCCCTATTCTTTTGGTTAAAAAGAAGGAAGGGGGGTACAGAATGTGCATAGATTTCAGAGCTCTAAATCGGAAAACTGTGAAAGAAGTGTTTCCAATGCCGAGAATGGATGATAAACTTGATGGATTAAAAGGTGGAAGATACTTCACTAGTCTAGATTGTGCAAGTGGATATTACCAAATCTTGATGGACGAAGACTCCTCTCAGAAGACTGCTTTTATTACACCAGATGGTCATTACCAATTTTTAAGAATGCCATTTGGTCTAGTAAATGCTCCTGCTGTTTTTCAAAGAACTATGAATAAAATTCTTGGAAATTTAAGGTTTTCTACGGCTATGGTTTACATGGACGATATACTGGTTCCCTCAGACACTATTGAGAATGGCTTTTATAATCTGGAAATAGTCTTAGAAAGATTAAAGGAAAATGGTGTCACACTCAAGTTATGCAAGTGTTTCTTTTTGCAAGAGTCAATACGTTATTTAGGTTATGAGATAAATTCGGAGGGTGTGAAACCTGAAAAGGAAAAAATTGAGGCTGTTTTAGAATTTCCAATTCCTGGAAATGTTCATGAGGCTCGGCAATCCTTGGGGCTTACGGGATATTTTAGGAAATGTATTAGACAATATTCTTTAATTGCAAGACCTATTCAAAGTTTGATCAAGAAGGATGTTAAATTTATTTGGGGAGAGAATCAACATAATGCATTTAATGAATTAAAGCAACGACTGTCGACTCGTCAAATATTGGTTCTTTATGATAGGGAAGCATACACGGAATTGCATACGGATGGAAGTAAGTGGAGAGTGGGTGAAATTTTACTTCAGAGACAGGTGGATTATACATTGAAAGCAGTTGCCTATTTTAGTCATTCGACGACGAAAGAGGAACAGCGTTATCACTCTTATGAATTGGAAGCGTTGGCTGTTGTTTTTGCATTAAGGTGTTTTAGGGTATATTTACTTGGAATTGAGTTCACTGTGATATCAGACTGTGCTGCTTTGAGAACAGCATTTCGAAGAGAGATCTAATTCCACGAATTGTAGATGGTGGTTGACTATAAAAGAGTATAATTTTTCAATAGAATATCGTCTAGGACTCGCATGGCACATGTAGATGCGTTGAGTAGAAATCCTATAGGAATATCGAAGGAAAATGCGGTTGGTATATTCCAAGTTTATGTCTCAGAAATGGATTGGGTATTGGCAATGCAACTTAATTATGATAGATGTAGATACCTAATTGAAACTCTTGGACGATCACCTCAGGATAAGGAGGATATAAAGATACACGAAGAGTATGCACTGAGGAAAGGAAGGTTGTATAGGAAGATGGCAGATGGCAGATGGTTTTAGGTGGGTCGTTCCGAAAAGTTCGCGAAGAGAAATAGTTTTTAATCACCATGATAAGATTGGGCACTAAATCGATATGTTTCATGCTGCCTTCCCTGCTCATATAATAAAGCGCCTTCGGGTAGACAAATTGGGCAATTGCATCCGATTCCGAAGTCAGATATTCCATTTGAGACGATACATATTGATCACATCGGTCCATTTACTAGGAGTAGTCGCAAGAACATGTACTTGATCGTTTTGGTAGATGGGTTTTCGAAATATGTGATGCTGAAATCTGTGCCGACAATCAAGGTGGAACACATTTTCAGATTTTTAGAAGACTTTGTTAAGATTTTCGGTGTACCAAAGAGATAAGTTTGCGATAGAGCAAGTTCTTTTACTTGCCACAGATTTATGCTATTCGCTCACGAGTATGGGATAAAGGTTATACATAACGCTACTGCAACTCCACGGGCTAATGGTCAGGCGGAAAGGTTTAACAGAACTATATTGTCAGCTCTAGGTTCATCCGCTGTTGATGAGACTAAATGGGATGAATGTATCAGTGATATTCAGTGGGATCTTAATTCTACTGTAAATAAGTCAACAGGGAAAATACCTAATGAACTTCTATTCGTATTTTAACCCAGAGGTAGGAACGATTCATATCTTAGTAACGAAGGCCAGGGACATTTCGGTCAGTCGAGAACAGGCTAAGTCTTCCATAGGCAAAATACAGACTTATCAGAAACGAAAATTTGATCAAAGAAGGAAAGAAGGTTGTATTTATAAGAAAGGCAAATTGGTTTTAATTAGAAAAATTAAGTTAGTTGATGGAAGTCGGAAACTACTCCCTAAGTATAATGGACCATATCAAGTTGTCAAATATTTGGGAAATGATAGATACGTTATAAGAGATATGCCAGGATCCGTTAGATCTCAGAGACCTTATGAAGGGATCATATATCGTTGTCGTCAGACAAAATGAAACTTTACAGATCGTCTGATTTTAACGACGATGATTGAAACCTACTTTTGTTTACTTTGTTTATGATATACTTATTAATGATTTAATTGCAGATACATCACGAGGTCGTGAGTAAAGGAGCGTGGCCGAGTTATAAGCACTGTACTTAATAAAATATTTATTGGGAATAGAAACCAAGGAAACATTTTGTAAAACTTGAATAATAGAAAAATAAAAATTTTCATTCTGGTGTCAAACGATCAATCGAAGTTGTGTTTTTCTTAAAGCTTCGGAAGGTAACGATTAGAAGAATACATCTATGTAAAAATCTCGACATCGAAAATTTCTGACTTAAGCGGTTATTCCATAAAGCCACAGATATATCAGTTGCCCTAGCTCACAATAGTGGTGGTAAAAAACATGATTTTTTTGAAATACTCTTATTTCTACCAAAAGGACTATAATTTCTACATTTTTCCATAAAAAAGCATTGTTTTCTTCCATAAGTATAAGAGTAAATGAGAAAACACGATGCCGACATAAACAAAAGCAAAGAAAGCACAGCTTTAGCTCAGCATATAAAAGAGCGTGGTCATATGGCAGATTTTAAAAACGTAAAAATACTTGATAGAGAGAAAATAAAGAACAAGAGATGCACTCTAGAGAGCCTTCGAATACAAGAGCGAATACACAAATCAACAGGCGGAATCACTGGCTCAAGTGTATGTCCATGGACATGAGACGTTTAAACGTCTCCTCTATTCAACCTAACCTAACCTATAAGTTAGTTCCATAAGTTTTATCCATAAGTATTTAAGCTGATTTAAGTTAAAGACATACATTATTGCTATTGAACTCTGAAGATGATATGGAGATTAGTGTCTACCGAAACCGCAGTCAGTTCTACCCATCAATTGAAACCCATTACCATTTTTTTAAATTTGTTTCTGTTACATTTTGCAATAGATTGAATGTAACTGACACATATGGTCTCAAATCAAAATAAATTCTACCTGAATAACAAAACAACATATCGACAATAAAGGAAAAATATTTGTTCATTCCCACCCATTTTCCTCAATTTTGAAAAGGGATTACTTGTATTCAATGCATTCACTGAAAACACTGTTCTACATTATGAAGACCAGTAAGGAAAGTTCAAAGTCGGGCTGGGCCGACCACAGGATACCCTACACCTGTATTGTGATGCTTATTTTTCCTGCAAATGATACGATATACGATTTCTATAGCAAAAAGATTTTAATTGATAATGATCTGCATATATGTATATGGATGCTATAATAAAAGTAGGATGTTATAAAAATATGCTATTAAAAAGATGGCCCCCAAATTTTCAAAACTAACTTCAAGCTAAAAATACAATACGCAGGATCGGTTGTAAAATGTATCTTCTTGAACATACACACATAAACCAAATCGGAAGGTATCATTATATTGAGGATATAGTATACAAATATTGGCCGTTGTTGACCATAGATAAAGTTTAAGATAAAATAATATAATACAATCTGTCAAATTTCAAACACATTTGTTGTAAAAGTAAGCTTCTAGAATGTGATGAAGTTCAATCGGAAGGTACCCTTATATGGAAGCCGTATCAAAACATAGACCGATTTGGCCCATTTTCAGAAATTATTAAAACCATAATATAACCTAAACTACATAATATAACCTAAGCTTCCGGATCGCTTGAATAGAGTGACTTCGGACGATACAGTTATATGAGGAATATATCCAAATATGGACCGATTTGAACCTTTCTTCTTCCAGGAATCGTTAGGAGATAAATCCATTCAGAAAGTGATTTTGAGTCGATTGGTATAGTAAATTATGAGTCTAAGGTGTTAAATTAATAAAGTCCTTAAGGTTTTGCAAAAAAAGTGACATAATCTGCAACTTTTGACTGACTGGATTCTTGTGACCGACTTGTCATAGAATGACTCATGTGTAAAAATATTTAATAGTGGCACCAGCACTTCCGGCGGATATGTTGAGAATGTTAATATGTCTAGACTACATATGTATGTATTATTAGCACTAAAGAGAGCCATAAATTATCCCCCAGCATAATGTATTCGTGCTCGTATATGCTATAATACTATTACATTGATTAACTCTTCAAATTATTTAATAAAATGCAAAATGCCAGAAAGTGCTAGTACAATATTGCCTATCTATAGTAAGTTTGTCAGTCACTGCTAAACATTTCCTAGAAGCCAATTTATGCATTAAACAATCAATCAATTTATGCTCATCGACATTGTACAATGTTCATATGGAAACAGCACATTAAAGTACTTTTGTAGTCAGTCTTTGAATTTATTATCAAGAAAATCTTCAATTTCTTCTTAACCATAGAGACGAGTAGGTATTAGACGTGTTTTCGTAAAATCACTTTCGCAAAGTGCATTAATACATAAGTTATATTATTGACCTATGGGCCATATTGGTCCACTCCTTCTAGTACCTCCCTCACAAAGGGTTAAAATGTAGTGAAATTTTGATTCTCTAATAATTTCTATTTAACTTATCAGAATTATCTGTAATACTTTATCCGTCGCTATCACCTTGAGAAACACTTCCGTAAAAAATGGGTGTCATTGCCACGAAGTACTATGTGAAGAAAATCTTGGCCTAATTGGAAGAGTACAGCCCCGACCAAATCGATGTCTTCAAGAGCAACATGATTAAAGTCATGAAAGACATCTTGGGCCGCTTCAAGGATATGAAATTCTTCAATGGTGAATCAATGGACTGCGACGGTATGGTGGCCTTGTGCGAATACCGCGACATAGAGGGAAAAGTGTGCCCGTGCCCGTTACTAACCAGACACAGAGAGAAAGCTTCTACTTCGAAAGGTATAATAATTAATTCCTGACTTATTCCTGTGAAAGTTCCATATTGCTAGTTAGTCATTCTCCTTGCAGAAAACATGCCCATTATTGACGATGTTGTTTTGCTGCTGCTAAGTATTACAGGCGTTGTCTGCCTGATTTCTTTGTAAATGTTTTGAATGGTGATTAGTTTAGTGATTGGGAGACGCCAACATTCTTGGCTGTTATTGTTGTTTGTCGAAGTTGCCCCATCATTCATGGATAACATTTCTATTTAATGACTGTCATGTGCTACGAATATTAATTTCATAAAGCAGCCAATATTAATCAAGTTGGGTAGTTAGGTACACACAAATCTTCAGACAATATTCGATGACACTTGTGTGAGAGTAGAAGAAGGAGGGAACGAGCAGAATAGCGGATGGAACGGGAGGAATAGGAGGAGTTTGGAGTGCAAAAATCACAGATTGTATTTACATTGAAATATGGCATAATTTGTGTGATGGAAGGAATTATACAACATTTCTAGGTATCGGCAACAGTGTTAATATTAACATAATTAGAAATAATATTATGGACAACTCTATTTTATAGACTATTGCAATTTTTCTCTTTATGTACATTAACTTCTTGAATTGTTGATAATTTCTTTGAATTTCTGAAAAAATTACAAAATTAAGGTATGGATATATTTATATATAACGGCCTATATGGCGTCATATTAAAAAAATGGACCGATATTGCTCATTTTCAATCCCAAGATACCTGCAGTTGTAAGAAGTATCTGTACCAAATGTCAGTCATCTAGCTTAATTATTGTAGATTGTAAGTAGAGTGATTACTAGACATTGAATCTTTTCATATTTTTCATTTTTTATCCGATTGGAACAAAACTTTGTATTTAGACGTTTTATCGTTGCACTACCATTTTCTATATTTGAATGATTAAACGTAAATGCAAAGTTTCGTTTTATATCACCTTGATCAGACGGCATTACCACAGCAGAAATGGAGAGGAAGTTGAAGTACATTATCCCCGGGCTGGAGAAAATTTATTAAGGATGTATCAGGCTCTCATTTATCCCCAATCGCTGAAGGCATACCTAGACGATATTCATACCCAAAGCGGGAAAGATATCGCACACTTGGCCAATGGACATCAGACCAGTCGGTCTATCCTCCTTCCTATTGAAAGATCTGGAAAAACTTTCAGTTTCATTCATTAGAGATAACCTGGATAAAAAACTCCTCTCGAAAAACCATCATGCCTACAACAATGGAAAGTCTACAGAATCTGCACTGCAGAAACTTGTGGGCACATTCGAATCGTCCCTACATTTCAAGGAATATACGATGGTGACATTTCTTGGTAAAGAACGGACTTTTAAAAACATTCACTCAGATGCGTTAAGTGCGGCGTTATCAGATCTTAGGGTGAACTCCAAAGCATGCCCAATAGAAGATGCATAACAGCAAGTCTTGGGCCAACGACTCTAACAAGGTTTGTGAACAGAGAGACCCCACAAGGAGGAGTAAAATTCCTCGACGTCCTCAGAGACATCCTACAGGTGTCACTGCACAAATTGGATAGACGGATCAGAAGCAGCGGAAGAAATAGCAGTAGCTGTAAAATTCCTCAACGTCCTCAGAGACATCCTACAGATGGTTCTGCACATATAACCCAAACAAGACAGAATTGGTTCTCTCTACTAGGAAGAATAAGGACCCACATGTGGACCCTTCACGGATAAATGGAACAGAGTTGGCATTTTCTGAAAGTGCAAAATATCTAGGAATAATTCTAGATAGAAAATTGTTATTCAGACTTAATTTACTGGAACGTGTAAGGAAAGCCAACATCGCATTATATGTCTGAACAAGTGGACTGTATACCAACGGCGTACACCTTCAGCACAATGATACCTGCCAGACAGGAATGAATGGGTTGGCTGAACACCAGGAAATAGAAACTTCTCCGCTTCCACACAGATGGTTCCAAATTTGATGATAAGGTTGGCTTCGGAGTGCACTGTAAATAACACAGCCATATTGTTCTACGTTTTTATACCCTCAACCATAGGATGGGGGTATATTCATTTTGTCACTCCATTTGTAATATCTTGAAAGATGTGTCAGGGACCCCATTAAGTATATATTTTTAATCGTCGTAAAATTCTAAGACGATTTAGCTAGGGCCGTCCATCTGTTGTAATCATTAGACATTGGATTATATTTTTCATTGTTAATCCCATTGGAACCAAACATTCCATTCAGACCGTTAAATCTCCTATCGTTCAAATAGGAGATATTTTGACTTTCTCAATTCATATATTGGCCAGGTTTGTCTAGCTACCCTACAGGTGCCGATTTCTGACCATCTTTCATTGGACTGCCTTGTTGTCTCTTGCCTAAGCATGTGGATAGTGTGGTGCTCCAATTTCTCAAAATTCTTTGAGAATTTGTAATGTCGTCCCTTTTCTAGCAAGTTCATCGGCTTATTAGATCCCCGGGATATCCCTATATATAGGTACCCATATGAGGTGTATGTTCAACTGCTGAGGCATTTCGTTAAGAGATCTGCGACAGTCGAGGTCTGTTTGTGAATTTAGGGATGTGGCCTCCAGAGAATTGTTGGCAGCCTGACTGTCCGAGTAAATGATACCACCTGTGTTGGACACTACGTTGCGACTCAGCTGGTAGGCGATGAGCTATATCAAGGCTGCGTTATTTACAGTGCACTCAGAAACCATCCTTAGTATCAAGCTTCGAACCATCTGTGTACAAGTGGAGATGTTTTCTATTGCCAGGTATTCTGCCAACCGTTGGTATATAGTCCACTGGGTTGGTATGTAGTCCACCATAGCACTACATTGTGATATCCTCCTGTAGCTGTAGTTCTTATACCTCCACAATGATAGACAGTTCAATCACAATGCCGCTCAGGTGACAACTTCTCTAGCCTGTAGAGAAGTCCTCTACCCTCCGCGTATGCATAGGCAGGCGATTCTCTGATGTTTAATTTATCGACACAATGCCGTACAACAGAATTGGGCGAACTACTGCTATACATTAGTATATACGCGTATCGAAGCTATTTAAAGTCGCTGAAAAAGTGTATCAAAATAAAAGGATATTATATTGAGAAATTAAGATAAAAATACCCAAATTTGTTATGTTTTCTTTGTTAGGTCGGCTAATGTTGAAACAGCACTCGTATATCCAATGGACGATTTTAGGAGAGGGAGAGGCCCCAACGCGACCCTGCAGCTTTCCCACATTGGCTTTCCTTACACGTTCCAGTACATTGAGTCCGAATAACAATTTCCTATCTAGAATTTTTCCTAGATATTTTGCTGTTTCAGAAAAGACCAGTCCAAACTGCTTCTTCTGGCCCATCTAGCCAATTTATTTAGAGCCACCTGTAAGATGTCTCTGAGGAGGTTGAAGAATTTAGCAGTTACTGCGATTATCACGTCATCGGTATATGCCACGAATTTGCAGCCTCAACGTTCAAAGTTCTAACAGGATTCCATTACCGCTAGATTTGAAATTAGTGGAGACAGTACTCCTTCTTCTGCGGTTCCCTCTGTTCACAAACCTCGATAGAGTTGCGGACCCAAGACTAGCTGTAATGCGTCATCTATTGAGCAGGCTTGGGATTAGTCTAACCAAGCTAGAGTTCAACCTTAGATGTGACAGCGCCGTAATTACAGGATATGAGTGAAGGTTGTCAAAAGCCTCTTTTATGTCAAGAAAACGATTCGATAGTGCCCACACGATCGTGCATGGCAGATTCTGTAGATTTTCCCTTGTTGTAGGCATGTTGGTTCCCCGACAGATGTTTTGTATACAGGTTTTATCCATTGAAAGAATCTAAAGTCTTTCCAGACCTTTCAGTAGGAAGGAGTGTGTGATATCTTTCCCACGTTGGGTGTGAATAATGTAGGTCCGATTCGATAGTGCCCACAAGTTCGTGCAGGGCGGATTCTGTAGACTTTCCCTTGCTGTAGACACGTTGGTTCCCCGACAGAAGTTTTGTATCCTGGTTTTCTCTAATGAAAAAATCTGAAAGTATTTCCAGATCTTTCAATAGGAAGGAGGATATACTTATTGATCTGAAGTCCTATAGCGTAGGGCGCGATATCTTTCCCGCGTTGAATACTACTTTGGTATACCTCCATCGATTGTGATATATGAGAGGGGATAATGTACTTCAACTTTCTCTCCATTTCTGCTGGGACAATATCGTCTGATCCAGGTGATTTAAAAGGCTCGAAGCTGTAAATAACCAAGCGAAATTCTGGATTCCTCAGTCAACGACCTAGCGACGCTTGTAGTTCTGCCGTTCCTCCAGGTCTGTTGGTGAGTTCCCCGGGAAATGTATTTCGAGCAGTGCTTTAAGTGACACCTCTCTGTTTTTTGTCCAGCTGTTGACATCATCCTGTAGGTAAACAACTATACATGGTGTAGCGGATTGTACCTTGCGGCGTATGAGACCTCCTAAGCTCCTTCTTATAGATTTGGCCTTATTGAACAGCTTGTTGCAGGTCATTTTCCTAACATTAAGCTCAGATGTTCACTATTGTGGTGTAGTTCTGCCCTTGCAGGTTGGTTTTGGCCAGACTTCTTTAGCGGATCTGTTGAATGATGTACTGAGGTACTCTACCAAATTATTCAGAGCGACTTTGCCAATCGGTTCACACAGAGGTGTAGAAACGAGGGTTGTTTTTAAAAGTTTTCTATACATCGGACACTTTGTCTTCCTCACATTTTTGTGGACGACAGGTGTAGTTGCTTTATCAGTGAGTTTGAACTCTATATAATGATGATCTGAGAATGAGTTGTCGGCCAGTACTCTCCTCCTTGTCTGATAGCGAGTCAGCAGAGAACGTGACGTCGATACCCTGCCACCTCGATCTAAAAGGTGGCATGATACCCTAGTGCCACATTTACCTAATCTAACCAACCACCACTTGTCGGTCGGGCAAGGCAAACAAACGACAATTACAAACGCGTACCTCTAACTCCAGGCGAACTTGAATATGTGGACATGCCACCTGCGACCACCAAGCTCTTCGGCACAGATAGTAACAAATCACAAGTAGTCAGGTACTGGTGACTGTATAGCCCTGTGAAACTCGAAACGATCCCAAGCCCTGCAGTCGTTATCGAGACAGAAAGTCTGACATACCGTTTCTGTTGGCCAAAATGAAATCTATTATTCAAATTATGTATAACAATTGCCTAACTTACGATTCTCTCAAGTACCGAAAACCCAAACTATTAGAATTAATTAAATTTGTGAAAGACACAACAATTAAAATTAAATTAAATTGAAACGAAACGAAACATCTTATTTAAAAGCCCACAGAAGCCTTACTTACATATCTGTTAACAATTTCAAATGCTGGTAAATCTTAATTAATATACCAATCTGCCGTACAAGGAGAACAACAAAATCATTGAAAATCTAAAGCACTCAACAAATTGTATTATAGCGAATAGTACTTGTATTCATTTCAGTTCCAAGAAGAAGTAAAGACACGAATGTCTTCAATTTGTTGGAAATTTAATGAAATTATGTATTAGGCAATGGAATTGCTGCGCGCACTCACTTACACACACACACCCAGACATTCCAACTCTTGGCATTCGGTGTTCGAGAAATTTGCGTAGGCACTTTGCAACCACCCCCGCCGTCATAACCACAACATTTATGCGGCGCAATTTCCTCCAACCTACAATATTCCCAGGCACTTCCGAGTTGGGTACACGGATTTGGTGCTGGTTTCCTCCCAGTTAAACTTTGTTATCTGTCTCACATGGCGTGGGACTCGTTTCCTCCATGGCAATGCCAACAGGGACGCAATAAGAGTTAAGTTATTCAAAATTGTTCTATAGGAAAATTCAGTAAGACTATCATATTCTACTACTCGTAGACTCTGAGAACTCTCTGGCGAGAACGGTAGCAGTTGCCACTCCAACCTTTTAAACCTACAACCAGAAAACTAAATCTACAAATTAATATCTCTAATGGAATATCCACACAACCAAAGGATTGAATACAGATGGATTGTCAATATAAATACTGAAACAATTAGATTAATTCTGAACCTGTCTGTAGCTATGCGCTTTAATAAAAGTGAGGAAATAGGAAAACTGGTTCTGCTAGCGAAACAAAGAAAATATGTCATTAACAGAGAGTCCAAAGATATGAGGTGAGAAAATGTCCTTCCTTTCCAACCTAACCTAAAGGAAAATCTTACAGGCAATCCAAAGCGCTAGTAACCTAAAGGAAAATCTTAAAGATCAATTCCCCTTATTTAACCAGGAGCGGATAATAACGTCACCTGACAGCCAGCTATTTCATTGGGAACTTTCCGTTATACACTACATATGTAGGTACACCATCTGATTGTTGCAGTTCAGAAGAAAATTCGGACCGACAAATGAGCTACTAGCTTGTTGGTCGAATACCCAGTCAAATATGCTGAACCTAGAATCACAGAAGTGAACATGAATAATGAAAGCTCCGACGAAATATACCCTCAATCCATAGACTTAGGCCTAGTTGGCGGAGAATAATCTCCGAGAATTGTAATCCTATTGCGAATTTATTTACGTGAATATTTAGAAGACTTGCCTGATGTGTTCGCTGATCTGGAGGCTCTCTCTTGTACCAGTGGTACTCGTTCTCTAGATTGTGACAAGAAGAGGCACCATGTCCCTACTCCGAAGGGTCTGTATATTCATTCACAGTGTATCGTTCCACAATACCCGAAATGTGACGAAATTTCGCAGCACCGGCAGCAGAACTCGCTGGCAAACCTGCTGAACCTAGAATCTCAGAACTAGACCTGGATAATAATATCTCAGATGAAATATCCTCTCAATCCAAAGCATTAGGCCCAGTTTACAAAGGATAGTCTCTGATAATTGTAATCCTACTGCGAATTCATTGACCTGAATATGTTTGAGACGTTCGTTGATCTGGAGGCTCTCTCTTGTAGCATTGGACCTCGATCTCATCTCAGCAGAACTCGCTGGCAAACATGCTGAACCTAGAATCACAGAACTGAACCTATACCTATATAACCTAATAATAATATCTCAGACAATATATCCTCTCAATCCAAAGCATTAAGCTTAGTTGACGGAGGATAGTTTCGTAGAATTGTAATCCTACTGCGAATTCAATGACGTGAATATGTTTGGGACTTGCCTGAAACGTGATTGATTGTTGATTGTCCTTCTCTAGATTGTAACAACTCCTCAGAAGATAATAATATACAGATTTCCCGACGGGTCTGTATATTCATCCACAGTGTCTCGTTCCACAATAACCGAAATGTGACGAAATTTCGCAGCACCGGCAGCAGAACTCCCAGGCAAACATGCTGAAACTAGAATCACACAACTGAACCTGGATAATAATAGCTCAGATGAGATATCCTCTCAATCCAAAGCATTGTCCCAGTTGAAGGAGGATAGTCTCCGAGAATTGTAATCCTACTGCGAATTCATTGACGTGAATATGTTTGAGACTTGCCTGAAACGTTCGCTGAACTGGATGTTCTCTCTCTTGTACCATTGGTTTTCGTTTTCCAGATTGTGCTGATCAATCCTCAGCAGATAAAAAGACGCAACCGATCCATATTCCGACGGGTCTGTATATTCCTCCTCTATGTCTGGCTCCACAATACCCAAAATGTGACCAAATTTCCCAGAACAAGCAGCAGAACTCCCAGGCAGACATGTTGAATCTAGAATTGCAGAACTGAATGTAGATAATAATAGCTCAGGCAAAATATTCCCTCAATTCAATGCTCTAGGGCCAGTTGATGGAGGATATTCTCCGAGGATGATAATCCTACTGCGAATAGATTGAGGTGAATATGTTTGTAACATGCCTGAAACGTTCTCTGATTTAGAGAATATCATATTACCATTGGGCCTCGTACTCTATATCACGAAGATTCTTCTTGTGGGAAACATATCGACTGGTTGGGATGCTTATTACTATTGAAACCCAACCGCACAGAATTTCGTTCCTGAATGGGCATAATCATCATATCCCCATTAAGGTGGTCCTTAGCAGACAAGGAAGGACTCTCTATCCCTTTTCTTACGGGTCTATATATACCGGTAGACTGTATAGCCCTGCACTTAGGCAATCTCATCTTGGTGGATAGTCTGTGTAATAGGTCGTGATTCTGATGCTTATAATTAACTCAGCAGACATGAAGAGGTACCCTGTCCTTATTATGACTTGTCTACTACATACATCTACATACTACGTATAGCTCCACATTGATATAGAAACTATTGAATCAATCCCTGGTAGGAAGTCCTGCGTATGACTCGACTGTTTGAAAGCCGCTAATGTTTAGGTTGAATCTTACTGGGCCGGTTTGTTCGCCAAGGCTTTGGAAGGTATCAATGTTAAGGATGTTATCACGAACATTGGCTCCAGTGCTGTTGCTGCCCCCTGCCGGTGGCGCTGCTGCTGGTGCTGCTCCCGCCGCTGAGGCCAAGAAGAAAGAAAAAAATAAGGAATCCTCTTCGACTTAATGTACAATTGTTTGTTTTTATAGTATGCTGACTGCTTGGACAGCACACTATTTTGTCTAGCACGGGCATAATCTTCCTCTGCCCACAAGGAAAGATTCCCTGCCCCGGCGCTAAACATTGATACTGAAACACTGGATCTAACCGTTCACTCTAATGTAGTACTCAAGGCTAGGATTATGGACAGAGTGGTTCCGCTACTAAAACCGGGAAACCGGAAATACAGGACGAATTTCATTCTCTCGCTAGTGAAGAAGATGCTTTGGGTAACTTTCCACCCAAATTGATTGGACATTGAATGCGATCATTAGCAAGATATCGGTCATTCTATAAGAATAGTCTGGTTACTACCCATGACTCCAGATATTAGCAAAGGTTGTAATCAGAAGCATTGCTTCGGCTGCATACTATTATGTGTACGTGCGGACATAATCTCCACCTACCCATGAAGGTGAGGTACTTAGTTGGGCCTCACACTCTAGATTTTGAAGACCTAAGTGGGAATGGCCTATCCACTGCAGACGTTTATAAAAATAGCCGTCCAAAGGTACAGTTTAGACAGCATAACATTGTGTATCCGCAGGGCCATGATTCTCGTCTTCTCATGCAGCTGGTACTACCCATAAGACAGGCAACCTATCAATATTCTTAGAGTAGCATTCTGAAAGGTTTGTATCAACTGCGTCTCACTATACACCAGTATCATAAATTTAATTTACACGAAGTCGAGTATCTAATTAAAGTCCTCAACATGAAGCTGTTCACTCTAGAGTAGTACTCGAGTTCTGGAATATGGGCAGAGTTATTTCGCTACTGAATAAAGGTAAATATGCAGGCTAAACTCCCAGATGAGCGTGATGACACTTATACGCTGTCGAACCTAGAATCAGAGAACTGAAGCTAGACATTAATAGTCCAATGTAATATCCAGGTTTCCGCTAGTGAAACCTGGCAATGCTGCGGGGAAATGACTATCTTTTGAATTGATTTCCTTTCTATCGCCAGTGGTGAAGACCCTCCCCACACTGTTGGAGGACATCAGAAATGTGTCCGAGAGCAACATTCCCGCGGTAGTTTTTCATTCTTACTGTGAATTTATTGACGTGAATATATTTAAGACCTTCCTGATACGCTTTCTGATCTGCAGGTTCTCATTTTTACCGTGGGACTTGGCGTTCTCGATTGTGAATAGCCTTCCTCTAGATTTTAGGAAGCCTTCCACTAGGTCGTTGGGGTAGTTATCTGCATCCCCACATGGGCATGATTTTCGTCTTCTCATTCTTTTAGTGCTCTGCAGGTATGATGAGACACCCTGTTGCTATTCCATGGGTAGCATTCTGAGAGGTCCATCCTAAACGATTAGATTTACCGGAAGTCGAGCATATGTCAAAAGTTCTCAACCTGTACCCCTGTTCTGTAACTCTCAGTGAGAACATTTTCGCACATGACATCCGTTAAACTCCAGTGAAAGCGTCCGTCGACTTTCAAAGTCGAGTTTGACAGATGCCATACGCTTTCACGCCGGTATTTAAGGGATACCCTTATACATGTGAGAAATTGTTCTCACCGAGAGTTACAGAACAGTTCCACAACTCAAATAGAGAGTTCCACAAAGAGGGGTTATGTCCGGGCACTCTTCAATTTACTTTTTTGGCAATTCTACCACCACCTATTGACGTCGAAACATTACGTTAACAGACGATAACAATTTAGGGATCGGATACATAATCGATGACATTTTTGAGAGTGTGAGTACATACTTAGCCGAGCATTTCAGTTTTGACTCTGAGAGGTATTTGCGATTTTCTTGCACCAAAGCATCTGCAGTAGATCAGTTGCCCCAGAACATACCAATTCCGATCTTCTGAATATGACTCCGCTATCTGCCATAAAAGAGAAGTAGAAACGAGGACTTCACTTTGGGAAACTGAAAAAGAAAATGTCTTCAAGAAAAGAATGCAAAAGTCTTGACACACACATTTCAACAACAATCATAGATAGATCTTCCGAATATACCAAGGCTATTTGCGTTAAAAAAAGGTTAAGTGGAAAATAAGTCCCTGACGGCAGCAAACTTTCTCAGAATGTGGAGGTCTATGACTCGCCTATTCCAACCACTATCATAGTTAGTTATTTTGAATATGTCCCCGCTATCTATTGTGGAAAAGAGGTCCTCGCCGGCAGAACCTGAAGAATTGACAAAGGAAAATTTTTTGAAGAAAACTTTTGCAGAACTTTGCAAATTGATCAACAGAATCCTGCAGACGCTTCCTATAAGAATAAATCTTTTGAAATCTACCAGCAAATTTTTTAAAATCTACCTATCTTCATAAACATTTTATAAATCTTCTTCTTTGTGGCCCTTCCTTATCAACTTGCAGTTACAAGGCCTATAAATTCATAGTCCTTCCCTGTGCGATTGTAAAATATTATCTCATAAAAAGCGGAAAACATTGTCATCGTTGTTAACGGCATTACTTCGTGACTTTGCTGTCTTTCATTTCATCTTTTAATGTGGTTAATTACCTCAAGATGTTGGCAAATTGTGAGCAATTATCATTGTCATTCTCTAATGAAATTATCAATTAGAGCAGACCCAACCAAGGATGATATGAATCTGCATAAAATCGCACAAGAAGTTTATATGCGAGAAAATGTATAAATTGCGATAAAACAAAATGTTTAACTAAGACAAGTCTTATACGTACAGCGGTGGAAAATAATTATACGAATTAAATTTCAGCTGAGAGATCTGCTTTATAGGGTTTCAGGTTTAGGATGTTGATAATCTCGATGTCATGCTTCCCAAGAGAACTGGTAACTATCTAAGTGGGATTAGCTGGGCAAAGGAATATGTGTAGCCCAACAAGCGACCACTAATCACACGCTGTGCAGGTATTCCCTACACTGCCGTCGACTCGAGCCCAATATCTCGACTACAGCAGAACTACTCGTGTATATCGCAATTCTTTTTTATATCCTTCTAAAGTCACTACTAGAGGATTGACTCCAAGTATGATATTCTCCCAGAAGTTGTTACGAGGGCGGTCCCAAATTACAACAAATTAGGGAAAACATTTTTAAAACTTTTAGCTTGATACACTTTTTCCATCTATTTTCAATAGCTTCGATACCCTCTTTATGGTAAGAACTGTCTAGCTCCTGAAAATAGCCATCGACCGCAACCACGTCCGCCTCATTTCTGGCAAATCTTTTTCCGCTGAGCCATTTTTTCAAGTTACGAACAAAAAATAATCCGAGTAAGCTAAATCTTGCGAAAAAGGATCGTGCTGAAGCAATTCGAACTTCAATTCAATGATTTTGGCCAACGCAATAGTGGATGTGTGAACAGGAACATTTTCTTGATTGTGAGCAAACGCAGCACCCATCTTGCGCACAGCTCTCTCATCATCAAATTTTCCGTTAATATGCGACGTATAGGACTTTTTGAAATTCCTGTGACTTCAGCTAGCTCACGAACCTTCAATCGATCGTCATCCAATACTATTTTTTTTTAGTTTTTAACCATTTCTGGCGACCACAACGGTGTTTGTCTTTGCAGCTCGTTCGTAGGAAATTGTTTATAAAAAAAAACAATTTTACCAATTTTTGTATTTGTTTCTATTACTTTTTTTTGCGATAGACAGAAAGTAACTGAAACATATGGTCTCGAACTAAATAAACTCTGACTGAATTTCTAGGAAATTTAAAAAAAAATTCAAAAAATTTCTTTGAAATGTTCTATAATAAAAAATTTCTCAGAATAAAAAATTTCTAAGAAATTTTCTATAAATAAAAAATTTCTAAGAAATTTTCTATAATAAAAAAATTCTAAGAAATTTTCTATAAATAAAACATTTTTAATAAATGTTCTATAAATAACAAATTTCTAAGAAATTTTCTATAAATAACAAATTTCTAAGAAATTTTCTATAAATAACAAATTTCTAAGAAATTTTCTATAAATAACAAATTTCTAAGAAATTTTCTATAAATAAAAAATTTCTAAGAAATTTTCTAGAAATAAAAAATTTCTAAGAAATGTTCTATAAATAAAAAATTTCTAAGAAATTTTCTATAAATAAAAAATTTCTAAGAAATTTTCTATAAATACAAAATTTCTAAGACATTTTCTATAAATAAAAAATTTCTAGAATAGAAAATAGATATAAAAAATTTCATATTTCGTTGAAAATTTCTTAGAAATTTTTTATGTTTTAGTTATTCGTTCAGCTTGAGGCCATAAATAAAACAATGTTATTTTTAATATTATTGTTTCATTACAAATTTTTATTCCCGATATTTCGAACGACTTCGTGGATCATCTTCAGGGGGTTACAATTTATAAAAACGAAACAAAAAAAGGTATCCTTTCTTTTTCACTTTACAATGACAATCAGTTGACGAAGTCGTTCGAAATATCGGGAATAAAAATTTTTAATGAAACAATAATATTAAAAATAACATTGTATTATTTATGGCCTCAAGCTGAACGAATAACTAAAACATAAAAAATTTCTAAGAAATTTTCTATGAATAAAATGTTTCTAAGAAATTAAAAAAATTCTCAGAAACTTTCTACAAATAAAAAATTGCCAGGAAATGTTCTATAATTAAAAAAATTCTAGGAAATTGTTTATAAATAAAAAATTTTCTATAAATAAAAAATTTCTCAGAAATTTTCTATAAATAAAAAATTTCTCAGAAATTTTCAATAAATAAAAAATGTCTCAGAAATTTTCTACAAATAAAAAATTTCTCAAAAATTTTCAATAAATAAAAAATTTCTCAGAAATTTTCTATAAATAAAAAATTTCTCAGAAATTTTTGTAAATAAAAAATTTCTCAGAAATTTTCTATAAATAAAAAATTTCTCCGAAATTTTCTATAAATAAAAAATTTTTTACAAATTTTCTATATATAAGAAATTTCTAAGAAATTTTCTATAAATTCTACAATATAAAAAATTTTCTATAAATAAAAAATTTCTAAGAAATTTTCTATAAATAAAAAATTTTTAAGAAATTTTCTATAAATAAAAAATTTCTAAGAAATTTTCTATAAATGTTTTATTTATGGCCTCAAGCTGAACGAATAACTAAAACATAAAAAATTTCTAAGAAATTTTCTATAAATAAAATGTTTCTAAAAATTAAAAAATTTCTCAGAAACTTTCTACAAATAAAAAATTGCCAGGAAATGTTCTATAATTAAAAAAATTCTACGAAATTGTTTATAAATAAAAAATTTTCTATAAATAAAAAAATTCTCAGAAATTTTCTATAAATAAAAAATTTCTCAGAAATTTTCAATAAATAAAAAATTTCTCAGAAATTTGCTGTAAATAAAAAATTTCTAAGAAATTTTCAATAAATAAAAAATTTCTAAGAAATTTTCAATAAATAAAAAATTTTCAATACATAAAAAATTTCTAAGAAATTTTCAATAAATAAAAAATTTCTAAGAAATTTTCAATAAATAAAAAATTTCTAAGAAATTTTCAATAAATAAAAAATTTCTAAGAAATTTTCAATAAATAAAAAATTTCTAAGAAATTTCCTATAAATAAAAAATTTCTAAGAAATTTTCTATAAATAAAAAATTTCTAAGAAATTTTCTATAAATAAAAAATTTCTAAGAAATTTTCTATAAATAAAAAATTTCTAAGAAATTTTCTATAAATAAAAAATTTCTAAGAAATTTTCTATAAATAAAAAATTTCTAAGAAATTTTCTATAAATAAAAAATTTCTAAGAAATTTTCTATAAATAAAAAATTTCTAAGAAATTTTCTATAAATAAAAAATTTCTAAGAAATTTTCTATAAATAAAAAATTTCTAAGAAATTTTCTATAAATAAAAAAATTCTCAGAAATTTTCTATAAATACAAAATTTCTCAGAAATTTTCTACAAACAAAAAATTTCTCAAAAATTTCCTATAAATAAAAAAAATTCTCAGAAATTTTCTGTAAATAAAAATGTCGGAGAAATTTTTTATAAATAATTATTTCTAAGATATTTTCTATAAATAAAAAATTTCTAAGAATTTTTCTATAAATAAAAAATTTCTAAGAATTTTTCTATATATAAAAAATTTCTAAGAAATTCTCTGTAAATAAAAAAATTTTTAGAAATTTTCTATAAATAAAAAATGTTTAGGAAATTTTCTGGGTGGGAAATGGCTTCTACGATAACATTTGGCTTCTACGATAAAATTCCATCAAGTATTGAATCGACAATTTAACATGGTATCTACTCGTACACAACATCATCATAACTTTCTCCGCATGAAGTGATCCTCAGAGGATATCAGGACGAAATCTGTCACTGTTCTTAAGTCGAGATTCAAACTCTCAGGATCTATCCTGACCCGCGTGGGTGGGGAATGGACACTTCTGTAGTCGCTATCTGCGATTCCTCTCTGTCCGGGTTCAATGAAACTCCCTCGCCAATCAACGAGGTCATTTCAATTTAGAAAAATTCAATAATAAACACCCACCCGTCGGCATTGGATAACCATTTAGATGTAGATATTGAACTACTAAAGTTAATTTAACAATGGAAACCATTTAAATAATCAATTAAAACAAACGTCTTAAATACGAGTATGCATATCAAATCAAATCATACACGAGTATGCATATCAAATCAAATCATACACGAGGGCATTAATAAAATTTCCTAAATTGATTAAATGTTTCAATTTACCTAATGTGACAGGAGTTGAAGCAGGATTTCATGCGTAGCATTTCTTGTGCGTGGCCCTTATAAAAGCCAGTGTAGTGGTATTTCCTGCCCAAAGTTATTATGTATCCATTGTCCAGATTAAACGTTCAGATTTAGCAGCAGTGCTGGCTAATCTGTGTTGGGCTGAAAACAACTTTTCCTCACATATTCTAATAAATACCGATGAATCTAAAATGGAAAATTTCTATGAACTCATGTTAGCGAATATACAAAAGGAAAAACCTTTCGAGACAATGCTACTGCTGCACCAGAAGCTTGAGCCAAATGATGAGCTGTTGCAGAAGACATTCTATCAATATCAGAGTAAGCGTATAGCCAAAGTGATAATAGAAAAAGGTTCGGGATTTGAGTATGCATCTGAATTTAATACGGAAATCCTAAGTGTTGTAATAATGTCGCAGGAATTGGACAAGGAGTTAATGCTCACAGCTGCTGAGACTTTGAATTATTTGCGACGGCAGCGAATTTTTATAGTGGCTGCAATTATAGCAGATCAGGAGCTTTTTAAAACTGAACTTTTGTTACTCTGTGAGAAGTATAAAATGACAAATGTTCTGCTGAGCTTCCACCCCTCACCGGAGACTTCAGAGCTCAAGCGTCAGTATTATATGCTTGGACCATATCCTGAATATCATTGGCTCTCCTCTGCAATGCAGGACAATCAAGGTGTCTATTATCCTAAACATTGGCTTAATTTCCAGCAGAAAGCCCTACGTACCTATCCGGATCAATATGCTCCAGAATCTTTGGTTTTCAAAAATCACCAAGGACATCTCCAGTTAAGTGGTTATATAGCTCGTTTAGTCCTCCTATTTGCCGAGCTCTATAATGCTCGTTTGGAAATGTATCGTCCCCTAGAAGAAGGCAAGGCGGTACACTTCACCACTATCGCCAAAATGGTAAAGGACGAACTATTGGATCTACCCATGTCGATGGATGCGGGAGGTCGGGGTTCATGGCAGAACATGTCAACGACAATTGTAGTCAATAAGGTCTCGGTAATGGTTCCAATGCCATCACAGTTAAGCATAAGTGAGGTTTATTCATTACTGCTTAATTGGTATTTTTTTGGTACCGTTTTGGCCTTCTCCCTGCTGCTGTCGGTGCTCCACTCACTCATTGATTACTATTTTGAGGGCATCTGGAAAATTCTGGATTTTCTAATCAATGATAAAGTTTTGCCCGGAGTTTTGGGTCAAACATTTGCCTTTCGCCTAACACATTTGATGGGTTTAAGAATGCTTTACGTGCTCCTCGGATTTGTGGGTCTTAACATTAGCACCCAATTTTCGGCAAATGTCAATAGTTTCTTCACCTCGCCGCCCTATCATGGACAGATAGAACAATTCAGCGATTTGCAGAACTCACCGCTACGAATTCTTCTCTATTCTTCAGATGCCGTAATTATGCACGAGTTTGTGCAAGATTGGCATTCCATAATTGCGTATACGAATAATATCACACAATTTCTGGAGTCACGTCAAAATTTTAACACCTCCTATGGCTATGTGGTCCAATCGGCCATTTGGGATATATATAATCGAAGGCAGGTGGATTTTACACGCAAAGCTTTTCATATACCTTTGATATATATCGATATGATGATGTGGGGCATTCCACTGCAGCGTAATTCGCCCTATAAAGAAGCCTTGAATAATCTAATCCAATATGCTCTGGATAGTGGATTGATTGAATCCTGGAAGGCTAGTACCTATCGGGATATGGTAAAGTTGAAAAGAGTCCCGCTAACCGATCCAAATGAACAACGTGGCACTAAAGTTCTAACGGTCGAGGATTTCTCCTGTGTTTGGTTGGTTCTGGCCATTGGTTGGACAAGCAGTTCTTTGGTGTTTTTAATGGAATTATGCTTCTATCGGGGATTGAAGAAAAAATCTTTGAATTAAATACGAGTTTACGAAAAAGTAAAGTAAGAAAATTTAAATATTTAATGTTTTTCTGGATTTTCAGAACTTTGTATTAAAATAAAGCAAAACATATTTAGTTTCAATTAAACTGGCTTTATTGGATAGACAATTTTAAGTCACTAGGGATATGTTCACATACTTTGTTCATCATTTTCGGCCGTTTTGCGCCAATAACTCGTCGAACGTGATTTCCAGTTGTTTAATTGTCTCCGGTTAATGGGCATAGACGACTTCTATAACCCAAAAGAAAATAGTCCAATGGGGTTAAATCATACGATCTTGATGGCCATAGTGATCTCAGATGGATCACCAGTCCTGAACTTTTTGGGGTCCAAAAGGTAGATTCATCGGCTTCGAAGTCTGCACAGAGTCTGGTTCCACGGGAAACTTCGACCCATCCCCGCTGTTGGAGTGGTAACTTTTAGATTAGATTAGATTAGATCTAATAATCTATTAATCTATTAATCTATTAATCTATTAATCTATTAATCTATTAATCTATTAATCTATTAATCTATTAATCTATTAATCTATTAATCTATTAATCTATTAATCTATTAATCTATTAATCTATTAATCTATTAATCTATTAATCTATTAATCTATTAATCTATTAATCTATTAATCTATTAATCTATTAATCTATTAATCAATTAATCTATTAATCTATTAATCTATTAATCTATTAATCTATTAATCTATTAATCTATTAATCTATTAATCTATTAATCTATTAATCTATTAATCTATTAATCTATTAATCTATTAATCTATTAATCTATTAATCTATTAATCTATTAATCTATTAATCTATTAATCTATTAATCTATTAATCTATTAATCTATTAATCTATTAATCTATTAATCTATTAATCTATTAATCTATTAATCTATTAATCTATTAATCTATTAATCTATTAATCTATTAATCTATTAATCTATTAATCTATTAATCTATTAATCTATTAATCTATTAATCTATTAATCTATTAATCTATTAATCTATTAATCTATTAATCTATTAATCTATTAATCTATTAATCTATTAATCTATTAATCTATTAATCTATTAATCTATTAATCTATTAATCTATTAATCTATTAATCTATTAATCTATTAATCTATTAATCTATTAATCTATTAATCTATTAATCTATTAATCTATTAATCTATTAATCTATTAATCTATTAATCTATTAATCTATTAATCTATTAATCTATTAATCTATTAATCTATTAATCTATTAATCTATTAATCTATTAATCTATTAATCTATTAATCTATTAATCTATTAATCTATTAATCTATTAATCTATTAATCTATTAATCTATTAATCTATTAATCTATTAATCTATTAATCTATTAATCTATTAATCTATTAATCTATTAATCTATTAATCTATTAATCTATTAATCTATTAATCTATTAATCTATTAATCTATTAATCTATTAATCTATTAATCTATTAATCTATTAATCTATTAATCTATTAATCTATTAATCTATTAATCTATTAATCTATTAATCTATTAATCTATTAATCTATTAATCTATTAATCTATTAATCTATTAATCTATTAATCTATTAATATTAATCTATTAATCTATTAATCTATTAATCTATTAATCTATTAATCTATTAATCTATTAATCTATTAATCTATTAATCTATTAATCTATTAATCTATTAATCTATTTAATCTATTAATCTATTAATCTATTAATCTATTAATCTATTAATCTATTAATCTATTAATCTATTAATCTATTAATCTATTAATCTATTAATCTATTAATCTATTAATCTATTAATCTATTAATCTATTAATCTATTAATCTATTAATCTATTAATCTATTAATCTATTAATCTATTAATCTATTAATCTATTAATCTATTAATCTATTAATCTATTAATCTATTAATCTATTAATCTATTAATCTATTAATCTATTAATCTATTAATCTATTAATCTATTAATCTATTAATCTATTAATCTATTAATCTATTAATCTATTAATCTATTAATCTATTAATCTATTAATCTATTAATCTATTAATCTATTAATCTATTAATCTATTAATCTATTAATCTATTAATCTATTAATCTATTAATCTATTAATCTATTAATCTATTAATCTATTAATCTATTAATCTATTAATCTATTAATCTATTAATCTATTAATCTATTAATCTATTAATCTATTAATCTATTAATCTATTAATCTATTAATCTATTAATCTATTAATCTATTAATCTATTAATCTATTAATCTATTAATCTATTAATCTATTAATCTATTAATCTATTAATCTATTAATCTATTAATCTATTAATCTATTAATCTATTAATCTATTAATCTATTAATCTATTAATCTATTAATCTATTAATCTATTAATCTATTAATCTATTAATCTATTAATCTATTAATCTATTAATCTATTAATCTATTAATCTATTAATCTATTAATCTATTAATCTTATTAATCTATTAATCTATTAATCTATTATCTATTAATCTATTAATCTATTAATCTATTAATCTATTAATCTATTAATCTATTAATCTATTAATCTATTAATCTATTAATCTATTAATCTATTAATCTATTAATCTATTAATCTATTAATCTATTAATCTATTAATCTATTAATCTATTAATCTATTAATCTATTAATCTATTAATCTATTAATCTATTAATCTATTAATCTATTAATCTATTAATCTATTAATCTATTAATCTATTAATCTATTAATCTATTAATCTATTAATCTATTAATCTATTAATCTATTAATCTATTAATCTATTAATCTATTAATCTATTAATCTATTAATCTATTAATCTATTAATCTATTAATCTATTAATCTATTATTCTATTATTCTATTAATCTATTAATCTATTAATCTATTAATCTATTAATCTATTAATCTATTAATCTATTAATCTATTAATCTATTAATCTATTAATCTATTAATCTATTAATCTATTAATCTATTAATCTATTAATCTATTAATCTATTAATCTATTAATCTATTAATCTATTAATCGATTAATCGATTAATCTATTAATCTATTAATCTATTATTCTATTATTCTATTAATCTATTAATCTATTAATCTATTAATCTATTAATCGATTAATCTATTAATCTATTAATCTATTAATCTATTAATCTATTAATCTATTAATCTATTAATCTATTAATCTATTAATCTATTAATCTATTAATCTATTAATCTATTAATCTATTAATCTATTAATCGATTAATCGATTAATCTATTAATCTATTAATCTATTAATCTATTAATCTATTAATCTATTAATCTATTAATCTATTAATCTATTAATCTATTAATCTATTAATCTATTAATCTATTAATCTATTAATCTATTAATCTATTAATCTATTAATCTATTAATCTATTAATCTATTAATCTATTAATCTATTAATCTATAATCATTAATCTATTAATCTATTAATCTATTAATCTATTAATCTATTAATCTATAAATCTATTAATCTATTAATCTATTAATCTATTAATCTATTAATCTATTAATCTATTAATCTATTAATCTATTAATCTATTAATCTATTAATCTATTAATCTATTAATCTATTAATCTATTAATCTATTAATCTATTATCTATTAATCTATTAATCTATTAATCTATTAATCTATTAATCTATTAATCTATTAATCTATTAATCTATTAATCTATTAATCTATTAATCTATTAATCATTAATCTATTAATCTATTAATCTATTAATCTATTAATCTATTAATCTATTAATCTATTAATCTATTAATCTATTAATCTATTAATCTATTAATCTATTAATCTATTAATCTATTAATCTATTAATCTATTAATCTATTAATCTATTAATCTATTAATCTATTAATCTATTAATCTATTAATCTATTAATCTATTAATCTATTAATCTATTAATCTATTAATCTATTAATCTATTAATCTATTAATCTATTAATCTATTAATCTATTAATCTATTAATCTATTAATCTATTAATCTATTAATCTATTAATCTATTAATCTATTAATCTATTAATCTATTAATCTATTAATCTATTAATCTATTAATCTATTAATCTATTAATCTATTAATCTATTAATCTATTAATCTATTAATCTATTAATCTATTAATCTATTAATCTATTAATCTATTAATCTATTAATCTATTAATCTATTAATCTATTAATCTATTAATCTATTAATCTATTAATCTATTAATCTATTAATCTATTAATCTATTAATCTATTAATCTATTAATCTATTAATCTATTAATCTATTAATCTATTAATCTATTAATCTATTAATCTATTAATCTATTAATCTATTAATCTATTAATCTATTAATCTATTAATCTATTAATCTATTAATCTATTAATCTATTAATCTATTAATCTATTAATCTATTAATCTATTAATCTATTAATCTATTAATCTATTAATCTATTAATCTATTAATCTATTAATCTATTAATCTATTAATCTATTAATCTATTAATCTATTAATCTATTAATCTATTAATCTATTAATCTATTAATCTATTAATCTATTAATCTATTAATCTATTAATCTATTAATCTATTAATCTATTAATCTATTAATCTATTAATCTATTAATCTATTAATCTATTAATCTATTAATCTATTAATCTATTAATCTATTAATCTATTAATCTATTAATCTATTAATCTATTAATCTATTAATCTATTAATCTATTAATCTATTAATCTATTAATCTATTAATCTATTAATCTATTAATCTATTAATCTATTAATCTATTAATCTATTAATCTATTAATCTATTAATCTATTAATCTATTAATCTATTAATCTATTAATCTATTAATCTATTAATCTATTAATCTATTAATCTATTAATCTATTAATCTATTAATCTATTAATCTATTAATCTATTAATCTATTAATCTATTAATCTATTAATCTATTAATCTATTAATCTATTAATCTATTAATCTATTAATCTATTAATCTATTAATCTATTAATCTATTAATCTATTAATCTATTAATCTATTAATCTATTAATCTATTAATCTATTAATCTATTAATCTATTAATCTATTAATCTATTAATCTATTAATCTATTAATCTATTAATCTATTAATCTATTAATCTATTAATCTATTAATCTATTAATCTATTAATCTATTAATCTATTAATCTATTAATCTATTAATCTATTAATCTATTAATCTATTAATCTATTAATCTATTAATCTATTAATCTATTAATCTATTAATCTATTAATCTATTAATCTATTAATCTATTAATCTATTAATCTATTAATCTATTAATCTATTAATCTATTAATCTATTAATCTATTAATCTATTAATCTATTAATCTATTAATCTATTAATCTATTAATCTATTAATCTATTAATCTATTAATCTATTAATCTATTAATCTATTAATCTATTAATCTATTAATCTATTAATCTATTAATCTATTAATCTATTAATCTATTAATCTATTAATCTATTAATCTATTAATCTATTAATCTATTAATCTATTAATCTATTAATCTATTAATCTATTAATCTATTAATCTATTAATCTATTAATCTATTAATCTATTAATCTATTAATCTATTAATCTATTAATCTATTAATCTATTAATCTATTAATCTATTAATCTATTAATCTATTAATCTATTAATCTATTAATCTATTAATCTATTAATCTATTAATCTATTAATCTATTAATCTATTAATCTATTAATCTATTAATCTATTAATCTATTAATCTATTAATCTATTAATCTATTAATCTATTAATCTATTAATCTATTAATCTATTAATCTATTAATCTATTAATCTATTAATCTATTAATCTATTAATCTATTAATCTATTAATCTATTAATCTATTAATCTATTAATCTATTAATCTATTAATCTATTAATCTATTAATCTATTAATCTATTAATCTATTAATCTATTAATCTATTAATCTATTAATCTATTAATCTATTAATCTATTAATCTATTAATCTATTAATCTATTAATCTATTAATCTATTAATCTATTAATCTATTAATCTATTAATCTATTAATCTATTAATCTATTAATCTATTAATCTATTAATCTATTAATCTATTAATCTATTAATCTATTAATCTATTAATCTATTAATCTATTAATCTATTAATCTATTAATCTATTAATCTATTAATCTATTAATCTATTAATCTATTAATCTATTAATCTATTAATCTATTAATCTATTAATCTATTAATCTATTAATCTATTAATCTATTAATCTATTAATCTATTAATCTATTAATCTATTAATCTATTAATCTATTAATCTATTAATCTATTAATCTATTAATCTATTAATCTATTAATCTATTAATCTATTAATCTATTAATCTATTAATCTATTAATCTATTAATCTATTAATCTATTAATCTATTAATCTATTAATCTATTAATCTATTAATCTATTAATCTATTAATCTATTAATCTATTAATCTATTAATCTATTAATCTATTAATCTATTAATCTATTAATCTATTAATCTATTAATCTATTAATCTATTAATCTATTAATCTATTAATCTATTAATCTATTAATCTATTAATCTATTAATCTATTAATCTATTAATCTATTAATCTATTAATCTATTAATCTATTAATCTATTAATCTATTAATCTATTAATCTATTAATCTATTAATCTATTAATCTATTAATCTATTAATCTATTAATCTATTAATCTATTAATCTATTAATCTATTAATCTATTAATCTATTAATCTATTAATCTATTAATCTATTAATCTATTAATCTATTAATCTATTAATCTATTAATCTATTAATCTATTAATCTATTAATCTATTAATCTATTAATCTATTAATCTATTAATCTATTAATCTATTAATCTATTAATCTATTAATCTATTAATCTATTAATCTATTAATCTATTAATCTATTAATCTATTAATCTATTAATCTATTAATCTATTAATCTATTAATCTATTAATCTATTAATCTATTAATCTATTAATCTATTAACCTATTAGTCTATTAATCTATTTCATATAGGGATACTACATGAGGGTAAGACTGACATTATTTCCACATAATACTTTTTGTTTCAAAACCACAATATCAGTGGTAATTTTGCGGCATTTATTAATCTATTAATCTATTAATCTATTAATCTATTAATCTATTAATCTATTAATCTATTAATCTATTAATCTATTAATCTATTAATCTATTAATCTATTAATCTATTAATCTATTAATCTATTAATCTATTAATCTATTAATCTATTAATCTATTAATCTATTAATCTATTAATCTATTAATCTATTAATCTATTAATCTATTAATCTATTAATCTATTAATCTATTAATCTATTAATCTATTAATCTATTAATCTATTAATCTATTAATCTATTAATCTATTAATCTATTAATCTATTAATCTATTAATCTATTAATCTATTAATCTATTAATCTATTAATCTATTAATCTATTAATCTATTAATCTATTAATCTATTAATCTATTAATCTATTAATCTATTAATCTATTAATCTATTAATCTATTAATCTATTAATCTATTAATCTATTAATCTATTAATCTATTAATCTATTAATCTATTAATCTATTAATCTATTAATCTATTAATCTATTAATCTATTAATCTATTAATCTATTAATCTATTAATCTATTAATCTATTAATCTATTAATCTATTAATCTATTAATCTATTAATCTATTAATCTATTAATCTATTAATCTATTAATCTATTAATCTATTAATCTATTAATCTATTAATCTATTAATCTATTAATCTATTAATCTATTAATCTATTAATCTATTAATCTATTAATCTATTAATCTATTAATCTATTAATCTATTAATCTATTAATCTATTAATCTATTAATCTATTAATCTATTAATCTATTAATCTATTAATCTATTAATCTATTAATCTATTAATCTATTAATCTATTAATCTATTAATCTATTAATCTATTAATCTATTAATC
Organism: Eudasyphora cyanicolor; assembly: GCA_963930755.1. Taxonomy (NCBI): domain Eukaryota; kingdom Metazoa; phylum Arthropoda; class Insecta; order Diptera; family Muscidae; genus Eudasyphora; species Eudasyphora cyanicolor. Next base: position 23,908,633 of record OZ005737.1, on the reverse strand, counting down.
TATTAATCTATTAATCTATTAATCTATTAATCTATTAATCTATTAATCTATTAATCTATTAATCTATTAATCTATTAATCTATTAATCTATTAATCTATTAATCTATTAATCTATTAATCTATTAATCTATTAATCTATTAATCTATTAATCTATTAATCTATTAATCTATTAATCTATTAATCTATTAATCTATTAATCTATTAATCTATTAATCTATTAATCTATTAATCTA